>CM055118.1:678750711-679350711 GCA_029206835.1 Rana muscosa | reverse complement strand
TTTTTCAGATGGATAAAAAACCGATCGAAAACTCAGATCGTCTATGGGCAAGTCCATCGGATAAAAAACCCACGCATGCTCAGAATCAAGTCGACGCATGCTCAGAAGCATTGAACTTCATTTTTCTCGGCTCATCAGAGTGTTTTACGTCACCGCGTTTGGAACGGTCGTCTTTTGGACTGATGGTGTGCAGGCAAGACTGATGGAAGTCAGCTTCATCGGATTTCCGATGGACAAAACCATCGGATTAGAATCCATAGGATATCTGATCGTGTGTACGAGGCTTTAAGGTTTGACCTCAGATGGTTTTGGTAAACCTGAAGACAAAAAACTGCAGAAAAACTGACAGTGTGTATGGGGCTTTACAGGAACAGTGATTTTTAATAATGCTTAAAGTGAAACAATAAAAATGAACATTCCCTTAAATATAGTGCCTGGGGGATCCACTTCATCCGCCTGTAAAGTGGCGCATCTGTACTGTGTATAGAACCTGCTGCAGCAAAACTGACAATTATAAAGAGAAAAAAAGGGTCTCTTCCTGACAACCCTGGGCAGTGGTTGTGTGGGTCTGCGGGTAGGGGGCTTATTAAAATCCCATTTTAACATGGGGGCCCCCAGACCCCTACCCATTCACCAAACAAAGTGACAAAAATAAAGACAGGAGGCAGTTTTTGACAATTCCTTTGTTAAAAAACAGAAAACAATGTCCCCTGATGTAGATCCATCATCAATCACCATGCCCGCTGCACCCAAAAAAAGAAAAACCGCACCACCTGCGACGAAGGCTAACCGCTGAATGCCTGCTCCATCGTTTGACAGTTCCTACTTTTTCAGGCAAGGTTGGTTGATCGCTATTTTCGTTTGCAGACACTTGGAAGACTCACATTTTATATGTGTGGGTTCTAGAGGTAGTTTCCCAGGATTACAAAATATTTTTAATTCTTAGCCTCGATAAATTTCTATCTAAGCTTCCGGTGTACCCTCAATGTCTTGCTGATCTTCATCTTGCCGTTCAGGGTCTGAACTGAAGTCTGGAAGCTGTGCCCCCCCCCCAAAAAAAAAAGTCAGACAGGGGGTAAACGACTAGTCACTAGTATTGCCTGTGGTCTCCATGCAGCTGATCTTTCCCCCATTGCAGATTTACCTTACCTTGTTTTGCAATGTGAGCAGCACAGTATTTTCATCAACTTATCTCATCCAAAAGCTCCTGAGACTTGCAGTCAAAGGCAGCAATGCTGGCCATACACGGAGCAAATTTCTTTCGATGGGGGTTGGGGGCAGGGTAAGCCGTCCCCAACGGGAGAAGACAATGATTATCGCTAGCAGCTATAGCAGCCTGGTTGTACTCAAGTGGATCAATCGATCCACTTGGTACATTCAGCCTGCCATTAATGGTTCAAAACTAGATTCTCGTGTATGGCCGGCCTTAGTTCTCTCTGCAGATATACAATTATGAGGCTATAAGCACAGGAGTGCCTAGACTATTTTGCAGTAGGAATTTTAGACTAAAGCTGGGTAGTTCCCTGCATCCACACAAGCAATGTGGATGTAGGGATCATCCCTGCTCCCCTATTGTATTTTGATAGGAGTACACACATTCCAAAACTTGGCTGGTTACAGCCAACTTCCAGTACATGTGTACCTGGCTTGAGCATCTTTTATGATGAGCATTGTCTGTTCTGATAAGCAAGGGATTCATCAACAGATCCCCTGATAAAGTCAGAGTGAGTTTCACTTTTGTGATATTCATGTCTGTTCAGGTATCTCCAGTCCCAAACTGGGCTCATGTTAGGCCTATGGGCAGGCGAAAGTGAATGGACATGCTTTTGCTGTCATTCTTTTATCTCTGATCTGTCATGTCCGAAAAACGGAAAAGGGTGCAAACCTTTTCCATAATTTTTTTTGCCTAGATGGACTCTAGAGATAGTTTTATGTAATTGGATGCACATTTGTTTCCATCTTATTGCACATAGACTAAAATTGAGCTTCTGTTCATAGCTGCCCAAAAAACTGACAGACAGATTTGATCGGAATGCTCGTCGTAAAGGACCCAAAAGGTAAATTTTTCAGCGTACTCTATAGGTACAATTAACATTTCTAAATGTTTCCTATAACAGCAATTTCAAGTTTAGGTTACATAGTTAGTCAGGTTGAAAAAAAACACAAGTCCATCCAGTTCAACCAATATAAAAAAAAAAATCATACCAGAGGAAAGCGAAAAAACCCTAACAAAGCATGATCCAAATTGATACAGCAGGGGGAAATATTCCTTCCTGATCATCTGAGAGGCAATCGGATATTCCCTGAAAAAACTTTACCTATAAATGTTAGTACCCAGTTATATTATGTACAATTAGGAAATAATCCAGGTCTTTTTTAAAGCAATCTACTGAGCTGGTCAGAACCAGCTCTTGAGGGAGTCTATTCCACATTTTCACAGCTTTTACTATGAAAAAAACGTTCTGTATTTGGATATGAAATCTCTTTTCCTCTAGACATAAAGAGTGCCCCCTTGACCTCTGTGATGATCTTATCAGTTTGGTTGCCCTTCTCTGCACTTTCTCCAGTTCCCGATATCCTTTTTGAGAGCTGTTGACAAAAACCGAACTGTATATTCCAGATGAGGTCTTACTAATGATTTGTACAGGGGCAAAATTCTATCTCTCTCTCTCTGGAGTCCATAACTCTCCAAATACAAAAAAGGACTTTGCTCACTTAAGCCTATGATCTACCAAAACCCCCAGATCCTTCTCCACTACAGATTTCCCCAGTTGTACTCCCCCTAGTATGTATGATGCATGCATATTCTTAGTCCCCAAGTGCATAACTTTACATTTATCAACATTAAACCTCAATTTGCCACATAATTGCCAAATTAAACAGTGCATTGAGGTTGGCTTGTAAGTTGGAGATATCCTGTAAGGACGTTATTCCACTGCATAGCTTGGTGTCATCTGCAAAGACTAAAATTGTACTTTTAATCCCAGACCCTCATCATTTATAAAGATAATAAAAAGTAAGGTTCCCAACATTGAACATTGGGGTACACCACTGATAACCTTAGACCATTCAGAATAAGAATCATTTACGATTACTCTCTGAATTCTGTCTTTTAGCCAGTTTTCCTTCCATTTACAAACTGATCTTTCCAAGCCTATAGACTTTACCTTAGGTGCAATTTCAAAAGCGCAGGAAAGAATTAAGTTGGCCATATATTAGTAGGATTTTGTTTCATACTTTTTGTTTTAACAGTGTGTGTTTGATTTTCTAATTGTTAGTGGGATCAAATCGACTTCAATGTGAAGATTTGGAAGGAGCAGGCTGTTAATTTTTTTTGTGAATCAACCAATCTTTAACAGTGAATGTTGCTTTAGCTCAACATGCGTTTGAAAATCTACAAGTGTATGGCCACCTTTAGAGCCTTTGCAATGTTTTCACTATTGTCTGTGTACCCAACTACAACACAGCAATCAGCCAAGACTGATAGCATTGCTGTTTGGAGTGCTATATTTGTGGTACTGAAGGGGGATGTCAAACCCCTGTAAAAGACAGCTGCTCTCATATTAAGTGCAGCAGTCATAAGTGTTTCTGCTGGAACCAGAGGAGCTTTGGTAAGCAAACGCATACATCTTTTCAAAACATACTGTTTTACTCTACCCTGAGTTTATTGGTATTCATTTTTGTAGAACTACAATTGGGCTTTAACAAGCAGTAAATGAGCTTTGAAACATGCCTTCACTGACTTCTGTAGCTGCAAACACTATAAAACAATTCATCATTAAACTTGAAAGCAGAGGCCTTTAAAGAGTACCTGAACTACAGGACAAAAGACTAAGCCCTAGTATTGTCTGTGCTCTCCCTGGAGCTCATCTTTTTTCTCATTACTGACTTACCATGTGTCACAATTCGCTGTCTTCAGAACCAACCTGTGTCACTGACCGCAGCTGTTCATGTTGCAGGATCAGTCTGCTGTTTTGCACCACTGTTGCATACTTGATTCTTTTTCTTCTGTGCAACAGATTTCTAAACCCTTGGAAAACAGACTTTTCAAATCCAGTTGTTTAAAAGTTCTTGCATTCCCCTTGCTGGTTCTTAGTGAGAAATGCAGCTGGACACTTGCTCTGGGGTCATTTATATAAACCTGCTCAGTGCACTCGAGTTGCCTGAGCAAAGACCTCTTTATCTGTTCCCAGGCTCCTGTACCTGTGATTTCTGTTCAACTTCTGATACCCAGGTATGGCCTCTGCTTGTTTCTCAATGATTCTTCTTAGGGTGCCCATATTTATAGTTTGTTTTTCATTTAGCCAATGGGCTGAACAAAAAACAAAACAAAAAATGAATGGAAACCCCCACGCTGTGCCATTGTATTTTGATAGTGGTACTCCTCTGCTGGCAGAATACACTGATCAGTATCTGCAGATGGCTAAAAAAAAATCCAACATTCCTGTTTGGCAGAGGTTGATTGTTAGATTGACTTCTGTTGAGCGGGAACAACTATAGATGGATCGAAATTCAGCCAGTCCCTGATGAACCAACCAAATTTCAATCCATCTATGGCTAGCTTTATCCACCTGCCCTGACTTTTGCCTGTTCCTCAATGATCCTTGTTATTTGTCTGCCCTGAACTTTGCCAGTTTTTACCATGGTCTTGCCTGCTAAATTTTTTATCATGCCTTGTTTCTGTCTAATGTTAGCTGTTGCCACTGTAAGTGTATGTTTGCATTTCTGCATTTAGAGATCTGTTTATAGGGAACATAGCCCCCCTTCCCCCCCATGAAGGTTTTTGTATTCGCTGTTGATTCTATATACTATTCATTATTGAAAAGCAGAATTCATTCCTTATTTCATTTCTAGTTGTTGAAATGAATGTGTAGCAGCTTTCCAGGAAAGGGATGTGAACTTATTTACTTAATTTATTTTCTTTTTCAACCCAGTTCCAGATAAGCAGTCCATGCATAGTATACATTCATAAATTATTAATCATAATCTTTCATCTGGGAAACCACTGGAAAAATACAGAGACTTGATTGTTAGTCATTTTCGGGGTTGGTTTTAAGCACTGAGTCTTCCCCCAAGATTTTACACAGTTCATTCAGCCTCAGCTGCATTTTGGGTATCCCTGCAAGCTGAGACTCAAGTCTTTGTTTTTCTTCACTTAGTGATAAACGTGTAGCTGTATCTAGCTGTTCGAAGCGCCATCCTCCTTCTCCATCAAACTGCAACAAATGGGTGTGATATTTCCTGTGGAGACATAATTTAAAGTGTCATAAAACCCAGACTATGAAAACTTTCATTACATGCCATGCAACAGAGTGTGCATACTCACAGAGCGACTAAACCATTTGTTTTGAGTGAAATATACCTGGTGGATCCTGCCTTCAGCTGTCCCTCCCATCTCTTCTGTGTCCCCACTGCAGATTGAGATTGTGTAGACCAGCTGTTGTCCTCTACGGAGCATGCTCACAT
The DNA here is from genome assembly GCA_029206835.1 of Rana muscosa. Lineage (NCBI taxonomy): Eukaryota > Metazoa > Chordata > Amphibia > Anura > Ranidae > Rana > Rana muscosa. Next base: position 679,345,245 of record CM055118.1, on the reverse strand, counting down.
TTCAGTCCCTTCTAAGCCAATGAGTATAGAGTCGCATGTGTGGACGAATACACAGTGCTAAATGACACTCCCCTCCCTCCTCCATGTCCTCCTAGTGCTAAACACTATGGGGGAGGGATAAAGTATGCTGATTGATTATATTCACTAAGAGAATCAAAAAAAGCTTAGTTTTAATATAAATCTGTTTTAAATATATCGAATGTACTTGCTAATAGCTGTAAAGTAAAACAAAAAAGAGCCTTGGATGCAGATGCCATCTGAACAAAACATCATTACAGTAATAGAAACCCCTCCCAATGATTTTTCCCTGCAGAAGCCAAAAAACAGGGAAAGATCATGTAACCACACAACAGCGCTGCAGAAATAAGGTACTTATTAAAAGAGGATTTTAAAAAAAAATACAGTGGCATGATATACTGCATATGATTTATGAGAATGAATTGTGGCAATTAACACTTCTCTGTTTAGTATCACTTTAACCACTTCCCTACCCGCCCATAGTAATATGACATCCACAGAAGGGATCTCCCATCCTGGGTGGACGTCATATGACGTCCTGGGCTTTGTGGGGGGATATCTGAATGATGCCTGCAGATAGAGGCATAATTCAGATATTCTTGTCTTCTGCGGGCGATTCTGCGCACCATAAGAATGATCATAGCGGCGTTCCGCCGCTTAATCGTTCTTATAGGCGGCGGGAGGGGACATCCACCCCTCCCGCTGCCATCCAGTGCATCTCTGGGCTCTCCTGTGCCATCGGGGGCCCGGAGAATGAATCGTCCAGCGCCGGAGGTGAACCATAGAGATGACTGGTGACCAGATGGTCACCAATCATCTTTATGACCGTCGGAGGCCCGGGCGCGATGTGATGACGCGATGTGATGACGTCACGCCCGGGTCCTCAGAAGTACACAAAGCCGGGGGGCGTGGCCTGGAGATGGCAGACTGAGAGACACGCGCTAAACTAAGCTCCAGGACCTCCGCATATCCTTGACCAAAACGAAGGGAGATAGAAGCCCTATGCGCGGCATGAGTAGTGGCCGCAAACACGGGACCAGAGCCGCTACGAGGAAAGGGATTGTGAGCACTGTGCAAGGTGACATCCAGCAGTACCTGATACCAGCTCCAGCCTCACGAGGAGCTCCGAACGTGGGGAGATCGGTATGGAGAAGCTCGACAAGTGACGCTGGAGCTAGGCGGAACACACCTCGGAACTCTTCCGGGTCAGAGTGCAAGCAGGAAGCGAGGACACCAGGACAGACTGGAATACAGAGGTGCACTGACACTGTGAGAGAGGCTGACACAGCCGCTATGGAGGTAGGGGATATTAAAACAATATTAGCAACACTGCCTACAAGGCAAGACATCGCTGCATTACCGACCCGGCAGGATATAGAAGCGCTAATCCTGCGGGTGGAAGAGGCACACCGTCAAGATCTCCTGCTAGTAAGAGCTGACGTGCAAGCACTGACAGAGAGGGTGGTGGTGGGAGAGAACTCAATTTTTGCCCTGGAACAGCGTATGGGGTCTATTGAAAAAAAAAACAGGGGGGGCAGGCAGATATAATAACAAACTTACAACTGCAAACGGAAGCCCACGAAGACAGAAGCCGTCAAAACAATTTACGGCTCAGGGGTCTCCCAGAGACAACAGAAACAGAAGACTTAAACATTAAAGTACTGGAAGTATTTCAGGCTATCTTAAATTTACCGCTGATTACGATCGAGTTGGATAGAGTACACAGAGCACTGGGCCCTAAATCCCTAAACCTGGTGTGACAGCAGGAAGGTAAAGTCACCTGGTTGCATCCAGGGGGGTAGATATATTTCGCCCAGATTCAGGCTTTACGCCGACTTATACAACTAGGTGGAGAGTTGTATAAGCCCAGCTGAGGCAAATGGGCTCATGGATGACTCATACCTCTAGGGAGAGTGTGGGGCGTCGTGCAGACAGGGAGTTGATGAGACCAGCTGAAGCTTGTCAGCTCATTTAGGCCTCTATAAGAACTCCCAGCTTCATTAGATGTTAGCTCATGCCTGGAACCAGACCTGTGTGGACTGTCTAGGGAGAGTGAACCCCTGTGCGGTGAGACAAAGCCTGTGTGGCTATTTGCTTGGACATTTAAAACCAGGGACTTAGGGACTAGGACAGCACTAGGCTGATCCCAGTTGTTAGTTAGGAAACCTGTATGTTTAGTCAGAGGTCAAGTTGACCAGGATTTATTTTTTTTATGTTTCTTTTGCTTTGCTGTGTTTTGTCACTGTAAATAGAAAATAAACCGCACCTTTTTGATTTTGAAAACCACAACCTCCGTTTGCTGGGCCTGTTTTTGTGTGGGGAGCCCATCCCGGGGGTCACACACACCCGCTGCCGAGCTAACCCCCTCACAGTTGGTGGAGAACCAGTGGCATTTTTTTTTTAAGCCAGCATGGAGGAGATACTGAAGCAGCTGGCTCTAGCAAATGCCAATCAACAGCAGACAAATGCAGGTTTGCAAAAGAGCCTTGCAGCTCAACAACAGAACTTCGCAGCCCAGCAGCAAGCTCATCAACAGAGCCTTGCAGCCCAGCAGCAGACAAACGCAACTTTGCAACAGAGTCTGGAGGCTCAGCAACAAGCCCAGCAGCAATCTGAGGCCCGCTTCATAGACCTGTTGCAGAAGCAAGAGCAGAGACTACAACAACAGATGGAAGCAGTAATGCAGCAACGTCCGCAGACCAGTGAGGAAAGCCGTCCCACTAATACCGCGTCCTTTGGGGTGAGTCGTTTATTGACAAAAATGACTGGAGAGGATGATCCAGAGGTATTTTTGACCACATTTGAAAGGACCGCTGAAAGAGAAAAGTGGCCTGAGGAGCAGTGGGCTGGACTGGTGGCTCCTCTGTTAACTGGTGAATCGCAGAAAGCTTACTATGACCTAGAGCCTAACCAAGCAAAAGACTATGTGATGCTAAAAGCTGAAATATTGGCAAGGCTGGGTGTCACCCAGGCTGTCCGGGCTCAGCGTGTGCATAACTGGACTTTCCAGCTTGGAAAACCCCCCAGGTCTCAAATGTATGATCTCATTCACCTGAGCAGAAAGTGGCTACAGCCAGAGACTTTGTCCGCACCAAAGATTGTGGAACGTGTTGTAATGGATCGGTTTTTGAGAGCTCTTCCTACTGCCATCCAAAAGTGGGTAAGCCATGGAGACCCAGAGACGGCCGATGGTCTTGTGGATCGTGTGGAGAAATACTTGGCTACAGAGAACCTGACGGCCTCTTCCAGAGACACTCGGACTTTCCACCCTAAGACCAGACCATCCCCAGGAGCGGATAAGAGGATTCCAAGGGGTGAGGGTGGAGAGAGTGAGAGGGTGGGAGCTCTACCCCAAGTTTGGCGAGAACAGCCTGGGAAATCAGCGGCTCAAGAGGCGGCAAGAAGGATCGTTTGCTACCGCTGCCGGCAAGCGGGACATATTGCAGCCAATTGCCCGGTTGTGGAGGAACCCATGCAGTGTGACTTTCTGACGGGCAGACGTCAGTCGCTGTGTGCGACAGTCGCATGCACTGCCATTCGAGGAACTGAGAAACATTTATGCAAAATGTGTGTTAATGGTAGAAATGTTGTGGTATTGCTGGATTCAGGTAGCCTTGTGACCCTGATAAAGGCTGAGTTAGTTAAAACAGAGGTCTCTGGGAATAGCAAGGTAGCTGTTATTTGTGTGCATGGGGACACCCGAGAGTATCCAGTGACTACAGTGTGTTTCGAGACCCCCAAAGGTACCCTCTCTCATCCAGTGGGCTTAGTATCTCAGTTACCGCATGACGCCATTGTGGGAAGGGATTTTCCGAAGTTCTGGGAACTGTGGGATGATCCTGAGCCCCCCACTGGTGCCCCTATGTACCAGGAATGTGATAGCCAGAACTCCCCTGAGAGTGGTGAGGACTCTCCGGAATTTCCCTTATCAGTATTGGCAGGGGAGACTCAAGAAACTGGAGAGGAGCCCACCTCCTCAGACGAAAACCTACCGTCTGTGGAGTTTTCTGATCTTGAGGTTCACAGGGAAAACTTTGCCACAGAACAGTTGAAAGACCCCGCCCTAATAAAGGCACGGGAAAACGTAGTGAAAATAGATGGCGAGTTAGTGAACCCAGATAATACCTGCACTTACCCATACTTCAGCGTAGAGAAGGACCTACTGTATCGGGTGGCAAAAAGGGCAGAAGAAACCGTTGAGCAGCTTGTGGTGCCCAAACCTTACAGGAAGTTGGTGTTGGAGTTGGCCCATGGGCACATTCTTGGAGGTCATCTGGGGACAGAGAAAACCCGAGAGAGGGTATTACAGAGATTCTATTGGCCGGGGGTGATGAAGGACATAGAAAATTATTGTTCCTCCTGCCCTGTGTGTCAGAGGTCGGCCCCGATGCCACATTTCCGTAGCCCGCTGGTCCCTCTACCCATCATTGAGGTCCCGTTTGAGAGGATCGCCATGGATTTGGTAGGTCCTATAATCAAGTCCGCTAGGGGGCACCAGTACATATTAGTTATAATGGACTATGCCACCCGTTATCCAGAAGCGATCCCTCTCCGAAATACCTCGGCCAAAACCATAGCCAAAGAGCTATCTCTTGTGTTTAGCCGGGTGGGTATTTGTAAAGAACTGCTTACGGACCAAGGTACACCCTTTATGTCCCGGGTTATGAAGGAGCTGTGTAAATTGTTCAAAGTGACGCAATTACGTACATCTGTGTATCACCCCCAAACCGATGGGCTGGTTGAAAGATTCAACAAAACCCTAAAACAAATGTTGAAGAAAGTGGTGGATAGAGATGGAAAGGATTGGGACTGTCTACTTCCTTATCTGATGTTTGCTATTAGGGAGGTGCCCCAATCCTCTACGGGATTCTCCCCCTTTGAGTTACTGTATGGGAGACACCCAAGAGGGCTGTTGGATATTGCCAAGGAAACTTGGGAAAGTGAGAGTTCTCCCCACAGGAGTGTGATTGAGCATGTCGCCCTGATGCAAGACCGAATTGCACAGGTAATGCCCATCGTGAAGGAACATTTGGCCCAAGCGCAGTTAGCACAGCAGAGAGTGTACAACCGTGGAGCCAAGACCCCTACCTTTTCCCCGGGGGATAGGATACTGGTACTTGTCCCTACGGTTGAAAGTAAATTCCTTGCCAAATGGCAAGGCCCCTACGAGATAATGGAAAAAGTGAGCGAAGTGAATTACAAGGTCAGACAACCAGGAAGGCGAAAGCCCGAACAGATCTATCACGTTAATCTGTTGAAAGCCTGGAGGGATAGAGAGTCCCTAGTCGCAGACACTTGGTCACCAGCTCAAACTGGTTGCGTGATTCCTGAGGTTGGAATAGCAGCCACCTTGTCACAACCCCAACAACAGGAGGTTAAGGAGTTTGTGCTTCGCAACAAGGAGGTATTCTCTGAGCTGCCGGGACAAACATCTGGGGTAGAGCATGACATCATTACCCCGCCCGGTGAAAGGGTGAAGTTAAAACCCTATCGGATCCCAGAGGCCCGACGGGAGGCAATACGGGAGGAAGTACAGAAAATGCTGAACTTAGGGGTGATAGAGGAGTCCCAAAGTGATTGGTCTAGTCCCATTGTGTTGGTGCCTAAACCGGATGGGAGCTGGCGATTTTGTAACGATTTTCGTCAGTTGAACAAAGTTACAAAATTTGACACCTACCCCATGCCACGTATAGATGAGTTGATCGACCGGCTGGGAACAGCCCGATACATGACGACTCTTGACCTCACAAAAGGGTATTGGCAAATCCCCCTGGCCAAGTCGGCCAAAGAGAAAACCGCATTTGTAACCCCAGACGGGGCGTTCCAATATAAAAGAATGCCGTTCGGGTTACAGAATGCGCCGGCCACATTCCAGCGGAAAATGGACCAGATGCTGAGGCCCCATCGGAAGTATGCTGCGGCTTACCTGGATGACGTAATTGTCCATAGCACAGATTGGGCCTCACATCTGCCAAAAGTGCAAGCAGTCCTGGACTCTGTTCGGGAAGCGGGGTTTACGGCTAACCCCAAGAAGTGTACCATTGGGCAGGAGGAGGCCAAATATCTTGGGTACACCATTGGGAGGGGAGTAATAAAACCCCAACTCAACAAAGTCGAGGCCATCCAGAGTTGGCCACGTCCCAACAGCAAGAAGCAGGTACGAGCCTTTCTGGGAATCGCTGGGTATTATCGGCGATTCATTCCCCACTTTGCTTCTAAGGCTGTGCCCCTAACCAACCTGACGAAGGGGAAAGGGTCGGTCATGATTAAATGGACCCCCGAGGCTGAGGCAGCATTCCAATTCTTGAAACAAGCCTTATGTAGCCAGCCAGTGTTGTACTCACCCGACTTCTCTAAAGACTTTGTCGTACAAAGTGATGCGTCAGATGTGGGGTTAGGAGCAGTATTGTCCCAGGTCTGGAACGGGGAAGAGCACCCAGTCATTTACCTCAGCAGGAAGTTGAAGTCCCATGAGGTAAATTACGCCACCGTTGAAAAGGAGTGTTTAGCGGTGAAGTGGGCTCTAGATTCCCTTCGGTACTACCTGCTAGGTAGGCACTTTGACATGGTTACGGATCACGCTCCGTTAAAGTGGATGGCTCAAAACAAGGAAACAAATAGAAGAGTGAATAGGTGGTTCCTGGCCCTCCAGGAATTCAACTTCACAGTAAAGCATCGCCCTGGCGTTCAAATGGGGAATGTGGATGCTTTGTCTCGAGTACATGAATGCCTGATTGCTGGTGTTCCAACCCCGAGGTTAAAACAAGAGGGGGGGGTATGTGACAGCAGGAAGGTAAAGTCACCTGGTTGCATCCAGGGGGGTAGATATATTTCGCCCAGATTCAGGCTTTACGCCGACTTATACAACTAGGTGGAGAGTTGTATAAGCCCAGCTGAGGCAAATGGGCTCATGGATGACTCATACCTCTAGGGAGAGTGTGGGGCGTCGTGCAGACAGGGAGTTGATGAGACCAGCTGAAGCTTGTCAGCTCATTTAGGCCTCTATAAGAACTCCCAGCTTCATTAGATGTTAGCTCATGCCTGGAACCAGACCTGTGTGGACTGTCTAGGGAGAGTGAACCCCTGTGCGGTGAGACAAAGCCTGTGTGGCTATTTGCTTGGACATTTAAAACCAGGGACTTAGGGACTAGGACAGCACTAGGCTGATCCCAGTTGTTAGTTAGGAAACCTGTATGTTTAGTCAGAGGTCAAGTTGACCAGGATTTATTTTGTTTATGTTTCTTTTGCTTTGCTGTGTTTTGTCACTGTAAATAGAAAATAAACCGCACCTTTTTGATTTTGAAAACCACAACCTCCGTTTGCTGGGCCTGTTTTTGTGTGGGGAGCCCATCCCGGGGGTCACACACACCCGCTGCCGAGCTAACCCCCTCACACTGGATAGACCCAGGGATGTAATTTGCTGTTTGAATAGACATAACCTAAGGGAGCAGATACTTAGGGCAGCATGGGACAAGGGAGATATTCCTTTCGATGGGGCCCATATAAAAATCTTACCTGATGTCTCAAGGGCCACACTACAGCGCAGAGCTTGCCTGTGGCCTATTTTGGACCAGGCCAGAGAGCAGTGGTGCACGTATAGGTGGGGGTACCCATTAACAGTTACATTTCGGAGGGCATCCACCACGTTTACCCTCCAGACACCATCAGATCTACCTGAACTTTTCCTATATCTAGCAATCACACCCTTCCAGATCTCGAATTGGCTTCTACCTTTCACATATAACGGGAACCACAGGGTATTCTCAGATACCCAGGGTCAAAGGAGAGGCTCCCAAGAAAATGGAAGACAGCAAAGAACCCAGACCCCCCAGGGACCAAAGGGGGATCTGAATCAGGAGTCAGGTCCTAATACTGAATAGATACCCTCCCCCTATATCTGGACATATCTGGAACCTTAAGAGAATGAGTTCCCCGGGCCCCTTTCTGCCATTTCCTTATGTTTTTTTTTTCTCTCTCTCTTTTTCTCTCCTCTATGGTTTGCCTGGTGAAACTAGGAACTACGTACCCAAGAACCTGGGAGTCAAGAAAAGGAAATGGCCAACAGGACATATGAGACCCCCCCCTTCTTTTTTGGGGGAGAGGAGATCTAGGATATTAGATAAGGGATAAGGGGCTGTATTTTGGCATGCTTAGTGCCTGGTGTGGTTAAGATAAGGATAAAAATGGTATATAAAATCATATATACGGTGAGAAAAATTTAGGGCTATAGATAGACCCATGCACAGAGGAGTACAGGGTATCCTGACACTTTTATTTTTTTTGGGGGGGGGGTTGTCTAGCTCCCCCTCTTAAACTCACTAGTAGAGGGAATATTAGAGGGAATATTAGAGGGTATGTTATATCCTGGCACTAGGGGTTTTTTTTTTTTTTTATGTGTGAAACTTTTTTTTTTTCCGCCCACCCCCCTCCTCTTTCTTTTTTTTTTAGGGGGGGGGGGTTTTGTTTAGGCGGAGTCCTTTCTTTTTTTTTTTTTTGGTTTTCTTTTTTCTTTCTCAGAAAGCGCTTAGACGCTATAGAAATAAGACACATAAAACACGTGCTAAACACGAGTTAATAATCACTGTTAAAGAGTAGGCTACACAAAGGAGGAGAAGAGGGAGTAATCCCCTCTTTTTTTTTCTTGTGTCTCCCCCCCCCCCCCCCGTTCCCTTTTTTTCTTTCTTTTTTTTTTTTTTTGGAGAGTATGGCAAACTAAGGAAGGTACACAAAGAATATAATAAGAAACACAAATTCACAAAAGACACATGGTGGGGTCATCTTTTTTTTTTTTTTTACTCTCACTAGTAATACCAGCAACACCAGCAACACGTAAGTAGGTAGACCCCAGGATAGAAGACATTAAATAAATACATAAATAAATAAATATAATAAATATAATAAAATGAGTCAATAGGGACAACGGCAGTTAGGAGGAATTGGGTATCAGGTGTGCTCCGGGAGTTCCTCCTCCTCCCCCTCTCCCCCTCTCTGGCGAGCGAATAGAAATATCAGAAATAATAGAGTGAAAGAGCGAGTATTGGAGAGAGGAAGTATAAAAACGGAGGGAGGTGGGGGCGAGGAGGGGATTATTTGAGATACATAGACTCATAGACATATAAGGAATTATGCCTAGATGTGGGAATAGGGGGTAGACAGAGGACCGGAGAGGAAGAAGAATAAGGGAGGGGGACAGGGAGGAGAGTTGCCCTCCCCCTTTGGATTTCTATTAATTTAAAAAGGGGAGAATAGGCAGATTTAGACAAAGATAAGATATGGTACTTGGGTATGATATTATGTGTTATATGTTTTTATTCTCCTTGTTTTTTTTGTATGTCTGTCTTTTGGTTCTGGGGAGGAGGGGAGGGGGCGGGGAGGGGGGGGGGGACACGGGAATGGTGGTCTAAAGGGTGGGATTACTTTTTGGAGGGGGGAAGGCCCCATGGATAAGATAAGAATCAAATAGGTGGTTTAAAGAAGATACGTTTTGGTATAAATTAGTCTAATGGATAATGAGTTACATATTATGTTATTACTTTCTTTTTAAGAAGAAGGTGAGGAAAGATATATACAACGATGTATAGAATATAATGTATATTGATGTATATGAATGTATAATGTAAAAGTATATTATATAGAGACATAAATAATCTCAGGCAATGGGAGATTAATAAGATATTTAATGTGATGGGTAGGAATATTCCATGTCTGTGTTCCTGGACACGCCCTCCCTGCTCCCCCCCCACCCCGAACCCCGGTGATTTATAAGTTTACTTCCCGGTCCTCTAGATAAGGTTATCAGTTGTCAAACAACCCAGGGAATGCAGAGGTCTTTGGAGCTTGTATTTTTAGTTTTTTTGGGGGTTTTCCTTTTTTTTTTCTCTCTTTATTATTTTTTTTTATCCTTTTTTCTCTGTCGACCAATCCAGGCACACGCACCTAAATAGGTAGACGCTCAGATACCGATAATCGGTGAGCGTGTTTTTTTTTCTCTTAGCATATAGCTAAGCTTAGTATATAGGAGGGGCCTCCCCTTTTTTATCTTTTAATTTCCTTTTTTTTCCCGTTACTTAAGTGTAAAGATGGACGGTATTCAGGTGATGTCGCTTAATGCGAGGGGTTTAACCACCTCGCGCCGGCCGTACGACTATATACGGCCGCGAGGTGGCTCTACAAATCCGGGAGGCCGTCTTTTTACGGCCTCCGCTTCTTTGGCCACTGGGGGGCGCGCGCGCGCGTGCCCGGCACGTCACTGTAATGCCGATGCGCATGCCTGGCGGCCGCGATGTCCGCCAGGCACCCGCGATCGGCGGTTACACAGACAAGGACATGGATCTGTGTGTGTAAACACACAGATCCATGTCCTGTCAGGGAGAGAGGAGACCGATGCTGTGTCCCTTGTACATAGGGACACAGATCGGTCACCTCCCCCAGTCGGTCCCCTCCCCCCACAGTAAGAATCACCAATAGGGAATACATTTAACCCCTTCCTCGCCCCCTAGTGTTAACCCCTTCCCTGCCAGTCACATTTATACAGTAATCAGTGCATATTTATAGCACTGTTTGCTGTATAAATGTGAATGGTCCCAAAAATGTGTCAAAAGTGTCCGATGTGTCCGCCATAATGTCGCAGTCACGAAAAAAATCACTGATCGCCGCCATTACTAATAAAAAAATTATTTTTTATAAAAATGCCATAAATCTATCCCCTATTTTGTAAACGCTATAACTTTTGCACAAACCAATCAATAAACGCCGATTGCGTTTTTTTTTACGAAAAATATGTAGAAGAATACGTATCGGCCTAAATTGAGGAAAAAAATATAATAAAAAAAAAAATTGGGATATTTATTATAGCAAAAATAAATAAATATTGTGTTTTTTTCAAAATTGTCGCTATTTCTTTGTTTGTAGCGCAAAAAATAAAAACCGCAGAGGTGATCAAACACCACCAAAAGAAAGCTCTATTTGTGGGAAAAAAAGGACGTCAACTTTTTTTGGGAGCCACGTCGCACGACCGTGCAATTGTCATTCAAAGCGTGACAGTGCCGAAAGCTGAAATTTCGCCTGGGCAGGAAGGGGGTTTATGTGCCCAGTAAGGAAGTGGTTAAATACTCCTGAGAAGAGACGTATGCTACTTAACGATATGAAAAGATACAATACCGACATCGCCTTTATTCAGGAAACACATTTTAAATATGATAAGCTCCCTTACTTGAGAAATAGATTTTACCCCATTGCTTATCATTCCACTAACCCGACAGGTAAATCAAAAGGGGTTTCGGTGCTCCTCTCTAGTAAAATACCTTGGAAATGCCAGAGTTCTATTATAGACCAGACAGGGCGTTATGTTTTTCTTAAAGGGCTGATTTGGGACACAATATATACCCCCAATGAATTACAAGCTACCTTTTTGAGAGACACACTAGAGAAAGTAGGAATTTAGAGAGGGACAACTGATCCTCGGTGGAGACTTTAACGTTCCACTAATTCCCTCGGTAGATACCTCGACTGGCAAATCATCTATCCCACGAGCCAACTTAAAAGGATAGCTAAGACGCTCCACAGAGCCCATTTAATAGATGCCTGGCGTCTGCAACACTCAGGGGAACGTGACTATTCGTTTTACTCCCCCATGCACCGGGTATATACTCGGATAGACTATTTGCTAGTCCCCCATACCCAGCTGCATGCGGTAAGTGAGACGTCGATTGGGGACAGGACATGGTCGGACCACGCGCCGATATTTTTGACCTACAGACACAATGACACCTCCACGTCTCGGCACCTTTTTTGGCACCTCAATGAGAGCCTTTTACAGGTGCCGGAGGTATTGCCGGAGGTATTGATTGAGGTGAACGAAACGTTGAAACTATACTTTCAGGAGAATGACCAACCAGACTGTGACCCGGACATTCTATGGGAAGCCCACAAACCAGTTATCAGGGGAATCCTGATTAAGCACGGGGCACGAATTAAGCGTGAACGGAATGAACAACTTCTTTGTTGGTTGCAGAAATTGTCAGAGATTGAAGCTAGACATAAACATACCCCTACACAATCTTCAGAGGCCGAACTGACGTCAATTAGGATACAGATTACGGACTTGCTCCGTTATAAGGCCAAAGCGGCCCTGCAGTTTTGCCGTAGAGTGAGTTATGAGTCAGGAGATAAGTGTGGGAAAATGTTAGCGAAAGCGGTCAGAGAACACAAACTCTCTACATATGTCCCCCACATTAACATGAGAAGTGGTCAAAAGATAGTCTTACCGGCACAAGTCACTCAAACGTTTAAGGATTTTTATTCTCGTTTATATAATTTATCGGGAGTGACGATGAGCCGAGCAGAGCTAGAGGACTATATTACATCCTCTCAGATGCCCTCTCTACCACAGGAGATAGGAAAAGATTTAGACTCCCCTATCACCTTGATGGAACTCGACGTGCAGTTAGACATATGAAACCAGGGAAGGCCCCAGGCCCAGATGGCTTTACATTACAATATTACAGGACACTGTTACCAATACTGGGCGTTCGAATGCTTACATTGTATAATACGGTAGGTGCAGGGGGAACGTTTGCTAGAGAGACTCTGGGAGCCCACATTTCGGTGATCCACAAGGAGGGAAAGGATCCGGCGGCTTGTGGCAGTTATCGGCCCATATCGCTCCCGAATGTGGCCCTTAAGCTATACACCACTGTTCTGGCTGCTCGACTGGCGCACTATCTTCAGCAACTCATTCACCTGGACCAAGTGGGTTTCATACCATCTAGAGAGGCGAGAGATAGTACCACTAAGGTATTGAATTTACTCCATGTTGTACGCTCCACAAACACCCCATGTGTATTTTTAAATACAGACGCCGAAAAGGCTTTTGATCGGGTTGAATGGTCATTTATGTTTGCGGTGCTTAGACACATTGGTCGGGGGGAGGTGATGCTCAATCGAATAGCCGGAATATATTCTAACCCAACAGCCCAGGTGAAGGTGAATGGGTTCCTGTCGGACCCCTTCCCAATACAAAATGGTACAAGACAGGGATGCCCGCTGTCCCCTCTTTTGTTTGCCCTATCCCTGGAACCATTCTTAGCCACAATTAGACTAAATCCGGACATAGAAGGGATAAGGGTGGGCCGGATACAATGCAAGATTTCAGCATATGCTGATGATTTATTGTTCTCCTTGACCAACCCTGTAGTCTCCCTGCCAAATCTTCTTAAGGAGTTTGAGAGATATGGGGCATTGTCCAATTTTAAAATCAATTTCTCGAAGTCAGAAGCGATGGGAGTGTCACCAATATCACAGGCCTTACCAAATATGGGCACAAACTTTAAGTTTAAATGGTCATCCGCACTGAATTATCTGGGGACTAGTATTCCGTCTGATTTTTCTCGCTTATATGAGAGTAATTTTCTCCCCTTACTTGTCAAAACTAGAGTGCAGTTAGAGACGTGGAATAAGGGATTACATTCATGGTTTGGGAGGTGCAATTTGTTAAAGATAAGTGTTCTGCCTAAATTTCTATACCTCTTTCAGGCCCTACCGATTAGGATACCCCCTGCATATCTTAAACAAGTCCAAGCTCTTTTTATCCATTTTGTTTGGGCTCATAAAAAACCTTGAATTTCCCACACCCAGCTCACAATGCCAAAACAATGCGGAGGTCTTGCACTACCAGACGTTAGGAGATACTATCAGGTGGTTCATATGGGCAGGGTGACTGATTGGTGGCGACATTATGAGTCCAAACTATGGGCACAAATAGAACAATACCAGACAGATATCCCTTTACGGACCACGTTTTGGTGTGGAGACTCTCTACCTATTGAATTAAAATCACACCCATTGATAGGTAATACCCTGCGACAGAGCGCCTGTGCGATATTAAAACCCTCCTTAACAGCCATGACATCGCCTCTGACTCCGATTTTGGGTAACCCCAGCTTCCCTCCGGGGCTCTAACCTACGCAATTTAGGCAACTAAGGACTTCTGGCCTTATGACTGCTTCTCAGTTTGTAATTAACGATAGATGGCCCACCATTTTGGAACTGATGGATACTGCAGGCCCTTTTGGACTTGAGTTCTGGAATGCGGCACAGCTGCAGCACTTTTTCTGGACCATTCTGAATCCCCGGAGCTATTCTAGACCCCTGAATAAATTTGAGGAATACTGCTCAGGTATAGATCCGCTACCACAGACTCTATCTAAAATGTATGCTTTTCTAAATACACCAGAACAACAACCCGATTTGTCCAGTATTGCGAAGTGGGAAACTGAACTAGATTGTACGTTTTCTCCGACCCAAAAACAGAATATGGCTAGTCTCTCCCTCAAGTCCTCGATATGCACAAAAATACAGGAAACCAACTATAAAGTTCTGACAAGGTGGTACTTGACACCTGTTTGTCTGCATGCGATTCTCCCAGATATACCAGAATATTGCTGGCGTTGCGGCGAGGACAGGGGCACGATGCTACACATATTCTGGTCCTGCCCTAAATTAAGTGACTTTTGGACGACGGTACGAAATGCATCGCAACGATTCACTGACTTTCTGATCCCAAATGATCCAGCGTTTTTTTTACTTCACGTGTCGACTTTAGCCCCCCCCGGTATATAAAAAATCTTTGTTGAAACATCTGATCAATGCTGCTAAAGCCTGCATTCCCATGAGGTGGAGGGCTCAGAACCCACCGTCATTTGTGATGTGGTTGCGGAAGGTGGAAAACATAAATAAAATGGAGGATTTAATAATGACTGCACAGGATAGACATGAGACTTATAAAACGATATGGGCTAGCTGGAATATGTTTATACACTCGGATGAGGGAAAAGATCTTTTTGAGAGCTAAAATATTTAACATATCGTTGGGGGCTGAGAGCTCTATTTGATTCCGGAATAGATGGGCGCTTTAGGCCTAACACTGTCCTTTTCTTCTTTTTTTTAATCTTTTTTTTTTTCTTTTTTTGTTATATAAGAAATTATGAGAATAGTAGCTGATAATGGCAATTCCAGGACATATATTATTTATTGTGTAATATATTGGAATTTCTGTGTTATGTGATCAGGAGGCTGTGTCCTCCATTAGTATGAGCTACCTTTTTTTTTGTTTGTTTTTTTTTTTAGAAAACTCAATAAAATTATATTTGAAAAAAAAAAAGAAGTAAACAAAGCCGCTATTGCAGCTAGTAAGCATGAGATCGGTGAATTTTTTTTCACAATCTCATGCTTTCCAGCCTGGAGGAGAGATGTGGGGTCTTATTGACACCGCATCTCTCCATAAAGAGGACCTGTCACTAACAATTCCTATTACAAGGGATGTTTACATTCCTTGTAATAGGAATAAAAGTGATCAAATTGTTTTTTTTTTTTAAAGAGTGTAAAAATAAAAAAAAATAAGTAAAAAAAATAAAATAAAATATATATATTTTTTTAAATGCCCCTGTCCCCGGTAGCTTGCGATCAGAAGCGAACGCACACTTAAGACCCGCCCACATATGTAAATGCCGTTCAAACCACATATGTGAGGTATCGACGCGTGCGTAAGAGTGTGTGCAACAATTCTAGCAATTTTGCGCAATTTTAAACCGTGACATGTTAGGTATCTATTTACTCGGCGTAACATAATCTTTCATATTTTACAAAAAGATTAGGCTAACTTTACTGTTTTTCTTATTTTTTAATTCATGAAACCATTTTTTTTTTTAAAAAGGCGTTTGAAAAATTATTGCGCAAATACCGTGCAAGAAAAAAAGTTGCAATGACCGTCATTTTATTCCCTAGGGTGTCTGCTAAAAAAGCATATATAATGTTTGGGGGTTCTGAGTAATTTTCTAGCAAAAGAATGATGATTTGTACATGTAGGAGAGAAGTGCCAGAATAGGCCCAGTATTGAGGTGGTAAAAAAAGCCCTGTATGTAAGTGGTTAAAGACAATTTTAGAGGAAAACTGCCTATAGCCTTTATAAGAATTGTTTTGTAAGCGGAAGGGTTGCTTAAATGAAGATAATTTTAAAGAACTCTACAAAATGCCAAAACGACTTTATAATGTATTTGCTTTTGAACTGAATTTGTACCACGTACATGTTTAGAATACCAGGGAGCATTTGCTATTGTTATCTACAGTCCTGAATCTCTTTAAGAGCATGAACCCCTCTAAAGCTAATAAAGTGTGAGGCTTAAAGCAGTATTAAACTTAAAAGCAAACATTTTTTATATTGCAGCTTACCAATTCTGATGCCCCGTACACACGACCGGTTTTCCCGACGAGAAAACCGTAATTTTTTAGATTGGTCGGGCAAACCGGTCGTGTGTATGCTCCATAGCAGTTTTCACGACGAGAACCTGCTTTATTTTTTCCCGTCGTGTTTCCCGTCAGTCTTTTTCTCGACGCGAAAACCGGTCGCGTGTATGCTTTTCCGAGGGGGAAAAAAACCGCACATGCTCAGAATCAAGTATGAGACGGGAGCGATCGTTCTGGTAAAACTAGCGTTCGTAATGGAGATAGCACATTCGTCACGCTGTAACGGACTGAAAAGCACGAGGCTGAAAAGCGCAAATCGTCTCTCACCAAACTTTTACTAACACGAGATCAGCAAAAGGAAGCCCAAATGGTGGAGAAAGGGGATTACCGCTCTCCAAGCCTCTGAATCTGTAGAATGCTTCCGCCCTACTGTGAACACACAGGTGCTGGCTTTGCACAAATTTGCAGGAGAGGAAAATATCCTGGACTGCTGCACTCTGGTTAAGACGTTCTTTAATAAAAATAAAATCCAAATCACAGCACAGCATACAAAACTTGAAATGAAGACAGGGACAAGGCTAACGCGTTTCACATCACAGGATGCTTACTCATAGCTCAAGCCCAAAGGGTGGCGCCATTTGAATGGAACGTCCCCTTTATAGTGCCGCCGTACGCGTTGGACGTCACCGCGCTTTGGTCGAGCGGTTTTTTTAATGAACGTGCGTATGCAAGGCAGGCTTGAGAGGAATCACGTTGGGAAAAACGTCGGGTTTTGGCATGTCAGGAAAACCGGTCGTGTGTACGAGGCATTAGATATGATGGTGGTATTAGTTTCCTTTTTTAGGCTTTCTTTCTTCTATTTTCATCTGGTGATCCAGCCAGCAAGTCTTTTATTTTTCAAAAGCACAAGCTCTCCAGCAGAATGTATCAGTTTACATGAATGAGATAAACCACTTAATTCTGGCAGGAGTGATTAAAATGATCAGATTTTATTTATTCATGCAAAACCCTTCTTCCAAAAGGACTGATTATAAAATGTGAGCTGGGGTTTGGCTTCAGTTTGTTAGTGTACCCAAATCTGCTCATATGTTTTACACTACCCTCCTCCCAGACTGACAATGCTTCTGTTTGCTGTGTCTCCTGTGTTAATTCATCCAGAGTTGTGTCTCACAAATGCAGGAGGAGTGTTACTGGCCAGATCACCATGTGAAGACGGAGAGAAAAAAGCCAAAGAAAAGAAAACTGAAGCAGCCACCACATCCAATGATTGGTAAGCTGCAATATAATACACTTTTGGTTTGGGGTTTAATCATTTAAAGTCATGAACAGTAAGGTCTTTCTCTGCTAAAATCTTGGGCATAAAAACAAAAGTTATATCGCTCTGCTTTGGCCAATTGTGCACCAATGAGCAGAAAAAATGGGAATCATGGAGCAAGACTCAGATAAAGTGAGTGACAACATGATAATCTGTACGTCATAGAATATAGAATTCTCTTTTCTATAGTGGATTATTTGGTGGCTGGACATAGTGTCAGCTCTTTCGACTGCCTATATTCTGGGTAATGCGACGCTCATTGTGAGCATACATTTGGTAAACCTCTTCATGGAGTGCACTGGCATTTCTCTAAAACTTATTTACGAGTTTAAAAAAACATACTTACCCAGATGTTCCACTTTATATATTAGAAGTATTGAAAGTAGGAGAAAATGTTCCTTTAATTAGTGTGGTATAGTCTTTGACTGTTACTGATATTTATAATAGTGACATCAAGAGCTACTATAACTACTATGTTAATATGATCTACATAGATTAAATCTGACCTGTCCTCACCACATAAACCACATTAGTGTACTGAAATCATTAGATAAGCATGTGTCAAGCTGATTTTTGTTTAAAAATAGAAGTGAACTTTCCCTTCTCTGCTCTGTCTAAAGTAAAACTACAGGGTCAGCTTTATTTTTACACTAATATAGAGCTAGTCCTAGCAGACGTCCTTCCCTTTACAGTGTAGTCTATTATTGAACAAGAAATTAAGAAGAAAAAAACAAAGAAGAAACAGTAAATCTGTTCTGGTTCTGTTGAGCTTGCCTGGGCTCCTCCCACCTTCTAGAAACTAGTAGAGCTTTCTGGAACATGGGTGATAGTTAGGCAAATGGGCAGCATGAGTATGAAGCAGTCTCACCCAATTACAGGGGAGGTGCCCCTGAGCATGCTGGGATAGGCCTATATATTGAGAGAACATGTGAACTCTGAGTCCTTTCCAGATGGTGGAGTGTACTAGCCAGGGGTGAGGCAGACTTGGTCCAACTAAAGAGATCGCTGGCTAGTGATCTAAAGAGCTTTGTCTACCTGTCCTTCACTTCAAGAGACTTTGCTCATGCTCTTTATTCCTATACTGCTACACAGGAGAAGTCTGTCATCTGCTCCCAGCAAAGGGACTTCACCTACTGCTCAATTCTAGATCATCTAGAGTTCTCCAGTTGTGAATAGTTTTGTTCTGGAGTATCCTACTACAAATCCCCTACCCTATCCAAGTTCCTCAAAAATAAAACTACAAAACACCCCTAGACTGGTCTTTGACTACCTTGAGCCTAAGTGTGTGTACCTGGCTGCAGAAAATTAATTGTACCTGGCTGCCAGTGAAGAAGTAAGGACTATCTGTGTAATACTCAAGAGGCTCCTATGGGGGTAGCACTACATATACTACATGATTAAAAGAGACAGGTATGGATTATCGTTAAATGGCTTTTCCGATACTTAATTGATATATTGCAGAGCCTAGAGTGACACTGTGGAAGTATCAGTAGATGCAGAAGAGATATTGACTGCCTGCTTTAGAGTGTCAGGGTGCCAGAATCACCTAAAGTCTGACAGTTTTTGTCTGCCAACTGGCAAGCTCTCACACACTGCAAAATGGGTGTCAGGCCTCGTACACACGACCGATTTTCTCGGCAAGAACCAGCAAGAAACTTGCTGGCAGAGAGGTCTTGCCGAGAAAATCGGTCGTGTGTACGCTGCTAGCGGGTTTCTCGTCGAGAAAACCGACAAGAAACCTCGACGAGAAAATAGAGAACCTGCTCTCTATTTTCTCGTCGAGATTCTCCTTGGCATGTTTCTCGACGAGAAAAGTGAGTGTGTGTACACTTACCTGTCCGCCTGGAAGCCCGCGCATGTTCGAAATGAATTCGACGCATGGGCGGTAGCTTCCTAGGCATACGTAGGGTATACCAAGATGGCGGCGATGGCATCGAATGTGACGAGCGCATGCTCGACGTAGTCGATGACGTCACCGCGTACACTCCTTTCAAAGAACCGCGGGTTCTTTGAAACGAGCGTGTGTACACTCGGCCGGGACAAGTTTCTTGTCCAAGAATCTCGTCGAAAAAAACTACATGTTTTTTTCAACGAGAATCTCGGCCGTGTGTACGAGGCCTCACTGTGTAAAATTTGGCAGTTGACAGACCTCAGTAATGGCAATTTTCAGATTACCCACTTAAAGGGGAGTTCCAGCCTTTTTTATGTTTATTAACCTC
Organism: Rana muscosa; assembly: GCA_029206835.1. Taxonomy (NCBI): domain Eukaryota; kingdom Metazoa; phylum Chordata; class Amphibia; order Anura; family Ranidae; genus Rana; species Rana muscosa. The sequence goes on along the minus strand of CM055118.1, from coordinate 679,325,451 downwards.
CCTGGCATAATGATTCTGTCAGATTTATTTTGCATGGAAATTTGGCGTTTTATAATGTAGGCCTGCAATTCTTAGGAATAACTCACTTAAATCTGTCCAAACAAGAGTCTAGTAGACATCCCGGGTATGATAAAGTTTGAAACACAAAATCATAAATTATAATTTAGTAAATAACTATAAATAATTATAACAAAAAATAATATAATAATAATAAAAATTATTCAATAATGTAATCAGATCAAAAACACTGAAATTTGCTCAGTTGCAGAATTGTCGCTGTCATTAGATTCAGTATTTGATTACGAATTTCCTCACAAATCGATATCGCTCAATTCTGCAAGTGATTCTAATTTATTATCACTGTTTTCTAGCTGGTCTAAACCACTTTTGACATAAAAGGACACTTTTTGGTTGCTATGGACAATCTCCAAATTCCAGGCAGAAAAAAACAGTATTTATAATATAAAACTGCATGCTCGGCACTGGACAGACCACTAGGGACAATGGGGATGTGTAATTTTTGTATACAGTACTGTAATCTGTAAGATTACAGTATACTGTATGTATATTGTGTTTTTACTTTTTTGAATTTGGCGCCGATCTCCACCCCCGCGCGCCGCAACGTCGCAGGGAACGAAGCTCGGCGGCACTCGGGCACTGTGTGAATCGAGCGAGGAGACAGCTCGCACACACAGCGGGGAGACATCGCAGGATCTAGGGGACAAGGTAAGTAACTTTCCCTGGATACTGCGATGCAGCCCGAGTCTGGCTTGGGGTTACCGCTAATGGTACTGAAATCTTACCCCGAGCCAGACTCGGGAATACCGCCAGGGAGGTTAAAAGTCAGCAGCTACAAAAAGTGTAGCTGCTGGCTTTTAATAAACAGACACTTACCTGCTCCACTGTCCCCCTCCTCTCCCCCCCTCTCCGCCGGCGCCTCCATTCAAACTGTGGGCACCCGGCCGTGACAGCTTTGGGCTTCACGGCCAGGCACTCCCTGCGCATGCGCGAGTCGCGCTGCGCCCTAGGAGTGGACAGGCGATCGCCTGGGACCTGTCACGTGTCTCAGGTTATCCCCTACAGGGAGGGGCTGCCTTAGGCAATATGACGAGTCGCCTAAGCGGTCCTTGGGCGGAAGGAGGAAGTGCCACTCCTACCGAAGCCCCCACTCCCCCCCCCCAAAAAATGACATGCCAAATGTGGCAAGTAAGGGGGCGAGGAGTGCTTAAAGCGGAAGTTCCATTTTTTGGGGTAGAACTCCGCTTTAAGGACCAGGCAAAATTTAAGTTAAAATCATTTTTTTTTTCTAGAAAATTACTTAGAACCCCCAAACATTATATATATATTTTTTTAACACCCTAAAGAAAAAAATGGCGGTCGTTGCAATACTTTCTGTCACACCGTATTTGCGCAGCGGTCTTACAAGCACACTTTTTTTGAAAAAATAAATAAAATAAAAATTTAATTAAAAAAATTAGACAACAGTAAAGTTAGCCCAATTTTTTTTTTATATTGTGAAAGATGATGTTAAGCCGAGTAAATTGATACCCAACATGTCACGCTTCAATATTGCACCCGCTCATGGATTGGCGACAAACTTTTACCCTTAAAAATCTCCATAGGAGGCGTTTAAAAAATTCTACCAGTTGCATGTTTTGAGTTACAGAGGAGGTCCAGGGCTAGAATTATTGCTCTCACTCTAACGATCGTTGTAATACCTCACATGTGTGGTTTGAACATCGTTTTCATATGCAGGCGCTACTCACGTATGCGTTCGCTCCTGCATGCCAGCTCGTCAGGACAGGGTGCGTAAAATTGTATTTTTTTTCTTATTTATTTTACTTTTTATTTTTACACTGTTCTTTTTAAAAATAAAAATAAAATTGTGTCACTTTTATTCCTATTACAATGAATGTAAACATCCCTTGTAATAGGAAAAAATCATGACAGGACCTCTTAACCACTTAAGCCCCGGACCATTTCACTGGCCAAAGACCAGACAAAATTGAGGTCCCTTTTGTCCCACAAATAAAGCTTTCTTTTGGTGGTATTCGATCACCTCTGCGGATTTTATTTTTTGCGCTATAAACAAAAATAGAGCGACAATTTAAAAAAAATGCAATATTTTTAACTTTTTGCTATAATAAATATCCCCCAAAAATATCGAAGAAATTTTTTTTTCCCTCAGTTTAGGCCGATACGTATTATTCTAGATATTTTTGGTAAAAAAAAAAATGCAATAAGCGCATATTGATTGGTTTGCGCAAAAGTTATAGCGTCTAGAAAATAGGGGATAGAATTATGGCGTTTTTATTATTATTATTTTTTTCTACTAGTAATGGCGGCGATCTGCGATTTTTATGGTGACTGCGACTTTATGGACACATCGGGCACTTTTGACACATTTTTGGGACCATTGTCATTTTTACAGCGATCAGTGCTATAAAAATGCACTGATTACTGTGAAAATTACACTGGCAGTGAAGGGGTTAACCACTAGGTGGCGCTGAAGGGGTTAAGTGTGCCCTAGGGAATGCTTCTAACTGTAGGGGGGATAGGGGTGTGTGTGACACGACAATGATCACCGCTTCCGATTACAGGAAGTGGTGATCACTGTCCTGTCACTAGGAAGACTAGGGAAATGCTTGTTTACAATAGCATTTCCCCGTTCTTCCTTGATGTCCGCAGGACCCGCAAGCGGAGTCACGGAGCTTGCGGCGCGCGCGCGTCCACAATGCTGCTTCTTAAAGGGGACATATATATACGTCCTTTTGCGCAGCTGTGCCATTCTGCCGGAGCCAATGGCTGCGCTGCTATCAATCAATCCAATCAGGACACGAGACACCGGTCAGAGCTGGGGTGCTCGTTTCCGCCGCGGTAATTACGGGGCTCAGGTATGTAAAAGGGGGGTTGCTGCATGACAGGAGGTTTTTCACCTTAATGCATAGAATTATTATTATTATACACGATTTATATAGCGCCAACAGTTTACTCAGCGCTTTACAATGTATAGGGGGGACAACACAATTACAGTACAGTTCAATACAAAAGGTACAGATGGGCCCTGCTCGTAGAGCTTACATTCTAAAGGGAGGGGTGGTGGTATAAAAGGTAATAGCTGCAGAGAATTTGATTGGGGTGGCTCGGGGATAGTTGTTAGGTGGGCTTCCCTGAATAAATGAGTTTTCAGGGATCTCCTGAAGGTGGACAGGGTACGGGCTGATCGGACCTACTGAGGCAGGGAGTTCCAGAGGATGGGAGAGGCTCTGGAGAAGTCCTGAAGGCAAGCATGGGAGGAGGTAACAAGGGAGCTAGAGAGCAGGAGGTCCTGGGAGAAGCGGAGGGGACGATTTGGGCAATATCTGCAGATGAGGTTGGTGATGTAGATGGGGGCAATGTTGTGAATGGCCTTGTATGTTATGGTTAGCATTTTGAAATATTACACGGTGGGGTAGGGGAAGCCAGTGAAGGGATTGGCAGAGAGGAGCAGCAGTCACGGATTGGTTAGTGTATTAGTCTAGCAGCAGAATTCATATTAGACTGAAGGGGGGATAGAATGCATTAACCACTTAACGACCGCCCACTGTAAATATACGTCGGCAGAATGGCACCGACAGGCAGAATCACGTACATATACGTGATTGCCTTTGTATAGTTGGGGGGTCCGATCGGACCCCCCTTCTTTACAGTGGGTGGTCGTTTTACCTTCGGGAGCGATCCGGCATGAGGGGACGGCCGTTCGATTCCGGCCACCCCCTCTCGATCGCTCCCGGCGAATGAGAGAGCTTCCCCTGCCTGCCAGGCAGGAGGAAGTGATGTCATCTCTCCTGGGGCGCTCACATATACCGAGCGCCGTACAGGAGAAGATGCAGGTTAGTACACAAAACAGCACACTGACACCAGGACACATAGGCACATAAATCGCCCCCCCCCAGCCCCCAGTCACAGTGTCACTGATTGCAGTGACCATTTATTTAGTGATCACTGCAATCAGTGACATTTGTGACTGTAAAAGTGTCACTACATTTAGTTTTAGGTCCAGTGTAGCCCCCTAACCCCCCCTAATAAAGGTTTAACCCCCTGATCACCCCCCAGATAACCCTTTCACCCCCTAGCACCGCCGTCGCTAAGCGATCATTTTTCTGATCGATGTCTTAGCGTCGGCGATGCTGATCGGTAGCCAGTAATTTTTTTTAGGTTCGCCGCAGGTTTTTATAGCGTCGGGTACCCCCATATATTACCTAATAAAGGTTTAACCCCCTTGATCGCCCCCCAGGTAACCCTTTCACCCCCTATCACCACTGTCACTAGGCAATAATTTTTCTGATCGATGTCTTAGCGTCGGCGATGCTGATCGGTAGCCAGTAATTTTTTTTAGGTTTGCCGCAGGTTTTTATAGCGTCGGGTACCCCCATATATTACCTAATAAAGGTTTAACCCCCTTGATCACCCCCCAGGTAACCCTTTCACCCCCTAGCACCGCCGTCGCTATGCGATCATTTTTCTGATCGATGTCTTAGCGTCGGTGATGCTGATCGGTAGCCAGTAATTTTTTTTAGGTTCGCCGCAGGTTTTTATAGCGTCAGGTACCCCCATATATTATCTAATAAAGGTTTAACCCCCTGATCGCCCCCCAGGTAACCCTTTCACCCCTATCACCACTGTCGCTAAGCGATCGTTTTTATGATCGTTGTCTTAGTGTCGGTGATGCCGATAGGTAGCCAGTAATTTTTTTTTAGGTTCGCCGTCAGGTTTTTATATAGCATCAGGTACCCCCATTAATTATCTAATAAAGATTTTAACCCCCTAATTGCCCCTAGTTAACCCTTTCACCAGTGATCATCATATAAGTGTTACGGGTGACGCTGGTTAGTTAGTTTGCTTTTTATAGTGTCAGGGCACCCGCCGTATATAACCCAATAAAGGTTTAACCCCCTGATCGCCCGGCGGGTGATATCAATTAGGTTTTAGCGTCAGAGAGGGTCTGCGTCACACCCCAGGCAGCGTCAGGTTAGTGCCAGTAGCGCTAACACCCACGCGTGAAGCATACACCCCCCTTAGTGGTATAGTATCTGATCAGCTCAATATCTGATCTGATCAGATCTATACTAGCGTCCCCAGCAGTTTAGGGTTCCCAAAAACGCAGTGTTAGCGGGATCAGCCCAGATACCTGCTAGCACCTGCGTTTTGCCCCTCCGTCCAGCCCAGGCCACCCAAGTGCAGTATCGATCGATCACTGTCACTTACAAAACACAACACACATAACTGCAGCGTTCGCAGAGACAGGCCTGATCCCTGCGACTCCAGTGCTGTAGGAGGTGATTTCACCACCACAGTTAAAAAAAAAAAAAGCATATATGCCGAAGCATTGGGGCAGCAGGGGCGGAGGAGCGATTTTGCTCCTAATGCCGCGTACATACGGTCGAAATTCCGACGGAGGCTTGCCCGTGGAAAAGTCTGACCATGTGTACGCGGCATAACTTTTGCGAGAAGATGCCCCCATGCTTCGGCATATATAAATGGTGCATGTATGCCCATCATTAGAAGTGGGTGGATGAAGGGCGGTATTCTAATGGTGGGCATACCCACCGATCAATCTTTTTTTTTCGTTCAGCCAACAGGCTGCATGAAAAAAAAGATTACAATACATGTCCAACAAGGACCAGCAACGTACTGGTATGTTGCTGGACTTTGAATGTTTATACCAGAATGATGCCTGCAGGTTTAGGTATCATCTTGGTATCATTCTTTTCAGCCAGCGGCCGGCTTTCATGTAAAAGCAATCCTAGTGGCTAATTAGCCTCTGGACTGCTTTTACAAGCAGTGGGAGGGAATGTCCCCCCCCGGATATAAAAAGCGCCATTGGGAAATTGGGAAAGCATTTTATCACACCGATCTTGGTGTGGTCAGATGCTTTGAGGGCAGAGGAAAGATATAGGGTCCAATAGACCCCAGTTTTTTCAAAAAAGAGTACCTGTCATTACCTATTGCTATCATAGGGGATATTTACATTCCCTGAGATAACAATAAAAGTGATAAAAAAAAAAAAATATGGAAGCAACAGTTTAAAAATAAAATAAAAAAGCAAAATTAATAATAAAAAAAAAAAAAAAAAAAAAAAAGCACCCCTGTCCTGCCCTGCTCTTGCCCAATGGCGAACGCAAGCGTCGGTCTGGCGTCATATGTAAACAGCAATTGCACCATGCATGTGAGGTATCACCGCGAAGGTCAGATCGAGGGCAGTAATTTTAGCAGTAGACCTCCTCTGTAAATCTAACGGGGTAACCTGTAAATGCTTTTAAAGGCTTTTAAAAATGTATGTAGTTTGTCGCCAATGCGCGTTTGTGCGAAATTTTAAAGCATGTCGTGTTTGGAATCTATGTACTCGGCCTAAGATAATCTTTTTTATTTCATCAAACATTTGGGCAATATAGTGTGTTTTAGTGCATTAAAATTAAAAAAAGTGTATTTTTTCCCCAAAAAATGCGTTTGAAAAATCGCTGCGCAAATACTGTGTAGAAAAAAAAAATGCAACACCCACCATTTTATTCTGTAGGGCCTTTGCTTTAAAAATATATATAATGTTTGGGGGTTCAACATAATTTTCTTGCAAAAAAAAATATGTTTTTATGTAAACAAAAAGTGTCAAAAAGGGCTTTGTCTTCAAGTGGTTAGAAGAGTGGATGTAAGCTTCCTAATGTTGTGTATAAAATGCCAGAACAGTTCAAAACCCCCCCCAAATGACCCCATTTTGGAAAGTAGACACCCCAAGCTATATACTGAGAGGCATGTTGAGTCCATGGAATATTTTATATGTTGACACAAGTTGCGGAAAAAATACAATTTTTTTTTTTTTTTCACAAAGTTGTCACTAAATGATATATTGCTCAAACATGCCATGGGCATATGTGGAATTACACCCCAAAATACATTCTGTTGCTTCTCCTGAGTACGGGGATACCACATGTGTGAGACATTTTGGGAGCCTAGCCGCGTACGGGACCCCAAAAATCAAGCACCGCCTTCAGGCTTTCTAAGGGTGTCAATTTTTGATTTCACTTCTCACTGCCTATCACAGTTTCGGAGGCCATGGAATGCCCAGATGGCACAAAACCCCCCCAAATGACCCCATTTTGGAAAGTAGACACCCCAAGCTATTTGCTGAGAGGTATTGTGAGTAATTTTGCAGATCTCGCTTTTTGTCACAAAGTTTTGAAAATGTAAAAAAAAAAAGAAAAAAAAAAGTACTTTCTTCATTTTCAAAAACAAATGAGAGCTGTAAAATACTCACCATGCCTCTCAGCAAACAGCTTGGGGTGTCTACTTTCCAAAATGGGGTCATTTGGGGGGGTTTTGTGCTATTTTGGCATTTTATGGCCTTCAAAACTGTGATAGGTAGTGAGGAGTGAAATCAAAAATTTGCGCCCTTAGAAATCCTGAAGGCGGTGCTTGGTTTCCGGGGTCCCGTACGTGGCTAGGCTCCTAAAAAGTCCCACACATGTGGTATCCCCGTACTCAGGAGAAGCAGCAGAATGTATTTTGGGGTGCAATTCCACATATAACCATGGCATGTGTGAGCAATATATCATTTAGTGACAACTTTTTGTAATTTTTTTTTTTTGTCATTATTCAATCACTTGGGACAAAAAAAAAAAATATTCAATGGGCTCAACAGGCCTCTCAGCAATTTCCTTGGGGTGTCTACTTTCTAAAATGGGGTCATTTGGGGGGGTTTTGTGCTATTTTGGCATTTTATGGCCTTCAAAACTGTGATAGGTAGTGAGGAGTGAAATCAAAAATTTGCGCCCTTAGAAATCCTGAAGGCGGTGCTTGGTTTCCGGGGTCCCGTACGTGGCTAGGCTCCTAAAAAGTCCCACACATGTGGTATCCCCGTACTCAGGAGAAGCAGCAGAATGTATTTTGGGGTGCAATTCCACATATAACCATGGCATGTGTGAGCAATATATCATTTAGTGACAATTTTTTGTAATTTTTTTTTTTTTTTTGTCATTATTCAATCACTTGGGACAAAAAAAAAAAATATTCAATGGGCTCAACATGCCTCTCAGCAATTTCCTTGGGGTGTCTACTTTCTAAAATGGGGTCATTTGGGGGGTTTTGTACTGCCCTGCCATTTTAGCACCTCAAGAAATGAGATAGGCAGTCATAAATTTAAAGCTGTGTAAATTCCAGAAAATGTACCCTAGTTTGTAAACGCTATAACTTTTGCGCAAACCAATAAATATACGCTTATTGACATTTTTTTTACTAAAGACATGTGGCTGAATACATTTTGGCCTAAATGTATGACTAAAATTGAGTTTATTCGATTTTTCTTATAACAAAAAGTAGAAAATATCATTTTTTTTCAAAATTTTCGGTCTTTTTCCGTTTATATCGCAAAAAAGAAAAATCGCAGAGGCAATCAAATACCATTAAAAGAAAGCTCTATTTGTGGGAAGAAAAGGACGCAAATTTCGTTTGGGTACAACATTGCATGTCCGCACAATTTACAGTTAAAGCAGCGCAGTGCAAAATTCTGAATTCACCTCTGGTCCTTTAGCTACCAAATGGTCCGGGGCTTAAGTGGTTAAGGTGAAAAACCTTGAGGGTTTACAACCCCTTCTAGCTTTGCTGATTGGTTTCTATGCCGAGCTGCACCAGATTTTGCACTCCCCAGTTTTAGTAAATGAACCCCAGTATGTCTCTTCAGCAATAAAAAGATTGCTTGATTTAATTTGTTCTGCTTTCTACTGCCTTTTTTAAAGTGTGTGAAGTTTTGTGAAGTGCAGTCTGTACATGTCTATCAGTCTATGTTTTAAATTTTGGCGCAATCTATTGTGCTCTTTTCAATCAATAAGAACATCAGGACCTCTGCAATTGTACTTAGCCTGCACTTCATGCATTTGATATGGCAAACATGTCTCTATTTGGCATGTGGCCAGGGCCGATCACAGACGGGGTGCAGTTCACTCAAGCGCCACAGAGGTGGGGGCGCTGTAGCGCCAGAGTGCTCCCCTCTATTCTCCACCTCCTCTCCTTGTCCGTGTCGAGAGGCGGCTCTCCCCGCCAGTCACCGCCACCGCTGTGTTTTCTAAGCCTGGCGTCCCCCCCTCCCTCCTGTCAGAGGAGGAGAGCGAAGCAGCCGCCAGGGATCGGAGCGGCTGTCTCTGTGTGGAGAGAGACAAGCCGTGCAGTGACGTCGCTGAGGGGGCGGTCCGTGCCTGACACGTGTTCCCCTGCTCCTCTCTGTGTCTAAAACTCCTGCCTACTGCTGCTGCGATCTGTGCTCCACCCGGGCGGCGCGGCTGCACATTGTCCTCTCCTCTCCAGCTGCCACAATGTACCGTATTGGAGGGAGGGGGGGTTGTCCTGGGGGAGTCTGTACTAATGGGGGGGTTTGTCCTGGAGGGGAGTCTGTACTAATGGGGGTTGGGTTTGTCCTGTGGGGAGTCTGTATTAATGGGGGGGTTTGTCCTGGGGGAGTCTGTACTAATGGGGGGTAGAGCTGCACGATTCTGGGAAAAATGAGAATCACGATTCTTTTGATTAGAACAAAGATCACGATTCTCTCACGATTCTTTAAAATGGTAAATTTAAAAAAAAAAAATTCGCTTGTCGTTTTTTTTTTTTTGCAAAATTTTCTTATTTTTAATATTTTTATTATTCTTTACTTTTTAATTTCTTTATTTTATTAATTTAATTATTATTTTTTTTTATCATTTTTTTTCACTTTATTGCTATCACACAGGAGAAAACAATTCACTGTGTGATACCAATTGGAGGAGACGGTTCTCTTTATTGACCCTCTCACTTCCACATCCCACAGCTCTCTTCTCTCACTGTGAACATAGGCGGCAGGGACAGGAGACGGAAGACAGACTCGGCAGCCGGGGGGGACGGGGACGGGGGACGGAGTCCCGAAGACAGCCAGCCAAGTGTGGTATGTGGGGGGGGGGGGGAGAAGGGAGGACGGACAGCAGCACACATTTTCTTATAGAAACTCACCGCCCGTATGTTGAAATTGTCTCTCCTCTGCTCGTACACAGCCCCGCCTCCTCCTAACCCTGCGCTGTGATAGACAGAACACATCCCAGCATTGGACCTGCATTCTGTCTATCACAGCGTGGGGTTAGGAGGAGGCGGGGCCGTGTGCGAGCAGAGGAGAGACTGTTTCAATGCATCACGCTCTATGATCAATTTGCGTTCCACGCTGGTTACGTGGAACTGGCGGGGATTTAAGAAAATCGCAGTCATCCAGCCTGGAGATCGTGGGGGGGGGGGTGAATTGAGATTGCGATCCTCAAACGATTAATCGTGCAGCTCTAATGGGGGGGGGTTTGTCCTGGAGGGGTCTGTATTAATGGAGGGGTTGTCCTGGGGGGGTCTGTACTAATGGGGGGGTTGTCCTGGGGGGGGTCTGTACTAATGGAGAGGGGGGTTTGTCCTGGGGGGTCTGTACTAATGGAGGGGGGGTTTGTCCTGGGGGAGTCTGTACTAATGGGGGGGTTTGTCCTGGGGGAGTCTGTACTAATGGGGGGGTTTGTCCTGGAGGGGTCTGGACTAATGGGGGGGTTTGTCCTGGGGGGGTCTGTATTAATGGAGGCTGGGTTTGTCCATGGGGGAGTCTGTACTAATGGGGGATTGTCCTGGGGGGTCTGTACTAATGGATAGGGGGGTTTGTCCTTGGGGGGTCTGTACTAATGGAGGGGGGGTTTGTCCTGGGGGAGTCTGTACTAATGGGGGGGTTTGTCCTTGGGGAATCTGTACTAATGAGGGGTTTGTCCTGGAGGGGTCTGGACTAATGGGGGGGTTTTTCCTGGGGGGTCTGTATTAATGGAGGGGGGGTTTGTCCTGGGGGAGTCTGTACTAATGGGGGGGTTTGTCCTGGGGGAGTCTGTACTAATGTAGGCAGGGTTTGTCCTGGGGGGAGTTTGTACTAATGGTGGGGTTGTCCTGGGGGGTCTGTACTAATGGAGAGGGGGGTTTGTCCTGGGGGGGTCTGTACTAATGGAGGGGTTGGGTTTGTCCTGGGGGGAGTCTGTACTAATGGGGGGGGTTTGTCCTGGGGGAGTCTGTACTAATGGGGGGGTTGTCCTGGAGGGGTCTGTACTAATGAGGGGGTTGTCCTGGAGGGGTCTGTACTAATGGAGGGGGGGTTTGTCCTGTCCTGGGGGGAGTCTGTACTAATGGGGGGGGTTTGTCCTGGGGGGAGTCTGTACTAATGGGGTGGGGGTTGTCCTGGTGGGGTCTGTACTAATGGAGGGGGGGTTTGTCCTGGGGGGAGTCTTTACTAATGGGGGGTTTGTCCTGGGGGGTCTGTGCTAATGGGGGGGGTTTGTCCTGGGGGGTTGGGGTGCTAATGGGGGGGTTTGTCCTGGGGGGTCTGTGCTAATGGGGGGGTTTGTCCTGGGGGGTTGGGGTGCTAATGGGGGGTTTGTCCTGGGGAGTCTGGACTAATGGAGGGGGATTGGTTTGTCCTGGAGGGTCTGTACTAATGGAGGGGGGTTGTCCTGGGGGGTCTTTACTACTGGAGGGGGGGTCTGTAATAATGGAGGGGGGTGGTCTGTACTAATGGAGGGGGTGGTTTGTCCTGGGGGGTCTGTACTAATGGAGGTGGGTCTGTACTAATGGAGGGGGTGGTTTGTCCTGGGGGATCTGTACTAATGTAGGGGGTGGTTTGTCCTGAGGAGGATCTGTACTAATGGAGGGGGGGTAGTTTGTCCTGGGGGTCTGTACTAATGGAGGGGGGATGGTTTGTCCTGTGGGGGTCTGTACTAATGGAGGGGGTGGTTTGTCCTGAGGGGGGTCTGTACTAATGTAGGGGGTCTGTACTAAAGGAGGGGGGTGGTTTGTCCTGGGGGGATCTGTACTAATGGAGGGGGTGGTTTGTCCTGGGGGGTCTGTACTGAGGGAGCGGTTTATACTTAGTGGGTTGTCTGCACTGACGGAGGGGGTCTATACTTAGTGGAGTGGGTCTGTACTGAGGGGCGACTATAGGTGGTGGAAGGGGGGTGACACCATGTTTTACCACACTGGGTGGCACCAACCCTAGTGACGCCACTGCAGCTGCGGGCTCTTCTTTCCCCCCTCCCTCTCCTCCTCCCACTCCCTCTCCTCCTCGCGCGCGATGCTGTACTAGTGAGCGGTGCTTGCCAGCAAAGCCGCGCACTATGTTTCTTCCCCTGTCTTCATATCGGCCAGGGAAGAAATAGAATAGAAAAAGGAGCAGAGAAGAGGATTGCGGGACATGTAGTTCAAGGACTGGCAGCCCCACTGTATCAAAGAAACTGCAGCCCACACAGCATGCCCAGCTGAATGGGAGAGAGAGAGAGAGCCAGGAGCCCGAGAAAGCTTTCAGGGAAGTGCACCCAGGACTCCAGAGGGAAAGGACAGTGCTGAGAGAACACCATCAGAGAGAGAACTCCGCTGCCCTGCGCCACCAGAGTGAAAGCCACACAGCCTAGCGCCATCCCTGGTGGAAAAATGAATGGAGTCATTGCCAGAATACAGATCTGGGCTCTACCCAGCGGAGTCGCCACGGGCAATTCAGAGTGAGCTGACTCCTGATCAGAAGAACCGTTGTTGTATCGCTGGGTCAGGTAAGAGGGCCGATCGGCCATTATCTACTAACGTCCATAGAAACTGCAGTCTCTGACCATCTCCTGTATTATTTCTGCAGTCTCTGACCATCTCCTGTATTATATCTCCAGTCTCTGACCATCTCCTGTAATATGTCTGCAGTCTCTGACCATCTCCTGTAATATGTCTGCACTCTCGGACCGTCTCCTTTAATATGTCTACACTCTCTGACTGTCTCCTGTAATATGTCTGCACTCTCTGACCGTCTCCAGTAATATGTCTGCACTCTCTGACCATCTCCTGTACTATGATTGCAGTCTCTGACCGTCTCTTGTATCATGTCTACAGTCTCTGACCGTCTCCTGTATCATGTCTGCAGTCTCGGAGCATCTCCTGTAGTATGTCTTGGAGCACTTTCTAACAGACTCTCTAACAGAAGCCCTCTCTGTGTGCATCAGAGAGACTGCCCTCCAGGTCTCATTGGTGTACACTCTTCCTGTATTTTCTTTATTGTTAAAAGATCATGGGAGGATACCAGGGGGACGAAGACTTCTTAGGGGAGCATCTCTGTGTTTGAGTCGTTGCCATAGAAACATTTTGTAAAGGGGAGGAGTTGGTAAGATGACCACGCCCATGTGGGAGCGCCAGAGATATTTCTGCACCCAGGCGTCTGTGACCCTAGGATCGGCCCTGCATGTGGCTCAAGACAAAATAACTTGGTTTTCTCTACTTGGGGGCACATGTAATCCAGCATAATAATGCTATTATGTCTTGGGGTGGGGATTACCTGCTATTTTATGGAACAGAATTGGATTGCTGATCTTCTGTCACAGAACTAGTGGCTGGCACAGGTGGTATAGAATGGCATCATGCTGAAAATAGCATCTATAGGAAAGTGGTTAAACTTTAGAAAAAGTTGAAGCGAGGGGTGGATTCTGTTTTATTTGCTTGTTTTACTCGAGCTTTGATTTTTTTTTTCTATTCCAAGGAAACTTATGCTCTGTACACTCAATCGGATTTTCCGCCAGCAAAAGTCCGATGTGAGGTTTTGAACGGAAATTGCGACCGTGTGTATGCTCCATCGGACTTCTGCTGTCGGAATTTCCACCAACAAAAGATTGAGAGCAGGTTCTCAATTTTTCCAACGGGAAAAATTCAGATCGTCTATAGCAATTCCAACTCATGCTCGGAAACAATTCGACGCATTCTCGGAAGCATTGAACTTCATTTTCTTGGCTCGTCTTAGTGTTGTACGTCACCACGTTCTTGACGGTCGAAAGTTCAGAGAACTTGTGTGACCGTGTGTATGCAAGCCAAGCTTGAGCGGAATTCCGTTGGAAAACCTTGACCATCCAAGGTTTTGTCGACGGAAAATGCGATCGTGTGTACGGGGCATTACACTCCTATAACTTGACTCTTCAAACTCTCATGGCACATTGGGAATCTCCATGGATCACATATGAACGTCAGATTAATTATTTATTCTTTTAGGAAAATAATACTTTCTTATTTCTACTGCCATAGTCATATGGTAAATTATGCACAGATGCTAGTTATAAACTGATGAGCTGTTTGCTATTCTTTTTGTTGGAGAGTTTGGCATGCATCAACAGAGCTGATCCAAGAATTTTACTAATACAAGTATGCTTTTTTAAATGCGCTATCCAAGTCTTATATCTGCTGTAAGTGTAGTGCTTACCAAAGAGAAGGCCGATGAGTTATGGAAAGGAGGCTTATCCCAGCATCTTTGGCAGCTTGAAATATCTTTCCTTCCACGTCTATGCTCACAGCGCTGGTGCACTCATCTAGCAAAGCATATTGTGGCCTTTTGTTGGAGAAATTAAAAAAATAAATAACATGCACAGACATGCCTACTTATATATGGTACATTGATTTTCAGTAATGCCTCCACAAGTCAACAGACCAAACCACTTTGACTTATCAAACCTACTCCTTTATGTAATGACATGATCTAGGGTCTTTAAAAGCCTCTCCCCAGTGATTAGTTACAAGTCTATAATTTAATTAATTTTACTTTTTATTTATATAGTATTGCTATGAGAGAGCAATAAACAAAAATTAAAGGCCACTCTTTGTGCTTGGCTAAGCTTAAGATGCTCATCCATTTTCATATATAAAGGGAGAGAGCCCTTGGGATAGGATAAATCTACAAGCAAGTAGAAAATGCCTATAATTATCATTCTCATTCGGGCATAATTAACAGAAATATAAGACTTATATCCAATGATTGTACATTAACTACAACATGCAAGGCCCCAAAGGCATTTGCTGTGCACTGTTTACAAAATGTTATGTCACCGCCGCCCATTTGGCACCATGGCCTTCCTTTGCCACCTATCAAAATAACACTGGGTATATGTAATGTCAATTTGGGCATTTAGAAGAGAAGAAATAGTTTCACCATTACCACTATAAGTATATGTGTAAAGGCTTCCATTTCACTTTCTTTTCCTCTAACAATATAGAACCACCTGGACCCAATGCCCAAGGTAATATTTGTTCACCTAAGCAGAAGTTTTCCTTAAACCTGTGTTCCGGCCAAAAAAATAATAATTAAAAGCCAGCAGCTACACATACTACAGCTGCTGGCTTTTATTAATAGGACACTTACCTGTCCTGGAGTCCCTCGATGTCGGCACCGCAGCTAATGTTTCCATCAGCTGTCGGGTGCTGCCGCCGCCATTGCGGGTAAGGGAACCCGGTGGTGTAGCCTTTCGGCTTCACACCGGGAACCCTACTGCGCTTGGGCGAGGCCCCCTTCCTCTCTCCTATTGGCCCGGCGGCAGGGGAAGGAGGAGGGTGCCCCGCAGTGACCTCACGGGCCGCGGCCCGGACTCCCGGAAGTGGGAAAGGATACTTTGTGTCCCCCCTCCCCCCTGAAATGTGTCAATTGTGGCACCGGAGGGGGGGGGGAATCAGATGAACGGAAGTTCCACTTTAGGGTGGAACTCCACTTTAATCTTCTTTCTCTTCCCAATGAACACATCATGATAGCATTGCCTTTTCTTGTTAGTGTGAAAAAACGAAAAAAAAAAAAAATTCCTTAGCGGCTACCTTAGGGCAGTAGCACATCCACATAACCTGACTCTTCACATACATAGGTATATACCCCAGATGCCAAAATTTAAGGACACACCTATGCAAAGTCTCTATCTTTACAGTTATGTCTCTGTCTATATCTAAAATTATTTTATATTCTCTCTATGCAGTAATAGTTTTTCTTTTGGTTAATGCAAAATAAAGCTTACATTATAACAAAGTTCTGTTAGCATTACCAGTTCCATCCTAGATAAGTGTATACTATTTATTATTTAATCTATCTACAGTATTTCTATAATCCAAAAGCTGTGGGATACAGGTATTAATTATTTGCAGAGCCTCAAGTTATTTTCATCCATTCTCTGCGGTCAGCTGCTAATGGCATTGAAAATATTGCATTAGGCAATGGAGACTGCAAAACAATGACTTAGCATTGAGTGTAATTCATTTTATATAAGACAGTAGAAATACATTATACTTACTTGTGGTAGAACATTCGTGCCATGCCCATCCTTTGCTTCTCACCTCCCGACAAGACATCCTTCCAGTCTAAAACTGCATCCCATCCTGCAAATATAGAAGTAAAATAATCACATTTTATAAGCTAGTAACTGCATTTTACACAATGCTCTATTAGGCTTATTTAAAAAAGCAGTGTAAAAAGCAATGATGATATAAACCACTGGTCTCCAAACTGAGGCCCTGTGCTTGCCTTTATTCGGCCCTTGGCGCACTATTCCTCTTACTGACACCAACAATGGGGGCATATTTTTTGCCACTGACACCAACATCGGGGCACTATTCCTTACACTAATACCATTGATGTACACCTTTCCACCTACTGACACCAATGATGGGGCACTTTTCCTCTCACTAACACCACCAATGGGGGCATAATTACTGCCACTGAAACTATGATGGGAATTATTACTCCCACTGACACCAATGATAGGGCAATATTCCTCCCACGAACACTAATGATGGGGCAATATTGCTCCCACTACCACCACCATTAGGGGCACTATTCCTCCCACTAACACCACCAACAGGGGTACTTTTCCTCCCACTGACACCAATGATAGGGCACTATTTCTCCCCACAACAACAATGGGGCACTATTCTTCCCACTGACGCCAATAATGGGGCACTATTCCTTCCAATGACACCAATGATGGGGCACTATTCCTTCCACTGACACCAATAATAGGGCACTATTCCTTCCACTGACACCAGTGATGGGGCACTATTCCTACTAAAAATGTGGCATTGTTTACTTCCACTGACACTGGGACATTTTCTACTCCCACTGGCCACAGTCTGCCCCTAAAGTCTGAAGGAGAGTACACTGGCCCTTTGTTTAGAAAGTTTGGAGACTACTGATGGAAACTAATGCAAAAAACAATCAAATTGCATTTTAATGTCAGGATTCAACCATATGCCTGACTGGCAGCTATCTCAGCCTCTCTGCGCACTGGCAGCTGCTCCTGCCCCTTTCAACAGCCCTGCGCTCCAGTGAGTGACTGATAGTCACTGGCTCTCTGCTCACTGAAGACCAAGAGCTGAGCGAACAGTGGCCTTTGATCGCTCAGTACTCAGTGTAGAGGTGATGGGGGACTGATGCAGCATAGCACCAATGTTGCATCCATCTATGTAAATATGTGTTGTTTTTTTTTAATCCTACACTTCATATATTACCTCCTGTAAATCTCTTTATATTAGACTAAAGGGTAGGTAGGCTCTACTGCATTATACAGTGCTGCTAATCTAACACAGAGATCTTAATAACTTGGGGAATAGAGCGGAGCAATGTGTGCTGCTGCTTCTTCACTATTAAATCACAGGTCAGAGAAGACCATTGACAAAGTTGTAATGCTTTAATTGTAGTGGCAAAAAGTAAGTTTAGGGGCCTGGTTATGCTATCTGGTTGGGTGAGTGAATCTGAGGAATGGCTAAACAGAATTACAAATCTTTTGGTAGGTGAAGAAATTCATATATACTGTATATACACACAATATATATATATATATTGTGAGGGGGTTAGCTCGGCAGCGGGTGTGTGTGACCCCCGGGATGGGCTCCCCACACAAAAACAGGCCCAGCAAACGGAGGTTGTGGTTTTCAAAATCAAAAAAAGGTGCGGTTTATTTTCTATTTACAGTGACAAAACACAGCAAAGCCAAAAGAAACATAAACAAAATAAATCCTGGTCAACTTGACCTCTGACTAAACATACAGGTTTCCTAACTAACAACTGGGATCAGCCTAGTGCTGTCCTAGTCCCTAAGTCCCTGGTTTTAAATGTCCAAGCAAATAGCCACACAGGCTTTGTCTCACCGCACAGGGGTTCACTCTCCCTAGACAGTCCACACAGGTCTGGGTCCAGGCATGAGCAAACACCTAATGAATCTGGGAGTTTTTATAGAGGCCTTAAACGAACTGACAGGCTTCAGCTGGTCTCATCAACTCCCTGCCTGCACGACGCCCAGCCCTCTCCCTAGAGGTATGAGTCATCCATGAGCCTACTAGCCTCAGCTGGGCTTATACAACTCTCCACCTAGTTGTATAAGTCGGCGTAAAGCCTGAATCTGGGCGAAATATATCTACCCCCCTGGATGCAACCAGGTGACTTTACCTTCCTGCTGTCACATACCCCCCCCTCTTGTTTTAACCTTGGGGTTGGAACACCAGCAATCAGGCATTCATGTACTCGAGACAAAGCATCCACATTCCCCATTTGAACGCCAGGGCGATGCTTTACTGTGAAGTTGAATTCCTGGAGGGCCAGGAACCACCTATTCACTCTTCTATTTGTTTCCTTGTTTTGAGCCATCCACTTTAACGGAGCGTGATCCGTAACCATGTCAAAGTGCCTACCTAGCAGGTAGTACCGAAGGGAATCTAGAGCCCACTTCACCGCTAAACACTCCTTTTCAACGGTGGCGTAATTTACCTCATGGGACTTCAACTTCCTGCTGAGGTAAATGACTGGGTGCTCTTCCCCGTTCCAGACCTGGGACAATACTGCTCCTAACCCCACATCTGACGCATCACTTTGTACGACAAAGTCTTTAGAGAAGTCGGGTGAGTACAACACTGGCTGGCTACATAAGGCTTGTTTCAAGAATTGGAATGCTGCCTCAGCCTCGGGGGTCCATTTAATCATGACCGACCCTTTCCCCTTCGTCAGGTTGGTTAGGGGCACAGCCTTAGAAGCAAAGTGGGGAATGAATCGCCGATAATACCCAGCGATTCCCAGAAAGGCTCGTACCTGCTTCTTGCTGTTGGGACGTGGCCAACTCTGGATGGCCTCGACTTTGTTGAGTTGGGGTTTTATTACTCCCCTCCCAATGGTGTACCCAAGATATTTGGCCTCCTCCTGCCCAATGGTACACTTCTTGGGGTTAGCCGTAAACCCCGCTTCCCGAACAGAGTCCAGGACTGCTTGCACTTTTGGCAGATGTGAGGCCCAATCTGTGCTATGGACAATTATGTCATCCAGGTAAGCCGCAGCATACTTCCGATGGGGCCTCAGCATCTGGTCCATTTTCCGCTGGAATGTGGCCGGCGCATTCTGTAACCCGAACGGCATTCTTTTGTATTGGAACGCCCCGTCTGGGGTTACAAATGCGGTTTTCTCTTTGGCCGACTTGGCCAGGGGGATTTGCCAATACCCTTTTGTGAGGTCAAGAGTCGTCATGTATCGGGCTGTTCCCAGCCGGTCGATCAACTCATCTATACGTGGCATGGGGTAGGTGTCAAATTTTGTAACTTTGTTCAACTGACGAAAATCGTTACAAAATCGCCAGCTCCCATCCGGTTTAGGCACCAACACAATGGGACTAGACCAATCACTTTGGGACTCCTCTATCACCCCTAAGTTCAGCATTTTCTGTACTTCCTCCCGTATTGCCTCCCGTCGGGCCTCTGGGATCCGATAGGGTTTTAACTTCACCCTTTCACCGGGCGGGGTAATGATGTCATGCTCTACCCCAGATGTTTGTCCCGGCAGCTCAGAGAATACCTCCTTGTTGCGAAGCACAAACTCCTTAACCTCCTGTTGTTGGGGTTGTGACAAGGTGGCTGCTATTCCAACCTCAGGAATCACGCAACCAGTTTGAGCTGGTGACCAAGTGTCTGCGACTAGGGACTCTCTATCCCTCCAGGCTTTCAACAGATTAACGTGATAGATCTGTTCGGGCTTTCGCCTTCCTGGTTGTCTGACCTTGTAATTCACTTCGCTCACTTTTTCCATTATCTCGTAGGGGCCTTGCCATTTGGCAAGGAATTTACTTTCAACCGTAGGGACAAGTACCAGTATCCTATCCCCCGGGGAAAAGGTACGGGTCTTGGCTCCACGGTTGTACACTCTCTGCTGTGCTAACTGCGCTTGGGCCAAATGTTCCTTCACGATGGGCATTACCTGTGCAATTCGGTCTTGCATCAGGGCGACATGCTCAATCACACTCCTGTGGGGAGAACTCTCACTTTCCCAAGTTTCCTTGGCAATATCCAACAGCCCTCTTGGGTGTCTCCCATACAGTAACTCAAAGGGGGAGAATCCCGTAGAGGATTGGGGCACCTCCCTAATAGCAAACATCAGATAAGGAAGTAGACAGTCCCAATCCTTTCCATCTCTATCCACCACTTTCTTCAACATTTGTTTTAGGGTTTTGTTGAACCTTTCAACCAGCCCATCGGTTTGGGGGTGATACACAGATGTACGTAATTGCGTCACTTTGAACAATTTACACAGCTCCTTCATAACCCGGGACATAAAGGGTGTACCTTGGTCCGTAAGCAGTTCTTTACAAATACCCACCCGGCTAAACACAAGAGATAGCTCTTTGGCTATGGTTTTGGCCGAGGTATTTCGGAGAGGGATCGCTTCTGGATAACGGGTGGCATAGTCCATTATAACTAATATGTACTGGTGCCCCCTAGCGGACTTGATTATAGGACCTACCAAATCCATGGCGATCCTCTCAAATGGGACCTCAATGATGGGTAGAGGGACCAGCGGGCTACGGAAATGTGGCATCGGGGCCGACCTCTGACACACAGGGCAGGAGGAACAATAATTTTCTATGTCCTTCATCACCCCCGGCCAATAGAATCTCTGTAATACCCTCTCTCGGGTTTTCTCTGTCCCCAGATGACCTCCAAGAATGTGCCCATGGGCCAACTTCAACACCAACTTCCTGTAAGGTTTGGGCACCACAAGCTGCTCAACGGTTTCTTCTGCCCTTTTTGCCACCCGATACAGTAGGTCCTTCTCTACGCTGAAGTATGGGTAAGTGCAGGTATTATCTGGGTTCACTAACTCGCCATCTATTTCCACTACGTTTTCCCGTGCCTTTATTAGGGCGGGGTCTTTTAACTGTTCTGTGGCAAAATTTTCCCTGTGAACCTCCAGATCAGAAAACTCCACAGACGGTAGGTTTTCGTCTGAGGAGGTGGGCTCCTCTCCAGTTTCTTGAGTCTCCCCTGCCAATACTGATAAGGGAAATTCCGGAGAGTCCTCACCACTCTCAGGGGAGTTCTGGCTATCACATTCCTGGTACATAGGGGCACCAGTGGGGGGCTCAAGATCATCCCACAGTTCCCAGAACTTCGGAAAATCCCTTCCCACAATGGCGTCGTGCGGTAACTGAGATACTAAGCCCACTGGATGAGAGAGGGTACCTTTGGGGGTCTCGAAACACACTGTAGTCACTGGATACTCTCGGGTGTCCCCATGCACACAAATAACAGCTACCTTGCTATTCCCAGAGACCTCTGTTTTAACTAACTCAGCCTTTATCAGGGTCACAAGGCTACCTGAATCCAGCAATACCACAACATTTCTACCATTAACACACATTTTGCATAAATGTTTCTCAGTTCCTCGAATGGCAGTGCATGCGACTGTCGCACACAGCGACTGACGTCTGCCCGTCAGAAAGTCACACTGCATGGGTTCCTCCACAACCGGGCAATTGGCTGCAATATGTCCCGCTTGCCGGCAGCGGTAGCAAACGATCCTTCTTGCGGCCTCTTGAGCCGCTGATTTCCCAGGCTGTTCTCGCCAAACTTGGGGTAGAGCTCCCACCCTCTCACTCTCTCCCCCCTCACCCCTTGGAATCCTCTTATCCGCCCCTGGGGATGGTCTGGTCTTAGGGTGGAAAGTCCGAGTGTCTCTGGAAGAGGCCGTCAGGTTCTCTGTAGCCAAGTATTTCTCCACACGATCCACAAGACCATCGGCCGTCTCTGGGTCTCCATGGCTTACCCACTTTTGGATGGCAGTAGGAAGAGCTCTCAAAAACCGATCCATTACAACACGTTCCACAATCTTTGGTGCGGACAAAGTCTCTGGCTGTAGCCACTTTCTGCTCAGGTGAATGAGATCATACATTTGAGACCTGGGGGGTTTTCCAAGCTGGAAAGTCCAGTTATGCACACGCTGAGCCCGGACAGCCTGGGTGACACCCAGCCTTGCCAATATTTCAGCTTTTAGCATCACATAGTCTTTTGCTTGGTTAGGCTCTAGGTCATAGTAAGCTTTCTGCGATTCACCAGTTAACAGAGGAGCCACCAGTCCAGCCCACTGCTCCTCAGGCCACTTTTCTCTTTCAGCGGTCCTTTCAAATGTGGTCAAAAATACCTCTGGATCATCCTCTCCAGTCATTTTTGTCAATAAACGACTCACCCCAAAGGACGCGGTATTAGTGGGACGGCTTTCCTCACTGGTCTGCGGACGTTGCTGCATTACTGCTTCCATTTGTTGTAGTCTCTGCTCTTGCTTCTGTAACAGGTCTATGAAGCGGGCCTCAGATTGCTGCTGGGCTTGTTGCTGAGCTTCCAGACTCTGTTGGTGAGCTTGCTGCTGGGCTGCAAGGCTCTGTTGATGAGCTTGCTGCTGGGCTGCGAAGTTCTGTTGTTGAGCTGCAAGGCTCTGTTGATGAGCTGCAAGGCTCTTTTGCAAACCTGCATTTGTCTGCTGTTGATTGGCATTTGCTAGAGCCAGCTGCTTCAGTATCTCCTCCATGCTGGCTTAAAAAAAAACTGCCACTGGTTCTCCACCAACTGTGAGGGGGTTAGCTCGGCAGCGGGTGTGTGTGACCCCCGGGATGGGCTCCCCACACAAAAACAGGCCCAGCAAACGGAGGTTGTGGTTTTCAAAATCAAAAAAAGGTGCGGTTTATTTTCTATTTACAGTGACAAAACACAGCAAAGCCAAAAGAAACATAAACAAAATAAATCCTGGTCAACTTGACCTCTGACTAAACATACAGGTTTCCTAACTAACAACTGGGATCAGCCTAGTGCTGTCCTAGTCCCTAAGTCCCTGGTTTTAAATGTCCAAGCAAATAGCCACACAGGCTTTGTCTCACCGCACAGGGGTTCACTCTCCCTAGACAGTCCACACAGGTCTGGGTCCAGGCATGAGCAAACACCTAATGAATCTGGGAGTTTTTATAGAGGCCTTAAACGAACTGACAGGCTTCAGCTGGTCTCATCAACTCCCTGCCTGCACGACGCCCAGCCCTCTCCCTAGAGGTATGAGTCATCCATGAGCCTACTAGCCTCAGCTGGGCTTATACAACTCTCCACCTAGTTGTATAAGTCGGCGTAAAGCCTGAATCTGGGCGAAATATATCTACCCCCCTGGATGCAACCAGGTGACTTTACCTTCCTGCTGTCACAATATATATATATTGTGACAGCAGGAAGGTAAAGTCACCTGGTTGCATCCAGGGGGGTAGATATATTTCGCCCAGATTCAGGCTTTACGCCGACTTATACAACTAGGTGGAGAGTTGTATAAGCCCAGCTGAGGATAGTGGGCTCATGGATGACTCATACCTCTAGGGAGAGTGTGGGGCGTCGTGCAGACAGGGAGTTGATGAGACCAGCTGAAGCTTGTCAGCTCATTTAGGCCTCTATAAGAACTCCCAGCTTCATTAGATGTTAGCTCATGCCTGGAAGCAGACCTGTGTGGACTTCCTGGAGAGAGTGAACCCTTGTGCGGTGAGACAAAGCCTGTGTGGCTATTTGCTTGGACATTTAAAACCAGGGACTTAGGGACTAGGACAGCACTAGGCTGATCCCAGTTGTTAGTTAGGAAACCTGTATGTTTAGTCAGAGGTCAAATTGACCAGGATTTATTTTGTTTATGTTTCTTTTGCTTTGCTGTGTTTTTGTCGCTGTAAATAGAAAATAAACCGCACCTTTTTGATTTTGAAAACCACAACCTCCGTCTGCTGGGCCTGTTTTTGTGTGGGGAGCCCATCCCGGGGGTCACACACACCCGCTGCCGAGCTAACCCCCTCACAGTTGGTGGAGAACCAGTGGCAGTTTTTTTAAGCCAGCATGGAGGAGATACTGAAACAGCTGGCTCTAGCAAATGCCAATCAACAGCAGACAAATGCAGGTTTGCAAAAGAGCCTTGCAGCTCATCAACAGAGCCTTGCAGCTCAACAACAGAACTTCGCAGCCCAGCAGCAAGCTCATCAACAGAGCCTTGCAGCCCAGCAGCAGACAAACGCAACTTTGCAACAGAGTCTGGAGGCTCAGCAACAAGCCCAGCAGCAATCTGAGGCCCGCTTCATAGACCTGTTGCAGAAGCAAGAGCAGAGACTACAACAACAGATGGAAGCAGTAATGCAGCAACGTCCGCAGACCAGTGAGGAAAGCCGTCCCACTAATACCGCGTCCTTTGGGGTGAGTCGTTTATTGACAAAAATGACTGGAGAGGATGATCCAGAGGTATTTTTGACCACATTTGAAAGGACCGCTGAAAGAGAAAAGTGGCCTGAGGAGCAGTGGGCTGGACTAGTGGCTCCTCTGTTAACTGGTGAATCGCAGAAAGCTTACTATGACCTAGAGCCTAACCAAGCAAAAGACTATGTGATGCTAAAAGCTGAAATATTGGCAAGGCTGGGTGTCACCCTGGCTGTCCGGGCTCAGCGTGTACATAACTGGACTTTCCAGCTTGGAAAACCCCCCAGGTCTCAAATGTATGATCTCATTCACCTGAGCAGAAAGTGGCTACAGCCAGAGACTTTGTCCGCACCAAAGATTGTGGAACGTGTTGTAATGGATCGGTTTTTGAGAGCTCTTCCTACTGCCATCCAAAAGTGGGTAAGCCATGGAGACCCAGAGACGGCCGATGGTCTTGTGGATCGTGTGGAGAAATACTTGGCTACAGAGAACCTGACGGTCTCTTCCAGAGACACTCGGACTTTCCACCCTAAGACCAGACCATCCCCAGGGGCGGATAAGATGATTCCAAGGGGTAAGGGTGGAGAGAGTGAGAGGGTGGGAGCTCTACCCCAAGTTTGGCGAGAACAGCCTGGGAAATCAGCGGCTCAAGAGGCGGCAAGAAGGATCGTTTGCTACCGCTGCCGGCAAGCGGGACATATTGCAGCAAATTGCCCGGTTGTGGAGGAACCCATGCAGTGTGACTTTCTGACGGGCAGACGTCAGTCGCTGTGTGCGACAGTCGCATGCACTGCCATTCGAGGAACTGAGAAACATTTATGCAAAATGTGTGTTAATGGTAGAAATGTTGTGGTATTGCTGGATTCAGGTAGCCTTGTGACCCTGATAAAGGCTGAGTTAGTTAAAACAGAGGTCTCTGGGAATAGCAAGGTAGCTGTTATTTGTGTGCATGGGGACACCCGAGAGTATCCAGTGACTACAGTGTGTTTCGAGACCCCCAAAGGTACCCTCTCTCATCCAGTGGGCTTAGTATCTCAGTTACCGCATGACGCCATTGTGGGAAGGGATTTTCCGAAGTTCTGGGAACTGTGGGATGATCCTGAGCCCCCCACTGGTGCCCCTATGTACCAGGAATGTGATAGCCAGAACTCCCCTGAGAGTGGTGAGGACTCTCCGGAATTTCCCTTATCAGTATTGGCAGGGGAGACTCAAGAAACTGGAGAGGAGCCCACCTCCTCAGACGAAAACCTACCGTCTGTGGAGTTTTCTGATCTTGAGGTTCACAGGGAAAACTTTGCCACAGAACAGTTGAAAGACCCCGCCCTAATAAAGGCACGGGAAAACGTAGTGAAAATAGATGGCGAGTTAGTGAACCCAGATAATACCTGCACTTACCCATACTTCAGCGTAGAGAAGGACCTACTGTATCGGGTGGCAAAAAGGGCAGAAGAAACCGTTGAGCAGCTTGTGGTGCCCAAACCGTACAGGAAGTTGGTGTTGGAGTTGGCCCATGGGCACATTCTTGGAGGTCATCTGGGGACAGAGAAAACCCGAGAGAGGGTATTACAGAGATTCTATTGGCCGGGGGTGATGAAGGACATAGAAAATTATTGTTCCTCCTGCCCTGTGTGTCAGAGGTCGGCCCCGATGCCACATTTCCGTAGCCCGCTGGTCCCTCTACCCATCATTGAGGTCCCGTTTGAGAGGATCGCCATGGATTTGGTAGGTCCTATAATCAAGTCCGCTAGGGGGCACCAGTACATATTAGTTATAATGGACTATGCCACCCGTTATCCAGAAGCGATCCCTCTCCGAAATACCTCGGCCAAAACCATAGCCAAAGAGCTATCTCTTGTGTTTAGCCGGGTGGGTATTTGTAAAGAACTGCTTACGGACCAAGGTACACCCTTTATGTCCCGGGTTATGAAGGAGCTATGTAAATTGTTCAAAGTGACGCAATTACGTACATCTGTGTATCACCCCCAAACCGATGGGCTGGTTGAAAGATTCAACAAAACCCTAAAACAAATGTTGAAGAAAGTGGTGGATAGAGATGGAAAGGATTGGGACTGTCTACTTCCTTATCTGATGTTTGCTATTAGGGAGGTGCCCCAATCCTCTACGGGATTCTCCCCCTTTGAGTTACTGTATGGGAGACACCCAAGAGGGCTGTTGGATATTGCCAAGGAAACTTGGGAAAGTGAGAGTTCTCCCCACAGGAGTGTGATTGAGCATGTCGCCCTGATGCAAGACCGAATTGCACAGGTAATGCCCATCGTGAAGGAACATTTGGCCCAAGCGCAGTTAGCACAGCAGAGAGTGTACAACCGTGGAGCCAAGACTCGTACCTTTTCCCCGGGGGATAGGATACTGGTCCCTACGGTTGAAAGTAAATTCCTTGCCAAATGGCAAGGCCCCTACGAGATAATGGAAAAAGTGAGCGAAGTGAATTACAAGGTCAGACAACCAGGAAGGCGAAAGCCCGAACAGATCTATCACGTTAATCTGTTGAAAGCCTGGAGGGATAGGGAGTCCCTAGTCGCAGACACTTGGTCACCAGCTCAAACTGGTTGCGTGATTCCTGAGGTTGGAATCGCAGCCACCTTGTCACAACCCCAACAACAGGAGGTTAAGGAGTTTGTGCTTCGCAACAAGGAGGTATTCTCTGAGCTGCCGGGACAAACATCTGGGGTAGAGCATGACATTATTACCCCGCCCGGTGTAAGGGTGAAGTTAAAACCCTATCGGATCCCAGAGGCCCGACGGGAGGCAATACGGGAGGAAGTACAGAAAATGCTGAACTTAGGGGTGATAGAGGAGTCCCAAAGTGATTGGTCTAGTCCCATTGTGTTGGTGCCTAAACCGGATGGGAGCTGGCGATTTTGTAACGATTTTCGTCAGTTGAACAAAGTTACAAAATTTGACACCTACCCCATGCCACGTATAGATGAGTTGATCGACCGGCTGGGAACAGCCCGATACATGACGACTCTTGACCTCACAAAAGGGTATTGGCAAATCCCCCTGGCCAAGTCGGCCAAAGAGAAAACCGCATTTGTAACCCCAGACGGGGCGTTCCAATATAAAAGAATGCCGTTCGGGTTACAGAATGCGCCGGCCACATTCCAGCGGAAAATGGACCAGATGCTGAGGCCCCATCGGAAGTATGCTGCGGCTTACCTGGATGACGTAATTGTCCATAGCACAGATTGGGCCTCACATCTGCCAAAAGTGCAAGCAGTCCTGGACTCTGTTCGGGAAGCGGGGTTTACGGCTAACCCCAAGAAGTGTACCATTGGGCAGGAGGAGGCCAAATATCTTGGGTACACCATTGGGAGGGGAGTAATGAAACCCCAACTCAACAAAGTCGAGGCCATCCAGAGTTGGCCACGTCCCAACAGCAAGAAGCAGGTACGAGCCTTTCTGGGAATCGCTGGGTATTATCGGCGATTCATTCCCCACTTTGCTTCTAAGGCTGTGCCCCTAACCAACCTGACGAAGGGGAAAGGGTCGGTCATGATTAAATGGACCCCCGAGGCTGAGGCAGCATTCCAATTCTTGAAACAAGCCTTATGTAGCCAGCCAGTGTTGTACTCACCCGACTTCTCTAAAGACTTTGTCGTACAAAGTGATGCGTCAGATGTGGGGTTAGGAGCAGTATTGTCCCAGGTCTGGAACGGGGAAGAGCACCCAGTCATTTACCTCAGCAGGAAGTTGAAGTCCCATGAGGTAAATTACGCCACCGTTGAAAAGGAGTGTTTAGCGGTGAAGTGGGCTCTAGATTCCCTTCGGTACTACCTGCTAGGTAGGCACTTTGACATGGTTACGGATCACGCTCCGTTAAAGTGGATGGCTCAAAACAAGGAAACAAATAGAAGAGTGAATAGGTGGTTCCTGGCCCTCCAGGAATTCAACTTCACAGTAAAGCATCGCCCTGGCGTTCAAATGGGGAATGTGGATGCTTTGTCTCGAGTACATGAATGCCTGATTGCTGGTGTTCCAACCCCGAGGTTAAAACAAGAGGGGGGGGTATGTGACAGCAGGAAGGTAAAGTCACCTGGTTGCATCCAGGGGGGTAGATATATTTCGCCCAGATTCAGGCTTTACGCCGACTTATACAACTAGGTGGAGAGTTGTATAAGCCCAGCTGAGGATAGTGGGCTCATGGATGACTCATACCTCTAGGGAGAGTGTGGGGCGTCGTGCAGACAGGGAGTTGATGAGACCAGCTGAAGCTTGTCAGCTCATTTAGGCCTCTATAAGAACTCCCAGCTTCATTAGATGTTAGCTCATGCCTGGAAGCAGACCTGTGTGGACTTCCTGGAGAGAGTGAACCCTTGTGCGGTGAGACAAAGCCTGTGTGGCTATTTGCTTGGCCATTTAAAACCAGGGACTTAGGGACTAGGACAGCACTAGGCTGATCCCAGTTTTTAGTTAGGAAACCTGTATGTTTAGTCAGAGGTCAAATTGACCAGGATTTATTTTGTTTATGTTTCTTTTGCTTTGCTGTGTTTTTGTCGCTGTAAATAGAAAATAAACCGCACCTTTTTGATTTTGAAAACCACAACCTCCGTCTGCTGGGCCTGTTTTTGTGTGGGGAGCCCATCCCGGGGGTCACACACACCCGCTGCCGAGCTAACCCCCTCACAATATATATATATATTGTGAGAGTGAGAGTCCCTGTCTTAGTGAAAATGTGTTTAAAATGGACACAGGACTCTCAAAGAAGCAATTTGAGAAGTTCCAGCAAAAGATTGGTGAGCAGAGAAAACTATGCTTTAAGTTTTCTCTGGATTTTGTAAGTCTGGATTGGGGCTGGAAACTTGAAGACTTCAAAGAGCATTGGGAGGGATAAAGTCTTCAGTCATGTGTCCGGGTTTTCTAGGAGCTCTGCAGGTTCTGTGTGTGGCCAGGTGCACACACTCGTTATAAGGCAGAGCTGAAGATAGCTCAGTGTGTGTGGGAAAGGAGTCGGTGATACAGCAGTTGCTGGAGGGAAGTGTGCTACTGATAAAGAACTCAGGCAACATCCTTGAGACGGTTCTCCATGTGGGAGAGGCTCCAGGTCAGTAGACTGAGAGAGTTGGGCCAGCTGAGAGAGTCGGGAGACTATAGCTGAGACAACTGGAAGAGACAGTCTTGGGGACCAGAGGGGACTGTAAGTCTTGGAGGAGTGTGGAAGCCTGGAGTGTCTGGAGAGCCCTTCCTAGAGGCCAGGAGTGGGCCTGTGCAGCAAGGAACTGCGCCCAAGGTTGAGCGAGCCTTAAGAGCCAGGTGGATTGGCATTTTCATGTGTTGATGTTTTTGGGAGAAGAACCCCTGTGTGGGAAACCAAATGCACGTATGAACTTTCCTTTTTGTTTCTTTCAATAAAAGTGGGCTACCACGCCCTTAAACCTTAGTTCCTGTTGGCTGTGAACTTACAATGCATCTATCACTGAGCTAGACATCCCCCAATGTTACAATATATATATATATATATATATATATATATATATATATATATACACACACACACTAAGCAAAATTATAAACGCAACACTTTTGTGTTTGCCCCTATTTATCATGAGCTGAATGAACTAAAGATCTACGACTTTTTCTATGTACACAAAAGGGAATTTCTCTTAATCCATCTACCTCACAGGTGTGACATATCAAGCTGCTGATTAGACAGCATGATTATTGCACAGGTGTGCCCTAGGCTGGCCACAAGAAAAGGCCACTCTAAAATGTGCAGTTTACTGTATTGGGGGGTCCGAAAACCAGTCAGTATCTGGTGTGACCACCATTAGCCTCACACAGTGCAGCACATCTCCTTCGCATAGCGTTGATCAGGTTGTTGATTGTGGCCTGTGGAATGTTGGTCAATTCCTCTTCAATGGCTATGCAAAGTTTCTGGATATTGCCTGGAACACACTGTCGTATACGCTGATCCATAGCATCCTAAACATGCTCAATGGGTGAAATGTCCAGTGCGTATGCTAGCCATGCAAGAACTGGGATGTTTTCAGCTTCCAGGAACTGTGTACAGATCCTTGCAGCATGGGGCCGTGCATTATCATGCTGCAACATGAGGGGATGGTCGTGGATGAATGGCACAACAATGCATACAATCTGTGGTCTCATCACAGCTTACTTACAGGTGAACAGTTCCTAAACTGTCCATCTATACATATGCAGGCTTTCAAGGGAAAAATACTGCTGAAATAATATTGTCTCCGCTTACTTTGTGTCTTTATTAAATGCTACTCTAGTGTTAGTTAGGTATATACTTGGCTGACAGAGAAACGGAGACCGATTAAAAATTATAATGTTTACAGTCATATATTTGCTGGATTATGGAATTTACTTGTACGTTCTTTTCATTTTTAAAGAACTCAATAAACATTAATATCTTGCCGCCTCAACCTCTGCAACATCTCCAAAATACACCCCTTTCTAACCAATGAAACAACTAAGCTCTTAAAGTGGAGTTCCAGCCTTTTTTTATGTTTATTAAAAGTCAGCAGCTACAAAAAGTGTAGCTGCTGGCTTTTAATAAACATACACTTACCTGTTCCACTGTCCAGCGACGCGACGCCCAGAGCTCCGCTCCTCTCCCCCCCTTCTCCGCCGGCGCCTCCATTCATAGTGTGGGCACCCGGCCATGACAGCTTTCGGCTTCACGGCCGGGCACTCACTGTGCATGCGCGAACGGCGCAGCGCTCTCTGAGTGGACAGGCGATCGCCTGGGACCTGTGACGTCCCAGGTGATCGCCTACAGGGAGGGGCCGCCAAAAGGCGATATGAAAAATCGCCTAGGCGGCCCCAGGGAGGAAGGAGGAAGTGGGACAGGAAGTCCCACTCCTACTGAAGCCCCCACTCCCCCCCCAAAAAAAATTACATGCCAAATGTGGCATGTAAGGGGGCGAGGAGTGGATTAAGCGGAAGTTCCAAATTTGGGTGGAACTCTGCTTTAATTCACTTCCTGGTCATCTCTCGCTTCGACTACTGCAACTCCCTTCTCATTGACTTACCTCTACATAGTCTATCCCCCCTTCAATCCATCATGAATGCTGCTGCCAGACTCATCCACCTTACCAATTGCTCTGTGTCTGCTACTCCCCTCTGTCAATCCCTCCACTGGCTTCCGCTCACCCAATGAATTAAATTCAAAATACTAACAACTACTTACAAAGCCATCCATAACTTAACCGCCAGCTACATCAGTAGCCTAGTCTCAAAATACCAACCTACTCGTTCTCTTTGTTCCTCTCAATACCTCCTGCTCTTTAGCTTCCTCGTCACCTTCTCCCATGCTTGCCTCCAGGATTTTTCCAGAGCCTCTCCAATCCTATGGAACTCCTTACCCCAATCTGATCCGATTATCTCCTACTCTATTAGCTTTTAGACGATCCCTAAAAACCCTCCTCTTCAGAGAAGCCTATACTACCCACACCTGACATCTGTATTTTCATTTTCTCCATCAGCTCATCCCCCACAGCTATTACCTTTTGTATCACTTGACTCTCCCTTCTGGATTTCAAGCTCTAACAAGCAGGGCCCTCTGATCCCTCCTGTATTGAATTGTATTGTAACTCTAATGTCTGCCCTCATGTTGTAAAGCGCTGTGCAAAATGTTGGCGCTATATAAATCCTGTATAATAATAATAATAATAATGTTCAATAATTCTTTAAAATGTGCATCTGTGAATGAAATCAGTTTGCCAAAAGAAAATGCCATGTACCTCCTTCTCGTTGCACTATATGGTTAAGATTTACAATGTCAAGAATACGTTCCAGATCTTTATCCTGATATCCTTTTTCATGCATGTCTTCCACTGAGTCAGGATAAATTACTTGATCCCTTAGAGATCCTATTGACATGTACGGCCTGTAACACAATTTGGATGTAAATCATCAATGAAAATGTTATATTTACAGAAAGTTACCTGAAACATTTTAAAAATGTATATGCCCCGTGATCTTGTGCATGCGCAGCAGGGAGCCAGCTGTGATTCTTTAGGAAATCACACCTGGCTTCTAAATCCAAGAAGCTGGCACTGGGGACCTTCAACAATGAGAATAATCATCTGCGGGAGGACATCACTGAAATTCATGGACTGGTAAGTACCTGGTTTGTAAAAAATCAGCAGCAACAGTATTTGTAGCTGCTGATTTTTTATTTTTTTACAAAATTGGGTGAAATTTTTTTTTTTTTTAAAGTTTCCAGATAGAATCCAAATGCAATGAAATTATGCCCAAAGTGCCTAACCAACTTTGTTTTTTTCACATACTATAACAATGTCCTCCTACAAGGCATGCCTACAGATATCAAATGAACATTTATGAAAACCTTATTAATGAGCTTCTCTTACTAACTTTTTTTGCTCTTTTAAATATATTTTTAAGAATTGTTAATAGTGAAAAAAGTCAACAATTGTGTGGGATTGCTATACATATGTCTATAACAGTGATAACGCAATGTCCGCGCATATGGTCTTGTACGTGGAAGTGATCCATTGGATGTTTACTAATATTGTGGTCTCTGGATTTCCGTATGTCTCACTTAAATAAAGAATTGAAAAAAAAAAAAAACAATTGCGTAGCATCCCTGATACGTTTTATCTGCATTAACATCCAAATTTTCAGCACATGCTATCGGCGTGTGTCCCTCAAGGTCCAAGCAGTACTAAAAAAATAAGTAGAACGGACAGTACTCAACTGTTCTTGTTGCAAGTGCACTAATATGGCTACAATCACCTCAAATATACCACTAAAAGAGTTTTGTTATATCTATTGATCCTCTCTGAAATCCAGAGCTATCTTGCGTCCTGTGCAACCTTTCTGTTATCTCAAGGAACTCTTCCAGATTTTATTTTGGGACTAAAGAACAATTAGTCCTTATGTTATGACTGACAAGTTTATATATATATATATATATATATATATATATATATATATATATATATATGACTGCCCTGCTGTATGACATCACTTTCACGTTCCAGACTGGTTAGCATGGAGCTTCCTGTCATGTGACACCGCAGAGAAGCCTGTGCAAACGAAAATCGACATCTCCTACACCTCACGGCCGAGGGGAACTTTGCCAGAGCCAGCAGAGCAGCACCAACAGACCTCAGAACACCCCCATCCTCGATGGATATCATTTTCAAGTGAACCTGTAAGTATATATACTATACTTACATTAATGATTACAGTAGGATTAATTTAGTTGGCGCCTCCACCCCCTTCTTTTTTACAGTCCTTATGTTATGGAGATGAGGGGTTAAGTAGTTTAGTAAAAGACATCTGGGCAGGGTTAACACCTTTCAGCTCACAAATTTGCTGTATGTTTTTAGCCAACACCAAAAAGGAGATAAGGGCATTCCTGGCAGATCAGACAAATACTTTTCTGAACCTGGGGAAATGTGCATATATTACAAAGAAGTGCACTTTAAAAAAAAATAAAAAATATTGCTTTGATATACACTAAATGCAACACGCCATTTCTAGACGATTGGACAGCTATTTTTCTTAACTTGCAGGGTCTTTAAAGGGATAAAGCACCCATTCCCTCTATGTTTAATCCTAAAATGTGTATCCTTGGAGATTTTTTCCAAATAAATGAAATAAAACAAGGCAAACCTTAGCTACTGGGTAGATCCACAGTAGTGGACATGCCTACAGATACAATATATTTTCAAAAGTATTGGGACGCCTGCCTTTACATGCACATGAACTTTAATAGCATCCCAATCTTAGTCCGTAGGGTTCAATATTGAGTTGGCCCACCCTTTGCAACTATAACAGCTTCAACCCTTCTAGGAAGGCTGTCCACAAGGTTTAGGAGTGTGTCTATGGGAATGTTTGACCATTCTTCCAGAAGAGCATTTGTGAGGTCAGGCACTGATGTTGGACAAGAAAGCCTGGCTCGCAGTCTCCGTTCTAATATATGCCCAAAGGTGTTCTATCGGGTTAAGATCAGGTCTCTGCGCAGGCTAGTCAAGTTCCTCCACCCCAAACTCGCTCATCCATGTGAAGGAAACCACTCCACTACAATAATGTGTTCTGCTGCACTCCCATGTATTATGCCCTGCTGCCCCCATGTAATGTGCCCTGCTGCCCCCCGGTGTACTATATTATGCTGCTATGTAATATGCCCTGTTGATCCCTGCAACGTGCTGCATGTGCAGGAAAACACTCTACTACAATAATGTGCTCTGCTGCACCCCGACATAAAATGCCCTGCTTCCCCCTGTGTAATATGCCCTGCTGTCCCCCAGTTACTATGTCCTGCTGCCCACCATGTACTGTGCCCTGCTGCCCCTATTCCACTTCAATAACATGCTCTGCTGCTCCCCCATTTAATATGCCTGTTGCCCCCCAATGTAATGTGCCCTGCTGCCCTCCATGTGATGGGCCATGCAGTCCCTATGTAACGTGCCCTTCTGCCCCTCATGTAGTGTTCTCTGCTGCCCCCTGTACTGTGCTCTTCTGACCCCCAGTACTGTGACCTCCTGACTCCCAGTACTGTACCCTGCTGACCTCTTGTGCTCTGCTTTGCTGACCTGCTCCACTCTACTCTGTGGACCCCCTGTAACCTTCCCTGCTTACCCCCTGTACACTGCTTATCTCAAGTTTAACCCACATAATGTATTGTGCTATGATGCTAGGATTTCTCTTTATGAATATGGTTGGTAACACGCCATTTGTATGTTTATACAGTATTATTTACTGCTTGGATAATAAATATATATACATTTTACAATTGACAATTTTTTTTTGCCTTACTGTTTTTACCTCATTTAAAGTCCCAGCCGTTTATCTTATACATATGTTCTCTAGTGTTTTACAGACACATTTCAGGAGATACAGGATGTTTAGTCAATCTTTTGACTGTTCCATTAGTTACATATTAGATAAAATGCATATACAACACTAATATAGCTTTGATTATATGTTTATAGATTCCTGTAGGCTTTAACTAGAATAAATTAAATATGCAGAAATCGGGACAGATCATGTGTTTTTAGAGCCTTTGTACTACAGAACAGATTTTTGTAGCAGTGAAACACACATTAATTCATATAGGGAAATGAGGAAGCCTATGACAGCCTAAGCAGCAGTAAGAAGGATTACCCTCTATAGAGGTAATCCTGTTTATATTCTGTTTCTGTGATTTTCCTGGGAGTGAACTCAGCTTTAGACTCAGGTCACATACTGATCTAGTCTTATACTGGCTTCCTTCATTCAAATTCAAGCTGTGTTGAAGGACCTTTATTGAGATTTTACCTCTCAGTAATAAAAATAAGTCTATTTGTTTGCAACATAGTTCAGAAGAAAATTATGAAAAGTTTTTTTTTATGTTCACTGCCATATAAATTTAACTACAGGCATATTAACAGAATACAAATTAGGCTACTTATTATTTCTATATCAAACATTAATCAATCAATGTGACAGTACATTTATAGTCTCCTAATTTCAAAAAATAAAATGCATCTAAGCTCTACAGCGTTGGCTAAGGATTTTTACTATCTGGTGTTTAAACTATTGCCACTGTTAATTTGTTCAATAATAGCAAAATATTCATCCATAAATGTTACATTCTAAGTTCCTTCAAGCCTTCCTTGTCTTCACCTTCTTTCCGAAAGAAATGATCACTGTACACAGTATGACAGAACTGAGTAACAATGACTAAATGGTATTCCAGTTACATATACTTCTTACCTTACCACAAATGCCTTGAAGCTTTGAGCCAGTGAACCTTCTTAGCAATCAAAATGACTTCAACTGCTTTACCAACATTTCGAGATATTACCCCGTGCAAGTGCATAGGTTAAATTGTACAAATGCTGGTCACGCGGCCATCTATATTAGGTAAAGCTATGGTGGTGAGGCATGGTGGTGGCATCATGCTTTCCACCTTGTCATCATCTCAATCAGAGAATGCTTTGCATTCATTTGGAAAATGCAAAACATTATCTGTAGGGCAGCCATGCTGGGCAGGCAACCCCTTGGGCTCACAATGGAAAAATAGGATTTTTATAACAGCTTACCTGTAAAATCCTTTTCTTGGAGTACATCACGGGACACAGAGCGACATAGTCATTACTAATGGGTTATATAGATACCTTCAGGTGCTGGCACTGGCAACTTCCAAAACCGGAAGTACCCTCCCCTATATAAGCCCCTCCCATCCGGGAGCACCTCAGTTTTGTAGCAAAGCAATAAGTGTCCCCAAAGAGGGGTGGGAGCTCTGTGTCCCGTGATGTACTCCAAGAAAAGGATTTTACAGGTAAGCTGTTATAAAAATCCTATTTTCTTTCTCGTACATCACGGGACACAGAGCGACATAGTCATTACTAATGGGATGTCCTAAAGCAATGCCCAACGAGGGGGGGGATACACCATACATAAGCTGAGCGCTATCAGACATGAGGATCTTTTGCGGCCTGCAACACACTGCGCCCAAAGGCGACATCCTCCTGACTTCTAACGTCCACCTGGTAGAACCTAGTAAACGTGTGTACTGAAGACCATGTTGCGGCCTTACAGATTTGAGCCAGGGAGGCCTGGTGATGCACTGCCCATGAAGTTCCAACTGCTCTCGTGGAGTGCGCCCTAACTTTGAACGGAGGCGGTCTCCTTCTCAAGCCATAGGCTTGCATTATGACCTGTCGAATCCACTTGGCTAAAGTAGATTTTGACGCTGCCTGACCCCTTCTGGGGCCTTCCGGCAGAATAAACAAAGTATCCGTTCTGCGAATCTGAGCAGTGGCTTTTAGATAAGCTTTAACTGCTCTTACTACATCCAAAGAATGCAATAACTTTTCCTCTACCGAAGTAGGTTTGGGGAAAAAAGAAGGAAGAACCACATCTTGGTTCAAATGAAACCTCGATACCACCTTAGGAAGAAAGGCTGGATGAGGACGTAACACTACTCTGTCCTTATGGATAACCAGATATGGCTCCCTACAGGACATAGCTGCTAATTCCGACACTCTTTTAGCCGAACAAATGGCTACTAGAAAAATCAATTTCCTGGTGAGAAGAACCAAAGAAATATGCTGTAATGGTTCAAATGGTTGTTTCTGTAGAACCGACAGAACCAAGTTTAGATCCCATGGACATATGGGAATATTAACCGGAGGACTAATACGCATCACTCCTTGTATAAAGGCTTTGACTAGTGAATGCGAAGCCAAGGGCCTTTGAAAAAATATTGACAAGGCCGAAATCTGACCCTTGATAGTACTCAAGGCAAGCTTCCTATCTACAGCCCATTGTAGGAAGTCCAGAATCCTACCTATTACGTATTTACGTGGATGCCATTTCTTGGCCTCACACCAGGCGATGTACGCCTTCCAGATTCTATAGTAGATCTGCCTGGATACCGGCTTCCTGGCATTGATCATGGTAGATACCACAGCATTAGAGAGCCCTCTCTTTTTTAGAATGTGGGCTTCAATAGCCAGGCCGTCAAACCTAGGGCTGGTAAGGAAGGGTGGTATATCGGTCCTTGCGAAAGCAGGTCCGGACGATGTGGGAGGGTCCAAGGACTCCCCACAGACATCTTTACAATCTCCGCGTACCATGCTCTTCGGGGCCACGCTGGAGCCACCAGAATCACTGGTTTCTTTTCTACCCTGATTCTGCGGAGTAATCGAGGTAACAATTGTGGCGGTGGGAATGCATATATCAGCTTGAACTGATCCCAAGGGAACACTAGGGCATCCGAGCCGCAAGCTAGGGGATCCCTTGTCCAAGAGACAAACCTGTCCACTTTTGCGTTGAATCTGGATGCTAGCAGATCTACATCCGGTGTTCCCCACCGCTGACATATTGTCCGGAAAACCTCGGGATGAAGGGACCATTCCCCTGGGCATAATTGTTGGCGACTTAGAAAGTCCGCCTTCCAATTCTCCACTCCTGGAATGAATACCGCAGATATGGCTGGGACATATCTTTCTGCCCATCTCAGGATGTAATTTACTTCCCTCTGGGCTGCACGACTCCTGGTGCCCCCCTGATGATTGATATATGCCACTGTTGTGGCATTGTCTGATTGAATTCTGACAGGGGACCCTTGGAGTTTGGATGTCCATGCTACTAGGGCATACCGGGCTGCTCGTATCTCTAAGAGATTGATGGGCAGGGCCTTTTCCGCATCCGACCATCTGCCCTGGAGAGACCATTGCTCCAGTACTGCTCCCCAGCCTATAAGGCTGGCATCTGTAGTGACCACCTTCCAAGAAATCGGACTGAAGGATTTCCCTCTTTCCAGATTCTGGGGAACCAACCACCAGCGGAGGCTCTTGCGAACGGAAGGGGACAAGGACATTGGTAAGTCCAGAGCCTGAACTTTTTTGTTCCAGGCTGACAGTATGGCCCTTTGCAAATTCCTTGAATGGAATTGACCGTAGGGTACTGCTTCGAATGATGCCACCATTTTTCCCAGCAGCCTCATGCACAGGCGTATGGATGGCTGTCTTTTTGAACCCACTAAGTGGATCAAATCTCTCAAAGACGACCCCTTTTCTTGAGGCAAGAAAAATTTTCTCTGGTCTGAATCCAGCCTTAGCCCCAAGTATTCCAGACTTTTGACTGGTTTTAGGGCTGACTTGTCTCGGTTGATAATCCAACCGTGATATTCCAGATACTTGATTGTCTCGTGAACAACCACTTCTAGTTTTTCCACTGAGTGGTCTATCAGCAACAAGTCGTCTAGATATGCCATTATCGTTACACCTCGTGTTCTTAGATTGGCCAATAATGGGGCCAGAATTTTTGTGAACACTCGTGGTGCTGTGGCCAGACCGAAGGGTAAGGCTCTGAACTGAAAATGGCGCCCTTCTACCGCAAAGCGTAGAAATTTTTGGTGGGCTGGAAAGATGGGAATGTGCAAATAAGCATCTTTGATGTCGATCGAGGCTAACCATTCCTCCCCTTGTAGGGCAGTGGCCACCGACCGGATCGACTCCATCCGGAAAGTCCTGATATGTAGGAATTTGTTTAGCCCTTTTAGATTTAATATGGGCCTCACGTCCCCGTTTGGCTTCGGGACTGTAAAGAGGTTTGAGTAAAACCCGAACCCCCATTCTTCCAGGGGAACCTCTATAATTACTGCTTGGAGCAATAATTGTTCTAGTGCCAACAGGAGGGATCCTCTCTTCTGGGGATCCCTTGGCACGTTTGACCTTATAAAGTGGGAAGGAGGGGAGTCTTTTAACTCCAATTTGTATCCCAGATTTACTGCGGAGAGCACCCATCTGTCTCTGATCGTGTCCCGCCAGGTCTCTGTGAACAACTGAAGTCTTCCCCCCACCCGATTGAGTGGGGGCAACCCTTCATGCATTTGACTTTGGGGGAGGTTTTGTACCTCTCCTGCTCCAGGGCTTCTTGTTACCCTGCAATTGTCCCTGATTTTTACCTCCGGGATTTGACCGAGGAGGCCGTCGGAACTGTTTCACAGCCGATGTCCTAGGGACTGGAGAAGCAGGCCTCTTAAAAGAGGGACCTCTAACTCTGTTTTTAACCGGCAAAAGTGTACTTTTACCGCTGGAAATTCTCTGGATATATTTGTCCAGGTCTTCCCCGAATAAGCGTTCACCATGAAATGGGAAGCTGACCAGCAATTTTTTACAGGGAGCTTCAGCAGACCAGTTTTTGAGCCATAAAAGCCTGCGCATATGTACTACAGACAGCGTAAGGCGGGAGGCCTGATGGATTGAATCCTTTATAGCGTCCACCGCAAAGCATAAGGCTCTAGGTAGATCAGCTAGGGCAAGAGCCTGCTGATCTGGCAAGTCCCTTAAGACCTGTTTCAACTGATCCTTCACTGCTTGGCAGACCCCAATAGCTGCCACTGCTGGTTGTGTCACCAATCCTGCTGTAGAAAAAGCAGATTTTAATAAGGACTCTAATTTTTTATCTATTGGGTCCTTGAACATTTGGACATTATCCACTGGACATGTCAGTGATTTATTCACACAAGAGATGGCTGCGTCCACTGTAGGGACCCTCCATTTTTTGATGAACTTATCCTCCATGGGATAGACCACTTGAAATCTCTTGGGAGGAGTAAATATTTTATCAGGATGCTCCCAATCCTGGTAAATGAGCCCTTCCAGTAAAGGATGGATCGGAAAGGAACAAACAGTCTGGGGAGCTTTTAGCGACCCCAACGAGGAGACAGAAGTGGATGATGGCTCCGCAAGGGGCATTTTAAATGCTGATCGGACCATATTAGTCAGGGACTGAACCCATAACCTTTCAGCATGTGATGCTGAGAATGGCTCTTCCACTGTTGATTCCTCTACAACAGAATCGACCTCATCCTGATCCCCTTCAGGCAGGTCGATCCCTGTATGGGACTGTTGCTCTGCTAACAGGCACTCTGAGGGAGGAGACGGAGATCGAGCGCTTTTTTCCTGTGACAGGGAAGCAGCGATCAATGCTGACAATCTCTCTTCCAGCCCTCCCAGAGCTGAGGAAAAAACCTCCTCTGTTACATACACAGGAGCAGGTGAACTGAGGACAGCCACAGTACCAGGTACTCCTGAGGGTGCTCTACGGTCACTAACCTCTGATTCTTCAGGGGAGACTGGTGCAGCCGAAGCATGCCCAAGATCCTCAGAGCCCGATGGAGACCCCCTATGCTTCCTGGAATTTTTAGTCCCGGAGTTTTTAGACGGCATTATTCCTAAGCCCAAAGCTGAGGTATTCCAGCCGAAATACACCACTTACTGACAATAGTCTAGCACAAATGCTGCTATAAAAACAGTTGGTGTCTACTAATGTGCCTTTCTATGGGGATGCCTGCATCAACCGCTTGCTGTATGCCTTTTTTAAATGTTGCCAGCTCTGTCTCTGCACTCCATAGCCAGCTCACAACACATAATTGTGGTTTTTAACATGCTGGGACGCCCGCACATGCGCAGAACCGCTGCGGCGCGCACAGAGCGTCATCCCCCAAGCTCCGCCCCCTTTCCCGGCTCACCTCTATATATAGAGGCGCGTGCACGCGCACGCGCGCGGCCACGTGCGCCTTCGGCGCTAATTTTGAAAAGGAAACCAGGGACAAGAGCCAGGGCCCCTTTTGCCGCAGGCCGGGGGATGGACGAGCATTGCAACATGGCAGAGGAAGCAGTTTCCCACAAGAGAACTCACCATCTGCCTGGACTTGCTCTGATAAAAAGAAACTAGTCCACATGACAAGAAACGTTCCACAGCGGCCTCTAGTGGATTAACACAGGTACCGCAGTCTAATATATTAAATATATATATATATTTTTTTTTTTTTTTTTCTTGACCACTATTAAAATTATTACAT
This sequence comes from Rana muscosa, assembly GCA_029206835.1. Lineage (NCBI taxonomy): Eukaryota > Metazoa > Chordata > Amphibia > Anura > Ranidae > Rana > Rana muscosa. The sequence continues at coordinate 679,283,792 of CM055118.1, read as the reverse complement.
TTTTTAGTAGTTACAGGCATGCACAGATATTAGCGGGAATACCGTTAGGTAACAGACAGAAAGACAAATTAGGCTTGGGGGTCCCCCAATAGAACCAAGTTCCTGGGGGCCCCCACTTACCTGTTCCCCGCCGCAGGACTTTGGTCCACAGAAGCCCAAACTTCACCTATCACGGCAGGCATTGTAATTAAACCTTCAGGGACCGGGTTCCCAAGGATTCCACTCCCCTGGACCTGTATAGCACCCTGCACAGAAAACATCTTGGACAGAAAACATCTTGGTCATGGGTATGACCAGAGCTCTGGATCCCAGGGTCCAGCTCTCCTAAGAGAAGCATTACAGGCAAAACCTTGCTCTTCTCTGCAAGGCCCGGGTACCGACCGTTTAGCTATGAAGCTTTTTTGGTCGGATCCGGAATAGCTTACTGAGGCCCAAAAGAACCTGTACGCAAGCTCAGTGAAAAACACATGTTTCTTCTTGGCCAACACCTTAGACACTGGCAAAAAACTGAGGTGCTCCCGGATGGGAGGGGCTTATATAGGGGAGGGTACTTCCGGTTTTGGAAGTTGCCAGTGCCAGCACCTGAAGATATCTATATAACCCATTAGTAATGACTATGTCGCTCTGTGTCCCGTGATGTACGAGAAAGAAAAGGCAGCCACTCAGCACAGGCCCCAGAAGCAGATGGAGAATACTGTAGTAGTGGTGCTTACTACAGCGATTTCTAGCTTCCATGGGGCATTCCACAGGTAAGATATATGCATAGTTACATTGGTCCAAGCTGGACCAATATAACTATTAGGCTTGTGCAATTCGTTTCGTAACGAATTGAAATTCGTCCGAATTTAGCAACTTTCGGACATTCGGAAGCATTCGAATTTCCGAACAAAGCAATTACGAATAAGACCGAATCCGAAATAAATTATACCGCAAATAGCGAATGCCCGAATGTCTTTGGCATAATTCGTTATGAAAAAGTTACGAATGTACGAATCCATACGAAGCACAATAACACTCACTCTGCTCTGCTCTCTGCTTCTCCCACACCGTGCTGAACTCCCTCTCAAAATGGTGTACAGGGGCGGAGGTTATAGCCGCATGTAAAAAACGAAAGTAAAATACGAGATTTCAAATCCATTCGAAGCACAATAACACTCTGCTCTGCTCTCTGCTTCTCCCTCACCGTGCTGAACCCTCTCAAAATGGTGTACAGGGGCGGAGCCTATAGCCGCATGTAAAAAACGAAAGTAAAATACGAGATTTCGAATTGTTACAAATAACCGCTATGTATTTAGAAAAGTACAAATCCATTCGAAGCACATTAGGCATAATAGGCAGCATCGTTGTGAGAGAGACACGGAAAATTACGAATCAACGAACCCAAAAAAAGTTACGAAAGTAGGAGTTGTGTCCAGAATCAACGAAAAACAACGTACTCTACCGAAAGTACGAATTATAAAGCAACAAAAAATTCAACGAAAAATGTCGCTTGCAAAAATACGAATGAGTCCGAACACGAAAAATCCCGTCTAGCAAAATTACGAATGATTACGAATCAACAGGACCGGAAAGAAACGAACCGAAACGGAACAAATTTTTCCGTTGTGCACAAGTCTAATAACTATGTAAAAATATCCATACCAGGAATTCTGCTTTAACCTCCCTGGCGGTTTTCCCGAGTGTGGCTTGGCGTTAAATTTTAGTACCATTAGCGGTAACCCCGAGCCACACTCGGGTTTGCATTGCAGTATACTTACCTTGTCCCCAGGATCCTGCGATGTCCCCTTACTGTGTCCTCCGCCCAAAGCCTCTGTGTGCCAGGCTCCGTTCCCTGCGAGCGTCACGACACACCGTGGCGGAACCTGGCGGCAAATTCAAAAAGTACTAAATTCATAATACATACAGTACACTGTAATGTTACAGATTACATTACTGTATGAAAGAATTTCAAATCTTTTGTCCCCAGTGCTTTGTCAAGTGCCCTGCCTGCAGTTTTATATTATATATACTGTTCTTTCTGCCTATAAACTTGAGATTGTCCATGACAGCCAAAAAGTGTCCTTTTACGTTAAAAGTGGTTTTAGAACAGTTAGAAAACAGCGATAGTAAACTTGCAGAACACTTGCAGAATTGAGCGATATTGAATCATGGGTAAATAGATTTTTTTATTATTATATTATTCTTTTTTATAATTATTTATAGTTATTTATTATATTATCATTTATGATTTTGTGTTTTAAACTTCATCATACTCGGCATGTCTACTAGACTCTTGTTTGGACAGATTTAAGTGTGTTATGACTAAGAATTACAGGTCTACAATTTAAAATACCAAATTTCTATGCCAAAAAATTGTACCACTTTGACTCGCAAAAATTAGACATAATCATACCACCAGGGTGGCTACTGTGCATTAGGAACATATTGCAAAATGTATATTCATACAGGTAGCACAGACACCTTAATCCAATCTACATGAAATGTGTCATGTTTTTCCAGAACGACCACATATCAGTAGAAAAGGCTTACAAGTGGCCCAGTCCAGCACCTCCTTCCCACATGACCCACTTGAGAAGAGGACTTTTGCTTAGGGGGATCCGAGCATTACTATCACGGCCATAAATACATCTGATTACCATTCTAAGGTGACCACTCTTCTGATGCCAATAATTATGTGCCACTAAAGAGGGACTCTAATAGCTATTACAAGATAAAGAGGTTAGACTGTTTACTAGAGATGGGCTGAACACCCCCCTGTTCGGTTCGCACGAGGACTCCCAAACAGAGAAAAAGTTCTGACCCAAACCCCATTAAAGTCTGCAGTATAGGACCCAAACTTGGAAAATCAAAAGTCCCCATTTTAAAGGCTTATATGCAAGTAATTGGCCATAAAAAGGGTATGGGGGCCATGTACCAATGAAAAAAAAATACTTTTAAAAAAGATTGTTTTTAAGGAGCAGTAATTTTAATGATGCCACCAGGTGCCGTTACCACGTGGCTCCGCCCTTTGCCTATATAAGAACTGTCAAAAGGCAAGCTAGGCATTCAGCGTTTGACGGCAGAGCATTTTTTTTTTCTTTTTGGGATCCGGCAGTTGTGTCGTCATCGTGATTGATGATGGATCTACATGGGGGGGACAGTGTTTTTTTATTTTTTAATAAAGGAATTGTCAAAAACTGTCTCTGTGTTTTTATAACTATTTGACTTTTTTTGGTAAATACTCATTCACATGGGGGGTGGAATCTTGGGGCCCCCTTGTTAAAAAGCGCTTCCAGATTCAGATAAGCCCCCTGCCCGCAGACCTCCACAACCACAGCCCAGGGTTGTAGGGATAAGGCCCTTGTCCCCATCAACATGGGGACAAGATGCTTTGGGGCGGAGCAAATTGTTGCCCAATCAGGGCTTAGAATGCACTGTGCAGATCACAGTGCATTGCAGGGCGTTCGGTGGGGCGAACACCCGCCGAATGCTCTGCAAATTCGGGGGTGGTCGCCGAATAGGCGATGTTCAGGCCGAACTTTTGCTCAGCCCGAACCGTTCGCCCCAACTCTACTGTTTGCAATAGCTAGAAATTATAAAACCTATTGATCGAAACTTGTACCACTGTTTCTATCTCAGGTAATCTACACCATGCAAGATATACTTGGAAGATGTCCCTCTAAGATTGATTGTATGCTTTCTCTCACCATTTCAAATGCTTACCAGAAAGATCACATGATTATATAACTAAAACAGGGTCGTTCCACAACTTTCCCACCTCCATCCTCTTATTGGACAATCAATACCTGCCCTTGACACATTACTTGGTGACTGGATTAAGGTGACTGTTCTATCGGTATGGATATACATGCCGGAGTATATATCAGACTCTCATTAGAACTGAAGAATTTACTTGAATAAGCTATGACACATATTCAGCATTACAGAACAAGTCCAGCTGAATCTGACTAACAACTACTAGCTATATTTTACATTCTTGCAAAAGAGTAAGAATGACATAAAGCAAAAGAGACATTAACCTTCTACATACCTTTGGGGAATGTAAAACATATTTTGTGGAGGTGGCTTGTAAAGGACTCCTTCATAAACTGGCCATAGACCTCCTAAAATTCGGAACAAAGAGCTTTTGCCACAACCATTTGGGCCAGTAATGAGAAGATGCATACCTTCCTTTACCTAGACATTAAAGAAGAAAGTTAATACAGCTAGAGTATTAAAACCAGTTATCAATCATAGAACTACACTACTTTGTAAAAGTTTTAGGCAGGTGTGAAAAAATGCTGTACATTAAGAATGCTTTCAGAAATAGAAGTGTTAGTGGTTTCTTTTTGTCAATGTACAAAATTAAAAGTAAATGAACATAAGAAAAATCCTAATAAAATCAATATTTGGTCTGACCACCCTTTGCCTTCAAAACAGCGTCATTTCTTCTAGGTAAACTTGCACACAGTTTTTGAAGGAACTCGGTAGATAAGTTGTTCCAAACATCTTGGAGAACTAATCACAGATCATTTATGGATGTTGGCTGCCTCATGTTCTTCTGTCTCTTCATGTAATACCAGACAGACTCCATGATGTTGAGATCAGGGCTCTGTCGGGCCAAATCATCACTTCCAGGACTCCTTATTCTTCTTTATGCTGAAGATAGCACTTAATGAAATTGGCTGTATGTTTGGTGTCATTGTCTATTGGGGTCATTGTCTATATTGGAAAGTCAGGTCCTACATTATTAGGTGTACCAGATTTCTTATCAGACCAACGTCATATTCAAAAGTTTGAGTGCAGTATTGACTTCTTGTGCAAACAGATAAAGCTTGTGTAAAACCCCATGTTGCATGGGTTACTCTTGCCATGGACAAAGGGGACTACCTGGGACTAGGGCTGGGAAAAAAATTGATTTTAATCTTGAATCGAGTTTTGAGCTCAAATCGATTCAGTTTTGAAGAAAATCGATTTTTTTTAGATTTTTTATTTTTTTCCCTTCAAAGTTTCCGTAGCAGGACTGCAGGGGGCGTATCCGGAATGGCACTGGGCAGCGTTACCCCAATTACATCTACTCGCTGCAGCCGCCGTCTGCCTACCTGATCAGCGTGTCATGCAGACAGACGGCGGCCATTGCAGTGTTCAAAAGCCGCGCCTCCCGAGTCCTCGTCGTCTGTGATAGGCGGAACACTCAATTTCACAGCAGGCAGTATTCAGCCTATCACGGACATCCTCTCATCCTCGTCTGTGTTATGAGGATGACCATGATAGGCGGAACACTGAATGCTGGGAAATTGAGTGTTCCGCCTATCACAGACGAGGAGGAGGCGCGGCTTTTGAATACTGGAATGGCCACCGGTGTAGCAGTAAAATCCGTATACCATGAAAATCTGCATCAGGTACGGGCACAGTGATTGAAGCATGGGCACAGTGAGACACGGGCACAGTGAGGCACGGGCACAGTGAGGCACGGGCACAGTGAGACACGGGCACAGTGAGACAAGGGTACAGTGAGGCATGGACACAGTTCAATTCAACTAAGAGTAACCTCAGGTTTTTTTGTTGTTTTATTAGCTAAATCCAAATACAGTATTAATAATTTGGATGTTTAACAATCTTTGTTGCACACTGCAAAAAACAACAAAAGGTCACAAGCGCTAAATTGGTGGATAAAGAAAAAAATATAATGGATGATAATAATAATAAGAAAAAAATCCCAAATATTTTGGGAAGTACAAAGTATCCAAAAGGGGGAAAAAATAGGATCCAGCGCAGCAAGAAAAAATCCGTACCCAGAAGTACAAAATACACAACATGCACACAATATAATCCAGCGCTCATGGAACATACATTATTAACTATTGAAAACTCTTGAAGAATTGATAAAAAAGCTTAGTCCATTTATTAATCACAATAAAGAGAGGGATCCAATCCCAAATGTGCAGAGGGCAAATTAATCTTAACTCTCCAGTTGCCAGTGGTGACAAACTTGTTAAACTTGCAGTGACATCTGTGGAGCAAGGAGGGGTTAAAAAAGTCAAAACAAAGCCTGTGGCATGATCTCCGTGTGAGCACAGTACCTTGAATGATGGACAACAGGCAGACCAGCGTGTGGAGGGCCCTCCAACCCAAAAGGATGCAGAGCCAGGATCGCAGCAAGGCTGGGACAGAAGGAATCACACACAGAGTTTCAAGAGTTTTCAATAGTTAATAATGTATGTTCCATGAGCGCTGGAATATATTGTGTGTTTGTTGCACACTGACTTTGCAGTTAGAGAAAGGGTTTGCCTTTGCAATTTTGTTTGTTGATGCACTTTAATTAATATAATAAAAAAAAAAATCGAATCGAATCGTAAATCGAGTTTTTTATAAAAAAATCGCAGATTTTTTTGGGGGGGAAAATCACCCAGCCCTACCTGGGACCTATCTATCCTATGGTATTACACTATGAAGAGCAGAGAGAGCCATCCCCAACAATTTTTGGGGCTACATCAATTTTATTCCCACCTGTGGCGTAAATAACTATAAGTATGATCTGCCATGTACCTTCACCCCCCATAAAACCCAGGTAAACCTCTCTCTCACAAATCTGATGTTCCCTCTATGTATCTTCCATTCTCAGTGTCAGTACATCCCACCTAATTGTTATATTGTTATTGCTTGTAAGTAAATAAAAACAAAAAAAACACCAACATTTTACAGTTCAAAAATTTGAACAAAACAATGTTACTAAAAAGCTGTGCAATATTTAAGGTAGTATGCAAATGATTAATTACCACATTTAATTAGAAACAGCTAAATGCAAATTGTATGCAAATACCTTGTAATTATCTCTAATGAAATGTGGTTACTCTGTAATTATGTTCAGAAGACACGCTGTTTTTGGAAACAGAATGTTTCAGACTTTTGCTATATATATCAGCATGCATTTAAGCCCCATACATGCAATGTGTCACTATGCTGTACCTTACAGATATCATTTAAATTAACTACATATTGAATGACTTATGTTGCCTTTATTATCCAAATTTATTCAGTAATTATTTTTATCCAGAAAAAACAAATGTTTTGTCTGTTGCATTTACAAAGATGACAGAAACTGCTTTAAACTCTTTTCAGGAAGTTTCCTGCTCTCTGTCCCTCCCCCACTCCAATGACTTCAGTGCCCCCGGTGCCTCCTGGGATATGTGATGTCCATCTCCAACCAGGCACCAGGAGCACTGCATTTCATTCCATTTTCCTAAAAGGGGGGCAGACATAGCGATGCATGATCAGAAGGCTGCGTCTGAACCTGGAAGAGTCAGAGGGGAACATGGTGGCATAAAACCTGAGTGGCAGCTGTAGAGAAGAGGATCTCAGTTGGACAACGCTGGATCCGCTAGGCGGGTGAGTATCTGAACTGTGAGGAACCCATAAGGTAAGCAGGGGGAAATGGTAATAGGAGGGTGAATTTCTTCTTTAATATTGCTGTCTTTTATGAATTAAAGGGGTTCAACATTAATTTAACCATTTCACTACCAGGTCCGTACGCTGTATGGACCTCATTTCCCCCTCTCCTATATGCTTATGGTCACTTCAATGACCACACGCTTATATCAGAATTGTTCAGCAGACTCTGCTGAACAATTCTATAACTCTGATCAACTCTGCTGAACAATTCTATAACTCTGATCAGCGAATTATAACCCACTCATCAGAGTTACCTGCTCCCTGCTTCTCCACCCCCCGCCGCTCCCTTCCACCTAAAACTGCTCCCACTCTCCTTTCCTATCCCCTTCACTCCCCTTCTTTACCCCAGCACTGATTTCCACCCCCCACACCTGATCCGACCCTCCCGAAAACCATCACTGATCAATCGATCAACTTGGGTACAACCAGCCTACCAGGTTTACTTGCAGATATTTCTACCGGCTGTTATAGCCACTAGAAATAATCCCTGTCTAGCAATAATCACTATCTTCCCCTGGCAGGGCTTCCCCTGTGCCCCCCGACACTGGGAGGATACAATGTCTGGGCATGAGGGATTCCCTATCAACACTGTCTGTGTTAATGAGGGAATTGTGAAAATTTCTTTCTTGCAACACACTGTCTATGGCTTGCCTTTGTGTTCACCAGTAAATTGTGAGATGCAGAAAGGGGAAGGCCCGGCCTTAACACTTGAGAGTGCTTGAATTGCATTCTGGCTACTGGTTTACCATGCCGCAGGAAAGAAAAAGGAAAAGGTTGTTTTAATGCTCAGTTTGCAATTTCACAGCTTAGTAGTACAACAGAGTGATTTTGTTTTATTGTTTGTCTTCTCTCAGTGTGCATCTGTTGGAGTGCCCATACCCACAATGAATTACTTAGCGCCATACAATCTCTCTATGGTTTAACCTGTAATGGATTTTATATTAGCCATCATTCAGCAAAGTTGCTGCCTAAGTAGACCCCTTTCACACGAGCTTTACGATCATTTCTGCCTGTCAGGCAGACCTGATCGGAGGCTTCATTCACCCATGGGGCAGCAGATGTAAGCAGTGAAATGTCTGATGACGCCTGCTGCTATCCGATCCTGTCCACCAAATTCAGATGGATGGTGACCCTATTTTCCCATCCGTCTGGCGGACCGAATCGGATAAAAACGGACAGACGGTCTGTTTTCATCTGATCTCCCCGTAGAGGAGAGCGGGACTCTGGCAGGTCCGTCTCTGCACAATGAGCAGAGACGGACTTGTCATCTACCTGCTCAGAGGGGATTCACCGATTGATCCCCCGCTGAGCAAAGCGGAGTCCGTCAAACGGACAAGCCTGTGTGAAAAGAGCCTTATGCCGCATACACACGATCGGAATTTCCGTCGGAAAAACCTTGGATGGTTTTTCCAACGGAATTCCGCTGAAGCTTGGCTTGCATACACACAGTCACACAAAAGTTCTCGGAACTTTCGAATGTCAAGAACGCGGTGACGTACAACACTACGATGAGCCAAGAAAATTAAGTTCGATGCTTCCTAGCATGCGTTGAATTGTTTCCGAGCATGCGTAGGAATTTTGCGCGTCGGAATTGCTACAGACGATCGGAATTTCCGATTGGAATTTTTTTGGTCGGAAGATTTGAGAACCAGCTATCAAATTTTTCTTCTCGGAAATTCCGACAGGAAAAGTCCGATGGAGCCTACACACGGTCGGAATTTCCGACGAAAAGCTCACATCAAACTTTTCTTCTCGGAAATTCCGACAGTGTGTATACAGCATTACTGTTCCGGAAGTGGAACCATAGCAAGGAAAAGTACATATGCAAATGTCACAATACAATTACTTTCAGATAAATGTTACAATGTTATCTATATATGTGTACTAACTGTGTACTAAAGTACACAGCATTTTTCCTTTGCTAGCTTTAGCTATATTTGCCCAAAAATAAATGGAAAATAAAACGTTAGACAACTGGTAACTGATAATAAATGGGCTGTAGCTACAAACGTAAAAAAATCCTTTTGATTAAATTTAAATAGGAATCACATTTGGGCACATCCCATTGTTTTTCTTCTACACCGTCTTCTACATCTATAGTTGCACCCTCATACACATTTAAAATATGCATTTCATAAAAGTTAACACACTTTACTTACTTCTATGTTTAACTTAGACACCACAACATCTCCATTTGGTGTAATGATAGGAACATTTTCACAAATTATCCCATGTTCAACGTCAATCACTTTGCCTGTGACAGAAAATAGAACCAAGGAAAAATACGGATCATATTCTAATAAACATTAATTCTAGAACACCATAGACTAGCCTTTCTCAAACTTTTTACCATATAAGAACCCTTGAAAAAAGTCTGAGATCTGGGAATACACAAACCTGGTATAAATAAGTGACACTTTATTATCAATATACCTTGATTCATACAGCAATGATATTTGATATGAAAGAAGTGCAAACATTCAAGATACTCCCAAAAAAATTAGCAAAATGTGATGAATAAATCCTCCAACATGTAAATGTCTCCCACACTCGCAGAGTGTGCACTTCACCCCACTCAAGAAATGCACTTATCAAAAGTGCATGCCAATTTTGTTACAGACTTGGCAAACACAACTTTTATAGCCCTAGGCCAGATCATTAGGTGAAAACAGAAGTTAAAAAGCCAACGAAACCGAAGCCCTGGACCCCTACTATCCCTCTCCCTAGTACTGGTTTATTCTAATGCTGCTAGCCTGGGCACTTGCACACATACTATGCCCTACCTGAGGGCTTGAATGACCTGTTCGACGATACTATGCATATGCCTCCTGCCTCTTGACAGGCTCGAGACGAGGCAAAAATATATTGTCAAAACGTTCAAATGTTTGGCCGAATGTAACCTGGCTATTTGTCCATTATTTTTTTTTCTTATTTTTTTTTTTTTTTTTCCTCTTCCTTATTGTATTCTTCTCCTCTCCTTTTTTGTATTTACTCCAATAAAAAATATTGCAATATAAAAAGCCAACGAAAACGGATGCAGACACCACATCTAATGATTAGTAAGCTGCAATATAATAAATTTTTTAGTTTTGCATTTAATACCACTGTAATCGTTTAAAATTACATTTTAAATGCCACTGGTTACCTTTTTACATCCAACACAGTTTTGCCACAATGAGTAGTAGTGTCATGCTCACTCAGCTGAAGGACTCTTCCTTAAAATATATATGTTTTGTTGGACATCCCTCAAAACTAGCAAATAGCAAAACAACTTCTAATGGAATAGTTTTGAGTGACTGAAGAAGCTCAGTTTAAAACCTAAGTACAAGGACAAAATGAGGTGCTCATTCTTCTGCTGTTAGTAGTAATCTTTCTCCACCCTGCCCCATCCTTCCTCCATACAGGGCACTGATGATTAGTGCTCTGATTATCTGTGTGCATGTCCCCTGTCAGGAATGCTGTGACAGCGCATGAGGAAAGTACTGCAACCGGCAAGTCTGTTTACACTGTGATCAGCTGTGATTGGACACAGCTGATCACATGGTAATGGGCCTCTGTGATTGGTCCTTTACCAAGATCTGTGATCAGCTGTGTCCTACGGACACAGCGATCACAGATGCACATCCCAGGGGGCGCGGAAGGGGTGTGGTTCCAGGAGAACTTCCATGGACACCGTCCCAGAACAACAGAGCCACAATGTAGCCATCTTTCAGCTATAACGTATTAAGGAAGTGGTTAAATACATCATGGTGATCCCGTTAAAAACAAGTCTGTTTTCAATTCTGTGCACAGAAATGGGAGCAGAACATCATAGCTTGTTGCTACACACCACTGTCCGCTGGCTTTCACAGGGAAAAGTCTTGGACTGAGTATGAGTTAAGAGAAGAAATCAGAATCTTTCTAATGGAACAGAATTTTGCATATGCCGAGTTGATGGAAGACACGCAATGGTGTGCAAAACTTGTCCGCCACTTTTAGGCATCTCAGTAAACTAAACGCTAAACTGCAAGGTAAAGAAGAAAAGGTTTTCACCTCGACTGACAAATTACGTGGCTTCAGATCTAAGCTCAACCTCTGGTGCTCCTTTGTAGAACAGGGCAGCCTTCAGATGTATCCCTTGTGTAATGCGCATTCAAATGGCAGCAAACTTTCCAATCTTATCTCGCAGCACCTAAAAAGCGAGCGGTAGATAGAGGACCTCATGCGGGGGGATCGCCGTGGGACCCCCCTTACAACTGTCGTGGCACAGCCTGAAGCGGAAGAGGTGAGCAGATCCACAGACCGGCTGCACTGAGCTTTCATCCTGGAGAGCATGCAAGTAAAAACACCAGGTATGTCTCTTTACTCCCTCTAGTGGCGGAAACCAGGGAAGACATGCAACTACTCATAGAAGAGAACCCCAGGAATTTCTCAGGGTTGTCTTCACTTACCTTATCCCCGCCGCAGGATACTGCTGAAGCCCAGACAGATCCAACCTTCACCCATCACAGCGGGTTGTGTTGTGCCAACCTTCAGGGTTCTGGGTTCCTACTTAAAGGAGGCCTCTTCCCTGGACCTGTAGAGCACTCTGCCAGAAACCTTTGGGCATTTTTTATTACGTGCCACAAAGTGCTGGATCCCAGAGTCCAGTCCTACAAAAGAGACATTACAGGCAAAACCTTGTTCTTCCACGAGGCACGGGTACCATTAATTTTGTCGTTTTTTTCTGGTCCTCTTGGATGGATCCGATTATGTAGCTCCTTAACCCCCGCAGGGATCCTCAGCAGAGATTCTTCTTAGCACATTCTTTAACCGTGACCAACACCTAAGACACTGGCGAAAAAACTGAGGTGCTCTCGGTATTTGAGGGGTTATATAGGGAGAAAACTTCCTGTCTAATTGATTACACCAGTGTCCAGCACCTGAAGATGAGATATAACCCACTTAATAATTACTAGGAGGCTCTGTGTCCCGTGATGTACGATAAAGAAATACAATTTCAAGATAGGGCTTTGGATAGGTTTCAGATATTATTGGAGAGTGAGTACTCAGTAGTTTCAAGTAGTGCCATTGCAATTCTGCTACCCTTCTCTCTGACGTACTTTTGTAAACTGCACTTTTCAAGCCTAATCTTACAACTAGTAAATGGAGCGACTTAAGGCTGCCGACCAGGAGCTCTGCGTCTGTCTCCCATCCATTCCTGCCAGAATAGAGCAGTTGTGTGCACAATGATGTTAAGTAACATTTCTATTTTTTTTTTTTATATATGCTTGACTGGTGTGCCTCTAGAACCTTTTTTTTTTAAAGGGTGCCTTGGCTAAAAAAAGGTTGACAAACACAGCTTTAAGCTCTAGGGCAAATTCCCTTGCAAAGTGCAACTTCCCTTGCAATGTAAACAGTCTATTTACCTTTAGTAAATCAACCCCATTACCTCTGTTGGAAGACTATTTCAAGCATCATCTACTCCTTCGGTAAAATATGACTTCATGAGGTTAGTTCTGACCTTTTTACTTGTTAGGTTGAAGCAATGTCACTGTGTTCTTGATCATAGCTTCATACTGTATATGCTGCCCTCCTGTTTGATTCAGTGCTTTGCCTGTCTGCAGCAGTGCTGGTCTATGATCCTCTCCTCACAGGACACAGAGTCAGCAGCGGGAGCCATTGGCTCCTGCTGCTGTCACTCAAATCCTGCAAGGAGAGAGAGTGCTGGGCCAAGCCATGCTGACTGTGTCTATGGACACACACAGCCCAGCTCATGCCCAGCGATCCCGCAGGTGTGCCCCAGAGATAACAGCTTGTTATAGGGGCACAACACAGAAGTGGAGGAGCCAAGAGTGCAGGCAGGAGACCCTAGAGGAGCTGGTTCAAGGCAGCAATACCATAGCACAGAGCAGGTGAGTGTAACATGGTTATCATTTTCATTTAAAATAAATGTAACCTTTACAACCTTCTTTACCTGTCTCTGAACTTCTGGGCTGTAGGGGGTTAACAGCCTTGAGGTCGGGGCTGAGGTGCTGTAAAAAAGTTCCAGACAGGTATCCACCCCCTCCTACTGCACTAAAAACACTTCATTGATTACTTTCACTACCTATAACATGATCTGTCAGTGAAAGTGAGATTTATGTGACTCATCACATTCTTCCCCATTAACAGATAATGTTACAGACAGTGAAAGCAATCAAAGAACTTATCTCAGAGGAGGGAGCAGGGAATGGGTCATCATCAGGAGCATTTTCACAGCAGCTCAACCCGGATCCCATACTATCAACCATCTGAACACTGGAAATTCAGCCACAGAAAAAGGATGGGGCCCCTCTGCAGTGAAGATTTTTTTTTTAGGATCCAGCTGCTTACATAACGTAGATCATCATTTATTACACAGATAAGTTGCTAAACTTCAGCTTTAATATATTTAAAGGTTTCAGTCTTTTATCCCCTTTACCTTTTCCCTCAAGAATGTACATATTAAGTTCTTGCAGTCTCTCCTGATAGCAGTGGCAACTGGTGGATTTTTTTTGGGGGGGGCCGTAAACAGTAAGCCACCTACACCCCCCATCGGTCGGTTGGTGGGATGGTCGGTTGCACTTACCCCATCGTGGCTTTCCATGCTCGGCGGCGGCCTCTCGTTCCCCTGCTCTCCATGAGTTTCCATATAGGTGGTGGCGAGGATAAAGGAGGCGGCGCCCAGATGCCCCTAATGGACGGGCCGCAACTGACTGATGGGTTTTATCGTTTCAGACTTTTCACCTGTCTCTGGTCTCTTACTATTTTATCAATGTCTTTTTCTAAGTGAGGTCTCCAAAGCTAGACACACTGGGGGAGATTTACTAAAACTGGACAGTGCAAAATCTGGTGCAGTTCTGCATAGAAACCAATCGGCTTCCAGGTTTTATTGTCAAGCTTAATTGACTGAGCTGACTTTAACCACTTGACAACTGGGCACATAACCCCCTTCCTGCCCAGGCGAAATTTCAGGTTTCAGCGCCGTCACGCTTTGAATGACAATTGCGCGGTCGTGCGACGTGGCTCCCAAACAAAATTGACGTCCTTTTTTTCCCACAAATAGAGCTTTCTTTTGGTGGTCTTTGATCATTTCTGCGGTTTTTATTTTTTGCGCTATAAACAAAAATAGAGCGACAATTTTGAAAAAAACACAATATTTTTTAATTTTTGCTATAATTAATATCCCATTTTTTTTTTAAAAAAACTATTTTTTTCCTCAGTTTAGGCCGATACGTATTCTACATATTTTAGGTAAAAAAAAAAATCGCAATAAGCGTATAGTGATTGGTTTGCGCAAAAGTTTCAGCGCCTACAAAATAGGGAATAGAATTATGATTTTTTTTTTATTATTTTTTAATTTATTTTTTTACTAGTAATGGCGTCGATCTGCGATTTTTTTTTGTGACTGTGACATTACGGCGGACACATCGGACACTTTTGACACATTTTTTGGACCATTCACATTTATACAGCGAACAGTGCTAAAAATATGCACTGATTACTGTATAAATGTGACTGGCAGGGAAGGGGTTAACCACTAGGGGGCGATCAAGGGGTTAATATGTTCCCTGCTAGATGTTCTTACTGTGGGGGGGAGGGGACTGACTGGGGGAGGTGACTGATGGTTGTCCCTATGTACAAGGGACACACCATCCGTCTCCTCTCCCCGACAGGACGTGGATCCCTGTGTTTACACACAGAGATCCACGTCCCTGGCTCTGTGACAGCCGATCGCTCGTACCTGGCGGACATCGCGGCCGCCAGGCACGCGCATCGGCACTCGCCTGACACGGCGGGCACAGTTTTTCCCCGACGCGCGCCCGCGGTGGCGCGCATCGCGGAAGTAAACAAGAGGACGTCCATGGACGTCCTATCAGCAATTGACGACCGCTTTGCGGACGTCTTTTGCTTATAGCCCGGGCGCGAAGTGGTTAAAAGCTGACTGGCTACCATGCACAGCTGCACCAGGTTCTGAGTGCTCCAGTTTTAGTGAATCTCCCCCAGTATTTAAAATATGGTCTAACTATAAAACTATATAGGGGAAACAGGGCCTCCTTCCTCCTGCTGGTGACCCCTCTAATAATGCACAGTAGAATTCTATTCACTTCTTTTCACTGCTGGGCCACACTATTTGCTCATTTTGTCATCATCTGAAATAAGCACTGTAATTTCTGCCAACACCATACCCCCAATATTGTACTTTAGGATTATTTTTTTGCTTAAAGCAATATTAAAATCTTGTTTTTAAAAAAAAAATACCAAACATGTTATACTTACCTGCTCTGTGCAGTGGTTTTGCACAGAATAGCCTTGATCCTCCTCTTCTCGGGTCCCACATCGGCACTCCTGGCCCCTCCCTTCTGCCAGGTACCTCCACAGCAAGCAGCTTGCTATGGGGGCACCCAAGCAGACGTGCTACTGGGCAGCGGCTCTGTGTGTTCATTCACATAAGGAGCCATGATTTGGTCCCGCACCCTCCATCTCCTGATTGGCTCACCGGCTGTGATTGACAGCAGCGGGAGCCAATGGCTCTCGCTACTGCCAAAAGTCAATCAGGAGCGCGAGTCCCCGGAGAGCCAAGGCTCATGTGGACATCGCTGGTTCAAGAGGGGTCTTAGGTAAGTGCTGGGGGGGGGGGCTGTTGCACAAAAAACTGTTTTACCTTTATTCATAATTGCATGAAGGTAAAAAACCTGTGCCTTTACAACCACTTTAAGTACAGTATTTTACATCTATAGATATTGAATTGCATTTTCTACCGTTGGATCACTCTTCCAGAAGTACAAAATCGTGCTCCATGTAACATTCACCTCTAGGAATATCAGTTTTATCATTTACAAACAGATCAGAATCCAGTGGTACGCTACTCGTGACTGCTCTCAGTGAACCTCATTTATAACTCACAATGATATCTATCCTTTAGCCAACTGCATATCCCCCAAATCTCCCAAAGGTTATGTCTTAGCTTGTATGACTTTTTTAAGAGAACCATATCAAATGCTTTGCATACATCAAGATGTGCCCTGGCATCACACAGCCTTTTCTTGAAAGTGTCTGTAAAGCCATGTTTAAAAAATAAAAATGAAATAATAAACATGTCATACTTACCTGCTCTGTGCAGTGGTTTTGCACAGAACAGCCCAGATCCTCTGCCTCTCAGGTACCTCTTCGGTGCTCATGGCCCCTCCCTCCTGTTGAGTGCCCCAACAGCAAGCAGCCTGCTATGCGGGCACCCGAGCCGAGTCACAACTCTGTGTGTCCATTCAGACACGGAGCGTTGACCTGGCCCCGGTCCCTCTCTCCCCCGATTAGCTAACTGGCTTTGATTGACAGCCGCGGAACCAATGCTGTGTCTCAGCCAATCAGAAGGATAAGACACTCGTGGACATCATTGGAGAGCGATGAGGCTCAGGTAAGAATTAGGGGGGTGCTGGGGAGGCTGTTACACACAGAAGATTTTTTATCTTAAGGCATAGAATGCCTTAAGATAAAAAACCTTCTGCCTTTACAACTCCTTTAAAATCTATCTAGCTGGCCACTAACCACCTCATGTATGCACACTACCGATGGCATTCATTTCAATGAAAGGTCCAAAAACATCTGGCAGCAAATTAATATAATCATGACGGGTGCACTGACTGGTTGGGAAGATGTTTACCTGAGTCCTGCAGTGTAGTTTATCCTATTAGAGAAATGCTCACTATGGCCAGTGGGGACCTTCCATGACAGATTGTGATTCAACATAGTATTACTAGGAGACTGTGAGCTATAACTGCACACATTTGCAGAGATCCTGGTATTCCTTCTCAGAAATAAATAGACGCTTGTACTTTCGTTTTGCTTTACCAGATATCAACCATGATGCTTGGTAAGAACAGGCTGACCTTAAAAGATCTCATTACAACTCTCTGAGGATAGAAGCAAATAGGCCAATGGTTGTATTTGCAAACCTATTTGCTTTTTCTGAATTTATTCAATGGTCCAAGGTGCGTAAAAAAAATACACAAAAATTTGTGTACGACCGAAAACAACTTCGGAAGTGATGTAATGTGTTGAATTGTATTGTAATATATTCTTTCGTTTCTGAGCATGCGTAGAGTGGAGTAGGGTGGGTCCCCTCAACCCGGGCCTCCCCTCTAAAAATAGCCCAGCATTCATGAAACCTGGAGATAAGCAATCCAGGGATTAACAATTTTATCTCATCGAATACTAGCCAGTTTATCATTGGTCATAATCCAGGATATTTTGTGTTTCACCAAGGTAACATTGATTACAGGTGATTTCCACGCACGTTCTATAGTTATTTTAGCCGCTAAAAGAATGAAAACTCAGAGAGTTCGTAGATGGCTGGGGATCTCCTCCGGCAGATCAATAAACAGCCCTGTTTTGGCTCCTCTAGGTATATTTTGTCCTGTCACTGAATAGGACAGATTGAACATCCTGATCCAGAAACGTCGGACCTTCGGGTTAGCCCACCAGACATGATATATATCTCCTTCCTGTCGGCACCCCCTGAAAGCATAGGGATGAAGTACCAGGATATAATTTTGCTAGCCTTGTAGGAACAAGGTACCAACGCAATTGCATTTAATTGCCTCCACCAATGAGGTGTTGGGTATGCCCTTGTGCACCAAGGTCGACCATTTCGTCCACACCTCCTCCTCAATTATCTCCCCTAGGCCTGATTCCTATGCCGTTTGATAGGAAGGTCTTTAGTTGCATTTTTATAAGGTAGTCAATCTGCCATTTACCAAACACTCACCCCAGGTGCATGATTGTTAAATGAAAGTGACTGACTGGCCACCAGTGAATGTTTGGTGAAAGTCAAATTACTGCTTTTTAAATATTCCCCTTATTTTTTGTTTAATTAGCATGAGTATGGTATTAGTATTAGAATCGTTTTAGCAGTTTTTACCACCCATGTAAGTGAACATTTTTTTGCATAAAATTACTCTTTTTTAACTTTAAAACAAATTTGGATATAGCAGCAAATGTTTTTCCTGACCTATCACCACATCAGCAGTTGCTCAGTTCGTGACCTTTAACCAGATCTCATTACAAATTCTGAGCCTGCTTGCAACATTGATTCAATTTAGCATTGGGAACAGCAAAACAAAGTGTAGGCTTTAAGGACATTTTGGCAACTATGCTCTCTTAACCTTTGTACAGAGAATGAAATAGAACATTTGAATATTTTAGTGTGATGAGATTTCAAAACAGTCCCATTTGAAGAAACAGTTTACATTACACAACAATTTGGTTTAGAAAATATTTCCTCTAGTTTTTACAAAAAATAGTAGCTTAGAAAGAAAAATTACCTTTAATTTCAAGGGGCCCTTCTATGTGAAATCCTGATTTTTCTTGGTTTTTTAGTTGCATCTGTGTTTCTTGAATCACTGATTTCTTGTATATTCCTTTTTTTACTTCATTAAAAACAGAAAACATGTTGTAAACCCTTGCTGTGTATCCTGCTAATTCTGTAACCTATAAAATAAGTAAAGAATGATAATAATAATAAGAAACAAAGAAACCGCAAACAAAAAAATAGGGGAGAAATGCGTTCATTAGGGTTGATTAGGGTTAACCAAGTGTTAAATACGAATAATTTTTACTTTTAGAAAAAAAAACGGAAAATTGAATTCAAATACTTACCGTAATTTTCCTTTCCTGACTAGCTCCATGTCAGCACATCTGGGTGAGGCCCCACCCACCCCTACGTGATCAGGACTTAACTATACATTTTTCACTCACCTCAGCCTCAGCGTTTCGTAACTATTACTACTTAACTGGGCGGGTTCTGTGCTGACATGGAGCTCGTCAGGAAAGGAAAATTACGGTAAGTATTTGAATTAAATTTTCCATTTTCCTGACAGCTCCATGTCAGCACAGCTGTGAATTAACTAGCCAAAACAGTGGAGGGATAATGCTACACACTCCAATTCTGACTAAAACAGTAACAGAAACCATGATGCCTCTGACAAACTCAACTGTTATGAATATGAATATTTTTGGTGTCCACATACTTGTATTGCAGATAGTTTGAGACACCCGGCCTGCTGTCACTCTCAAGGTCCGGACCCTTCTAGTGAGAGTGCCGTGATTCTCCTGGCACAGCCAGCCCTACAACCTGCAGGCCAAGGAGATGAGTTTATCAACTGTGAGGGGGTTAGCTCGGCAGCGGGTGTGTGTGACCCCCGGGATGGGCTCCCCACACAAAACAGGCCCAGCAAACGGAGGTTGTGGTTTTCAAAATCAAAAAAGGTGCGGTTTATTTTCTATTTACAGTGACAAAACACAGCAAAGCAAAAGAAACATAACCAAAATAAATCCTGGTCAAGTTGACCTCTGACTAAACATACAGGTTTCCTAACTAACAACTGGGATCAGCCTAGTGCTGTCCTAGTCCCTAAGTCCCTGGTTTTAAATGTCCAAGCAAATAGCCACACAGGCTTTGTCTCACCGCACAGGGGTTCACTCTCCCTAGACAGTCCACACAGGTCTGGTTCCAGGCATGAGCTAACCCCTAATGAATCTGGGAGTTCTTATAGAGGCCTAAATGAGCTGACAAGCTTCAGCTGGTCTCATCAACTCCCTGTCTGCACGACGCCCAGCCCTCTCCCTAGAGGTATGAGTCATCCATGAGCCCACTAGCCTTATACAACTCTCCACCTAGTTGTATAAGTCGGCGTAAAGCCTGAATCTGGGCGAAATATATCTACCCCCCTGGATGCAACCAGGTGACTTTACCTTCCTGCTGTCACATACCCCCCCCTCTTGTTTTAACCTCGGGGTTGGAACACCAGCAATCAGGCATTCATGTACTCGAGACAAAGCATCCACATTCCCCATTTGAACGCCAGGGCGATGCTTTACTGTGAAGTTGAATTCCTGGAGGGCCAGGAACCACCTATTCACTCTTCTATTTGTTTCCTTGTTTTGAGCCATCCACTTTAACGGAGCGTGATCCGTAACCATGTCAAAGTGCCTACCTAGCAGGTAGTACCGAAGGGAATCTAGAGCCCACTTCACCGCTAAACACTCCTTTTCAACGGTGGCGTAATTTACCTCATGGGACTTCAACTTCCTGCTGAGGTAAATGACTGGGTGCTCTTCCCCGTTCCAGACCTGGGACAATACTGCTCCTAACCCCACATCTGACGCATCACTTTGTACGACAAAGTCTTTAGAGAAGTCGGGTGAGTACAACACTGGCTGGCTACATAAGGCTTGTTTCAAGAATTGGAATGCTGCCTCAGCCTCGGGGGTCCATTTAATCATGACCGACCCTTTCCCCTTCGTCAGGTTGGTTAGGGGCACAGCCTTAGAAGCAAAGTGGGGAATGAATCGCCGATAATACCCAGCGATTCCCAGAAAGGCTCGTACCTGCTTCTTGCTGTTGGGACGTGGCCAACTCTGGATGGCCTCGACTTTGTTGAGTTGGGGTTTTATTACTCCCCTCCCAATGGTGTACCCAAGATATTTGGCCTCCTCCTGCCCAATGGTACACTTCTTGGGGTTAGCCGTAAACCCCGCTTCCCGAACAGAGTCCAGGACTGCTTGCACTTTTGGCAGATGTGAGGCCCAATCTGTGCTATGGACAATTACGTCATCCAGGTAAGCCGCAGCATACTTCCGATGGGGCCTCAGCATCTGGTCCATTTTCCGCTGGAATGTGGCCGGCGCATTCTGTAACCCGAACGGCATTCTTTTATATTGGAACGCCCCGTCTGGGGTTACAAATGCGGTTTTCTCTTTGGCCGACTTGGCCAGGGGGATTTGCCAATACCCTTTTGTGAGGTCAAGAGTCGTCATGTATCGGGCTGTTCCCAGCCGGTCGATCAACTCATCTATACGTGGCATGGGGTAGGTGTCAAATTTTGTAACTTTGTTCAACTGACGAAAATCGTTACAAAATCGCCAGCTCCCATCCGGTTTAGGCACCAACACGATGGGACTAGACCAATCACTTTGGGACTCCTCTATCACCCCTAAGTTCAGCATTTTCTGTACTTCCTCCCGTATTGCCTCCCGTCGAGCCTCTGGGATCCGATAGGGTTTTAACTTCACCCTTTCACCGGGCGGGGTAATGATGTCATGCTCTACCCCAGATGTTTGTCCCGGCAGCTCAGAGAATACCTCCTTGTTGCGAAGCACAAACTCCTTAACCTCCTGTTGTTGGGGTTGTGACAAGGTGGCTGCTATTCCAACCTCAGGAATCACGCAACCAGTTTGAGCTGGTGACCAAGTGTCTGCGACTAGGGACTCTCTATCCCTCCAGGCTTTCAACAGATTAACGTGATAGATCTGTTCGGGCTTTCGCCTTCCTGGTTGTCTGACCTTGTAATTCACTTCGCTCACTTTTTCCATTATCTCGTAGGGGCCTTGCCATTTGGCAAGGAATTTACTTTCAACTGTAGGGACAAGTACCAATATCCTATCCCCCGGGGAAAAGGTACGGGTCTTGGCTCCACGGTTGTACACTCTCTGCTGTGCCAACTGCGCTTGGGCCAAATGTTCCTTCACGATGGGCATTACCTGTGCAATTCGATCTTGCATCAGGGCGACATGCTCAATCACACTCCTGTGGGGAGAACTCTCACTTTCCCAAGTTTCCTTGGCAATATCCAACAGCCCTCTTGGGTGTCTCCCATACAGTAACTCAAAGGGGGAGAATCCCGTAGAGGATTGGGGCACCTCCCTAATAGCAAACATCAAATAAGGAAGTAAACAGTCCCAATCCTTTCCATCTCTATCCACCACTTTCTTCAACATTTGTTTTAGGGTTTTGTTGAATCTTTCAACCAGCCCATCGGTTTGGGGGTGATACACAGACGTACGCAATTGCGTCACTTTGAACAATTTACACAGCTCTTTCATAACCCGGGACATAAAGGGTGTACCTTGGTCCGTAAGCAGTTCTTTACAAATACCCACCCGGCTAAAAACAAGAGATAGCTCTTTGGCTATGGTTTTGGCCGAGGTATTTCGGAGAGGGATCGCTTCTGGATAACGGGTGGCATAGTCCATTATAACTAATATGTACTGGTGCCCCCTAGCGGACTTGATTATAGGACCTACCAAATCCATGGCGATCCTCTCAAACGGGACCTCAATGATGGGTAGAGGGACCAGCGGGCTACGGAAATGTGGCATCGGGGCCAACCTCTGACACACAGGGCAGGAGGAACAATAATTTTCTACGTCCTTCATCACCCCCGGCCAATAGAATCTCTGTAATACCCTCTCTCGGGTTTTCTCTGTCCCCAGATGACCTCCAAGAATGTGCCCATGGGCCAACTCCAACACCAACTTCCTGTAAGGTTTGGGCACCACAAGCTGCTCAACGGTTTCTTCTGCCCTTTTTGCCACCCGATACAGTAGGTCCTTCTCTACGCTGAAGTATGTGTAAGTGCAGGTATTATCTGGGTTCACTAACTCGCCATCTATTTTCACTACGTTTTCCCGTGCCTTTATTAGGGCGGGGTCTTTCAACTGTTCTGTGGCAAAGTTTTCCCTGTGAACCTCAAGATCAGAAAACTCCACAGACGGTAGGTTTTCGTCTGAGGAGGTGGGCTCCTCTCCAGTTTCTTGAGTCTCCCCTGCCAATACTGATAAGGGAAATTCCGGAGAGTCCTCACCACTCTCAGGGGAGTTCTGGCTATCACATTCCTGGTACATAGGGGCACCAGTGAGGGGCTCAGGATCATCCCACAGTTCCCAGAACTTCGGAAAATCCCTTCCCACAATGGCGTCATGCGGTAACTGAGATACTAAGCCCACTGGATGAGAGAGGGTACCTTTGGGGGTCTCGAAACACACTGTAGTCACTGGATACTCTCGGGTGTCCCCATGCACACAAATAACAGCTACCTTGCTATTCCCAGAGACCTCTGTTTTAACTAACTCAGCCTTTATCAGGGTCACAAGGCTACCTGAATCCAGCAATACCACAACATTTCTACCATTAACACACATTTTGCATAAATGTTTCTCAGTTCCTCGAATGGCAGTGCATGCGACTGTCGCACACAGCGACTGACGTCTGCCCGTCAGAAAGTCACACTGCATGGGTTCCTCCACAACCGGGCAATTGGCTGCAATATGTCCCGCTTGCCGGCAGCGGTAGCAAACGATCCTTCTTGCCGCCTCTTGAGCCGCTGATTTCCCAGGCTGTTCTCGCCAAACTTGGGGTAGAGCTCCCACCCTCTCACTCTCTCCACCCTCACCCCTTGGAATCCTCTTATCCGCCCCTGGTAATGGTCTGGTCTTAGGGTGGAAAGTCCGAGTGTCTCTGGAAGAGGCCGTCAGGTTCTCTGTAGCCAAGTATTTCTCCACACGATCCACAAGACCATCGGCCGTCTCTGGGTCTCCATGGCTTACCCACTTTTGGATGGCAGTAGGAAGAGCTCTCAAAAACCGATCCATTACAACACGTTCCACAATCTTTGGTGCGGACAAAGTCTCTGGCTGTAGCCACTTTCTGCTCAGGTGAATGAGATCATACATTTGAGACCTGGGGGGTTTTCCAAGCTGGAAAGTCCAGTTATGCACACGCTGAGCCCGGACAGCCTGGGTGACACCCAGCCTTGCCAATATTTCAGCTTTTAGCATCACATAGTCTTTTGCTTGGTTAGGCTCTAGGTCATAGTAAGCTTTCTGCGATTCACCAGTTAACAGAGGAGCCACCAGTCCAGCCCACTGCTCCTCAGGCCACTTTTCTCTTTCAGCGGTCCTTTCAAATGTGGTCAAAAATACCTCTGGATCATCCTCTCCAGTCATTTTTGTCAATAAACGACTCACCCCAAAGGACGCGGTATTAGTGGGACGGCTTTCCTCACTGGTCTGCGGACGTTGCTGCATTACTGCTTCCATCTGTTGTTGTAGTCTCTGCTCTTGCTTCTGCAACAGGTCTATGAAGCGGGCCTCAGATTGCTGCTGGGCTCGTTGCTGAGCCTCCAGACTCTGTTGCAAAGTTGCGTTTGTCTGCTGCTGGGCTGCAAGGCTCCTTTGCAAACCTGCATTTGTCTGCTGTTGATTGGCATTTGCTAGAGCCAGCTGCTTCAGTATCTCCTCCATGCTGGCTTAAAAAAAAACTGCCCGCATTCTCCACCAACTGTGAGGGGGTTAGCTCGGCAGCGGGTGTGTGTGACCCCCGGGATGGGCTCCCCACACAAAACAGGCCCAGCAAACGGAGGTTGTGGTTTTCAAAATCAAAAAAGGTGCGGTTTATTTTCTATTTACAGTGACAAAACACAGCAAAGCAAAAGAAACATAACCAAAATAAATCCTGGTCAAGTTGACCTCTGACTAAACATACAGATTTCCTAACTAACAACTGGGATCAGCCTAGTGCTGTCCTAGTCCCTAAGTCCCTGGTTTTAAATGTCCAAGCAAATAGCCACACAGGCTTTGTCTCACCGCACAGGGGTTCACTCTCCCTAGACAGTCCACACAGGTCTGGTTCCAGGCATGAGCTAACACCTAATGAATCTGGGAGTTCTTATAGAGGCCTAAATGAGCTGACAAGCTTCAGCTGGTCTCATCAACTCCCTGTCTGCACGACGCCCAGCCCTCTCCCTAGAGGTATGAGTCATCCATGAGCCCACTAGCCTTATACAACTCTCCACCTAGTTGTATAAGTCGGCGTAAAGCCTGAATCTGGGCGAAATATATCTACCCCCCTGGATGCAACCAGGTGACTTTACCTTCCTGCTGTCACACAACCAAGAGATAATAATCTTGCTGGAAGCCGTAAAATCATTGTGTTCCACCTGAAAATGACAAACAGATGTACAGACCTCCTGATGGCAGGAGTCGCCTTGATTAAATATTTTAGAGCTTAGCCTACATCCGATAGGCTAACTTCTTGAGTACTCCCCAAAGGGAACGTAGGAGGAAAACCTCTTGTGTGATATGAACTCTGAAAGTCAGTTCAGGCACAAATTCGAGCATTGGCCTGAGCACCATCCTGTCTGGGAAGTACGTGAGTATGGGTTCTTTAAACCCAAGGACACCAATGCTGATGTAATTGCCACCAGTAAATCAGTTTCAGTGAAAAAGTACCACAAGGTGATTAAAGGCATCCGATGAAATAACATCCATCAGCATTGGTATATCTCATTCCGGAAACAGGTTTCAACCAAATTGAATCTTGAAAAACTGTATAATTTAAGTGTTGGAAGCTTGCTAAATGCCGGTGAAGACAGAGATAGCCAAAATGCATGCCTATAGCATGCTTGCGCATAGAACTAAGTCAAGCCACGCCTGTAGGCATTCGGAGCAGGCTTCTGAAGTGTCCAGCGTAAAATCTTGATCAGTGAATATACTGGGCATATAGGCTCTCTTCCACTATAGGCATGCTTAGCGCTGTCCTTTCTTGTTTCGTAGAACTATTCAAATCTTCACAGAGCATTCGACATCCATTAGGCTCTGCCTCTCCCGACCCAGGCCATCAGCCTGAGCCTGTCGGATGCTAATTGAATGGGACTAGAGAAGACTGGAGAAGGTTTGATCTACCAGGAAGAGGGCGTCACTCCTTGACACTCATAGCGGGTACCAAAACTGTCACCTTCCTTCGCCCCAGCCTTAGCTGGAAGCTGAGAATCAGAGGGAGCAGCTGAAAAAGGCATAAGCCGTCTTGGCGATCCATTCTGCGATCAGCTCCTCCACTCCGAGAGCTTGTGGATCCTGGGTCCTGGAATGGAACTTCAGCAACTTAGTGCCGACTGGGAATGTAAGCGGTCTACCTCTGGCAGACAAAACACCAAGCTCTGTAAGTTCTCGAAAGACTCGCAGTAGTCTGGATCATCCATTGTCGTCCAGACTTGACCTGGACAAACAGTTTGTCTGAAGATTCTTCCGACCAGGCACATAGGTCGCAGATCGTTGGGAGGATTGACTTGGGTGAATTCTAGAATTAGAGAAAACTTCAGAAGTGAGAGACTGAGATTTGTTTCCAGATGTAGGCCACAGTCATTGTGCTGTCCAACTTTCCCAGGACAGGCTTACTCTGGATGAGGTGACTGAAGGCTAAGAGCCTGAAAAGGCTGCCCTCAACTCCAAGACGGAGTCTTGGATCCTTGACAAAAGACTATTGGTCCTGAACTCATTGTTCCTGAAGTAGGGATCCCTTACATTGGCTGGTATCTGACTGCACCACCAGGTCGTCTGAGCTGCTGGGGCGAGGCGATTTCTATGGCTCAATCTGAGACGTGAAGGATGACAGATCTCCCAATATGGACCAAAACGCTTTCCTTAGGGGACGACGTGTCCATCCCCAAGCCGTCCCTATGTTCACTGAGGAACCACATAGTGCCCCTAGGGCATGTATGGGTGGCACAATCCCAAAATAACAGAGAGCATCCTGACATGGAAGTTTTTATTGACTTCTTGTTCTATGCATTGGCTTCCTTGTATTTCCTGGACTCCCATCCAGAAAAGCGCAGGAGCTATGCTCTCTGGCGTGAGCGTGGAAACTGACTCTTGAGTTTTCGGTCTTCTTTAACTCAGTAGACCTTCATCTTGAGGCAGGAAGCCAAACTGGCCACTATTAAATTTAGGCTTGCCCTTCTGTGATTAAGAAAAAAATGTAGTGATCGTGTTTGTCCTTGAGGGTCACACCTTCTGATTGTAAGGTCATGTAAATGGCCAATCCCACAAGGGACACATACTGACCAGCGGGGTGATCGCAACCCCTGGATCTCTATTTGTTCAAAAGGGCATAACTTTGACGTCCTGCCGTGACGATATCCTCCCATCTTGACGAACAGGCATTTGATCCATTCCACATCCAGCTGTCATCTGGAAGTACTTAAAATACTTCCAAAGCTTCACCTCTATACACAGGCATTTGACCAACCTTACCAATCTGGACACAGGTCGTCCTCTTTTTCCTGTTTAGAAGAGACTAGAGAAAATGGATTGGCCTGAGCAGGCCCTGAAAAAAGGCTGGACAATGCCAAACAGCCGTTCCCCACACAAGACAAATCTAGTCATTCCTTTAGAGTGTCTTGACCATCTGCTTAATTGTGACAATTGGTTAGGTGCCGTCGTCATCTTTATCTTAGGTTGCTTGACCTAGGCAATATCCTTGCAGTCATATTCGTCTGTTTCTCTTTGGAAGGATCTGAAGCGGATTGTTTGCTTGAGAAGGCTTGGAGACTTCACAGGGTGAGTGGAAACACTCTTTAGAGTGTATTGACCACATGTTGCATGTATGCGACAACCTGTTAGGTGCCGCCATCCTTATTCTTGGTTGCTTGAACAAAGCAGACTGTGTGCAGTCATGTCCATCCGGAAGTTTGGAAAATGGGCTGCTTCACCTGGTATGGACAGGCAGCTTCTCATTGTCAGAGCAGATAACCCTTTCACAGGGTGAGCCGAAAACACCCCTTTATAGTGTATTGGCAATTTGTTTATTGGGTGTGACACCTTTTAGGTGTCACCCTCCTCCCTGGCTGTTTAAGCCAGTGGAATACATACTGTCATGCCCATCCGTGTATTCCTCTTATAGAGCTTGAGGAGGGATGTTTGCTTGGGAAAGCTATGAGACTGCTCCTTCATGTTCATCCATGTGTTCTTATTGAAGCATGTTCGTTCTGAGATTGGTAAACACTAATAGATAACCTCACCACAGGGCTTGCGCACCATTCAGCAAACCAATCCATAGCTCCAGATCACACTGGTGCGTTTTTGACATGCGACCCGACCAGTCAAATCGCATGAAAAATAGGCGGCAATCGCACCGCCCTAATCGGTGCAACGCTGCATTAGCGGCGCCGCACCGCATCAATTTCAAAAAGGCAGTTTTGTACTACCTTTGCGAGTTCGGGTTGCGACCTATATTAACATCCACACAGAGACTTGCACAGATGTCTCTGAAACTGACCGGAATCGAGACTGACCAGCGGGAGACAAAGCTGAATAGCACAGCCTCATTCCCGCAATCCAGTGCGACCCTGGACAAGGGGTAAAAAACGGTTAAATGCAGTAAATAGCTTGTTTAGTAACAAACCCTGAGGGGTTAACCACAGCTAGAGGGAGGCAGAAGCTTCCATCTACAGCCCTGATAACCAGGTGGAGGTTAATATGGCTATAATATAATCCTGGAGGAATCAGGTCATAATGAAAAAATAGGATTTTTTTGTACTCACCGTAAAATCCTTTTCTCTGCCGTCCATGGACTGACACAGCATCTTCAATCTTGACAAGTAGGTTATGTTCCTGCTCATAGGAGAAGACTAGGCAGAATGTTAGATGTTTTAACATACATTCCATTACCAGAGCTGAACATCCCCGCCCAAGGGGGCAGTCCCTCCGGACTTAATCCTCCTACCTGCAGCCAGCAGCCTCAGTTCGTATTAAAGCAGTACAAACTCAACAGGGGGGGGTGGGTGCTGTGTCAGTCCATGGACGTCAGAGAAAAGGATTTTACGGTGAGTACAAAAAAATCCTATTTTCTCTTACCGTCCATGGACTGACACAGCATCTTCAATCTTGACAAGTGGGACGCCCCAAAGCAGTGTCAAAGTATGAGGGGTGGGAATAGTATCAAGGAAAAAAAACAAACTTCACCCCAAACAAGCAGAGCTCCTCAACGGAGGAGGTGCAACATTAAACAGCCGCCTGCAAAACCTTGCGGCCGAAGTAAGCATCAGAAGATGCAGCCACATCAACCTTATAGAACTTTGAAAAGGTATGTGCGGACGACCAGGTCGCCGCCTTTCACACTTGTGCAACAGACTCTTGATGTCGGAAAGCCCAAGAAGCACCAATTGCCCAGGTTGAATGTGCAGTAACCGGAAAGGGAGGCGCCCGCCCCTTAAGGGCATAGGCCCGTATGACTGTCTGTCTGATCCACCTAGAAATGGTGGCAGACGAAACCGTTTGACCTTGTTTTGAACCAGACACAAACAGTGAGTCAGACTTCCTAAATGAAGCCGCAGAGAAAAGAAGGCTGCGGGCGTAGCGCCGCCTTATCTTTATGGAGGACCAAGTAGGGCGGTTTGCAAGACAAGGCCGCCAATTCAGAAACCCTTCTGACAGAAGTAATGTCTACTAGAAAGGCCACCTTCTGAGATAAAGTTAAGAGAGGAATCTCTCTGATATCCTCAAAAGGAGATTCCTGAAGAACTGAGAGCACCAAATTCAAATCCCAAGGAGGAAGAGGTGGTTTAATAGGAGGGAGCACATGGCGGATCCCCTGTACGAAGGTACTGATCAAAGAATGGCCCGCTAGCGGCCGCTGAAAGAAAATAGCCAAGGCCGAAATCTGACCCTTAATGGTGCATAAAGCAAGCTTTTGGGTCACAGCACGCTGTAAAAACAGCAAGATCCTGGGAACGGAATACGTCCGTGGATGCCAATCCAGCTCCTTGCACATAGCGATGTAGGCCCTCCAGGTATGGTGGTGTAACTTCCTGGAAGAAGATTTCCGTGCCCTCAGCATGGTCGAGATGACTGAATCTGAGAGACTACGGTCCTTCAGCACCTGGCTTTCAATAGCCATGCCGTTAAAGCCAGCGACTGTAAAGCAGGATGAAGTATGGGACCTTGAGACAGAAGGTCCTCCCGCACAGGCAGTCGCCATGGAACATCCGCCACTAGGCGCACAAGATCGGCGTACCAAGGACGCCGAGGCCAATCTGGAGTGATGAGGATCACCGAAATCCCCTCGGCCTCCACCCTGCGAAGAAGGCGAGGAAGCAACTTCAGTGGAGGATAGGCATAAATCAACCAATACCGACCCCACGGGGCCACCAACGCGTCTGATGCGTCTGCCCAGGGATCCCTGGACCTGGCCACAAACCTCGACACCTTGCGATTTGAGTCGAGAGGCCAATAGGTCCACATCCGGCGTGCCTCACCTCCGGCAAAGGAGGTGAAACACCTCCGGATGCAAGGACCATTCCCCCTGGTCCAACATCTGGCAGCTCAGATAGTCCGCCTGCCAGTTGTCTACGCCTGGAATATAAACGGCCGTCAGAGCAGGCACGCTTCTTTACGCCCATATTAGGATGTGAGCGACCTCGGACGCCACAGCTGAGCTCTGAGTCCCCCCTGATGGTTGACATAAGCCACCGCCGTGGCGTTGTCCGATTAGATCCTGACCGAGCGTCCCTGCAGTCTCCTCGACCACGAGGAGAGGCACAGTCTGATTGCCCGGAGTTCTAGAACATTGATCGGGAGACGGGACTCGTCCGGAGTCCAGAGCCCTTGGGCTAACAGAACTCCCCAGACTCTGCCCCAGCCCGAAAGGCTGGTGTCCGTTGTGATCACAGTCCACTGGACGGGAAGGAACAACTTCCCCCCCAGCCATCACGTCAGGGATGCCCTGACCAGGTGACTCACCTGGATCTAAGGATCCAGTGACAACAGAGACTTGTTCCAACAAAATAGGATCTCCTTTTGTAAGACTCGAGTGTGGAATTGGGCATACGGCACCGCCTCGAAGGAAGCCACCATGAGTCCCAGGACCCTCATGCAAAAACGGAGTGACGACCATTTGCGGGACGTCAGCACCCGCACTGCAGATTGAAGAGTCTGTAACTTGGTCAAGGGAAGAAACACCCTCGCCTCCAAGGAGTCCAAGATCAATCCTAGGTACTCCAGATGCTGAGTCAGAACTAGGACCGACTTCTGAGTGTTCAGCAGCCAGCCGAATTCTCTGAGGGCCTGACTGGCTATCACCACATTTTCCTCTAATTCTGAGCCTGCTCTCAGAAGAAGATCGTCTAGATAGCCCACGATAGCAATGCCTCGCTGTCTCAGCAAAGCTAGAATCGGGGCAAGCACCTTGGTGAAAACCTGCGGTGCTGACGCCAAACCGAAGGGAAGAGCCACAAACTGATAGTGATCTTCGCCTATCGCGAAGCGCAGAAACTTCTGGTGACCCACGCAGATGGGGATGTGCAAGTAGGTGTCCTTTGATGTCCAAGGATGCCAGAAAATCCCCCGGGTGGAGCGCAGCAATCACAGAGCGAATGGATTCCATGCGGAATTTCTGAACCTTCACAAAGGCATTTAGGGCCCTGAGGTCCAGAATCGGACGGACTCCGTCCTTCTTTGGGACCACAAACAGATTCAAATAAAATCCCTGAAACCTCTTCTTTTGACGGTACCGGCACAATTACTCCGGACCTCAGCAAGTCCTGCACTGCCCCTAATAGGGCAGCCCGACGCACCGGAAGGATAGAGAGATTTGAAGGAAAGAACCTGTCTGGTGGCCAGGAAAGGAACTCTATCCTGTACCCCGAGGTGACCACCTTGCATACCCACCAGTCGGAGATCCGGGAGGTCCACCGATCCGTGAATCTGCAAAGTCGTCCCCCCACCCCAGAGTTGGGCGGGGGCAAGACTTCATGCGGTAACGGGCTTGTTTGCCGCCTTGGTTGGCTTACGCACCCAGGGACGCTTCTGTCCCCCGGCCGCACCCTTGTCAGTCCGGGAGAATTTTTCCGTGGGATTTGACTGACGAAAAAACCTCTTCTGAGTGGGAAAGGAAGGACCCGGCTTACGGCGCGGCTCCTTCGCCCTAGTAGGCTGAGGAAGAAGGGTGCTCTTACCCCCCCGTGACATTTTTAATAATGTCATCCAGGGAACCACCAAATAGCCTTCTGCCCTTGAAAGGCAAATCCGTCAGGAGCTTCTTAGAGGCCAGGTCAGCAGACCAGCATTTTAACCAGATTAGGCGACGCAAAACCACCGCAGACACTGAGGCCCTAGAAATTAGGGGGGCAACGTCCATAGTGGCATCGCACACATACACCAGGCCCTGTACTATTTGGTCTGCCAGTGTAATGAATTCCAGAGGAAGATTATGCTCCTGCACAGTCTGGTGCATAATCTTTGCCCATTCCATGAGCGTCTGAGTCACAAGGGTCGCTGCTACAAGATGACGCTGTGTTGCGTTTGTTAAAAATATGATTTCTATTATATTAATCAGACATATGATACATGGGACAATATTACAATAGTGTGTTGGTCAGATTACTGTTAAGCCTCGTACACACAAACGAGTTTCTCTGCAAAAACCAGCAAGAAACTTGCTGGCAGAGATTTTTTGCCGAGAAATTTGTTCGTGTGTATGGTTTCTCGTCAAGAAAAGCGACAAGAATCTCGACGAGAAAATAGAGATCCTGCTCTCTATTTTCTCGTCGAGATTCTCGTCAGCCTGTTTCTCGACGAGAAAATTGTGTGTGTGTGTACACTTACCTTTTCGCCGGGAAGCCCGCGCATGCTCAAAATGACTTCGACGCATGCGCGGTAGCTTCCTAGGCATAGATAGGGTATACCAAGATGGCGGCGGCGGCATCGAATGTGACGAGCGCATGCTCGTCGTAGTCGATGACGTCACCGCGTACGCTCCATTCAAAGAACCGCGGGTTCTTTGAATCGAGCGTGTGTACACTCGGCCGGGACAATTTTCTTGTCCAAGAATCTCGTCGAAAAAAACGACATGTTTTTTTCGACGAGAATCTCGGCCGTGTGTACGAGTTTTGAGTAGATTTCTCAAACAAATGCTGTTTTCATACAATGGGGTTAGATACCATTGTTGTATTCAACAGGATAGCTACAGTAAACAAGTAAGACATTACTTGTTTGAGATTTCTTTCAGCTCTCAAACTGAAAGAATGACTGTTAGATTACTGACAGGTTTGGTTTGAGTAGACAATAGGTAGATAGCATTGTTGTATTCAACAGTCCATTGTTTCTACAGCTACAGTAAACAGGTATGTTTTCTGTTGTTTGGTAACTCAGCCTGACACATAAAAGCAGGCATAAGCTAGGACACACAGACACACATCATGTTGCTGTAAGATCAGAAGAAGCCACTCATGATAGAAGAACAGAACCTGGTCTCCAAGAAGAATCGTTGCCAATGGAGATCACGAACATACCGTAACGGAAGATAAGTAACTTAAATGTATTTGTAGCTATAGACCATAGGCTGTTCTATTTTCTAGGCATTTTGCTTGTTATAGATATCTGTCCGTCTTGTATTGTATTTCCAAGATTGTAATAGTTTTGTATGTACAGCATCTTTGTATAGTAAAAGCACATTTACACACTGCAGAAGTCTCAGCTTCCTTGTTATACCACAGAGTAACCTTGCTAGATAGACGCAAGCAAAACAGGATCCCAGCATGGTGAACATGGCCCTGCTCACCATTTCCGACTTCCTATCAGTAGGGTCCTTAACCACTTCCCTACCCAGCCATAGACAAATGACGTCCACAGATGGGATCTCCCATCCTGGGTGGACGTCATATGACGTCCTCGGCTTTGTAGGGGGATATCTGAATGATGCCTGCAGCTAGAGGCATCATTCAGATATCCTTTTGAAGTGCCAGTGATTCTGTGCACCATAAGAACGATCATAGCGGCGGTTCAGCCGCTTGATCGTTCTTATAGGCGGCGGGAGGGGACACCACCCCCCTCCCGCCGCCATCCGGTGCTTCTCCGGGCTCCCCCGTGCGATCGGGGACCCGGAGAGAATCTTCCGGCATCGTTGGTGGAGTCACGTGATGAGCATAGAGATGACTGGTGACCAGTCATCTCTATGATCGTCGGAGGCCCGGGCGCGATGTGATGACGTCACGCCCGGGTCTCAAATGTAAACAAAGCCGCCATTGCGGCTGTAAGTATGAAATCAGTGAAAATTTTTTCACTGATCTCATGCTTTCCAGCCTGGAGGAGAGATGTGGGGTCTTATTGACCCCGCATCTCTCAATAAAGAGAACCTGTCACACACATTCCTATTACAAGGGATGTTTACATTCCTTGTAATAGGAATAAAAGTGATCAAAAAAAAAAAAAAGTAAAATCATTGTAAAAAAATAAATAAATAAGTAAAATAAATAAAAAAATAAAAAAATTTAAAACGCCCCTGTCCCCGGTAGCTCGCGATCAGAAGCGAATGCACACGTAAGTCGCCCACATATGTAAACGCCGTTCAAACCACGCATGTGAGGTATCGCCGCGTGCGTTAGAGCGCGTGCAACAATTCTAGAACTAGACCTCCTCTGTAATTCTAACCTGGTAACCTGTAAAAAAAATTAAAGCGTCGCCTATGGAGATTTTTAAGTACCGAAGTTTGGCGCCATTCCATGAGTGTGCGCAATTTTAAAGCGTGACATGTTAGGTATCTATTTACTCGGCGTAACATTATCTTTCATATTTTCCCAAAAAATTGGGCTAACTTTACTGTTTTGTTATTTTTTAATTCATGAAACCATTTTTTTTTTTAAAAAAAGGCGTTTGAAAAATTATTGCGCAAATATTGTGCAAGAAAAAATGTTGCAATGACCGTCATTTTATTCCCTAGGGGGTCTGCTAAAAAAACATGTATAATGTTTGGGGGGTTCTGAGTAATTTTCTAGCAAAAGAATGATGATTTGTACATGTAGGAGAGAAGTGCCAAAATAGGCCCGGTATTGAATAGGTACAAAAAGCCCTGTATTGAAGTGGTTAAAAGCAGGGGTCCCCTCAACCGGTAGAGTTGTGGCTTTATTCAACCTGGCGACCGGAGAGGCCCATTTTTTAATCAGGCTATCCTCAAAGGGGTACCTAACCGCCAGATGCTGTGAGACCGCAAAGGTCTTTTGCATTTTTTCCCAAACCTGGTCTATGAATCTGTCAAAAAAAGGTGTATAGAGAAAAACCTTTTTAGAATGCTTAGCTGAAAAAGAACCAAAGGAGACTGACTCCACCACAGGCTCCACAGCCGCAGCATCCAGCTTGAGAGTGTCCCTCACAGCATCAATGAGTTCACTAACAAGTGTCCTGTCATGTACTGACCCAGATAAGGAGTCTTCCTCACAAGGAATGTCCTGGTCAAAAATATCCAAAAATTCAGAGCTAGGGTCCTGTGCCGCAGCAATGCCCATATCTGAATCAGAGCACTCCCCTGGAGATGGTGGGGGGAGAGGGCGCTTTACAGCCCCCTTGCGCTCGCACGCCGCTTCCATCCTGGCAACAAATGATTCCAGGACTGGCAACAACTGGTCCATAAGGAACGCAGGTGCAGAAGCACTGCCAGCTGCTTCTGACATGAATGGGGAAGCAGGTGACACTGACTCTATGATACCACCACCCTCTGAGACTTTGTCCATAAGGAGAGAAAAGCCCACCCTCCGGCTGCACTGACTGTGGGGGGTTACCCAGGGGACTCACCAACCCGGCTAGGACCGCTCATTTCCGCTGCCTGTGTCAGCGCTCAGCGCGAGTGAACAGTGAGGAGACTGAGGAGAATTGAGCCGTCTAGTCAGCGATAGAGGCCAAACCCACATAAAAGAGCTTGCGGCTTCAAGAAAATGGCCACCGCAATTACAAGTGCGCCACAGGGCGGCTACGGCAAGATGGTCGCCAATGCGGTTTTCAATGTACAGTAAAACAAAGTAAAAACATGGCACCGAACAGCGCGCAAGGCCCAGGCTGACACAGAAAGCCCCCCACACCTCAATGCAGACCCCCATGGACCCCCCCACCGGGACAGAGTGACCCCCAGTCAGCGCATCGCCAGCAGGTGACAGAGAAGTAGCAAAAAACAAGGGGGAGACATTGCAAACCCCCCTACCATAGGAACACACAGCATGTACTCACCTGCTGAGGCAGGGGAACAGTACTAAACGGTCCAGCTAGGACCCACTGGTGTGTTCCTGACAGGACTATCACAGTGCTGTACTGAGTAGCGGTCAGCCCGGTCCACCGTGAAAGATACAGTAAAATTGTTCAGTCGCATGTGGACCCTGGAGCAAAAAAGCTCACCGGCCACCCCTGGAGCCATGGGGTATGTCGTTAACTGATCTCACGCAGAGCGAGGATCAGCACGCTTGATGGTCGGACTGGGAAGACTACGAGGATAGCGAACTACCCAACCTGTTGCCCAGCCGACAGTTGATAGAAGAATCACAAAAATAAAATAATAAAAGTTCAAAAAATAATAAAATATTTCTTCAAGAGACTGGCTCCGAAGAGAGCCACGTCCTCTCCTCTGCTAGGCAGAAAAAACTGAGGCTTCTGGCTGCAGGTAGGAGGGTTATGTCTGGAGGGACCGTCCCCTGGGCGGGGCTGGTAATGGAATGTATGTTAAAACATCTAACATTCTGCCTAGTCTTCTCCTATGAGCAGGAACATAACCCACTTGTCAAGATTGAAGATGC
The DNA here is from genome assembly GCA_029206835.1 of Rana muscosa. Lineage (NCBI taxonomy): Eukaryota > Metazoa > Chordata > Amphibia > Anura > Ranidae > Rana > Rana muscosa. The sequence continues at coordinate 679,247,217 of CM055118.1, read as the reverse complement.
TGTGTCAGTCCATGGACGATAAGAGAAAGTTTGTTTCAGAACAGCAACAGAAAGGTAGGAATGTGTAACAAAATTACAACCATCTGCAGTGTACACAAAGCAAGGGAATTGTAGACATAATAAACATGCTTCTCCATACTCTTTTCTTCTTTTTTTTTTTTTTTTTTTTTTTTAGGAAAACCAAAGATCACATAGAAAAATACAAGGATATCCCATATCTCCACAGGCCATGGCTGGATCCAGTAGACCTCCCAGGTGGCTCCAACTACCTTCTTTGGAAAATGCTGGTCTTTGGAGGGGGTTTGGCATAATTGCATGACAGTAAGCAAACATGAGAAGCCACCAACAGATTATAGCCATGTGTGAACAGACAAAGTGTTACTTTGTGTATCTGTTATGCAGAGTACTCCCTGTCCAATAATGCAGCATACGTTGGATACAAAGCATTTAGCTCACCCAACCTCCATCATTCGACCGTCGACACTGGCACAGCACGGGTGCACGTGCATAGGGGAGCACTCTGCCACGACCGCTGTCCATCTTGTTTGGACAGTGCGGACCCCAGACATGGCTGTTAGCCATGATAAAGCCACCCCAAGGACCAGCAGCGGGGCTCCCTGGATTATGGTCATTTAGATGAGACACCAGGGACTTCGTCCAGCTTCATCCACACGTATGGACGGCCCGCTAGCCATTTAGACCAGCTAGGTAGAGGAGCACGCCTACGTCCTGCACGTAGGAGGAAAGGAGAAGAACGCTAAGGTGAGTGAAAAATTTATAGTTAAGTCCTGATCACGTAGGGGTGGGCGGGGCCTCGCCAAGCTGTGCTGACATGGAGCCGTCAGGAAAAAGATCATGTGTAAAGTTGCTTGAAATTATGATTTTTACAGATTAAAGAACAAGCATTTGATCTGCAAAAAAGCCCTTAACAAAATACACTGAGTTGATTTATTAAAAGTGTAGAGGCTGTTCACTTAAAAACGTAAGTTTATTTTATTTTTTTATAAATTCTTTATTTTTCCATAGATTTCACATTGCAAGTTTTCACATTTTATACCATCTGCTTATATCAATCAAAAATCAAACAAAAAAAAAAAAAAAGAGACTACAATCTTGTATTCTCCCACCTCCTTTATGCTTCATTAATTCAATGTGACTTCTCTTTTCCTCTTTAACCTCTGCCTTTTTTTTCCGTGAAAAAAGGGAAAAAAGTGGGCGGGAGAGATTACACCCTCCCACCCTCACACCTCCTCTCTCTCCTCCTCTCCCCGAACCCCACCCCCTCCACGCTCCTCCCTATATTTCAAGTAGGGTGCCCATATCGTCCGGTATCTCCCATCTTGATCTTTCATTGCCATCGTGAGGTTCTCCATCTGTTGAATCTCTGCGATTCTAGCGAACCATTGTGCTCTAGTTGGTGGACTCTCCTTTTTCCACAGGACAGGGACACACGCCCTCGCGGCTATAATAAGATGTCTTAGTGGTGAATTTTTGTATTTTTCCACTGATGTAGGTATATCTAGTATTAGAATGGCTGCTGGTCTGTCTTCTAAAGACACTCCTGTAATTATTTTGATAGTTTATATTACCATTTTCCAAAACTCCTGTATTTTCACACATTCCCAGAAAATATGTAATAGATTCCCTTCTGCCATGTGACATCTCCAGCAGGCATCTGACGTCTGAGGATATATTCGATGCAGTACTGTTGGTGTTCTATACCATCTAGTTAAAAATTTGTATCCTCCCTCCTGGTATCTCGCTACTAAGGCCTTGTGTGTAAATAACAAGATCCTGTCGCTCTGTTTTTGGGAGAATGTTAACCCTAAGTCCCTCTCCCAAGCCTAAAGGAACGTAAGTTCTTGTGGTATGTCAAAATTATAGTTAAAAATTTGTATCCTCCCTCCTGGTATCTCGCTACTAAGGCCTTGTGTGTAAATAACAAGATCCTGTCTCTCTGTTCTTGGGAGAATGTTAACCCTAAGTCCCTCTCCCAAGCCTGAAGGAACGTAAGTTCTTGTGGTATGTCAAAATTAATTAGTATTGCATAGAAATAAGACAGTGAGTGTCTCAGGGGGCTCCCCTTCAGGCATATCTGCTCAAATTTTGACAATGTTCTGACTTCAGTATATATCTTTGCCTTTGTCCGTAAGAACGCTTCTAATTGCAGCATCCGAAAAAAATCTAATTCTGGTGCTACCTCTCTTTCAATCTCTCTCTTTGTCATTAGTCGATTATCTTTTGAAAAGTGAATAATTCTACTAATACCTCTTTGTCGTAGAGCATTGAATCTTTGATCTATCAAACCTGGCTGAAATGCCCTGGTGCCCAGGATCGGAGTCATTGGACTCGGGTATTTAGACATATTTGTTTTTCAAAAACCTTCTTATTAGTTTGTATAGTGGCCCCTATCGTCGGGTGTTTCTTTATTTCTGCTGGCATTTCAGTTTCTGGGATCCACACTAGACCTTCCAGGGGTATATCCACTGTTGCCTGTTCCATTTTTATCCAGGGTTTCTTATTAAGCCCACACCACTCTACTACTCTAACTAAATGAGATGCTTCCTGATACTTTACTGGGTACGGGAGCCCAATCCCTCCTTCCCCTTTGGGCAATGACAAAATAGTTCTACGTATCCTCGCTGGTTTCCCCGCCCAAATTAATTTCAGGAACCTTGACCTAAGATTCCTCAAAAAACTTTGGGGGATCTTTATTGGTAAAGTCTGTATTAGATACAGAAGTCTCGGTAACACGTTCATCTTTATTATATTTGTCCGCCCGAACCAAGTAAAGATTTCTTTATGCCATCTCAGTAAGTCTAGTTTTATTCGTCTACCCAATGCTACATAGTTAAGTTAGAATAATTTGTTTAAAGTTTCTCGATATCTTAGTCCCTAAGTAGCTTATATGGGAATCTGTCCATCTAAAATCAAATTGCGTAGTTATCTGATGTAGCAGTGAGGATTTTATTTCCATTGCCATTGCCTCTGATTTCCCATAGTTCACCTTAAAATTGGACAATTTTCCATATTCTCTTATGCCCCATACACACGATCGTTTTTCTTGCCATTTTTTTTCTTGCCGTTTTTCACGTCGTTTTTTTTCATGTTTCCTCTCAAGCCTGTCTTGCGTACACACGATCATTTAAAAAAACGATCAAGCAAAGCGCAGTGACGTACAACACGTACGATGGCACTATAAAGGGGAAGTTCCGTTCGAATGGCGCCACCCTTCATGTTAGTAAAGTTTGTTGAGCGACGATTCGCTCTTTTCAGTCTCGTGCTTTTCAGTCCGTGACTGCGTGACGAATGTGCTATCTCCATTACGAACGCTAGTTTTACCAGAACGAGCGCTCCTGTCTCATACTTGATTCTGAGCATGCGCGTTTTTTTTCACGTCGTTAAAGCATACACACTATCGTTTTTCACGTCGTTAAAAAAAACGACATGAAAAACGACGTGAAAAAAGAGAGCATGTTCGAAATTTTTAATGCCCGTTTTTCACGTCGTTAAAAATGCTCTGGAGCCTACACACGATCATTTTTAATGGCCATTTTTTTTAATGGCATTTTTAACGGCATGAAAAACGATCGTGTGTATGGGGCATTAGTTCTGCCAGCAGGGAAGGCAGGGCTATAACGGGGGACGTTATAAAAAAAATTAAGTCATCGGCATATGCCGCCAGTTTCTGTTCTTCCCCCTTCGTTATTATCCCCTTAATGTTTGGATTTGCCCGTATCTTCCTAAGGAAGATAAGGGAAAAAACTTAAGTTTATAATAAAATGTTTATGAAGCTGTGCTCACTTTAACTATCCAATCATTTGCAAGGATTTTTTTAAGGATATGATTGGGTATTAAAAGTGAACACTGCTTCACCTTATTCATTAACATTTACTTTGCTGAGTGGACAGCCACTACGCATTTAGTCAATCAACTTCAATGCAACAATATTGTTAAAGTGTTTGTGAACCCATTTAGAGGGAGGCTGGCATAGCACAATATGTAAGTTGTTCTAAAAAGCGACCATTGTAAATACCAAATTTGAGCTGTCTTCAGGCCGGTCACATGACTCGCGGCTGCTTTAGAGCTCTGATGGATGGCTTCTGCCCACTAGCGTTGCTAGCCAGGTGCGGGGGGGGGCGGGCCGCACCCGGGTGACACCCACCAGAGGGGTGACACCCGTGGGTAGCGCAGCGGCACCACACTGACATCGCCCACCCACTGCCCTGTGCCTTAGGCTCACGCTGCGGCTGTGTCCCTCAGCGGAGCGGAAGGAAGCCACCGCCCCCTCTGCCTCCTCTCTGTTTACATCCACAGAGGAGGAGGAGGAGCCCGCGCTCGAGAGACACACTGCTGTGTGTATCTGCCGCTCTGTTCTGAGGTCTGTAAGGTAAGGGGGGCATCTTTACTGATGGGGGGAGGGGGTGTCTGTACTGCTGGGGTCTGCACCAGGGGGGGCTGTAACTGAGGGGATGTCTGTACTGAGGGGGGTGTCTGGTACTGAGGGGGGTGTCTGGTACTGAGGGGGGTGTCTGTAACTGAGGGGGTGTCTGTAACTGAGGGGGGTGTCTGTAACTGACGGGGGTGTCTGGTACTGAGCGGGGGTCTGTAACTGAGGGGGGGTCTTTTACTGAGGGGGGGTCTGTAACTGAGGGGGGATCTGTAACTGAGGGGGTGTCTGTTACTGAGGGGGTGTCTGTTACTGAGGGGGTGTCTGTTACTGAGGGGGTGTCTGTTACTGAGGGAGGGTCTGTTACTGAGGGAGGGTCTGTTACTGAGGGGGGTGTCTGTTACTGAGGGGGGTGTCTGTTACTGAGGGGGGTGTCTGTAACTGAGGGGGTCTGCACTGAGGTGGGGGTGTCTTTACTGATGGAGCGGTCTGCACTGAGGTGGGGGTGTCTGTACTGAGGGGGAGGTTCATACTGAGGGAGGCGGGTCTATATTGATGGCGGGGAGTCTGTACTTAGTGGAGCGGGTTTGTACTGGGGAGGGGATCTATACTGTGGGAGTGGGGTCTGTAGTTAGTGGAGGGGGGTCTGTACTGAGGGGGTACTATAGTTGTTGGGGGGTGACACCATTTTTTTTCGCACCGGATGACACCAACCCTAGTGACGCCACTGCTTCTGCCAGAGGGGCCGTGATCTCCCTCTGACGCCAGCCTGGGGAGATCACGTGGCTGCTCGTCTCCTCCTGCAGAAGCCCTGTCTTTAAAAAAATGTAAAGTAAAATAAATAAGATTTTTTTTTTTTTTTAAAGTGCCCCGTCCCGACAACCTCACACGCAGAAGCGAACGCATACGCGAGCAGCGCCCCCATATGACAAAGGTGTTCAAACCACACATGTGAGGTATCGCAATGATCGCTAGAACAAGAGCAATAATTCTAGCCCTAGATCTCCTCTGTAACTGAATACATGCAACCTGTAGAATTTTTTAAACGTCGCCTATGGAGATTTTTAAGGGTAAAGGTTTGTCGCCATTCCACGAGCGGGCACAACTTTGAAGCATGACATGTTGGCTATCAATTTACTCAGTGTAACATTATCTTTCACAATATTAAAAAAATTGGACTAACTTTACTGTTGTCTTATTTTTTCATTCAAAAAAGTAAATTTTTTCAAAAAAAAGTGCGCTTGTAAGACCGCTGCACAAATACGGTGTGACAGAAAGTATTGCAACGACCACCATTTTATTCTCTAGGGTGTTAGAAAATATATATATAATGTTTGGGGGTTCTAAGTAATTTTAAAAAAAAATTAGAAAAAAAAATAAAATTGTACCACACTTACAATTATATTATTACCTATTACAATTACCTATCCATGGCAGCATACCTGTGACAAGCTCCGCCTTGGCTCCTCCCTCAGGACTAGTGAATATTATAAAAGAGTTGGTTAGTACAGCCCCAGCATTCTCCGTAATATAGAATACCGAGGGTGGGATTGTATGCTGCCATGGATAGGCACCAGGAAAAGAAAATTACGGTAAGTATGGTAACATTTTCTGTTTTCCTGGTGCCTCCATGGCAGCATACCTGTGACTAATAACTAGCTGAGACAGGTGGGATGATGCTTAGAGGTTTATTTTAAAGAGATTATCATCATTTAGAAGAAGAAGAAGAAGCAAAGGCCGATTTTACCACCTGTCTGCCCAACTCCACCGATGAAAGAGCTCCTGGGTCCACTTGGTAATTTTTCAGAAACGTATGTTGGGACGACCAAGTCGCTGCCCTGCAAATAGTTTCAATTGACACATTCGCTCTTGCCACCCAAGAGGCAGTGTAACGGGTCCCCCCAATATGAAAGGGGTTAACGCCGTTTAGAATATTCCCTCTCTGAACACACAACCACTATCGACCCTCCACAGCCAGGCGACCACTTCCCATAGGATTAATCCTTCCAGAGATACGAGACAACGCTCTGTATTTCAAGTTCCAAAACAGGGAATGACTTTATTTTCAAAACACATGGTAACACATTTCTCTTCAAAACCCTTCCCTCCCATCCTTGGGGGAACAGGGCGGGTTAAACTGTCCAATGACAATGGTGATACAGGTCAGGTGTGTTCAAACTTCTCCTTCAGTAAACAGTCTTAGCAGGAGGGGTGATTCCCCCCCCTCCTCACAGAAGACACTTCAACATCCCATAATATGCAGCCAGACGGTCTACTAAGCTCCAATCCACATCATCACAATGAAAGGACCTGTAGCATAGGTGAGGTTCATTAGCATTACACAAGCAGATAGGTGACACATCAGCATCTCTCAATTAACCTGTTCAGTTCAGAGTCGAACACCAGTACATTTTGGGGATTAATATTACCATTTCAATTTCAAGCAATCCAAGCCATATTCTTAATGTCCATTATTTCCTGGCTCACCCTGTGTCCAAAGTGACCTCCTGTCACACAATCACAGATTATAGTGGGGGTTTTCATTCACCCTGTGCCCCTAAGGGAGACACAGGGTGGTTGACACATAAGAGGCATTGGGGAAGCTGAAGCAAGGGTATCCCATACTGTCCAAGAGATTCTGGGTTCCCCGGGCGCTCCCGTTACATCTCTCCCCTTTCGGCAGGGGACGAACACAGGCGGGGACCCCAGACGGGTTGACTCCGAAGTTAGTCCATAGTTCCATTCTTCTAATGCCTGTATCCCCACAGTACCCCAAATCAATTGCTCCAAGCAGAGCATTACTTACCCAGCCAACCTCTGCCTCTCTCAGAGAACATACCCGCCGCTGGGGAGAAGACAGGGTGACTGGGCTCAGTCTTTCATGCCGCTGGGGATCTGGGCCGACTGCCCAGCATCCCCGAGGTACACAAGTGGAGACCGAAGTCCCATCCACTTGTGGTAGGTGAAAATCCCCCAGTGCTTGCAAAGCAAGGCTGACATCCTCCTGTCCCAGTGTCACACCATTTTCTGGGGTTGTGTCAGTGAGGACCGAAGTCCCATCCAGTACCACAGGAACTCCCTCTTCTGTTAGTTGAGAGCAGAGGCCCGCGGCACTCTGCTCTGTTGCCAGCTCTTCCGCTGGGTTGCTGTGAGTGGAGACCGCAGTCCCATCCACCGATGTCAGCTCAAGTGGCAGTTGTGTGCAGCGGCCAGTAGCATTCTGCCCTGCTGCCAGTGATTCAGCTGGGGGTAAAAGCTTTACCACCTCAGCTTGTTGCTGGAGAGATGGGCCAACTGCCCTGGCTCCCTGAAACTCCACAGTTGTTTCCGGTGCTGGGCAGAGGTTGCTAGCACTCTGCCCTGTTGCCAGCACTTCTGCTGGGGACTCCACCCCATCTGCTCTGGCTAACTGTTGGGGAGGGAAAAGGGCTGATTCTCCCCCCTGCATCTCTGAAATCCCCTGGGAAAGAGGAACCATCACCTTCTCATCTCGGGCCTCCAAAACTGCCACGGGTGTAGAGCAGGGGTCTGCAGTACTCTGTCCTGCTGCCAGTACTTGGGCAGGCGATGCATAATCCATAACATCCTCTGAACATTCCCTTAAGTCCATACCTTCTGTAATCTGTAGCTGGGAAGATGAGCCAACTGCCCTAGCTCCCTGGAACTCCATATCATCCACTTCAGCTTTAGGGATGGCAATCTTCAGATTTTCCACTGCCGATTCTTCAGCCAGGCTAGCTCCCTGGAACTCCATATCATCCACTTCGGCTTTAGGGATGGCAATCTTCAGATTTTCCACTGCCGATTCTTCAGCCAGGCTAGCTCCCTGGAACTCCATATCATCCACTTCGGCTTTAGGGATGGCAATCTTCAGATTTTCCACTGCCGATTCTTCAGCCAGGATTTCATAGTTGTCAACTGGTATTTCCTGATAGTCCCAGGCAAAGGGAGCCCCACCCTGCTGCTGAGCAGAGTCTAGCAGCTGTTTGTAGGCAATCTCCAGCTCCCATTCCTGAACGGCCAGAAACTCCAAATCTTCCTGTGCCCAGTGCCCTTCCGAGACATTCAGTCTTTGCTCTCTATGCTCCATTATTTCCTCCAAACGCCACTCCCGATCACTCCCAAAGTCAGGGTCCTCGGACAGCCTCCAATACAACAATCCCAGGCCATTATAGTCAAAGTCTTCCGTGGGGTTGTCATCCGCTGACCACTGGCACTCTTGGGCAACATACCACCGGAGGGCTCTGTAGCTCTCGTCCAACCGCATCTCTGCCCGGATCAGCCTGCTTAACTCAGCTGTCCACTCCTGCTTCGGTTGTTCCCCCAATAACAGCATTCTTACTTCATACTGCGACCAGTACCTTACATGGATGGAGGGGAGAACTTTTCCCTGGTGTTGCTGCTCGAGAGCTAGCTAGCGCTTTCTTCCAGAGTTCGCAGCGGATTGAATCCGACCATCCCAGCAGGACCTCCTCTGATACTGGTCCTCTATGCTGTATCTGCATCTCTTGCAACCTCCTTCTGAATTCCTTTTCCATGTCGGCTGGTATCTGTATCTCTCCTCTCCTTTCAGTTGGTGCTGCTTCTTTAGGTGTTGTCTCCGATTGCCGTATTTCCGCCATTCTCTTCTCATGTTGCCACTCATCCTGCCGCTCGATTTTCTCTAATGGCTTCCCGTATGGCGGTCTCTGATGGGCTAGCACCGTACAATGCCAACCGCTGTCGAACTCGTTACTGAAACAAGTCTTCAACTGACCGGGTCCTGCCTCACCATCCCTCTGATCCATCTGGGCCAGCTCCCTGATCAAGGTGGCCCCGTTCTTTGTCCCACTGGTCCCTCCACGGCTCTCAAGTAGGTCCTTCAGTGTGGCTTTCCTGCAGGCTGCATAGCTGGTCATTCACTGTGGTGGCTTGGAGTGTCCAAGGAACTGGAGGGAAAATCCCACTGCTGCCAACCAATGTAACGGGTCCCCCCCAATATGAAAGGGGTTAACGCCGTTTAGAATATTCCCTCTCTGAACACACAACCACTATCGACCCTCCACAGCCAGGCGACCACTTCCCATAGGATTAATCCTTCCAGAGATACGAGACAACGCTCTGTATTTCAAGTTCCAAAACAGGGAATGACTTTATTTTCAAAACACATGGTAACACATTTCTCTTCAAAACCCTTCCCTCCCATCCTTGGGGGAACAGGGCGGGTTAAACTGTCCAATGACAATGGTGATACAGGTCAAGTGTGTTCAAACTTCTCCTTCAGTAAACAGTCTTAGCAGGAGGGGTGATTCCCCCTCCCTCCTCACAGAAGACACTTCAACATCCCATAATATGCAGCCAGACGGTCTACTAAGCTCCAATCCACATCATCACAATGAAAGGACCTGTAGCATAGGTGAGGTTCATTAGCATTACACAAGCAGATAGGTGACACATCAGCATCTCTCAATTAACCTGTTCAGTTCAGAGTCGAACACCAGTACATTTTGGGGATTAATATTACCATTTCAATTTCAAGCAATCCAAGCCATATTCTTATGTCCATTATTTCCTGGCTCGCCCTGTGTCCAAAGTGACCCCCTGTCACACAATCACAGATTATAGTGGGGGTTTTCATTCACCCTGTGCCCCTAAGGGAGACACAGGGTGGTTGACACATAAGAGGCATTGGCGAAGCTGAAGCAAGGGTATCCCATACTGTCCAAGAGATTCTGGGTTCCCCGGGCGCGCCCGTTACAGGCAGAAACCGCTCTGGTGGAGTGCGCCCTGACTGTCAAAGGAGGTCCCAGTCCTTGTGCCCTGTACAGCTTGTGGATGAGTTTAACGATCCATGAGGCAGTCATTCTTGCTGGCGCCTCCTTGCCTTTATTTTTACCCTAGGGATTTATAAACAACCTGAAGGATGCTGTAGCCTGCAGATAGCATCTCAAAGTGGAGGCAATGTCCAGCTTGTGAAGAGAACCTGAGTCCTATTCTGAAAATGTTGGAAGTGCCCAAGGCTCAGACATGTTCAAGGATGATGTGACCTTGGGGCTAAATCCTTGCACCGTTCCGAGTTCTACTCTGTCAGGATAGAATATGATATGATTAAGATCTGCTCCTAAAGCTTGTAGCTCTGAAACCCGTCTGCCAGAAGTTATGGCTATCAAGAAAGATACATTGCTTTGGCGAATCAAGGACGTCTTGGCCAGTACGGTAGGACCACTATCACCGTCGTGGTTTCTACCATAAGCCGCAACAGGAGTTTTTTGGAATGAGAGGCCATGGAGAGAAGGCATAGGCCAGATTGCATGCCCAGGGGCTGAAAGAACGTCTACTGCCTCCGCCTGGGGATGAGGAAGCCCCGAGATGAACCTTAGAAGCTTGGTATTGAATGCTGTTGCAAATAGGCCGAACTCAAGGGGACCCCACTGGTCCACTATCCAATCGAAAACTTGTGGGTGCAGAGACCATTCGTTGGAATCTACGAACCTGCGAGATAGGCAGTCGGCCCTTGAGTTGAGAAGACAGGGCAGATAGACTGCCCTTAGGTCTTTTAGATTCCTTTCTGCCCAAAGGATTATGGTTTAATTTCCCTCAGCAGGGACCTGCTGTGCGTCCCTCCTTGTCGGTGTATATAAGACACCGCAGCCCTGTTGTCCATTTGGAGAAGAACTGGTTTGCCTGTAATCTTGAATTCTAGGGCTAGCAATGCAAAAGGTAGGCTGCCCGGACCTCCAGGGTATTTGATACCAGGCCTGTTGTATGGAAGGACCATCTTCCTTGCCCTGAGATCTGGTTGCAGTGTGATCCCCAACCTGCTTCACTGGCATCGGTAGTAATTGTGATCCAGTTGACATGTCCTAATGGATGTGATTTCATAGGCGTGTGTTTCTTCGTCCACCAATGTAGACTCCTGAGCATCAGGGTCGTCAGGTGTATGGGTTGGGATAGATACCATCTGTTCCACAGCCTCAAGAATTCCAGCTGGAAATGTCTCAAATGCCAATGGGCCCAAGGGACCTTAGGGATGCATGACGACATCCGGCCTATCAGGCTCGGACAGTTTGAGGCCGACAGGTAGGATCTCACACTGACTTTCTTCATCTGCCAAATAGTGGATGTCACCTTTTGGGGTGGGAGGGATACTGTATCGTTCTGTTCCACTAACAGGGCTGGATGCTTCGCCAGGAGACGAAGGTCGTCCAAGTAATGGTATACTCGAAGCCCTAATTCTCTTAGAGGGGCTATGATGGCAATTAGGGTCTTCGTAAAGACTCTTGGTGACGTGCAGAGGCCAAATGTGAGGCTCCAAAATTTAAGATGTACATGCCCCACTGCAAACCTCGGATATTTCTGGAAAGGAGGGAGTGTCGGTATATGCAGGTAAGCATCCTGCAAGTCTATTGATAACATCCAATCCCCTGGTTGGATTACACGCATAATCGTTTATAGCGACTCCCTTTTGAATTTTTTAGGAAGATATAGTGATTTAGCCTCTTCAGGTCTATCACGGGTCTCCAACCTCCGTTTATCTTGGGGACTAGAAACAGGGTGGAGTAAAAACCGAAAATCTTTCTGATGGAGACACTGGAACCACTGCTTGCTGTTCCTGCAAGGAGAGAAGAAATCACTGTAGTGCTTCCGGTTTTTTGGGGGGGACCTTGACACCCTTGTCAGAGCGAAGAAGTCTTTGGGGGGTTTGTCTAGAAACGTCCAGAAGTGACCGTATTTAACTGTGGAGACTACCCACGGATCCCTGCACTTTGTTCCCAGATCTTCGAGAAGTGTTTGAGTCTGGCCCCCACAGGGATCGCTTGGGATGGCCTGGCGTCAAAAGGATTTAGCAGAATCCTGAGGGATAGGCACAAGTCTCTGTCTACGGGTCTTGAGGAAGGTGGACTGCGCGCTTCTCCAATTTTGCTTAAAGCCTTTCCCCTGTCTGGACTGTCGATAGTCCTTACTCTTGGAGTATTGAAATCTGGGTGCGAATGTCCTGGAGCGCCTGTCTTGGGGTAACAGGCCCGATTACCCGCCAGTGACGCGAGAGATGGCCTTGTCCAATTTCTCCCCAAACAAGGCTTTTCCGTCAAAAGGTATCTTGCACCAATTCTGCTTTGAGGCAATATCTGCTGACCACGGTTCCAGCCACAAGGCCCGTTTGGCCATAACTGTGTGGAGCATTGACCTTGCGGAGCATCGAACTGAACCGATCGCAGCTTCACCAATAAGATCTGTTGAGAGCTTTAGCTCATCTAAGGCCCTGATGATGTCCTCCCCTGGGATATCCAGTTGGATTGTTAACTCTATATCATCTGTCCAGACGCGTAGGGCGTTGGACACTGACATCAGGGCTATCGCAGGTTTACAGGCATTGCCCGCCATCTGGTGGGAGATCAAGATCCATCCTTCTGTCTGGTGGATCCTTAAACTAAGTTGAGTCTTCCATGGGCAATGTGACGTTCTTTGCCAACCTTACCACAGCTGCATCAACCACTGGAGGGTCCTTCAGCATTGCAGAATTGGCCTTTGAGAGAGGGTATAACTTTCCCAGTCGATCAATGGAGAATCTTTTCTCCGTCTTCTTCCACTCTTCCTCAATCACACTCCTGATCTTGCCCATGAGAGGGAAAAAGGAAATCTGGCGTTTGAGAAAGGGGAAGTACGACTTAGACTTCTGTGTCAGTCTCTTCCTAGTTGATCGCTTGTTTTACCGCCTGCACATAAGGCTGGACCATGGCGAAAGGAAAAACCACAGGCATCTAGGTCATCAGAGAAGTCCCCTGAGATGGCATTCTCTTCCTGATGTTTAGAGGAAGAACTAGGCGTCGGGCGAGAGATTTCACTTGAGGATGGCCCGGGAATGGATGCCTCAGCCGTTTTCTCCTGAGTAGGAGATGCCGGTTGTTGCGGCGGCATTGTGGCTACCAATTCCGCAAGGGAATTCTTTACTGCTTTCTTAAGTAGGTCCACTACTTGCAGGCTTTCGGACTTTCTGTCCACTGGGCAATTTCGACAGATCAGTTTGTCTGGAAGTGGGGTGGCTCCACAGGCCTGACATTTCGGAGATCTAGGCTTTTTCCTGCCACTCCTATGATCCTCATGCATGGACGACCTGTCTCTACTGGGACTAGAGTCATCATAGTCCTCATGTCGGATTGAGGTCTTCTTAGATGTCTTCTGGCGTACAGGGCTGAAATACATAAAAGTACTAGCCTCGTGCACTCTTTTTTTTTTTTTAAGATCTGTAAGCTTACCTGGACGTAGGTCCTTACCTCAGGTGTAGAGTAGGATCTTGTATGGGCGGCAAATGGCTCATGCTGGGTGGCTTAGCAGAAGTAGCCGCTAAGAAAAGAATGGAGAAGAATCCACTGGCCGGATCCTAATTTGGCTAAGGGGAATTTACCTCTAAATAAATGGTGTGTGTTTTTTTGTTTTTTTTAAGTACCCGGAAATACGAATATATATTTTATTTTATATGTGTATTTATTTTATTTTTTTGGTATTATTATTATTATTATTCTTTTTTTTTTATATGACCTATATTTTCTCTTTCTTCTTTTTTTTTTTTTTAAAAACCCTTAACTACAAATATATACCGTATTTATCGGCGTATAACACGCACCCCAAGTTTAGGAGGACATTTTAGGGAAAAAAACTTTTAGGAGGGAAGTTTAAGGAAAAATAACTTACATTTAAATGCAGCCTTGTCAGTGTCCATTGCAGCCTTGTCACAGTGCAGCCTTGTCAGTGTCCATTGCAGCCTTGCCCCAGTGCAGCCTTGTCAGTGTCCATTGCAGCCTTGTCACAGTGCAGCCTTGTCAGTGTCCATTGCAGCCTTGTCACAGTGCAGCCTTGTCAGTGTCCATTGCAGCCTTGTCACAGTGCAGCCTTGTCAGTGTCCATTGCAGCCTTGTCACAGTGCAGCCTTGTCAGTGTCCATTGCAGCCTTGTCACAGTGCAGCCTTGTCAGTGTCCATTGCAGCCTTGCCCCAGAGTCCATTTCAGCCTTGCCCCAGTGTCGCCGTGCAGCCTTGCCCCAGTGTCGCCGTGCAGCCTTGCCCCAGTGTCGCCGTGCAGCCTTGCCCCAGTGTCACTGTGCCGGATTTTAAAATTGGCGCCGAGACTGTGCGGAGCGGGGCGGACGCCGCCGAGAATGCAGGGACGCAGGGACTGGGCGGAGCCGCCGCCGAGATACACATAGCCGAGTGTACTCGGCTATACTCGGCTTTTCTCGGCTCCGCTCACAGTCACGCCGAGTCCCGCCCTATGATGGACATAACACAGGTCCAATGGCAGGACTGGGCGTGACTGTGAGCGAAGCCGAGTATAGCCGAGTACATTCGGCTATGTGTATCTCGCTCCGCTCCGCTTACAGTCAGCGGAGACAGCCCAGGGATGTGGGTATCGGCGTATAACACGCACCCACGATTTTCCCCTGATTTTCAGGGGAAAAAAGTGCGTGTTATACGCCGATAAATACGGTACTTAAGAATAAAAAACCCATAAACAAACATATAGTACACATTTCCCCCTTATTTTAAAAACATTATTTTTTTACTTACCTGAAGAGAAATTAGTGTTACCCTGAAGCACTCTGAACGTGTAGTTCTTCCTGTAGCCTTTAGGCGTCTCATTGAGGCCACTAGAGAGATCAATAGGGAAACAGGAGAGGCGGGGAACGCCTCTGTCCTGTGCCTGACGTTTTATGTGCAAAAGGCGTCGTTCTGCCCTCATCCAAAATGGCCCCCGCAGCCTCCGGATCCACCGCGCATACGCCGACCGACTGGACGAGAACTCGTTAGACCCGCACCGCCGGCGCATGCGCAGAACAGGATGGAAGACGCCGCAAGTAAGTAAAATGCCAGCGCTGAGTGCGTGTGGCTCCTAAGGAGCTGGAAAGGTGACGGGGCTAGAAAAGTAAAAGGGGAATAAAAATCAGAGAAGACGAGAGTAAAGGAAAGTTGGAAAGAAAAAACCTAGAAGAAAAAAGAGAAATACGGAAATAGCTGCTACCTCTGTTGCCAGAACTGAGCTAATGCCTAAAAACAATCGTGCAGATAAAGCTTAGTTAAGAGACAAACTGCTTGTCCCAAAATATCCTACAGAAGGGACTCCCAACCTTATGAGCGCATTTAGCTGCCCAAGAGAAGGGACCGCGTCCGGGAGAGGCTTGAATCCGGACGGAAGCTGCCGAATGCAGAAGGTAAGGACGTTCAACCAGAATTCACTGCCATGAGGTATGAGGAATAAAAGGAGAATGCTGGGGCTGTACTAACCAACTCTTATAATATTCACTAGTCCTGAGGGATTAGCCAAGGCGGAGCTCGTCACAGGTATGCTGCCATGGATAGGCACCAGGAAAAACCGTTTTTAACTTGTAAACACCAAATCTCAGCAAGAGGTTCGGTCCTTAAGTGGTTAATACTGTGCTTGACAGAAAGTATTGCAACGAAAACCATTTTATTCTCTAGGGTGTTAGAAAAAAATAAATATATATATATATATATATATATATAGTTGTCCCAGCCCATTGGGGCCTGCCTGGGTCCCACTTTCATACCGGCAGCAATTGGCAGCCTGGTGAGTACCACCTAGGACCCTGTTTTCATCTATGGTCCCATGTATGTCTGATGCCCTGGTTCAAGCCCAAGTTATTATTTGTGTCATTACAGAAAGAAAATGCATGCCTGCTCCTGATGAGCGACTAAAGTCGTGAAACGCGTAGAGCTATTATTCCATACTTCTCAAATGCATCAATACCTACATTAATGTGGAACATTTTTTGTATGTTTGTTATACTTGGGTCTTCAGTTGCTATGTTTTCTCCTTTCAAACTCAGTCTGTGTAATGTATATGTACATCAATTTAAACTTCACTAATGCAATTTTAGTCATGGACGGTGCATTAGGTGAAAGAAATATAAAACTTTTCTATGATATCAGATACTCCAGACTTGTTGCTACTCCTTGCTTACTCGAACCCTCTCCCGCACATGCTTCATTTAAAGTCCCGCTCTCTTTTTTTTTTTTTTTCTTAGTAATACAAATTTAGGGATGTGAGGTAATTGACCCATTGCCTCTGGACAGTCCCATTATACTTATTCCCCCCTTACCCTTCTATCAATCATATATATATAATGTTTGGGGGTTCTAAGTAATTTTCTAAAATAAAAAAACTTTTTAACTTGTAAACACCAAATCTCAGCAAGAGGCTCGGTCCTAATGCCGCGTACACATGACTGTTTTTAATGTCATTGAAAAAAACGAAGTTTTTCTCGAGGTGATTCTTCTCAAGCCTGCCTTGCCTACACACTATCGTTGAAAAAAATGCTTGAGTAAAGCGCGGTGATGTACAACACGTACGACGGCACTATAAAGGGGAAGTTCCATTCGGATGGCGCCACCCTCCATGTTAGTAAAGTTTGTTGAGAGACGATTCACGCTTTTCAGCCTCATGCTTTTCAGTCCGTTACAGCGAGACGAATGTGCTATCTCCATTACGAACGCTAGTTTTACCAGAACGAGCGCTCCCGTCTCATACTTGATTCTGAGCATGCGCAATTTTTTTTACGTCGTTAAAGCCTACACACGGCCGGTTTTCATGATGAGAAAAACGACGAGAAAAATAAGAGCATGTTCCAATTTTTTCATGCCCGTTTTTCACGTCGTGAAAAATGCTCTGAAGCCCACACACGATCATTTTTAATGACCATTTTAAAAAATTTAATTTTTTTCGTCATTTAAAACGGTCGTGTGTACGCTGCATAATAGTGGTTAATACTGTGCTTGATTTGGTAGGTATTGCAGGATATACATGCTTCTCATGGCTCCTGACAACTTGTTTAGCTGCATCAATGAAAGACCAGCAATCACCCTCCAGAAACCCCCTCCATTTAATTGCTTTAGTTTGCATGCTTTCTGGCAGATAAGCACACAGCAGTATGTGTAAAGAGGCCAGTTTGCATAGGAACATGTACGACTTTGCATCTTATTGATGTATGCGCAAACTTTCATGAATTCATGTGTGAATGTATGCACAAAGTTGACTGAGTTTTCTTTTCATATGCAAAAATGTTTGCTTTAGTGGCTAAAGCCTCATACGCACGATCGGATTTTACGACGGGAATTGTGTGTTGACAGGCTGTTGTCGGAAAATCCGACCGTTTGTATGCTCCATCGGACAATTGTTGTCGGATTTTCCGCCGACAAATGTTGGATAGCATGCTTTAAAATTTTCCGCCAACAATTGTGTGTTGTCGGAGCAGAAGGTGCCCAAAGGGTGGCGCTAAAGAGCTGAATAACCACATAGTTTTGTGTTTGTTGGCCGACAATTCTGTCGTTTGTATGCAAGACAAGTTCCTGGTCAACGCCCTTCGGACAAAAGCCCTACACTTTGTCCACTGAAAATCCGAACGTGTGTATGAGGCTTTAGTCCACATATGTCTTTATATTAAGCTTGTAACTTTTGCTTGCAGATGATGAGTCATACAGTACATTTCTTTTAAATTCTGTTTATCTTTTGCCAAAAAAAAAAAAAAAAAAGTTCAAAAAAGATATCAAGCATATATGCATTTACAGCTATTATTATTTGTGGTACCTCTTTATATGAACTCATAATTCTTTCAATTGCATCTGCTCCTGAAGCCAGCAGGTTTCTAGCTGTGGTGAAGGCTTCGGTACGTTCGCTCACCATTTCATGTTTCTGGCCATCTTCTAAATCTAAAGAATAAATAGATTAACGAGCAATCATTTTTTTCTACAGTACACACTCTTTCGGATATGAATACAGACAACTTGACCTGCATATTTATGAAAAGGTGTCAAATTTCATATTTACAAGCTAATATCTGCAGGGCTGCAGATGGGAACAAATATTGGTCTTTTTATTGTGTAAATTACAAAATATGAACTGCTGAGCCATTACGGGCTTAGGAACATTAACAAACCACAGAATCTTGTTAGAGGGTGAAGAAAAATGATACAATTGATATAGTAAAAGGAAGAACGCAACCTATCAGAGTGATCAGTGTTTCCTCTCTTTTATTGGTAAAATGCTCACTTGCACAGACAACCATGCTTGCATGGTCAATCATAGCTGTGATCAGTGGAAGATCTCTGGGATTGGGTGGGACATGGGTGATTTATTAACCACTTGACCTCCGGAAGATTTAACCCCCCCCCCTTTCATGACCAGGCCATTTTTTGTGGTGCGGCACTGCGTTATTTTAACTGACAATTGCGTGGTCATGCAAAGCTGTACCCAAATAAAATCGATGTGCTTTTTTCACACAAATAGAGCTTTAGTTTGTTGATATTTAATCACCTCTGCTTTTTTTTTTCTCGCTATAAACAAAAAAAGACTGACAATTTAAAAAAAAATAAAAAAAAAAACAATATTTTTTACTTTCTGCTATTATACCTATACAATAAAAAAAAATTAATCTAATTTAGGACAATATGTATTCTGCTACATATTTTTGGTAAAAATAATCCCAATAAGCGTATATTGTAGGGTTGCCACCTCATCCCTTTAAACCCGAACACATATTAATTACACAGGTTCTGTCGCTGATTGAGGTGGTAATTAAACTCACTTGGTGCCTTATCTGCATTAAATTAGCCTCAGAACCTGTGCAATTCATATGTGTTCGGGTTTAAAGGGATGAGGCGGCAACCCTAGTATATTGATTGGTTTGTGCAAAAGTTATAGTGTCTACAAACTATGGGATTTTTTGGGGGGGATCATTGACACTAATACAGCGATAAGTACTATAAATATGCTCTGTACTAATGACACTGGCTGGGAAGGGGTTAAACATCAGGGGTGATAAAAGGGTTAACTGTGTGCCTAGCCAGTGTTTTACTGTACTTTGTGAGGTGCTTTTACTAGGGGAAAAGATGGAATTTATGCCCTGCTTTGCAGGGACACAAATTCTATCCTTTCCCTCCTGTCAGAATGATGATCTGCCTTGTAGGCAGATCGCAGTTCTGTGTCTATTCCTCATGATCGGCGGGTGCCAGAAAACATCGAGTCTGCGGTACCCGCTGATCAGCTAGGGCCCCCCTGATGTGTCAGATCACGTGTATCCGATGCACAGGTGCTACCCAGTAGCAGTAAAACTGCTATAGGGTGGACCTGAACTGGTTAACAAATATATAACATTTCATTTTACCCCTGAATGGTCAGCATTATGACTAGCTGGACAAAATGGCTCAAAATTTCTAAAGGGGCTAGATTTCTAATATTCATCTTGTTCGCTGTCATTAGGAAGGCAATACTTCAGAACTGAGGCCTCCTCCATTTTTTCTTAAATTTTAAACACGTCTTTTGCATTAAATGCACTTGACTAAACAAGGAAAAATTCCCTCAAAGGGTTTTGGAAAAAAATATGAAAAAATTTAAAATAAAAGTGTCACATTTATATATTAGAACTTACATTTTATGAATAAATCCAAAATATATATTTCAACTTACTATACTTTAAAAAACATATGCTGTATTAGCAAATGTATACTGCATAAATAAATTTATGGGCCAATATAAAAGACTCACACTAAATATAATTATGTATTAATTAAAAAAATATCCAAACAAACATATACACTTCCTGAATCTGTCCTGATATTAGCTTCAATACAGCAATACTCAAACTAGTAGAGGTAGTGGCACCACGGTAAACCAATCTTAAACCTCTTACACACTGCAGTAAATCCTAAACCAGGTTCACACTGGATGCGCTGCGTTTTGGAGGCAGCACAGGTGTATGCAAACAAATACAATATTATACTCAATTTTTTGGTAAAATATTAGGTTGTGTCAAGAATTACTCTCACTCCAATGTTCGTGACAACATCTCACATGTGCCCGGCAAATGATGTTTACATACACATGCTTTCCCTACACTGCGTTTTTTATGTGAGGTGTATGTGGGGTGCTTTAAGAATGTTTTTATTTTACCTTTAGGCCGGTTTCACACTGGGGCGGTGGCGGTATAGCGCCGCTATTATTAGCGGCGCTATACCGTCAGGATTGTAGAGGTATTCGGCCGCTAGCGGTGCGGTTTTAACCCCCGCTAGCGGCCGAAAAAGGGTTAATACCACCCGCAAACCGCGGCTACAGCCGCGGATTGCGGGCGGTATTGCCGCGGTATCCCATTCATTTCAATGGGAAGGAGCGGTGTAGGAGTGGTAAACACACCGCTCCTCTCACCGCTCCAAAGATGCAGCTAGCAGGACTTTTTTTCACGTCCTGTTAGCGCACCGCTCCAGTGTGAAAGCCCTCAGGGCGTTCACATTGGAGACACAGGAGCCGCTGTTTAGGCTCGGTTTGCAGGCGCTATTTTTAGCAAAATAGCGCCTGCAAACCGCCCCAGTGTGAAAGGGGCCTTATTGCTATCACAAGGAAGCTAATGAGTCCTTTCAGAGTCCCAAAAAAAGTGATCACTTTAATCAAAAAGCTCTAGATTCTGAAATCATAAAAGTATAGAACTTACCTCCATCTGCAAAACCTGTTGCAGTGATGATGGGCACAGCAACCATAACCAAGCCGCTTCCACTCCACACATATTTCATCAAGAACTGCTCAATCATGACATACCACAAACGTTTAGACAAAATAAGATTCATTTGATCTGCTAGTGCCATATAACTTTTTTGAAGTTTTGCCATTTCTACCTAAAAAAAAACAAAAAACAAAAAAAAAAAAAACTTAGTGATAATAATAGCAGTTATTGATACAAATAAACAAACTGTCCTGACATTAAGGTTATTATTATAATACAGGATTTATACAGCGCCAACAGTTTGTGCAGCACTTTACAACATGAGGGCAGACAGGTATGTTAAAGTAACCCTGCTTCTAAAACACTTAGCTGAAAAACTCCCGAAAAACACCAGTAAATCGCTACATTCAGTTGTTATTGGTTCCTAAGACCCCTTTCACACTGTTTTCAGGCGTTTTAGCACTAGAAATGGCCTCTAAATAGCGCCTGAAAACTGCCTCCTATTCATTTCAGTGTGTCTTTTCACACTGGGGCGGTGTACTTGTGGGACGTTAGGAAAAGTCCTGCAAGCAGCATCTTTGTGAGCGCTGTATTTAGTGTTCCCAAAACACTCTGCCCATTGAAATTAAAAGCAATTCGGAAGCGGCGTAACACGGATGATTTTAACCCCTTCTTTTCTAAAATGAGCAGCACTTTAACGCTAACGCGGCCCCAGTGTGAAAGGGGTCTAAGGCCGCTATTTTTTGTGGCGCTTTACCGTAGTTTTTGCTGAGGTTTTTCACCCCTGCTAGCATCCAAAAAAGGGTTAAAGCCAACAGCAAAGCGCCGCTGCATCGGCGCTGCTGCCCATTCATTTCAATATTTCAATGGGCAGGAGCTCCTTCATCGCTCCAAAGATGCTGCTTGCAGAAGTTTTTTTAACAACCTGCCAGCGCATCGCCTCAGTGTGAAAGCCCTCGGGCTTTCACACTGTGACAGCAGGGGAGCCGTTTTTCAGGCGCTTTACAGGCGCTATTTTTAGCCCAAGAGTGCCTGAAAAACGCCCTAGTGTGAAAGGGGTCTAACAGTTATTCAAGGCATGCATTGAATGCTTTGGGAAACAGTTAAAGCCCCTTTCACACGGCCGGTTTGTTGCGGCCTTCAGATTCCTATGTCAAGGATCTGCAAATTCTTGCTACTGAAATGACCAGGTTATGCGATCAGCAGTGGCCGCTCAGCCCGTTTAACCAACAGCGGGCTGAGAGTGGCCGCTGCTGATTTCATGTAGCCGCTGTGACAGCAGGAAGGTAAAGTCACCTGGTTGCATCCAGGGGGGTAGATATATTTCGCCCAGATTCAGGCTTTACGCCGACTTATACAGCTAGGTGGAGAGTTGTATAAGCCCAGCTGAGACTAGTGGGCTCATTGATGACTCATACCTCTAGGGAGAGGGCTGGGCGTCGTGCAGACAGGGAGTTGATGAGGCCAGCTGAAGCTTGTCAGCTCATTTAGGCCTCTATAAAAAAACTCCCAGATTCATTAGGGGCTAGCTCATGCCTGGAACCAGACCTGTGTGGACTGTCTAGGGAGAGTGAACCCCTGTGCGGTGAGGCAAAGCCTGTGTGGCTATTTGTTTGGACTTTTACTAAACCAGGGACTTAGGGACTAGGACAGCACCAGGCTGATCCCAGTTGTTAGTTTAGGAAACCTGCATGTTTAGTCAGAGGTCAAACTGACCAGGATTTATTTTGTTTGTTTCTTTTTGGCTTTGCTGTGTTTTTGTCACTGTACATAGAGAAATAAACCGCACCTTTTGATTTTGAAAACCACAACCTCCGTCTGCTGGCCCTGTTTTTGTGTGGGGAGCCCAACCAGGGGGTCACACACACCCGCTACCGAGTTAACCCCCTCACAGTTGGTGGAGAACCAGTGGCAGTTTTTTTTAAGCCAGCATGGAGGAGATACTGAAACAGCTGGCTCTAGCAAATGCCAATCAACAGCAGACAAATGCAGGTTTGCAAAGGAGCCTTGCAGCCCAGCAGCAAGCTCATCAACAAGCCCAGCAGCAATCTGAGGCCCGCTTCATAGACCTGTTACAGAAGCAAGAGCAGAGACTACAACAAATGGAAGCAGTAATGCAGCAACGTCCGCAGACCAGTGAGGAAAGCCGTCCCACTAATACCGCGTCCTTTGGGGTGAGTCGTTTATTGACAAAAATGACTGGAGAGGATGATCCAGAGGTATTTTTGACCACATTTGAAAGGACTGCTGAAAGAGAAAAGTGGCCTGAGGAGCAGTGGGCTGGACTGGTGGCTCCTCTGTTAACTGGTGAATCGCAGAAGGCTTACTATGACCTAGAGCCTGACCAAGCAAAAGACTATGTGATGCTAAAAGCTGAAATATTGGCAAGGCTGGGTGTCACCCTGGCTGTCCGGGCTCAGCGTGTGCATAACTGGACTTTCCAGCTTGGAAAACCCCCCAGGTCTCAAATGTATGATCTCATTCACCTGAGCAGGAAGTGGCTACAGCCAGAGACTTTGTCCGCACCGGAGATTGTGGAACGTGTTGTGATGGATCGTTTCTTGAGAGCTCTTCCTACCGCCATTCAAAAGTGGGTAAGCCATGGAGACCCAGAAACGGCCGGTAAACTTGTGGATCGTGTAGAGAGATACTTGGCTACAGAGAACCTGACGGCCTCTTCCAGAGACTCTCGGACTTTCCACCCTAAGACCAGACCATCCCCAGGGGCGGATAAGAGGATTCCAAGGGGTGAGGGTGGAGAGAGTGAGAGGGTGGGAGCTCTACCCCAAGTTTGGCGAGAACAGCCTGGGAAATCAGCGGCTCAAGAGGCCGCAAGAAGGATCGTTTGCTACCGCTGCCGGCAAGCGGGACATATTGCAGCAAATTGCCCGGTTGTGGAGGAACCCATGCAATGTGACTTTCTGATGGACAGACGTCAGTCGCTGTGTGCGACAGTCGCATGCACTGCCATTCGGGGAACTGAGAAACATTTATGCAAAATGTGTATTAATGGTAGAAATGTTGTGGTATTACTGGATTCAGGTAGCCTTGTGACCCTGATAAAGGCTGAATTAGTTAAAACAGAGGTCTCTGGGAATAGCAAGGTAGCTGTTATTTGTGTGCATGGGGACACCCGAGAGTATCCAGTGACTACAGTGTGTTTCGAGACCCCCAAAGGTACCCTCTCTCATCCAGTGGGGTTAGTATCTCAATTACCGCATGATGCCATTGTGGGAAGGGATTTTCCGAAGTTCTGGGAACTGTGGGATGATCCTGAGCCCCCCACTGGTGCCCCTATGTACCAGGAATGTGATAGCCAGAACTCCTCTGAGAGTGGTGAGGACTCTCCAGAATTTCCCTTGTCAGTATTGGCAGGGGAGACTCAAGAAACTGGAGAGGAGCCCACCTCCTCAGACGAAAACCTACCGTCTGTGGAGTTTTCTGATCTGGAGGTTCACAGGAAAATTTTTGCCACAGAACAGTTAAAAGACCCCGCCCTAATAAAGGCACGGGAAAACGTAGTGGAAATAGATGGCGAGTTAGTGAACCCAGATAATACCTGCACTTACCCATACTTCAGCGTAGAGAAGGACCTACTGTATCGGGTGGCAAAAAGGGCAGAAGAAACCGTTGAGCAGCTGGTGGTGCCCAAACCTTACAGGAAGTTGGTGTTGGAGTTGGCCCATGGGCACATTCTTGGAGGTCATCTGGGGACAGAGAAAACCCGAGAGAGGGTATTACAGAGATTCTATTGGCCTGGGGTGATGAAGGACATAGAAAATTATTGTTCCTCCTGCCCTGTGTGTCAGAGGTCGGCCCCGATGCCACATTTCCGTAGCCCGCTGGTCCCTCTACCCATCATTGAGGTCCCGTTTGAGAGAATCGCAATGGATTTGGTAGGTCCTATAATCAAGTCCGCTAGGGGGCACCAGTACATATTGGTTATAATGGACTATGCCACCCGTTATCCAGAAGCGATCCCTCTCAGAAATACCTCGGCCAAAACCATAGCCAAAGAGCTATCTCTTGTTTTTAGCCGGGTGGGTATTTGTAAAGAACTGCTTACGGACCAAGGTACACCCTTTATGTCCCGGGTTATGAAAGAGCTGTGTAAATTGTTCAAAGTGACGCAATTGCGTACATCTGTGTATCACCCCCAAACCGATGGGCTGGTTGAAAGATTCAACAAAACCCTAAAACAAATGTTGAAGAAAGTGGTGGATAGAGATGGAAAGGATTGGGACTGTCTACTTCCTTATTTGATGTTTGCTATTAGGGAGGTGCCTCAATCCTCTACGGGATTCTCCCCCTTTGAGTTACTGTATGGGAGACACCCAAGAGGGCTGTTGGATATTGCCAAGGAAACTTGGGAAAGTGAGAGTTCTCCCCACAGGAGTGTGATTGAGCATGTCGCCCTGATGCAAGATCGAATTGCACAGGTAATGCCCATCGTGAAGGAACATTTGGCCCAAGCGCAGTTGGCACAGCAGAGAGTGTACAACCGTGGAGCAAAGACCCGTACCTTTTCCCCGGGGGATAGGATATTGGTACTTGTCCCTACGGTTGAAAGTAAATTCCTTGCCAAATGGCAAGGCCCCTACGAGATAATGGAAAAAGTGAGCGAAGTGAATTACAAGGTCAGACAACCAGGAAGGCGAAAGCCCGAACAGATATATCACGTTAATCTGCTGAAAGCCTGGAGGGATAGAGAGTCCCTAGTCGCAGAAACTTGGTCACCAGCTCAAACTGGTTGCGTGATTCCGGAGGTTGGAATAGCAGCCACCTTGTCACAACCCCAACAACAGGAGGTTAAGGAGTTTGTGCTTCGCAACAAGGAGGTGTTCTCTGAGCTGCCGGGACAAACATCTGGGGTAGAGCATGATATTATTACCCCGCCCGGTGAAAGGGTGAAGTTAAAACCCTATCGGATCCCAGAGGCCCGACGGGAGGCAATACGGGAGGAAGTACAGAAAATGCTGAACTTAGGGGTGATAGAGGAGTCCCAAAGTGATTGGTCTAGTCCCATTGTGTTGGTGCCTAAACCGGATGGGAGCTGGCGATTTTGTAACGATTTTCGTCAGTTGAACAAAGTTACAAAATTTGACACCTACCCCATGCCACGTATAGATGAGTTGATCGACCGGCTGGGAACAGCCCGATACATGACGACTCTTGACCTCACAAAAGGGTATTGGCAAATTCCCCTGGCCAAGTCGGCCAAAGAGAAAACCGCATTTGTAACCCCAGACGGGGCGTTCCAATATAAGAGAATGCCGTTCGGGTTACAGAATGCGCCGGCCACATTCCAGCGGAAAATGGACCAGATGCTGAGGCCCCATCGGAAGTATGCTGCGGCTTACCTGGATGACGTAATTGTCCATAGCACAGATTGGGCCTCACATCTGCCAAAAGTGCAAGCAGTCCTGGACTCTGTTCGGGAAGCGGGGTTTACGGCTAACCCCAAGAAGTGTACCATTGGGCAGGAGGAGGCCAAATATCTTGGGTACACCATTGGGAGGGGAGTAATAAAACCCCAACTCAACAAAGTCGAGGCCATCCAGAGTTGGCCACGTCCCAACAGCAAGAAGCAGGTACGAGCCTTTCTGGGAATCGCTGGGTATTATCGGCGATTCATTCCCCACTTTGCTTCTAAGGCTGTGCCCCTAACCAACCTGACGAAGGGGAAAGGGTCGGTCATGATTAAATGGACCCCCGAGGCTGAGGCAGCATTCCAATTCTTGAAACAAGCCTTATGTAGCCAGCCAGTGTTGTACTCACCCGACTTCTCTAGAGACTTTGTCGTACAAAGTGATGCGTCAGATGTGGGGTTAGGAGCAGTATTGTCCCAGGTCTGGAACGGGGAAGAGCACCCAGTCATTTACCTCAGCAGGAAGTTGAAGTCCCATGAGGTAAATTACGCCACCGTTGAAAAGGAGTGTTTAGCGGTGAAGTGGGCTCTAGATTCCCTTCGGTACTACCTGCTAGGTAGGCACTTTGACATGGTTACGGATCACGCTCCGTTAAAGTGGATGGCTCAAAACAAGGAAACAAATAGAAGAGTGAATAGGTGGTTCCTGGCCCTCCAGGAATTCAACTTCACAGTAAAGCATCGCCCTGGCGTTCAAATGGGGAATGTGGATGCTTTGTCTCGAGTACATGAATGCCTGATTGCTGGTGTTCCAACCCCGAGGTTAAAACAAGAGGGGGGGGTATGTGACAGCAGGAAGGTAAAGTCACCTGGTTGCATCCAGGGGGGTAGATATATTTCGCCCAGATTCAGGCTTTACGCCGACTTATACAGCTAGGTGGAGAGTTGTATAAGCCCAGCTGAGACTAGTGGGCTCATTGATGACTCATACCTCTAGGGAGAGGGCTGGGCGTCGTGCAGACAGGGAGTTGATGAGGCCAGCTGAAGCTTGTCAGCTCATTTAGGCCTCTATAAAAAAACTCCCAGATTCATTAGGGGCTAGCTCATGCCTGGAACCAGACCTGTGTGGACTGTCTAGGGAGAGTGAACCCCTGTGCGGTGAGGCAAAGCCTGTGTGGCTATTTGTTTGGACTTTTACTAAACCAGGGACTTAGGGACTAGGACAGCACCAGGCTGATCCCAGTTGTTAGTTTAGGAAACCTGCATGTTTAGTCAGAGGTCAAACTGACCAGGATTTATTTTGTTTGTTTCTTTTTGGCTTTGCTGTGTTTTTGTCACTGTACATAGAGAAATAAACCGCACCTTTTGATTTTGAAAACCACAACCTCCGTCTGCTGGCCCTGTTTTTGTGTGGGGAGCCCAACCAGGGGGTCACACACACCCGCTACCGAGTTAACCCCCTCACACCGCACAAAGAGCGATAAGCTGCAGTTTGGGACAAATGTCCGAGCCTGGACACAGCTGTGTGTGGTGAAGTGAGAGACGTTTTCCTACAAATTAGCATACTGGTTAAGCATGGATTCACACATATGCAAACACAGACATCGCACCCGCTTTGCTGTGCCGATCACATTAGATGTCTGTGCAATGTTTGTATGGATGAACTCGCGTTGGATTCGCACAAAAAAGGTGCAGGGACTCCCCCCCGCACTGGAATCGGATCGCATGGGTGTTCACACCCATGCGATCCGATTCCTGTTCGAATCCATAGTTCGCACTGCGATCTGTGAACCGATCTGGGGGTGTCAATAACTTTGTATTGACACCCACATCGGTTTGCAGAGGGCAGTGTGAACTGATTGCGGGGAGATGCGATGCGGAAACCGGCGCTGGAATCGCGCTGGTTCCCGCATTGCAATAGTGTGAGCCCAGGCTAAAAGTCACACGATTGGTCCAGGGATAATTTTACTAACAATAGTCTTTCACAATATCATTATATACCTGGACAAACTAAAACAAGGAATGTTATCCTATACTGGCAAATACAAACAGAAATCTTGTTTCATTTTTCCATAAAACAAAAGGCAAAACCTCATTGGTTTTCACTAGCAACAACTTGTGTGCTTGTTTTATTTTCTCTTGCTTGATATATGGGCCTCGTTGTGCTTTTCATATGCTAAATAATGATTCACGGCTTTTTCACACCAGCAATCGCACTTAACGCATGGCTGCCGTGCGCTGAGAGAAGTAGTGCTGATGTGCTGATGCCCAACCAAAGCACTGTTTACTGTTTTTTTCTTTTTGGCCGAACCATGCTGCACTGAAATAAGTACTGCATGTCATACTTTTTATGGCATACACCATTGCAGCATGGTGCTGTGACCTGGTCTGATATGGAACAAGGCTTTTTGCCTTTTCTTACGTTGGGACTGCGCTGGTCAAGATTGTCTATCTCAGTCCCAATGCATCTGATATTACTAGGCCATTAAGAGCCGCCTAAACCCATTCAGCATAATGCCCGACATTATTCCTACGTCCAGGCAAATGGCTGTGCGCCTCTTTACTCATGTATACAGCAGTCCTATTGTAATATTGAGGCTGGGTTCACACCTATGCCAATTACCCCGCATCCAATTCGCATGACATTTTAAAATACCTTCATTTGAATGAGGCTGGTTCACATATCTGTGGTGCATTCGCCCTGCCCAAAAAACGTGTGCATTTTCTAGGCAGTGCGGTCTGGCTCAGATGCGAATTCAGGCCCATTATCTTCTATGGGCACGCATCTGATTCGCAGCTGTGTTCCATTGTGAACAGGATAAAATCCTGACCTGATCCTGATGTAAACCTGACCTGATACTAATGCAATCCTGACCTGATCCTGATCAAAAACTGACATGAAACGCTGAACAACTGATTTTTCTCTTCGCAGGGAAAACGGAGCTGGAATTTGCACCGGACTGGTGTGAACCCAGCCTGAGTGTAGCGTACAAGTGTTTGCAATTTTTTTTATTTTTGATATATTCTTGCAAACCTTTGTACACTGTATTCATGTTTATATTTACAATAGCCTCTCCATAAACACAAGTACAGCAGCACACAGCCATTCATGCAAATGACAGGGTGTATGCTGCAACTGGGTGGAGGAAATATGCTGGGAATTACGTTGGACCGGCTCAGGCAGCCTAGGAGTACAAGCCCTAATACTCTGCATCGGAGTTACTCTGCTGTTACTATTTTGCTGGACAAAAACCCCAAAGGGCTCTTGAGCAAGATTAGTTTTAATATCCCCTTCCTCTTAAAGTGGTTGTAAAAGCATTATATGCATTAAGATAAAAAAGCCTTCTGTGTGCAGCAGCCCCATCTAGATCCAGCGATGTTGCAGGAATGTCTCGGACTCCTCATTGGCTAAGACAGCAGCGAATTAAGAGAGAAAGGGGTGGGGGGGGGGCCACGGGGAGCTGTGACTCAGCTTGCTTGCCCCAATAGCAAGCTGTGTGCTGTGGGGGTACTCAGCAGGAGGGAGGGGCCAGGAACACAGAAGAGGGACCCGAGGAGAGGAGGATCTGGGCTGCTCTGTGCAAAACCACTGCATAGAGCAGGTAAGTATAACATGTTTTTTATTTTTTAACTAAAAATAAATGAGACTTTAGTATCACTTTAAGGTACTGCCTAAGTACAAACTCAGATAGATAGAAAGATAGATAGATGGATAGACTCGGTTCACATCTATGCAGTTTGCTTTTGGTCGTTTCTGCATTGCTTTTTGCTTTGCATTTAGGTATTTTTTTCTTGTTTTTTTTTTTTTTGCACATGTGATTTTTACCGCGATTTGCATTTTTTATGCTTTTTTTGGCCAATTTGTTGATAGGCAGATGATAAAATGCAAATCGCTACAAAATCGCGGTAAAGTTGCATGTGCAAAACACACTCCATGCTTTTCTGCAGCTTCTCCATTGAAGACTATTGAACCAAAAAAAATCACTGTTTTGCGTTTAAAAAAGTCACTGACCCTTTCCAAAAACACAGTGGCTGAAAAAAGCATAGATGTGAATGTGTCCCATAGCAAACCATGTTAAATGAACTGTAGTGCGTTTCTGCAAGAAGCAAAAAGCACCAAGAAACACATAGGTGTGAATGGAGCCTTGGGGCGATCCTTAGGGCGGAATCACCACGACTTAGAATCGCGGCAAAACGCAGAACATGTTTGCGATGCCATTATTTCCTAATGGCACCCCAAATGTGCTACGATTTTGCCGTGATTGCTGAGCGACAAAACACGCTAAAATCGCAGGAAAAAATTGCAACGCCAAACACTCCTGTCTCTGTGCCAAGATTTGGTACATGAGTGTCTTTGGAGAATTTTTGGAGCGTAGAGAGACCCATTCAAATGAATGGTGTGCTCCAAAAATGCTTCACAAAAAAACACACAAAAAGCTTAAAAAAACACAGTGCAGCAGCTGTCGCTGCGCTACGCTCAGGTGTGAATGGAGCCTTAGGGAATCATGAAGAATGCCTGCAGGTTTACACCTGCCCTAGAAATGTGCAGTACTCATGTCTATTTGACAGCAGAAGGGATCTCTGAACCATCTGACCCACAGCTAGTATATTAGTGGCCCCTCAAAAAGGAAGTACGGTAAATCCTGATGGTTTTTTTTTTCCTTTCTTCTTCTCTGAAAAGTAAAGGCATAATGTGCATCGCATACTAGCACATTATGTGACACTTACCTGCAAACGAAGCCCACACTGCCCCCACTGCAGGCCGCATCATCTTTACCCGTCTTCCTTCCGGGGCCGCGGACTCCGGCTGTGTGACTGGCCGGAGTCACGTAACATCATTCCCGCGCATGCGCATGGGAGCTGCAGTTCATGGCACTTGCTTCCTTTAGAGTCCATGCGCAAATGACATCATTGGCGCAGTAAACAGTGAATATCTCCTAGACGGCGCACGTTTAGGAGATATATATTTTTTTTAATCAGAAAAAGTTTTATTGAATGTTACCAGACATACCATACACATTGTACATGAAAAAGGTCCATGAATAAAACAGAAACAGTACATTAGATGCATCACAGTACAGTACACAGACCAAGACCAGGCCATCATAATGCAGAAAATAAAGATTCAGTGTATGTGTAGCGACCTCACCCCTCTCACCCCTTCTCGGCTTGTCTATCTTTGTCTAGGGGTGTCAGTACCCGGGGGGAGGGATGAGATACACCACGGCCCATGTCCTCCATAGTGAAGAGGTGAAGGCCAGAAAGATCGGGCTTTGTGTAGGTGTCCTATAGTCAAATCCTTCCCTCCGTCCTTGACTCTCCCTTTGCTCCTAGTAACCAGAGTTCCACACACTGAATAGGTCCAACACAGTTTTATTCTTCTCAGCGAATAAACATACAGCACAGTCAAGTTGGGACCTTTGCTACAGTTCAGTATTAATGGGAGTAGGTCGAGGCACAATCCTTTAAAGTATCGCTAACCACTGTGGTGTCACCAGTGGCGAATAGTCACTGCCACTGACTATATGAGGTAGAACATGAATTACCTTCGCTAGCACGGCCCCTGTCAGGGGAAGGATATCCGTCCAAGGGAGTCACCGGAGGCCTCTCTGTCACCAGCAATGCTGCGTCGGACTCTCCAGAGAAGTTCTGCTCACCAGACCTCACAAACTCAGACACGGGCACCCAAAGAGCTAGGGCCCCCTCGGATTCCTCCACCCTCGCGGAACTCAGTCGAAGGTACTGAGCCCCAGGCATCCGCCATAGTACCTCACCCCAGGCTAAAGGTGCCTTAGATGGACTCCATCTCTCGCTCCGGCCAGGTCAAGGGCACCTGGGCCCGGAACTCCGGGACGCCAGCACCCAAACTGAAGGTGCCTGGGTGCGGCCGCGTCCTCCGACTCTGAACCCCAAGGTCAGGGCGTCCGCCCCTTTTATCCCCTCTCCTTTTGCGTTTCAGCAGGTTCCCCGCCCCGCTGTACCAGCGCCAGGAAAGGACAAAAAGGCAGTTTTGCGGTGTGAGTTCAACTCCGGCCAGGGCGACAACGCCACCTGTAGGCCACAGGGAACCTCACACCACCAGAGTCCTCCAAGAACCACAAAAGGGTCTCGGATTCCCTAGCAATCAGTGCATCTGGGTTACATTACCACCCAGATGCTTCCCCTAAATTCAAATACCCGCTACATATGTAACATCAAAAAATCAAACAAACATTATAAAAAGTACATTAAGGCACATATCCTATAGTTAACCACTCTCTCTTCTCCCCCCTCCCCCTCAAATGGTGTTATATAACAATACCCGAAGGAAACAAAAAGGTGATCATTCCGCACGGGTAACCCCCGCCCACCATCACATTGTGAGGTTCCATAATGCCCATCCCGACCCATGAAACCAATCCTTCCTATAGTCCGGCTCTACTTTTAGCATTGCAGTAATCTGTCTTTGACCAATTGGTGGGGTGCTAACCCCGGGACATCAAGCCAGGCCTGCCATAATGAACTAAACTTACGAGGTGCATTCCTATGCTGATATGTCAGTTTTTCTCTAATTAAAAGTTTGTTCACCTGATCAATCCACTGTCTTCTAGTGGGTACCCTGGGAGTAATCCAAAGCTGAGCTATCAGCTTGCGTGCCACAGAGTAAACGCATAACCGCTGTAAAAAAGGCGGAGTCAGGAGTTCCTCGTCCAGGGCACCCAGTAGACATACAACGGGAGTTCTCGGGACAGCAAAGGCGAACACCTGTGTAATCACATCAAGCACCTCGGTCCAGTATCGGAAGAGTTTGGGGCATTTCCAGAACATATGCATGAGGTCTCCATGATCCCTCATGCACTTGGGACACAGTGGGGAGTCTCGTAGCCCCCAGTTATGGAGCCTGGTCGGAGTTTTATATACCCTGTGTAGCAGGTATAAATGTGACAACCTCTGGGAGGGAGACACTGAAACCATAGGAGCAGCTGTCAAGCAGACGTTCCACGTTTCCCTATCAATAGGCCCCACATCTTCCTCCCACTTATGTCTGCATGGTAGATCAGCTGGATCCTGAAGCACGTTAAGCAAAATATTGTAGCCCCTTGAAATCATGCCCTTTTTATCTCCTTCCATTAAAATCCCCTGAATTATGGCGTGGTCAGTTAGCCTAAGTGGCATCCGTCTGGATTGTACCTGTAGTGCATGACGCAATTGCAGGTGCTTATAAAAGTTAGAGCGAGGTATACCGAACTCAGCCTGGAGTTCCAAAAAGGATTTGAGGACCCGGTCATTGTATAGTTGTGTTAAGTATCTGAGCCCTGCAGCTTCCCAGAGTCTAAATCCTGTAAGTTTGTATAATTCTCCATAATGAAGATTACGGCAGTAAGGGGTGAGTGGTAGGAATCCCCTGACACCCAATAATCGTTTAACGGAAGTCCATAAAGTTTTTAGTAGGAGCAGTGAAGGGGTCCCACCCATTAAATGTGCATAGCCAGCCTCCAAGCCAGACAACGCCGGGGCCTCGTCTGTCGGAGTGGCCAGAAGTCTGCGGATAGGGTCCGATGTATCCACCAATCCCCAACCTCCTAGCTGCTGTAACTGAGCCGTTAGAAAATAGGTTCTGGCATGTGGGACCGCCAATCCCCCCTCATCCTTGTTATATTGTAAGATAGACAGTCTAATCCTCGCCGTTTTCTTGCGCCAAATCAGTTCTCTAAATTGGGAGTCAATCCTATCAAACCAATAGTGTGGAATTCACAACGGTGAATTATGGCATATGTATAATAATTGTGGCGCCCACACTATTTTTATGAGGTTCACCCTCCCAACCACCGATAAGGGAAGTTTACACCAGGCACTACATTTGGTCCTAAATTTAGCAAGTAAGGGGGTGAGGTTAAGAGGTATGTATTGAGAGACGTCCGGGCACACCTGCACTCCCAGATAGCGGAAGGAGGACACTGTTTGTATCATCGATGCGCAGTCCAGGAGGGGCACCGTCAACGGATCTAATGGCATGAGTACTGACTTATTCCAATTAATGGAGAAGCCAGACAATGCACCAAAGGTCTTGATGCAATGCATAACAGTAGTCAAGGAGCCCTGTGTGTCGCCCAGGTATAGTAGGGTATCGTCCGCATATAGAGAAATAACATCCGTCCCCGTGTTACGCTTGAATCCCACGATTGCACTGTCACCCCTTATTCGTGCAGCCAGAGGTTCCAATGCCAGGGAAAACAGCAGGGGGGAAAGTGGACACCCCTGCCTAGTACCTCTGAACAATGGAAATGGGTCTGAAAGCTCCCCATTAACCTTGACTCTGGCCAATGGACTAGCATACAGTAGTTTGACCCAACTCATAAAGTTGTGACCCAGCCCCGCACGCTCTAACACCTTCCACAGATAAGGCCACTCAACGCTGTCTAAGGCCTTAGCTGCGTCCAGTGTTCTCCACCGGCAGCTGCAGGTTCAAGAAAAGTCGCCTTATATTTTGAGCTGTGGATCTAGTAAGTATGAATCCAGACTGGTCCGTGTGGACCAGTTTGTGGACTACTTTTGACAATCTCGTTGCCATCACCCGTGCCAATAGCTTGACATCGGTTGTAAGCAAAGAGATAGGCCTATAGGAGTCTGGCTGAGAAGCTTCCTTACCGGGTTTCAGCAAAACTATTATAATAGCTTCATTCATTGAGTCCGGAAGTACACCCTCTCTAAGTGCTTCATTATAGACCAGGCATGTCCAAAGTCCGGCCCGCGGGCCGGTTTTATACGCCCCCCACTTGCAATTTGTTTTTGTCACTTTTGTGGCCCCCCAAGCTCCGCACAGGGTAAGGATGAGCTTGGTTTAAAAAAAATAAAAAAATAAAAATATATATATATATATATATTGTGAGGGGGTTAGCTCAGCAGCGGGTGTGTGTGACCCCCTGGATGGGTTCACCACACAAAAACAGGCACAGCAGACAGTGGTAGGAGAAAACAAAAGGGTGTGGTTTTATTTGAACTATATACAGACAAAAAAATACAGCAAAAACAAAAGAAACATGAAAAGAAATCCTGGTCAGCTTGACCGCTCACTACACACGTTGGTGTCCCTAACTAACAACTGGGTACAGCCTTGTGCTGTCCCAGTCCCTAGCTCCCTGCTTTTTTGAAGTTCTTAGCAATAACCACACAGGCTTTGGCTCACCGCACAGAGATCACACTCCCCAGACTATCCACACAGATCTGGTTCCAGGTTTGAGCATCTCCCTTAGCATGCTGGGAGTTCTTGTTGAGGCCCTAACGAGCCCACTTACTTCAGCTGGGCTCAATAACTCTTCCCCTGCAAGACTCCCCGCACTCCCCCTAGTGGTATAAATCGGCATAAAGCCTGAATCTAGGACATATATACCTTCCATCCTGGATGCAACCTGGTGATTTTACCTGCATGCTGTCACATACCCCCCCCCCCTCTTGTTTTAACCTTGGGGTTGGAACACAAGCAATCAGGCATGCATGTACTCGAGACAAAGCATCCACATTCCCCATTTGAACGCCAGGGCAATGCTTTACCGTAAAGTTGAATTCCTGTAGGGCCAGGAACCACCTATTTACTCTTCTATTTGTCTCTTTGTTTTGAGCCATCCACTTTAAAGAAGCGTGATCAGTAATCATGTCAAAGTGCCTACCTAGCAGATAGTACCGAAGGGAATCTAGAGCCCACTTCACCGCTAAACACTCCTTTTCAATCGTGGCGTAATTTACCTCATGGGACTTCAATTTCCTGCTGAGGTAAATGACTGGGTGCTCTTCCCCGTTCCAGACCTGGGACAATACTGCTCCTAACCCAACGTCGGATGCATCACTTTGTACGACAAAGTCCCTAGAAGTCTGGTGAGTACAACACTGGCTGGCTACATAAGGCTTTTTTTAAGAATTGAAATGCTGCCTCAGCCTCTGGGGTCCATTTAACCATGACAGACTCCTTCCCTTTTGTCAGGTTGGTTAGGAGCACAGCCTGAGAAGCAAAGTGGGGAATGAATCGCCGATAATAACCAGCGATTCCCAGAAAGGCTCGTACCTGCTTCTTGCTGTTGGGACGCGGCCAATTCTGTATGGCCTCGACTTTATTGACTTGTGGTTTTATTACTCCCCTCCCAATGGTGTACCCAAGATACTTGGCCTCCTCCTGTCCAATGGTACACTTCTTGGGGTTGGACGTAAACCCAGCTTCCCGGATAGAGTCTAGGACTGCTTTCACTTTTGGCAGATGTGAGGCCCAATCTGTGCTATAGATAATTACATCATCTAGGTAAGCCGCAGCATACTTCTGATGGGGCCTCAGTATCTGGTCCATTTTCCGCTGGAATGTTGCCGGCGCATTCTGTAAACCAAACGGCATTCTTTTATATTGGAACGCCCCGTCTGGGGTTACAAATGCGGTTTTCTCCTTGGCCGACTTGGCCAGGGGAATTTGCCAATACCCTTTGGTGAGATCAAGAGTTGTCATGTATCGGGCTGTTCCAAACCAGTCGACCAACTCATCTATACGTGGCATGGGGTAGGTGTCAAATTTTGTAACTTTGTTCAGTTGTCGGAAATCGTTACAAAATCGCCAGCTCCCATCCGGTTTAGGCACTAACACTATGGGACTTGACCAATCACTTTGGGATTCCTCTATCACCCCTAACTTAAGCATTTTCTGTACTTCCTCACGTATTGCCTCCCGTCGAGCCTCTGGGATCCGATAGGGTTTTAGCTTCACCCTTTCACCGGGCGGGGTAATAATATCATGCTCTACCCCATAAGTTTGTCCCGGCAGCTCAGAGAAAACCTCCTTGTTGCGAAGCACAAACTCCTTAACCTCCTGTTGTTGGGGGTTTGACAAGGTGACTGCTATTCCAACCTCAGGAATCACGCAATCAGACTGAGCTGGTGACAAAGTTTCTGCGACTAGGGATTCCCTATCCCTCCAGGCTTTCAACAGATTAATGTGATAGATCTGTTCGGGCTTTCGCCTTCCTGGTTGTCTGACCTTGTAATTCACTTCGCTCACTTTTTCCATTATCTCGTAGGGGCCTTGCCATTTGGCGAGGAACTTGCTTTCAACCGTAGGGACAAGTACCAATATCTTATCCCCCGGGGAAAAGGTCCGGGTCTTGGCTCCACGGTTGTACACTCTCTGCTGTGCCAACTGCGTTTCGGCCAAATGTTCCTTTACGATTGGCATTACCTGTGCAATTCTATCTTGCATCAGGGCGACATACTCAATCACACTCCTGTGGGGAGATCTCTCACTTTCCCAAGTTTCCTTGGCGATATCCAATAGCCCTCTTGGGTGTCTTCCATAGAGTAACTCAAAGGGTGAGAAACCCGTAGAGGATTGGGGTACCTCCCTAATAGCAAACATTAAATAGGGAATTAGACAGTCCCAATCCTTTCCATCTTTATCCACCACCTTCTTTAACATTTGTTTTAGAGTTTTGTTGAATCTTTCAACCAACCCATCTGTTTGGGGGTGATACACAGATGTACGCAATTGTGTCACTTTGAACAACTTGCACAGCTCTTTCATAACCCGGGACATAAAGGGTGTACCTTGGTCCGTAAGCAGTTCCTTACAAATACCCACACGGCTAAAAACAAGAGATAGCTCTTTGGCTATGGTTTTGGCCGAGGTATTTCGGAGAGGAATCGCTTCCGGATAACGGGTGGCATAGTCCATTATAACCAAGATGTACTGGTGCCCCCTAGCGGACTTCATTATCGGACCTACCAAATCCATTGCGATCCTCTCAAAAGGGACCTCAATGATGGGAAGAGGTACCAGCGGGTTACGGAAATGTGGCATCGGTGCCGACCTCTGACACACAGGGCAGGAGGAACAATAATTTTCTGTTTCCTTCATGACCCCAGGCCAATAGAATCTCTGCAATACTCTCTCTCGGGTTTTCTCTGTCCCCAGATGACCTCCAAGAATGTGCCCATGGGCCAACTCTAACACTAACTTCCTGTAAGGTTTGGGCACCACAAGCTGCTCAATGGTTTCTTCTGCCCTTTTAGCCACCCGATACAGTAGGTCCTTTTCCACGATGAAGTATGGGTAAGTGCCGGTCTCATCTGGGTTCACTAACTCGCCATCTATTTCCACTACGTTTTCCCGTGCCTTTATTAGGGTGGGGTTTTTTAACTGTTCTGTGGCAAAATTTTCCTTGTGAACTTCGAGATCAGAAAACTCCACAGACGGCATGTTTTCGTCTGAGGATGTTGGCTCCTCCCCAGTTTCTCGGGTCTCCCCTGCCAATATCGACAAGGGAAATTCTGGAGAGTCCTCACCACTCTCCGAGGAATTCTGGCTATCACATTCCTGGTATATAGGGGCACCAGTGGGGGGCTCAGGACAATCCCATAGTTCCCAGAACTTTGGAAAATCCCTTCCCACAATGGCATCATGAGGCAAGTGAGACACTAATCCCACCCGATGAGAGAGGGTACCTTTGGGGGTCTCAAAACACACTGTAGTCACCGGATAATCTCGGGTGTCCCCATGCACACAAATAACAGCTACCTTGTTATTCCCAGAGACCTCTGTAGTAACTAATTCAGCCTTTATCAGTGTCACGAGGCTACCTGAATACAACATTTCTACCATTAACACACATTTTGCATAAATGTTTCTCACTTCCCCGCATGGCAGTGCATGCGACTGTCGCAAACAGCGACTGACGTCTGTCCGTTAGAAAGTCACATTGCATGGGTTCATCCACAACCGGGCAATTTGCTGCAATATGTCCCTCTTGTCGGCAGCGGTAACAAACAATCCTTCTTGCTGCCTCTTGAACCCCTGACTTCCCAGGCTGTTCTCGCCAAACCTTGGGTAGAACTCCCACCCTCATGGGCGTCCGCTGAACTTTTTTCAGGGGGGGGGGGGGCATTATTTTAAGGTCATCCATGCTCGGTCCCTTTTTGACAATTAAGGGGAGGGGCTTAGTCATTATCACATAAAGCACAGGCATGCAAAGGTTTGAGAAACCTGATGCAACTATCAAGCAACTAGCAACTTTGAATAACAATATCATAAAAAATGGAGTTCCCCCCTCCAAGGAAATAACATCCCCCAGGATCAGTGCCAGTTTCTGCAATAACAATCCCCAGCTTTGCTGTCAGTTTCCGCAATAAAAATCGCCAGCATTTGTGTCAGTAGCACCAATAATAACCCCCCACATCGGTGCAGATTTCTAGAATAAAAACTTCAGCATCTGTACCAGACAGTGTACATAATAATGACCCCCCTCAGCACTGGTGTCAGTTTCCGCACTAAAAACTCCCAGCATTTGGTGTCATTTTCTGCAATAATTGCCCCCAGCATAGATGGGAGGATATCAGGTTAGACACTTCCTAATGGCTCAGTCCCTAGGAACAGTAATGGATATTGGCCAACAGGCCCTCTTACCAGACCTGGTGAAACCGCAACAGTGATCCCTCTGGCTGGACGTTCCCTCACTCTGGGTTGCCCGGGGTGACTCTAGTCAGTAGTGTAGCATGCCTGTACCCTGGCAGTGGCTCGGTCTTTCTCCCTCTCTGGTGGTGCGGGTACAGCGTGGCTCCCTCTCTGGTGGTGCGGGTACAGCGTGGCTCCCTCTCTGGTGGTGCGGGTACAGCGTGGCTCCCTCTCTGGTGGTGCGGGTACAGTGTGGCTCCCTCTCTGGTGGTGCAGGTACAGCGTGGCTCCCTCTCTGGTGGTGCAGGTACAGCGTGGCTCCCTCTCTGGTGGTGCGGGTACAGCGTGGCTCCCTCTCTGGTGGTGTGGGTACAGCGTGGCTCTCTGGTGGTGCGGGTACAGCGTGGCTCTCTGGTGGTGCGGGTACAGCGTGGCTCTATGGTGGTGCGGGTACAGCGTGACTCCCTCTCTGGCTTCCCCCAGCACAGTATCCTCTTTTCTCCTCTTGTAAACCACCCCCCCCAGCAGAGTGCTTGCATGCTGGTGGCTGTAGCATGGTGTCTGTGGACACGCTGGGGCCGCCACTCTTCAGGGACTACATTTCCCATGATGCCTCCAGTCCCCTCTGCTGTGGCCAATCATGGTGAGGAAGTGGGGCTGCGGCACGGCGAATCCAATTAGAGCCGCTCTCTCTCTCTTTTAGCTTCAGCTGACAAAAAAGGGGGAGGGGGCGATCGGGAAGATATACAGACAGCCCACAGCTCTCCTCTCCCTGTCACAGCACCGCTGCTCCATTTACCAGAGAACTTGGCAACGGCGCCGTGACAGGGAGAGGAGAGCTGCGGGCTGTCTGTATATCTCCCCCGATCGCCCCCCTCCCCCTTTCTGTCAGCCGAAAAGAGAGAGAGAGAGAAAAAATACGCAAATTTGGGGTAAAAACGCGTGTCGAAAAACGTGGCAAGCACCGCAAAAAGCACTGCAGAAACGCTCAAAAGCAACATGCATAGGTGTGAATCGAGCCTAATACAGGAGGTGTGTGACTAGCCAGATCACTAGGTGAAAAAAAGCCTAAAAAGCTAATGCAGCAACCACAACTAATGATTAGCAATCTGCATTATACATGTTTGGTTTTGGGTTTAATAGTAATTTAAGTCCCAGAGGGCCCCTGTACAGCTGTACAATGCCAGTCTGGTCAAAAAAAAATAAGTCAACATCTACAAATACTAAGGACACTTACCTGTCGAGGGATCCAGCAACGTCGGCACCACGAGTCGATTCTTCAATCAGATTTGGGTGCAGGTGTCGGCATCTTCTTCACTAAGGGAAATCAGCGCTGTGCTTTCTGAATGGTCCTGCCATCTTCTGGGACCTGTGTATGTCCCAGAATGCAGCAGGGGGAAGGAGGAGGGCCGGAAAAACTTGGAGATTGCCGCGGATGTCTGTTTACAACCAACCTCCCTCCGATCCACCTAGACGGAGCGATCCTAGAGGTGTACCAAATAGAAAGTTTGGTGCCGAAACTGAAACCCAAAATTCCAGATGCACTTTGCCTAAAACCGAACCCGAAAATGACAGTTTTTAAATTATATATATATATTTTTATATACAGTTATGCCCTGTACACTAGGGCTGGGCGATTTTCCCCCAAAAATAAATCTGCGATTTTTTTTTATAAAAAACTCGATTTACGATTCGATTTTTTTTTTAATTATATTAATTGAAGTGCATCAACAAACAAAATTTCAAAGGCAAACCCTTTCTCTAACTGCAAAGTCAGTGTGCCGTGTGCAACAAAGATTGTTAAACATTCAAATTATTAATACTGTATTTGGATTTAGCTGTGCCCGTGTCTCACTGTGCCCGTGTCTCACTGTGCCCGTGCTTCAATCACTGTGCCCGTACCTGATGCAGATTTTCATGGGATACGGATTTTACTGCTACACCGGCGGCCATTCCAGTATTCAAAAGCCACGCCTCCTCCTCGTCTGTGATAGGCGGAACACTCAATTTCCCAGCATTCAGTGTTCCGCCTATCATGGACATCCGCTCAACCTCATAACACAGACGAGGATGAGAGGATGTCCGTGATAGGCTGAACACTGCCTGCTGTGAAATTGAGTGTTCCGCCTATCACAGACGACGAGGACTCGGGAGGCGCGGCTTTTGAACACTGCAATGGCCGCCGTCTGTCTGCATGACACGCTGATCAGGTAGGCAGACGGCGGCTTGTGGTTAGTTAGTGTTACATTACTACGGCGAGTAGATGTAATTGGGGTAACGCCGCCCAGTGCCATTCCGGATACGCCCCCTGCAGCCCTGCTACGGAAACTTTGAAGGAAAAAAATTTTTTTATTTTTTTTTTATAAAAAAAAAAAAAAATCAAAAAATATCGATTTTCTTCAAATCTGAATCGATTTGAACTCAAAACTCGATTCAAGATTAAAATCGATTTTTTTCCCAGCCCTACTGTACACACGATTGTTTTTTCCGATGAAAAACCGATC
Organism: Rana muscosa; assembly: GCA_029206835.1. Classification (NCBI taxonomy): domain Eukaryota; kingdom Metazoa; phylum Chordata; class Amphibia; order Anura; family Ranidae; genus Rana; species Rana muscosa. The sequence continues at coordinate 679,205,073 of CM055118.1, read as the reverse complement.
GTGTGTGGGCCCCATCGGACTTTTTTCCATCGGTGTAAAAAAACAGAACATGTTTTAAATTTTTCCGATGGAAAAGAAACCGATAGGAAATTCCGATCGTCTGTGTGGAACTCCATCGGAGAAAAATCCACGCATGCTCAGACTAAATTAGAAGACGGGAGCGCTCGTTCTGGTAAAACTAGCGTTCGTAATGGAGATAGCACATTCGTCATGCTGTTACGGACTGAAAAGCACGGAGACTGAAAAGCGCGAATCGGCCAACACCAAACTTTTACTAACACGCGGTAACACAAAATCAGCAAAAGCAGCCCAAAGGGTGGCGCCGTTGGATTTGAACTTCCCATTTATAGTGCCGTCGTATGTGTTGTACGTCACTGCGTTTTGGACGGTCAGAATTTTGTCTGATGGTGTGTATGCAAGACTGATGGAAGTCAGCTTAATCGGAATTCCGACTGAAAATTCCATCGGAAATCCGATCGTGTGTACAGGGGATAAGGGAAAAAAGTATTTGATCCCCTGCTGGTTTTGTACGTTTGCCCACTGACAAAGAAATGATCAGTCTATAATTTTAATGGTAGGTTTACTTTAACAGTGAGAGACAGAATAACAACAAAAATATCCAGAAAAACGCATTTCAAAAAAGTTATCAATTGATTTGCAATTTAATGAGTGAAATAAGTATTTGATCCCCTATCAGATAGTTTTCTGGTTTACCAGGTGTCTTTTATACAGGTAACGAGCTGAGATTAGGAGCACTCTCTTAAAGGGAGTGCTCCTAATCTCAGCTTGTTACCTGTATAAAAGACAACTGTCCACAAAAGCAATCAATCAATCAGATTCTAATCTCTCCACCGTGGCCAAGAACAAAGAGCTGTCCAAAGATATCAGGGACAAGATTGTAGACCTACACAAGGCTGGAATGAGCTACAAGACCACAGCCAAGCAGCTTGGTGAGAGGGTGACAACAGTTGGTGCGATTATTCGCAAATGAAAGCAACACAAAACAACTGTCAATCTCCCTCGGTCTGGGGCTCCATGCAAGAACTCACCTCGTGGAGTTTCAAAGATCATGAGAATGGTGAGGAATCAGGCCAGAACTACACGGGAGAATCTTGTCAATGATCTAAAGGCAGCTGGGACCATAGTCATCAAGAAAACAATTGGTAACACACTATGCCGTGAAGGACTGAAATCCTGCAGTGCCCGCAAGTTCCCCCTGCTCGAGAAAACACATGTATAGGCCCGTCTGAAGCTTGCTAATGAACGTCTTAATGATTCAGAGGAGAACTGGGTGAAAGTGTTGTGGTCGGATGAGACCAAAATGGAGCTCTTTGGCATCAACTCAACTCACTGTGTTTGGAGGAGGAGGAATGCTGCCTATGACCCCAAGAACACCACTGCATCAAAGGGACTATGGATGGGGCCCATGTACTGTCAAATCTTGGATGAGAACCTCCTTTCCACAGCCAGGGCATTGAAAATCTATTGTGGATGGGCATTCCAGCATAACAATGACCCAAAACACACAGCCAAGGCAACAAAGGAGTGGCTCAAGAAGAAGCACATTACGGTCCTGGAGTGGCCTAGACTGTCTCCAGACCTTCATCCCATAGAATATATGTGGAGGAAGCTAAAGGTTTGAGTTACAAACGTCAGCCTTGAAGCTTTAATGACTTGGAGAAGATCTGCAAAGAGGAGTGGGACAAAATCCCACTCCTGCAAACCTGGTGGCCAACTACTAGAAATGTCTGACCTCTGTGATTGCCAACAAGGGTTTTGCCACTGAGTACTAAGTCGTGTTTTGCGAAGGGGTCAAATACTTATTTCACTCATTAAAATGCAAATCAATTGATAACTTTTTTGAAATACGTTTTTCAGGTTTTTTTTGGTTGTTATTCTGTCTCTCACTGTTAAAATAAACCTACCATTAAAATTATAGACTGATCATTTCATTGTCAGTGGGCAAACGTACAAAATCAGCAGGGGATCAAATAGTTTTTTCCATCACTGTATAATTGTATTATATTTGACTTTTTAATTAATATTATGAAGTTAAATGGATAGGAATTTATTGAAAAAAAAATAAAAATAAAATAAAAAAACGATTGTGTTTTCCCACGCTCCCTACAACTCCTCAACCCTATATAAAGAGAACCCCTGACAAAGTCACGTGATCTGACGAGACGCGTTGGGCGTAGTCAGGTGACGTAGCACTGTGGAGGACGAGAGGAAGGAGAAGGACTGGAGCCTCAACTCCATCGGGTTTTATTGTGGAAGCATTTCACTGCTAATCTTTCCTTTCCTAGTTTGTATCCCCCCTTTTTATTTTTTTTTATTTTTTTTTGGTTTACTTTGGTTTCAGTCTGTAAGGACCGTTTGTTAGTAGGCGGTCCGCTTGATAAGCATTAGGTGACAGGTGCGGAGCTGGAGGGCCGGCTGGCTTGGCGGACTAAGGCACTCTGCTATCGCGGATTCCCCTGGACAGTTCGGGGGATCGACACTTTTGTGTCACCATGGTGCGGGGGCCTCGAGTCGGGAGGGCCCGGGCGGGGCAGTGTTGCGGAGGGAGGTTAGTTGGAGATGCATTGTTGCCCCCCTCCCCTCGTACACACCCGCCTGATCCTCCCTTCAAGATTTGCGATTCTCGCCACTATTGGTCCGGGGAGCTGGTCGGCCTAGCCACATGTTTGCTAACATCTCTTCGGAGGTGAATTTTGTCTTATATTTTGCTATTTGGCGATTGGGGACTCTGCTCACTCATTGTGAGGTTGTAGTCCTCGCCGCTAATGTGTCACTTGATTTTTTTGCATTTCTTATGCTTATGACTGATTTAACCGTTTCTTTCTTGTAAAACCCTGTCATTTATGTTTTTGTACCTGTCTGTTGTGGAATAACAAACAAAAAGGAAGGACTGGCGCATTATTTGATGTTTTTACCTATGGATACTGTAACCAGAGCTGTAATGTCCTGTCTTCCATAAATAAAGATTATACAAAAAAAAAAAAAATGTTACTTCCGCCCATACGTCTTAAAGGCACATTTTTTTTGTTGTCATTTTTTCAAATGACAAAATTATTAATAATTTTTTTCTTATTACATTTTAGTCTAAATATGAGATCTGAGGTCTTTTTGACCCCAGATCTTATATTTAAGAGGATGTCATGCTTTATTCTATTACAAGGGATGTTTACATTCCTTGTAATAGGAATAAAAGTGACCCATTTTTTTTAAAAACAGTGTAAAAATAAATAAAATCAAGTAAAATAAGTAAGAAAACAAACAAAAAAATGTTTAAAGCGCCCCGTCCCGACGAGCTTGTGCGCAGAAGCGAATGCATACGTGAGTAGCGCCCGCATATGAAAACGGTGTTCAAACCACACAAGTGAGGTATCGCCGCAATCTTTAGAGCGAGAGCAATAATTCTAGCCCTGGACCTCCTCTGTAACCCAAAAGATGCAACCTATAGAATTTTTTAAACGTTGCCTATGGAGATTTTTAAGGGTAAAAGTTTGACGCCATTCCACGAGCCTGCGCAATTTTGAGTGTGACATATTGGGCATCAATTTACATGGCGTAACATTATCTTTCACAATATAAAAAAAAATTGGGCTAACTTTACTGTTGTCTTATTTTTTAAATCAAAAAACTAAATTCTTTCCAAAAAAAGGGCGCTTGTAAGAACGCTGCGCAAATACGGTGTGACAAAAAGTATTGCAATGACCGCCATTTTATTCTCTAGGGTGTTAGAAAAAAAACAATGTATAATGTTTGGGGGTTCTAAGTCATTTTCTAGCAAAAAAAAATTGTTTTTAACTTGTAAACACTGAGTCTGAAAAACAGGCTTGGTCCTTAAAGCGGAGCTCCACCCTAAAGTGGAACTTCCGCTCATCGGATTCCTCCCCCCCTCCGGTGCCACAATTGGCACCTTTCGGGGGGGAGGAGGGACAGGATACCTGTCAAAGACCGGTATCCTTTCCCACTTCCGGGAGTCCGGCCGCGGCTGTGATGTGGCCGTGACATCACTGCGGGGCTCCCTCCTCCTCCTCCTCCCCTGGCCGCCGGGCTAATAGGAGAGAGGAGCGGGCCTCGCGCATGCGCAGTAGGGTTCCCGGCGTGAAGCTGAAAGGCTACACTGCCGGGTTCCCTTACCCGCAATGGCGACGGCAGCACCTGACAGCTGATGGGAAACATCAGCTGCGGTGCCGACATCGAGGGACTGCAGGACAGGTAAGTCTCCATTTAATAAAAGCCAGCAGCTGCAGTATGTGTAGCTGCTGGCTTTTATAAAAAAAAAATCCCGGAACACCCCTTTAAGGCCCCTTTCACACGGGACGGATCCGAGAAGATCCGCCTCGTGAACCTCCGCTTGCTCAGTGGGGATCGCTCCACTGATCCCCGCTGAGCCGGCGGATGACAGGGCGGTCCCCGAACACTGTGCAGGGACCGACCGCCCTGTCAGATCTCCGATCTCCCCTATGGGGGGATCGGATGAACACGGACCGTCTGTCCGTGTTCATCCAATCCGCTCTGCAGACGGATTGAGAATCGGAGGATTGCGGACCCGGATGAGATCGGGTCTCAGCGGATGTTCATCCGCTGACACCCGCGATCTCATAGGGACCAATGTATGTCCCTTTTTCATCCGTAAACGGATGGCTGAAAAAGCGGACATACGATCGGCTGGTGTGAAAGGGGCCTTAGTGGTTAAAGAACTTTACACAGAATACTTTGGATATATATGAACTTTGCATTTGTTTGAAACACCAAGATTAGGGTGCCATTAACAAATTATAACATCACAATGGCGTCATTCCGCACGCTTAGGTGTGATTGGAGCCTAAGCGATCCCCTTGTTTCTTTTTTTTTTTTTTTTTTTTTAGCGGACTGGATCAGATCGGAGGTAGGAGGCTGTAAACGGACTTAGGCCCTTATGCCCACAGGCAATATAAAAAACGGGCTGTAAAGCTAGTACCGACACCAGGTGTTAAAAGAGTCAATGCTTGTTTAGAAACACTAGCTTTCAGCCGCGTTTCTCTGCCTCTATTCAAAATCAATGGTTCCCTATGGGATCCCATTGATTTGAATAGAAGTCACACCAGAAGTCGGATCATGATGATCCGACTTGCTGCATGACTTGTGTGCTAAGGATCTTGAAGGGGAACCCCCGCGAAAACGAAAAAAGAAATTGGTGTGGGGTTCCCACCCAGGACAATACCAGACCCTTTAGTCTAGTATGGATCTTAAGGGGAACCCCCCCACGCCAAACAAATGGTGTGGGTCCCCCCCCCCAGATCTATACACGCAGCGCGGTAGGTCAGGAAAGGGGGGAAACGTACCAGGCCACATGCCCTCAACATGGGGGGGGGGGTGGGTGTTTTGGGCAGCACCTTGTCCACATGTTGATGATGACAACGGCCTCTTCCCGACAACCCTGGCCATTGGTTGTCGGGGTCTGCGGAGCGAGAAGACAGCGCAGATAGGAGACAGCGGAGAGAGAAGAACCGGAGAGGGTGAAGAACCGGCAGAGGGAGAAGATGTCACCAGAAGAGGGAGAAGACATTGCCGGAGAGGGGAGAAGAAATCGGAAGAGATGCCGTAGCTGCCTTAATAAAATACTTTAAAAACCTGTGTATTGTGTTTATTTTTGACATTTTTTTTTTTTTTGGTGAATGGGTAGGGGTACAATGTACCCCATACTTATTCACATAGAGTGGGGGCGGGGATCTGAGGGCCCCCTTGTTTAAGGGGGCTTCCAGATTCCGATAAGCCCCCACCCCGTAGACCCGACAACCAACGACCAGGGTTGTTGGGAAGAGGCCCTTGTCCTCATCAACATGGGAACAAGGTGCTTTGGGGTGGGGGGGGCGCAGCTCCCACCCACCCATGTTGAAGGCATGTGGCCTGGATCGCTCTCGTTCCCCCCCTTTCCTGACCCACCGGGCTGCGTGCTCAGTTAAGGGTCTGGTATGGATCTTGGGGGACCCCCACGCCATTTCTTTCCCTTCAAGATCCTCCACACACAAGTCGCGCTGCAAGTTGGATCATCATGATCCGACTTCTGGTGTGACTTCTATTCAAATCAATGGGTTCCCATGGGGAACCATTGATGTTGAATAAAAGTAGAGAAACACCTGAGGAGGCTTAACGCTCTGTTTAAAGCGTTAAGCCATGTTTAAAGTGGTTGTAAACCCTCATAAATTTTTTATTTTTTTTTAACTAGCTGTAAGAGAAAGGCATAATGAGCTATTATGACTAGCATAATAGCTCATTATGCATCACTTACCTTAGATCGGGGCCCCCGAAGCCGTCCTCGTCTCCCTCTTCAGCCGCATCCATCGCTGCGGCGATAGCAGGAAGGTTACTTCCGGGTATCGCCGCTCCAGCCAATCACAGCGCCGCTCCGGCGCTGTGATTGGCCGGAGCGGCGAAGACGTGACTCTGCGCATGCGCTCATGAGCCGTCGAATTCGGCTACGTCGTCGAATGCTGCGACCTAGCCAAATTTGTGAATGGGGTTAACCCCATGCGCATGCGCGTGACGTCAGCGTCGCCGCTTTTAAATGCAAATATCTCCTTAACCGTGTAGGTTAAGGAGATATTTCATGCACCTACAGGTAAGCCTTAATCTAGGCTTACCTGTAGGTCTTTGTTTATAAAGTGGGTTTACAACCACTTTAACAGCTTTTACCGGCGTCTAGCGTTTTAACAGCTCTAGCGCTGGAGCCTCAGAATGCGCTAGCCCTGGGGTTTTTTTTGGAGCTTAAAAATGCCTGTGTGGGCATGAGGCCATTGAATAACACGGAGAGGCGTTTTTAAGCTATAAAAAAAGCTCCTAAGCGCAGCTGTAAAAAGACCATGGGCATGAGGACTTAGGGGTCAGTTTACTAAAGGATTCCGCATGTGATATGAAGGTCACATGACATTTTTTTTTTTTTTTTACATCGCATGAGATAATAAAAGAGTCGATTCATCAAAGTAAGATATTGAATGTGAGGTAAATACAGCTAAAAAACATGATCATCACTAAAAAAGACACACATTCGTTATTTATCACCTGATGTTTGCTGGCGGTATTTTAGAAAAGTACAAAACAACAATAAGGCCCCTTTCACACTGAGGCGTTTTTACAGCGTTTCCGCGCTAAAAATAGCGCTGTAATAACGCCTGAAATAATCCTGCCCCAGCATTCTCAATGTGAAAGCCCTGAGGCTTTCACATTGAGGCGTTATGCTGGCTGGGCGTTGGAAAAAATCCTGCAAACTGCTTTTTTAGAGCAACTTTAGGGCGCATAAAATAGCGCTGTAAAAACGCCTATCCCCATTGAAATGAATGGGAACCGCGGTAAAAACACGGTAAAAACGCATAGGCATAAGCGTTATTTTAAAAAATAGCGCTAACGCGTATGCGTTTTTACCGCGTTCGCGCATGTCTCCAGACCTAAACCCTATTGAGCATCTGTGGGGCATCCTCAAATGGATGGTGGAGAAGTGCAAGGTCTCCAACATCCACCAGCTCTGTGATGTCATCATGGAGGAGTGGAAGAGGACTCCAGTGCAACCTGTGAAGCTCTGGTGAACTCCATGGCCAATAGGGTTAGCGCAGTGCTGGAAAATGATGGTGGCCACACAAAATATTAACACTTTGTGCCCAGTTTGGACATTTTCACTTAGGGGTGTACTCACTTTTGTTGCCAGCGGTTTAGACATTAATGACTGTGTGTTGAGTTATTTTATTTACACTGTTATACAAGCTGCACACTTACTACCTTACATCGTATGAAAGTGTAATTTCTTCAGTGTTGTCACATGAAAAGATATAATAAAATATTTACAAAAATGTGAGGGGTGTACACACTTTTGTGAGATACTGTACCTGAGATTACACGTCGCATGTAGTCAACAATGGTGTTACCGGTGAAGGATAAGATTGCACAGCGACACAACAAACAAAATGACATCTGTGCCACACGCTGAGCCAACCGTGCCTTTTGCGTTAGCGGTAGACGGTTTTGAATTTCTAGAGGAAAGAGTGCTAGATAATAAGGCGGGGGGTTGGGACCTCATCAGCATCACAATAGCAGCATCTTCCCAGGGCCTCTCACATTTCCCTTGTGGACTCTTCTCATCTTACCTTGTGCCCCCTGTAGAAGGCGATTTCTTCTACGTTGGCTATGATTCGAGAATGGACGTAGCGTAGGTAACCCTTCCTATGGGCTTCTTCGGCCACCAACTTGCCGAATTTGGGGGAGCAGGCCTTGAGCACCTTGGCTGTTGCATAGACCACCAGGCCAGCCAGCATAGTAGGCCCCAGGGGATTAGCTCCTCTAGATCTAGCAGTCTGGATGAGGGTGTAGGAGGTGAGCACCACATCTAGGATAGGTTTGGTCAGGTTGGAGTACAAGTGTGCTATAGACTGAGAGAACATCATAATGTCATCGGTCAGGGACTGGTCAGGGTTGGCCAGCCTGCCGTCCATGTTGATAATTTTATAATAGGTCTGATCGGCGAAGTAGGTCTGGTAGGCATGGTCCACCAGGCGGGTTCGCAGAGCCAGGGCCAGCTTACACTCCAGGTAGCGGATCGCGCTATTTACAAAGGTGGCAGGGATGGCGATAAGGAGCCATTTCATCAGCTGCAGCAGGAAGCTCCTCGGCTTCTTCTCTACGATGCTCTTCACGATCTTCCCGTCCAAACCCGCAACGTAGACGGACAGGAAGGTCCTGGAGACGAGCGCCACCGAGTGTACGGACAGCAGCGCCAGCTCCCTGCTCAGCAGCCTGGGGAAGAGGATCTTCCGGAGCTCCAGCAGCTGCCGGTAAAATTCCGCATTGATAGCGGGGGAGGAGGACGAGCTGCTCCCCCCATCCTGGCTCTGAGGTTCATGTCTACATGGACTGGGCTCCTTCCTGCGGAGCTGCCTATATAGGAGAGGATAGAGAGTCTTCACACCATACACTGCGACCAGGACCAGGGCTGCCTTCTTCACCACCGCCTCCTTCTTCTTCCATCGCACCCGATCGGCCGCCTGTAACAGATGTGACATGTCTCCCCCCTGCCTGCCTGTCTGTCAGATCCGATCGCTGCTCTCCCCCCTCCCCCTCCTCCTCTGCACTAAGCCGCGGTGTACAGATGTCCCCCGCACTGCATCATGACCTGCAGGAAGAGAGCTGTCAGGATAGTGACACATGCAGAACACTGAGCATCTCATGTGCCTGCTCCCAGCTCCTCCCAGCCATAGGATGGAGCGCTGACTCCGCCCACTCCACATTCATTACAAAGCTTCACCCTGCTGTCATTCGCTTCTATTGTGCTGATCAGCCATGCCATGCACACGGGCGTACTCAAACATACGCTTTCTCTTTCTTTTGTTCTGCCGATAGGGTTCCTCCTATCGATAGGGTTCCCCCTTGACTGCGCAGGCGCAATCCGAGCCGACAGAAATCACCGTACCTGATTAGCTGTTTTCAGGTGTACCCGCCCCTCATTGGTATTGCAACAGGTCCAGGGCGACGTGGACCTCGCTGTAAGTGGCCAGTCGGCCTCGCTCGGCCTCCTGGCTCTTTTTTTAACATGCTCCAAGTCCACGGGGATGGTAAGGAATGAGCCTGGATGCCGCCCCGAGCCGCGCATGCGCTGTGTACACCTGAAGAACAGCTGATCAGGTTCGGAGATTTCCGTGGGCTTCGCCTGCGCAGTCGAGGTCGGACGCTATCCGATAGGGGAACTAGCTTGACAAGACACCGGCAGCATAATAAACACTCAATTTGGTAATATTTATGTAGCGGGGGTCTAAATCTAGGGGGTACACCTGGGTGGTAGTATGACCCAGGTGTGTATAAATCATAAGAGGATTTGGACCAATTTCAGTCGTGGAGGACTTTGGTGGTGTGCTGTTCTCCTTGGCCTGGGGTGGCAGTGTTCCCACAGGTCGAGGTAGAATCACTGCCGCAGTGCTGTCCTTTTTGTCCCGTTCCGGCGGTGGCATAGCGGGGGCGGAGAACCTGCTGTGGCGTCACAGGAGGAGATAAAGGGGAGAGACGCCCTCGCCACGAGGTCTTCTGCATCCGGCGCCCAGGCACCTTAGGCCTGGGTGCGGGCGGTCCGGAGTTCCAGCCCAGGCGCCCTAGGCCTGGTCGGAGCGGAGTTGGCGTCCAGCACAGGCACCTTAAGCCTGAGGTGAGGTACTACACCGGAGGCCTGGAGCCCAGTGACTTCGACTGGGCTCCGCAAGGGCGGATGAGTCCGAGGGACCCTGAGGTGGATGGGGCCCATGTCTGAGGTGAGGAGGCCGGAGAGGTTACCCGTCTGAAGAGTCCGGAGCAGCATCAACCCGGTGACGGAGGGGCCTCTGGTAACTCCCTTGGAGGGACATCTTCCCCCTGACAGGGGCCACAACGCAGCGAAGGTACTCCAATTCATATTCTTCAGAGTCGCTGGTAGAGACTCACAAGTTTCAAGTTCCTCTCTCTAGCCAATGGCTATAGCAACCGCTGGTGAAACCACAGTGGTTTAGTTTATTGTTAGGACAGTGCCTCGACCTGCTCACCCCACCGTATTGAACTGTTTATGGGTCTCAACCTATCGGCTGATAAAAAACGGTTTTAATTGTGTGCTACAATAAAACAAGTGTTTTAAAACAAGGCCATAGCGCATCTCACCCTCACGTACAACATACCCCTAGACCAGAAAGAGGGGGTGAGGCTACATTTACATGCGCTGACATGTGTAAACCCGATTCACAGTAGAACGCGTGAGCAGGGCCGTCGGAACAGGACAGGCAAACCCGAGCTGTCCTCCCGCGAACAGGCCTCCCCCCCCCGCTCAACAACTTGGTGTACTTGTGTCCCGCGGTAGCAAACCCCCCCCCCCGCTCAACAACCAAGTCCCGCAGCAGCACTCCCCCCCCCCCCCCCGCCTCTCAACTTTGAAACTTGTTGTCGTTGTCCATTGTGCTCGGGGCCCCCAAATTCCTTCAAACGGCCCTGCGCGTGAGCCATGCACATTTCAAAATGCACTGCTCTTGTGATCTGCAGCGGGTATCATTCAGGGTTGACAACCTACAAAATATAGTGTAGCGCCAATGGTGAGACCAAACATCCGTGCATGAGGGCACAAATGGAAAAAAAGGAAATAAATCACTGACTAACAGTGATAATGATTATGGTGGGTATAAACCCACTACAACACATGTGACAGTGTATACATATAATAATACGTGAAAACAATACACAGTGAATGTGTGAATATTGAACATTAAAGCGGAGGTTCACCCTAAATACAGACATTAGCTTAGCCTGATCTTGCTAGCAGATACTTATGCATATGACTAGTGTTTTTTTTCTTGCGGTTGTACTTACCGTGAATCAGACGTTTTTAATGTGGACTTCCGGGTATTCCTCCCGCGGGAGTGGGCGTATCTGTTTCTTTCCCAGACGCCCTGTTGTTTTCTGGGAGGTGTCCGCAATGTCTCCTGGGAGCACAGTGTAATGATTCCCAAGGAAACAATGCGGAACGCCAACCATTGTAATCTCGCGGTATTTCACTGCATTCACCGCATCCCGGAAGTCTCTGCTTGTGGGCTTCACAATGCCCACAAGAAAAATGGAAAAGACTGATCAATTTTTAAAAGTTATTATTTACAACTGAAATAGATGGGGGATGGTTCTATTTGCAAGACAAGTGAGTACTAACGTGGTATCTGTAACCCCATTAGATGCAACTAGAAAAACAAAAACGAGGGACCGCGGAACCTCCGCTTTAACGTCAATAAAAAAAAGAAAGGGGAAGGTTTGGGACTTTGAGTGAGACGCAAGGGAAGGTTTGCGCCTCCATCCCTGTGCTGTATGCAACTATAAAAGGGGGGAGTTTTGGGACTTTATATGAGGTGGGTAAGGCGAGACCAAACCAATCAAAGTAAAAACATAAATATGTTTATTACTAAACCATGAATGTCATAACATAATACAACATAGCATGCATGATACAGTGAACATAGTACATTGGAGAGATACTTAATCACATAGCACATAACAGTGAAGGTATGCATAATATTTAGGCAAGAATATGGTCTGATAAAAGCATAGATTGGTAAAATCATTTGAAATGTAAGTATACACTGAATGCATCAAAGTAGACTCAAAGCGTTTCGTGGACTGCATCCACTCATCAGGAGCCATGCATCTATGTTCTAAAATGAAGAAAGAAAGGATATATAACCATTATAGTTTGATATGTCAACCATCGTGGAGGACTAAGGCCCCTTTCACACTGAGGCGTTTCGTTTTTACCGTGTTTTCGGGGTAAAAATAGCGCTGTAAAAATGCCTGAAATAATCCTGCCCCATCATTCTCAATGTGAAAGCCCTGAGGGCTTTCACACTGAGGCGTTTTTCTGGCTGTGCATTGGAAGAAATCCTGCAAACAGCTTTTTTGGAGCATCTTTAGGGCGCTAAAAATACCGCTGTAAAAACGCCTATCTCCATTGAAATAATTGAGTAACGCGGTAAAAACGCGGTAAAACACATAGGCGTTAGCGCTATTTTTACCGCGAATGCAGTAAAAACACAGGAAAAATACGGTAAAACACATAAGCCGTAGCGCTATTTTAACGCAAACGCAGTAAAATCGCGGGAAAAAACTCATAATTTTTTTGCGTTTTTTCAACGCCTCAGTGTGAAAGGGGCCTTATGCCCCGTACACACGATCGTTTTTAATGTCATTTTTTAAACCGACGTTTTTCTCCTTGTTTTTTTTCATGTTTCCTCTCAAGCCTGCCTTGCGTACACACCATCATTTAAAAAAACGATCAAGCAAAGCGCAGTGACGTTCAACACGTACGATGGCACTATAAAGGGGAAGTTCCGTTCGAATGACGCCACCCTTTGGGACGCTTTTGCTAATTCCGTGTTTCCGCGTGTTAGTAAAAGTTTGGTGAGAGACGATTCGCGCTTTTCAGTCTTCGTGCTTTGAAGATCGTTTTCGGGAGTTCAGTTTGTGCCTGTGGGTTCGTATCTGTTTAGCACTGCTCGTAGTCAGTTCGTATCTGTTTATTCAGTGCGGCCTGCTCTGCACGTTCGTGTTTTTCAGCTTGTTCTTCATAGGCCTTGCTGTTCTTCCGTGCGTTCTTCTAGTTCATTCTGTTCAGCCGACCGTTATCTAGCCATGTTGCGGCTACGTACACGTCGTAGAGTTCGTGCTGTAGTTGGTGCAGGGGTTCATGCTGTATCCCGACTCCATGCCATGAGCAGGGTCAGGAGGAGTTCATGGACCAAGAATTGGTTGCTCCAGCGGCACCAATTCTGTCACATGCCTTTGTTGCGGGAGATCAGGGAGAATAATCCTGATGATTTCAGGAATTTCCTCAGGATGTCTGACCCCGTATTTCAGCAGCTGTTGGCTTTGGTGTCCCCCTATATTACCAGGCAGGACACCGTTATGCGGGAAGCCATCAGTGCTGAGCAGAGGCTCATCGCCACTTTGCGATACCTGGCTACTGGGAGAAGCCTGCAGGACCTTAAGTTCTCCACAGGCATATCCCCCAAGGCTCTGGGGATCATTATACCAGAGACTTGTTCTGCCATCCTTCAAGTTTTGCAGGAGGACTATATTAAGGTAAGTGTTCTTCTTCAAAAATTCACATTGTATGGTTTTTATTTTTGGATATTTTTAATTTGCTTTATTTGCAGTCCCTAATTCACATGATTCTTAGCTGCAGGGAATGTCCCCTTTCTCCCCATGTTTTATTATTTTAAGTTTGGGGTTTGAGGATTACCTGTAAATTTGGCTTACCTAACCTCTCCAGCATGCTATCCTGGGGCCATACCTACCTTGCCTAGTCATTTTCATGTTTTTTATTATATGTTCCATTGTAGTGCTTTACCCAAAACGCACGCTAAATTTGGCCTAGGAATGTTTCATTTTTGTTAACTTCAATACAGAGTGCTACAGCCTTCATGTGTGATATTCCCAACTCATCTTCAACCCCCCCCCCCATAATGTTTTTTTTTTTTTTTTTTTCCTAGCTTCCAAATTTTAATGTATTGAACAGTTTCTACCAATGTTGGCCATGAATGTGTGTATGAAATCAGCTTTCAATGTTTCTGGCTCCAAGTATTAATTTGTTATTTCTTTAATTCCACAGTTCCCTTCTTCGCCACATGAATGGCAGAATGTGGCTTCCGAGTTTGCCCAGCGATGGAACTTTCCGAACTGTGGAGGAGCCATCGACGGCAAACATGTTCGGGTCGTCCCACCACCCCATTCGGGATCCTTTTATTATAATTATAAGGGGTTCCACAGCGTCGTGATGATGGCAGTGGTGTCGGCCACCTACGAGTTCCTCTATGTGGACGTTGGCAAGAATGGCAGGATGTCTGATGGAGGAGTTTTTGCCCAGACGGAGTTTGGAGAACGGCTCCTTTTGGATCTGCTGGCCTTGCCACCAGCGGAGCAGAATGTGGAGGGACTACCTTTTGTGTTTGTGGCGGATGAGGCGTTTGGCCTGGGACCCCATTTGATGAGGCCATTCCCGCAACGCACCCTCACCCCTGAGAGGAGGGTTTTCAATTATCGGCTGGCCAGAGCCAGAAGGGTGGTGGAAAATGCGTTTGGGATCATGGCCAGCCGATTTTGCCTCTTCCTTACCTCCATCCACCTTGCCCCATACAAATGGAACCATGTGGTTATGACGTGCTGTGTGCTGCATAATTTCCTAAGGGTGCATTCAACGAGTTATATATCTTTGAGTGGGCCTGAGGCCTCTTTAATCAATGCAGAAACTTTGGTGGCCCTGGAACCTGGCCGTCCTGGCTTGGCCCCCCCAACCGGACGTGAGGTCCGTAACCAATATGTGGACTATTTTATGGGTAGGGGGGCCATTGAAATGCCAGACAATCTATAATAATTTTAGACCAAAAAAATAAAACTTTTTCTTGAGTAAAGATTGGTTTGTCATTTTTATTGTATAATGTTTGATGTTTCTGGTAGGTTTACCTAGTGCACTTGTTTTGCCATGTGGATTAAAAAATCTTTTAATTAGCCTTCATTGTCAGTGTAAACACCAAACATTGATTAGTTCACTCAGCACCACATTTACATAATGAAGCCACAATGATTCGTTATGTAAAAATACCTTTATTTTTTTTGTTTGGGTGGGCAACTTCCTTAGAAATGTGGATGTTCCCTTAATTTCAGGTGTATTAAAACGCATGACCAGCCATGCATAAACAAACTATATTTCTCAAAATTTTGAAAAAGCTAAACATGTGCTAGTCATTAAAGGGTAAAATAACCAAAAAAAATAGAAATCTCTGCAAGTAAAACGTTATTTGGTGTAAAAACATTAGACACGCCCAAGCACAGCCATGATATTTTGGAGCCTTTCCTCCACCCGCTTTGTATTTGCCCTGATCTCTAGCAAATCTCCCTTAATTTTTTCGAGGTCACGACAGCAGACCATCAGGTATTGGATCAGGATCTGGGCACTGTGATGTGTCAACTTATTGGGGTCTTCGGCCAGAACTGCACCTAAATGTAAAAAGAAATATGTAGGATAGAATATGTAGGCCTACATCTATTTAACATGCATGTGTCTGGTTTCACTCTGACCTGTGGTGGTGCCACTTTCCACTTCCACAACATCACATTCCTCTCCATCCTGGGGTTCTGGGGGTATTGTTGTAGGTATTGCAATTCTCGTCTCATCTGAGGTAGCTTTTCGAATCCCTAGGGAGATTGAAATAAAAGGAATAGTTTCATTAGTAGCGACTCAATTTTGCTAAAATAAGAAACATGAAAAAAAACTTGGTAATCATTCTTTTGAAGCATGCTCCATTTTAATTTTTACCCCCTGTGCCAACCAGGACAAATGATTGGATACATAGCCCAAAACAGAGCATATACATTTTGTAAACAAATTTGAAACATTGTAACACCCCAAAGTATCTACACTGGATCACCTGTGTGTGACTCCCTCAAGCTTTTTGGCTTTAGGCCCACACTTGTACTACTGCGTTCAGATGTTTCATCAGCTGCTGAGCAGGGATGAGCCGAACACCCCCCTGTTCGGTTCGCACCAGAACCTGCGAACAGACAAAATGTTCGTGTAAACTTTAGAACCCTATTAAATACAATGGACTCGAACGTTCGAAATCTAAAGTGTTAATTATAAAGGCTGATATGCAAGTTATTGTCCTAAAAAGTGTTTGGGGACCTGGGTCCTGCCCCATGGGACATGTATCAATGCAAAAAGAAGTTTTAAAAACGGCAGTTTTTTCGGGAGCAGTGATTTTAATAATGCTTAAAATGAAAAAATAAAAGTGAAATATTCCTTTAAATTTCGTACCTGGGGGGTGTGTATGATATGCATGTGAAGTGGCGCATGTTTCCCGTGCTTAGAACTGTCCCTGCAAAAAATTTCATTTTTGAAAGAAAAAAATGCATTTAAAACTGACTCGCGGCTATTAATGAATTGTCGGCTCCCGGCAATACATACAAAAGTCATTGATAAAAAAAAAAAAAAAAAGTGTGGGGGTTCCCCAGAATTCAATTACCAGGCCCTTCAGGTCTGGAATGGATATTAAGGGGAACCCCGCTGCAAATTAAAAAAAAAATTGACGTGGGGTTCCCCCAAATATCCATTCCAGGCCCTTCAGATCTGGCATGGATTTTAAGGGGAACTCCACCCCAAATTTAAAAAAAATGGCGTGGAGTCCCCCTAAAAATCCATACCAGACCCCTTATCCGAGCACGCAACCTGGCCAGCCGCAGGGGAAAAGGGGGGGACGAGAGAGCGGCCCCCCCTCCCTCCTGAACCGTACCAAGCCACATGCCCTCAACATGGGGAGGATGTCCCCATGTTGATGGGGACAAGGGCCTCATCCCCACAACCCTTGCCCGGTGGTTGTGGGGGTCTGCGGACGGGGGGCTTATCGGAATCTGGAAGACCCCTTTAACAAAGGGGACCCCCAGATCCCGCCCCCCCCTATGTGAATTGGTAAGGGGTACATTGTACCCCTACCATTTCACGAAGAAAGCGTAAAAAAATGTTTAAAAAAACACACAAACACCTTGAAAAAGTCCTTTATTTAAAAAAAACAAAAAAACAAAACATTCCAGCGGTGAAATCCAGTGTCCCGCGGCGATCCCGATGTCCAGCGCTGTCCTTCATTGGTTGTGCCTGAGCGGACCTGATGGGGAACTCCCTCTCAGTATTTTAAATGTATAGACCCGCCCCTTCTAAAGTTCCCCATCAGGTCCGCTCAGCAGACGAGATGCGGAACATGAGAAGGGGCGGGTCTATACATGTATTACCAAAGTGAGAGCAGTTCCCCATCAGGTCCGCCCCCTCGGTATGTCGGACCCGCCTACGTCATTGGCTTGAGCGGGGAACTTCCTTCACTATGTAAATTTAAATTACACAGTGAAGGAAGTTCCCCGCTCAAGCCAATGACGTAGGCGGGTCCGACATACCGAGGGGGCGGACCTGATGGGGAACTGCTCTCACTTTGGTAATACATGTATAGACCCGCCCCTTCTCATGTTCCGCATCTGGTCCGCTGAGCGGACCTGATGGGGAACTTTAGAAGGGGCGGGTCTATAACTTTAAAATACTGAGAGGGAGTTCCCCATCAGGTCCGCTCAGGCACAACCAATGAAGGACAGCGCTGGACATCAGGATCGCCGCGGGACACTGGATTTCACCGCTGGAATGTTTTTTTGTTTTTTTTTTAATAAAGGACTTTTTCAAGGTGTTTGTGTGTTTTTTAAACATTTTTTTACCCTTTCTTCGTGAAATGGTAGGGGTACAATGTACCCCTTACTAATTCACATAGGGGGGGGCCGGGATCTGGGGGTCCCCTTTGTTAAAGGGGTCTTCCAGATTCCGATAAGCCCCCCGCCCGCAGACCCCCACAACCACCGGGCAAGGGTTGTGGGGATGAGGCCCTTGTCCCCATCAACATGGGGACATCCTCCCCATGTTGAGGGCATGTGGCTTGGTACGGTTCAGGAGGGAGGGGGGGCCGCTCTCTCGTCCCCCCCTTTTCCCCTGCGGCCGGCCAGGTTACGTGCTCGGATAAGGGGTCTGGTATGGATTTTTAGGGGGACTCCACGCCATTTTTTTTAAAATTTGGGGTGGAGTTCCCCTTAAAATCCATGCCAGATCTGAAGGGCCTGGAATGGATATTTGGGGGAACCCCACGTCAATTTTTTTTAAAATTTGCGGCGGGGTTCCCCTTAATATCCATTCCAGACCTGAAGGGCCTGGTAATTGAATTCTGGGGAACCCCCATGCTTTTTTTTTTTTTTTTATCAATGACTTTTGTATGTATTGCCGGGAGCCGACAATTCATTAATAGCCGCGAGTCAGTTTTAAATGCATTTTTTTCTTTCAAAAATGACATTTTTTGCAGGGACAGTTCTAAGCACGGGAAACATGCGCCACTTCACATGCATATCATACACACCCCCCAGGTACGAAATTTAAAGGAATATTTCACTTTTATTTTTTCATTTTAAGCATTATTAAAATCACTGCTCCCGAAAAAACGGCCGTTTTTAAAACTTATTTTTGCATTGATACATGTCCCCTGGGGCAGGACCCGGGTCCCCAAACACTTTTTAGGACAATAACTTGCATATAAGCCTTTATAATTAGCACTTTAGATTTCTCCCATAGATTTTTCGAATTTGCCGCGAACACCCCAATTTGTTCGCTGTTCGGCGAACGGGCGAACAGGCAATGTTCGAGTCGAACATGAGTTCGACTCGAACTCGAAGCTCATCCCTACTGCTGAGCATTCACTCCCTTTAACATTACCATGCATATCGTTTTTTCAAATGAACAAATGTCCTTTGGATTAGCACACCAAAAATAAGTGTGGCCCAAATGTACTGCCCCAAATAAACCAAAAAACATGGGTGTTCACACTGGATGATCCTAAAACATCGTTTGAGGAACTGTACGGAGAAAGAGGTTTAATACGTCCGTTTACTATGCGGACGAACCTAAAAGATGGTATCTTTCAGTGTACTATATGAAAGTTAAAAATACACGACAGAATACAAGAAAATAAGATGTACCATGGAAACTCAAAAAAAACAACTTACTTTTTAATATAACTTTCTTGATTCTTTTATATTGGTCGGCCTCCCGCAACTTCAGATCTGACCATCGTTTTCTGAGCTGTTCCTTCGTTCTGCACACCCCGAATTTTTGGTGGAGACTTTTGACCACTTTGCCCATAATTCTGGACTTGACCAGATTAGGCCTTTTATACGGACCATGCTTGGCATCATAATCCTCCTTCTTTAAAATGGCGACCATCTCCACCATTTCCTCGAATGACATGTTGGATGCCTTATATCTCCTGGGTCTTGATTTGGGCTCCTCTGTAATTTCATCCTCTGTAGAGGTAATCTCAGCCACCTGTGTCTCCGCCATGTTTTGTTCAGCACTACGAGCGAGAAGGGGCGGGGAAAGTACAATATCGAACGTCAGGGGCGGGGAAAGCGTGCGGAGTTTCACGCATGCGCTGTGTATATAAAGTGAAGATCCATGTCTGGGAAATACGTTCATTTTTCGGGAGAGAGAGTTAGCAACGAACGTCGTGACCAAGGTACCTAACAATTTTACTTTTTGAGGTTCATCAGACGAGGAGATTTGTGTGCTCAAAATATGTAGACAATGCACAGTTGAGGAATGTTGCCTGAAATATATATTTTTTTGGGTTTCTCGCTTTTACAGATATCATGAATACCTTTAAAAACCCAGACTTCATGGGGGAGTTCATCGACAAATGGCAAGAGCTCCCTATATTATGGCAAACAAAAAGTGGCGGTAATAAAAATAAAGACGCCAGGAAAGCAGCACTGGAGAGCCTGCTTGCATTTGTGCAAACAAAGATACCCACAACAACTCTCCAAGATGTCAAAAACAAAATTGCGACCATCAGAGGGACATACAGGACCCAGAGGACTATGGTCCTGAGGTCCCAGAGGTCAGGTGCACCAGCAGATAAGGTTTATAAACCCAGTCTGTGGTACTACAGTAAGCTTGCTTTTCTGGATGACCAGCTGGAAGTGCGGGAATCTCTCTCCACCCTTCCCCCCAGAGGTCAATCCAGCCTTCCTTGTACCCAACCCTCCAGCCTTCCCTGCAGCCAGTCCTCCAGCCTTCCTGTCAACCCTGCTCTGGCTTCCTCTGAGGATCAAGATCAGGGCCTTGAGGAGGCAAATTTGGAGATATGGAGCCAGGTAAAGTTTTGCTATCTATATTTCTATCGTACAAAATTGTAGATATTAAATAGATGTTAGTATTGTTAAAGGTATGTACACTTCTACCAATAAAGTTTGTGAAGAGCAAGATACAGTAGTGGCCTAATTTTATGTGCCCAACACAACAAAACCAGGATGCGTAATCAATGAAAATGACATAACTTTTGGCATTGATTTCAACAATGTCTAGAGGTGAACAATGTCTGTGAATGATGATGTGGCAAAATAAATAATGTCCCTTTCTTTTTTTACAGCCAGAGCAGAGCCAGGAAGAGGGTGATGTTGGGGATCAGGAGGAGGCAGGGCCCAGTGGCACCCAGGAGGAGGCAGGGCCCAGTGGCACCCAGGAGGAGGCTGGGCCCAGTGGCACCCAGGAGGAGGCTGGGCCCAGCACAAGAGCCCAGATGCCTCCCCTGGTAGTTAAACCACGAGGGCCAAGGAGAGGTAGGCAGGTGGAGGAGGAAACCAGGGCCTTCCTCAGAGAGGCAACAGCGGCCCTCAGAGAGGCACCCTCTGTTGATGAGGGATTTGCCGCAGTCCTCGCCCACAAACTAGGGCAAATGGAGTTGCAGCAAAAAAAATTCAGTGAGACCCTGCTATTGAAAGTCATCAATAAGGGCGTGCTGGGTGAACTCACTAGGTACACGGACATAACGGAGGTTGTCCCTACTCCTCCACCTCCTCCTCCTCCTCCTACTACTCCTCCTGCCACAACCTCTCCTCCTGATCCCCAGCCTCCAAGGAAGAAACCAACCAAGGCTGCAGAGAAGGCTGGAGAGAAGGCTACAAGGAAGAGGAGAAAATAATGCCTGCTGTAGTACCACAGACTGGGGACATATAGGACTTATCTGCTGTGGCTCCTGACCTCTGGGAGCTCAAGACAAGATTGGGCTAATTTTTTTGGGGGATCTAATCTCTATTTTGGTTTGGACATCTTGTATGGTTGTTGTGGGGTGAAAGGGATGCACAGATGCAAGCAGGCTCTCCAGTGCTGCCTTCCACTTTAATTTGTTAATGTTCTGAAATAAAAAAAAATAGAGTGCCCTTTAAATACTTGACTATGTGATTTGTATTTCAAAAGAGAGCTTGCTAGGAAGCAGGCAGGGACATCTCAAATTATATTATTGTTATTATCAGGGGACACAAACCTCCCTGAGGCCAAATGAGACACATTTGGAAGGTTGTTGTGGTAACTTTACACAAGAATAATTTAAGCCAAATTCCTAAAAAAAAGGCCAAAAAAAAAATACCAAAAAAATATAAAAATTTAAGAAAAAAGGAGAATTACATTATTTTATTATTATTAGTATTATTTAGGAGGGAGGTGCGGCTTATAAATAATATTTTATAATCATTAGAGCAATTTGGAATTACTTTAGAAACAAGTTTGGCATAACTCTCAATGTCATTATCAAAAGAGGGTCATTTTAAAGCATTATCAAAAGAAGAACGGAATGCGCAGCATTAAAACGATGCTATTAATTCCACCGTGACGAATGTGCCATCTCCATTTCCAACATTAGCTTTACCAAAACGAGCGCTCCCGTCTCATAGTTGCTTCGGAGCATGCGCATTTTTTTTCACGTCGTGAAAGCATACACACTATCGTTTTTCATGTCGTTAAAAAAAACGACATGAAAAACGACGTGAAAAAAGAGAGCATGTCCGGAATTTTTAATGCCCGTTTTTCATGTCGTTAAAAATGCTCTGGAGCCTACACACGATCATTTTTAATGGCCATTTTTTAAAATGGCATTTTTAACGGCATGAAAAACGATCGTGTGTACGGGGCATTAGAGTCGCCGACTTAGCAGCGTCGGCGCGCCAACGTCACATATTAACGCTTAATTATGTACCAATTATGTTGCCATATTATGTCATTCTGAGCCTATAGATGCTCATCTGCCTATACTGCACTAGCATCATTAACCATTTCTATATACTAATTGGACAGTACCAACATATCTAGGCCCTACCTATGTACCATGGAGACACGCCCCACGAACTGGCTCTTTTGCACTGTTTTTATTATGAACTGATCATGTTACTACACTATGCTACCAATATTGCTGTACTTTATGTACATTTCAACTTTTAACCAATATACTAGGTATGCTGTGTTATCATTGTTGTTGTCATATTCAATATTCAATGAAAGTAATGACTGCCAATTGTTGATATGCAATGCGAAATTTCATGTAACGGTTCAAGTTCCAATGCAACAGGTTTTTGCCATAGTTATTTCTTGTCGTGTATCTCCTGGGATGCATGCTTCATTCAAAGTCCCACCCATGTTTCTCTTTTTTCAAAGTTCCTAACAAAGGTCACAATGAACTCTTTCACTTCCTCTACAATCTCCTATTGTCGATCTTCACTCAACTGAGCTCCCAGTCTCTCTCACTAGACTTGCTGATCCACTGCCACTGGATCCCCTGAGCTCTTCCAACCTTCTCGCTCAGTATCTTCCTCAAGCGTCACCCCCGCATCCCTGCTGGGTCCCTAGCTTGGCATCCAAGATACTTCTCAAGCGTCACCCCACTGACCTACTCGGACCCTAGCTTGACACACAAGGCTGCTCTGCAAGCGTCACCTCCGCTGGCTGGGTCCCTGCCTTAACACCTGCTGAAGTTTCCCAATTCTTCACCATCCCCAGCTGGTGAGAATACTGCTCCAGTACTTGCTTAAGCTACTTACAGTGGTCCCTGGTAACAATGTGAATGGTCCTTTAGTGGCGACAGCTTCCCCTCTACCTCCGACCACGACAGGTTTACCGTCCGGCAGAAACGCCACTTCTGTGTAGCGCCCTGTTCCTAAAGAATGTTGTAAATTTAGTTTGCCTGAGCTGTAAACAGCTCATATTTATTGTACAAAGTTTAATTAGCTTCTGTTCCAACTTTGGTTGTGTTGTGCATTTCTCACTGTTGCCAGTAGGTGTCACTGTTACCACAGGCCAGGAAGAGAAATACAGCAAACTAAACTGTATTGAATATTCTTTTCTCCAGAAACAGCCCAGTGGGAGTGTTCTTGCTGCTGTGCATTCTGGGAGAGGGTATTTAAGGGGCAGACGCCATGTTTCATTCTCTCTGCCTCACGGCCCTCCTGGCCTGAGGCTGTGTCACGTTCTCTGACCTCGGGGTCTGCTGGCCCAAGGCTGTGTTGCTGCAAGTAGGCCCAGAAGCCTGTCTGGGGCCTACTAATCCAGAGGTGGTCCTGGGCTGTCTTGCCTGAGTTGAAGAAGCCAAGCCAAGCTGAGGAGATCCAGGGGAGGACTCTTTCTGGAGAGAACCAGGCTGAAAGCTGGTCTCTCAGGAGGGCCTGGTGACTCGTTTGGAGGACGCGCCTAAGCTAATCTACCCTCACAGTACTGCCAGGTCGGCTTAAAGGTTCTGGTACCATGAAGCTGTTCTACAATTAACTAACTACTGGCTACAAAGTCCTGTGAGAGAGGATTATCCATTATCCAGGAGTCCCACTGATCGCTAAGTCCTGTGAGAGAGGCTTATCCAGAGAAATCATACCGGCTGCTAGGTCTGTGTGAGAGGCCTATCCCGTTATCCAAGATCTTCTAAAGAAAGCTCTTTTGTCCTTTGGATCTGAGGAATCCATCAGTGATCTGCTAAAGGTATCGGAAATCTCCCCTAACCCTCTGTCCTACTGCTACTTCAAGTTCTTTTATTAAAGCATTGGAAAAATACTAAAGTGACTGGTGTTCACATCTGTTCTACATTTCCCATCAAAGTCATAGACTCTTACTATTGGGGGTAACGGCAGGACCAAAAATATTCAGCAGCCCTCTAGGGGGTATCGCTACATCTGGTTGGACTGCAAGCCGCAGTGTCAACCCTACGCTGCTCTCTCTTGCTTCTGGATAGGCCCTCAGACAGCCTAGCAGCCAAATGTCCCCGGAATAGGCCTCAGGTTCTGGCCTAGCAGCCCGGGACAGCACAACACACGTCAACCCAGACAGCCATCCAGGTGGCATAGAACCCCGATCACCTAACTTCACCCAAATAAATAGGCTTTCCCAGCAGGCCAAAGGACCCAAGAAGATCCCTGCACATTGGCTGAGATACCCTATCTATTAATAATCTGTCCTTGCAATGCCATTGTTTTATCTAATGCCACCATATACCTGGCCATCTAGTGACAGAAGGAAGAAGTGCAGCAATTCCAGAATTGGGGTGGACTCAATTGATCCCCTATCAATTGGCCAAGGCAACTATACCTGGCAGGTAAATGTACTAGCAACCCTGTCTAAACATCAAGGTGCACCAGGAATGGCGGCGGCTACACCTGACAGTCGATCCAAAGATCAGCTGGGGACCGACATTGCGGGGTCCCTGGACAGGTAAGCGTCCATATATTAAAAGTCAGCAGCTGCAGTATTTGTAGCTGCTGACTTTAAATTTCTTGGGGTGCTGGACCTCCTCTTTAACGACACCCCAAACACAGGTCGCAAACGCAGTGTGTTTGCCTGCACCAGATTGCATAGTCCAGTTGCAGTCAGTTACATATGGTTCAAACAAACAAAAATTCTCAGCGCTACCCTAAATTGGTAAATTGCAAATGTCCAGAAAAAATGTTTAAAAGTAAGGTGCTCAGTCCAAATACATAGTAATGCCGCGTACACACGACCGTTATTCATGTCATGGAAAAAAAACAACGTTTTTCTCGACGTGATTTTTCGTGTTTCCTCTCAAGCCTGCCTTGCATACACACGTTCATAAAAAAAAAACGCTTGAGCAAAGCGCGGTGACATACAACACGTACAACGGCACTATAAAGGGAAAGTTCCATTCGAAAGGCGCCACCCTTTGGGACGCTTTTGCAGATCCTCGTGTTAATAAAGTTTGGTAAGAAACGATTCGCGCTTTTCAGTCTTCGCGCTTTTCAGTCCATTACAGCGTGACGAATGTGCTATCTCCATTACGAACGCTAGTTTTACCAGAACGAGCGCTCCCGTTTCATACTTGATTCTGAGCATGCGCGTTTTTTTCCCCGTCGTAAAAGCATACACACGACCGTTTTCCACGAGGTTAAAAAGAACAACGTGAAAAAAAAAATTCGGGCATTTTTCTCGTCAAGAAAAATGCTCTGGAGCATACACATGACCGTTTTTCACGACCGTTTTTAAAAATGGCATTTTTCTCGTCATGAAAAACGGTCAAGTGTACGCGGCATAAAGGGCATCAATAAAGTCAATAATGATGAAGCTGACTGTGGTCTCCAGTGGGAGTGAGGCTGCCTTTCCTCAGGTCTGGGAACCCGTGCTGAAACCGAAGAGGGAAGGGACGCCAGACGACCACTGGTGTAGCACAGTTTATTAGGAACAAATTAAAAACCAGTAACAATTCCACTCACAGAGGGTGTGAAGTGTGAAGGTCTGGGACCGGAGGAAGCTCAGAAGGTGATCCCGCTGGGGATCGGGTAGTCAGTCCTTGCCGCCGCCGTGGCTCCAGTAGATGGATGGGAGAGGACGCTGATGAGCGAGCTGTCACGAGCCAGAAACCACTTGTCCGATTGGCTGTTCCATCCCTTGGGCTGACAGGTGGTTTCTGGCTCGTGACAGCTCGCTCATCAGCGTCCTCTCCCATCCATCCATTGGAGCTACGGCGGCGGCAAGGACTGACTACCTGATTCCGGGCGGGATCATCTCCTGAGCTTCTTCCTGTCCCCTCCACACTTGACACCCTCTGTGAGTGGAACTTGTTAGTGTTTTTTAATTTGTTCCTAATAAACTGCTACACCAGTGATGGTCTGGCGCCTTTCTCTCCCTTCCCTCTTCTGTTACATATACAGTGCCTTGCAAAAGTATTCAGCCCCCTTTTTACCTATTTTGTTACATTACAGCCTTTAGTTCAATGTTTTTTTAATCTGAATTATATGTGATGGGTCAGAACACAATAGTCTAAGTTGGTGAATTAAAATTAGAAAAATATATACATAAAACTATTTTTCAGAAATAAAAAACTGATAATTGGCATGTGCGTATGTATTCACCCCCTTTGTTATGAAGTGGCTAAAGAAAGCCATTACTTTCAGCAAAAAGCAAAGTGGCAGATTTTGAGTTTGCGAAAA
The DNA here is from genome assembly GCA_029206835.1 of Rana muscosa. Taxonomy (NCBI): domain Eukaryota; kingdom Metazoa; phylum Chordata; class Amphibia; order Anura; family Ranidae; genus Rana; species Rana muscosa. The sequence continues at coordinate 679,178,724 of CM055118.1, read as the reverse complement.
GGCATGTGGGAGACTCCCAAAATGTATGGAGTGCTCTGGTCTGATGAGACTAAAATTGAACTTTTTGGCCATCAAAGAAAACGCTATGTCTGGCGCAAACACAACACATCACATCACCCAAAGAACACCATCCCCACAGTGAAACATGGTGGTGGCAGCATCATGCTGTGGGGATGTTTTTCAGCAGTCGGGACTGTGAAACTGGTCAGAGTTGAAGGAAAGATGGATGGTGCTAAATACAAGGATATCCTTGAGCAAAACCTGTACCACTGTGTGTGATTTGAGGCTAGGACAGAGGTTCACCTTCCAGCAGGACAATGACCCCAAACAACACTTGAGTGGTTTAAGGGGAAACATGTAAATGTGTTGGAATGGCCTAGTCAAAGCCTAGACCTCAATCCAATAGACAATATGTGGTCAGACTTAAAGATTGCTGTTCACAAGCGAAAACCATCCAACTTGAAGGAGCTGGAGCAGTTTTGAAAAGAGGAATGGGCAAAAATCCCAGTGGTGAGATGTGGCAAGCTCAGAGACTTATCCAAAGCGAATTGGAGCTGTGATAGCCGCAAAAGGTGGCTCCACAAAGTATTGACTTTAGGGGGGTGAATAGTTATGTACGTTGACTTTTTCTGTTACTTTGTCCTATTTGTTGTTTGCTTCACAATAAAAAAATAAAAAAACATCTTCAAAGTTGTGGGCATGTTCTGTAAATTAAATGAGGCAAATCCTCAAACAATCCATGTTGATTCCAAGTTGTGAGGCAACAAAACACGAAAGAGATTTAATCTCCAAGTACGGAAAGGTTTCTTCACAGTAAGAGCTGTGATAATGTGGAATAGATTCTTTCCTAGATGTACGTATTAAAGCTGGATACTAACATTTCTAGGTAAAGTTGATCCAGGGAATATCCGATTGCCTCTCGGGGAGTCCAGAAGGAATTTTTTCCCCTACTGGAGGAAATCCAATCATTCTTTGCTGGGGTTTTTTGCCTTCCTCTGGATCAACTGTGGGTATAGGATTGTGTACATGGGATTGTATGTTTTTTTTGTTTTATTCTTCTCTTTCATAGGTTGAACTAGATGGACTTGTGTCTTTTTTTCAACCTAACTATGTAACTACAGTGCCTTGCAAAAGTATTTTTTCCTCTAGACGTAAAAAGTGTTCCCTTGTCCTCTGTGATGACCTTAAAGTGAATAACTCCACACCAAGTTCACAATATGGAACACTTAAAGTGTTACTAAAGGTTCAATTTTTATTTTTTTTAAATAACAAATATGTCATACTTACCTCCACTGTGCAGTTCGTTTTGCACAGAGTGGCCCCACTCCTCCTGTTCTGGGGTCCCTCGGCGTCTCTCTCGGCTCCTCCCCACAATAGATAACCCCCTCTGGGAAGCTCTCTCCCAAGGGGGTTACTTTGCGGGCACGCTCCCGTGTCGTCCAATCAGCGTACATAGCCGCCGAGTGTATGACTCGGACCCGCCCCCCGACGCCCGCGTCATTGGATTTGATTGACAGCAGCACAAGCCAATGGCTGCGCTGCTATCAATCTATCCAATGAAGAGCCGAGAAGAGCCGAGAAGCCCGGGCAAAGATCGAGCGCGTTCGCGACGCGGGACTTTCCAGGGCTCAGGTAAGTAAAATGGGGGGGCTGGGGGGCCTATAATCGACAGATGTTTTTTTACCTTAATGCATAGGATGCATTAAAGTGAAAAAACATGAACCTTTACAACCCCTTTAAGTATTTATACATGTTTCAGTGTTGCCAACCGTCAGTAGTTTTACTGGCAGCCAGTACAAAATGGGCACTTTTCTCCTGCTAGTAAATGCCAGTGACAGGGAAATGTCGGCAGTAAAAATATAACCATTACGCTCGGCTCAAAACTGCGAATGCGCAATTCTGGTCTGGAGCCGGTCGAGACAATATGAGTGCCAGCTACAGTGTGTTCAGGTGGTGCCGGCTGGATGCTGGTCTGGCGGAGGTGGTGCCATGGTGCAAGGCCGAGCGGAGTGTCCGGAGCCTTGTGTGCGGGTCGGAAGCGAGGCAAGCACGGAGCGGGACTGTCAGTGCTGTTTTTTTGCCTTAATATCTACCTTTAAATCACATTGCTAATTTCATATTGTACTTGTTTGTAGCCTAATACTGAAATGTGCACTTAAAACTGTAATTTTTGGAAATGTCAGTAAAAAACTAGGCGGTGCCAATAAATCTTGGGTGTCATGTCAGTAAATTTAAATCTGGTAGGTTGGCAACACTAGTTGCAGTGTGTTTAAAAAAGTAGTGCATGCACTACTTTGGTGCAATGAAGTGCAATTTGAACCCATTCAAAATGAACGGGCTCAAATCGTACTGCACTGAAGCGCATGCAAATTGTGCAGGAATGCGGCCCCCATTCGTGCAATTATGCGATTTATAGTGTGAATCAAGATTAAGACGTATGCATGTCATTTTATTCTTTTGGTTAGAATGTTCATTTGTTCTAGCTACTAGGCTGAAATTACACTTATATAATGCCCCTTTCCCATGGGCGACCTGATCAGGTCCACCCGTTAAGCCCTGTACACACGATCGGATTTCCTATGGATTCTAATCCGATGGATTTTTCCATCGGAAATCCGATGAAGCTGACTTCCATCAGTCTTGCCCACACACCATCAGTCAAAAATCCGACCGTCCTAAACGCCGTGACGTAAAACACTCCGACAAGCCGAGAAAAATGAAGTTCAATGCTTCTGAGCATGCGTCGACTTGATTCTGAGCATGCGTGGGTTTTTTGTCCGATCGGAATTTGCTATCTGTTTTTTTCCCATCGGATAAATTTAAAACATGTTCTATTTTTTCTCACCAATGGAAAAAAGACCGATGGGGCCCATACAGGATCGGTTTGTCTGATGAGAAAAGTGCATCGGACTGTTTTCATCGGTAAAACCGATCGTGTGTACACGGCATAAGTTTTTCAGGGAGACTTGGTCAGAAGGTCTATGCATTCGTATGGACACAAGTCCATTTAAACCCACCTACCTCCGGATCCGATCTGGTCTGCTAAAAAAATGAAAGGGGATCCACATTCTTCCGTTTAGACCAGGGCTTGCCAAACTTTCTAAACAAAGGGCCAATTTCCTTTCCTTCAGACTTTAGGGGAGCCGGACTGTGGCCATTGGGAGTAGAAAAGGTCCCGACATCAGTGGGGAAAAAAAGTGTAATTGGAGTCCATTTAAAAAAAACTGCTGACAGACAGGGTTTTTATAACAAGAGAGACCCCAGTGGTCTCTTCTGTCATATTTGCCTCCCAATGCCTGTCAGCAGTAATGTTATCTGAGCTGCACATACACAGCTCAGATCACATTTACAGCACTCTCGCTGTGCCGTGGCAATGTGATTCCCGTGTGTATGTTGGGAGTATCATCACCGCAGCTTGGCCATTCAAGTGCCTGAAGAGATGGAACCTGGAAGGAAGACTAGGAGAAGATGGAACACTGGGGACCAAGGGGAGTGGTGACAGCACAGCACTGGAGGGCTGCATTTGACAGGTAAGTCTGCCAAATAATGGGAATTCTGGAAGCTGTGATGTCTCCCAATGGCTCCCATAGCCCAGCCATTGTCTGCACTCCCTCCTCTTCCCTGCAGTAGCAGCTCACCGGAATAGGGGAGCCAGAGCTGTATGATCACGTGATCAGGTTGGAGTGAAATAGGCAAGTACACACATCTTTTTAAGGTTAAAGGAGTTGTAAAGGTACATTTTTTATTTTCTAAATAGGTTCCTTTAAGCTAGTGCATTGTTGCTTCACTTACCTTTTCCTTTGATTTACCTTCTAAAGGTTTGTTTTCTTTGTCAGAATTTCTCACTTCCTGTTTCTCCTCACTGAACTCCACACCATCATCCGAGTGGTGTGGAGTCATCCAGAACAGCTTACTGAACAGCTTACTGAGGATAAACAGGAAGTGAGAAATTCAGACAAAGAAAACAAAGAAAAAAAATATTTAGAAGGGAAATCTAAGGAAAAGGTAAGTGAAGCAACAATGCACTAGCTTAAAGGAACCTATTTAGAAAATAAAAAATGTACCTTTACAACTCCTTTAAGAATAGTTTTTAAATGTGTTTTATTACCACTTTAAATGATAAGTTCACCTTTTAGGAAAAAATAATAAATGCACATTTTTTTGCAGGTAAATAAATGTGCATTTATTTTTTTGGAGCCTGTAAAGCATTGCACCAGCGCTCAGTAGATCGCTGGTGCCATGCAGGTCTCCAGCAGATCTGCCAGTGTATCTACTTCCCCGTACATCCCAAACGGGCAAGCAGATACAATCAGTGCCGGTGTCCTATCATTCTGGGTCCCCTATCAGATAGTGCCCGGGTTGGACTGCGCATGCGTAGTCCGATATCACGGAAATCTCTGAAACTAAACATCTGTTCAATCAGCTGTTGTTGGAGCATGCGCAGTTAACACGGGGGACCCATCTCGATAGAACAGCGCTGGCAGCCGCGCTCACTCAAATAAAAGGGGCGGGTGTATTATTGAGCAGTAATTTTTGAGAGGATGGTTTTCACAATAAACTACATGTCTGCGGGGCGTGTTTACAGAACTCAAGGGGCGTATTTACATAACTCTAGGGCTCACTCAATACAGCAAGGGGCAGATGGTTTTATAAAAGGGGCGGGTCTATTATTGAGCAGTGATTTTTTACAGGATGGTTTTCACAATAAACTACTAAAACATCCGCCCCTTTGAGAAAAGCACTGGGCAGCATAAATGTCTTGTATTAAGTGAGCGCGGCCTCTTATAATCATACCCACCCCTTGCTGTATTTCAGTGAGCGCGGCCAGCGCTGTTCTATCGAGATGGGTCCCCCATCTGATATAACGAGCGGCGGGAGCGAGCGCCGTGTTAACTGCGCATGCTCCAACTACAGCTGATGGAACAGCTGTTCAGTCTTGGAGATCTCCGTGATCTCTGATTGCGCATGCGCAGTCCAACCCGGGCACTATCTGATAGGGGACCCAGAATGTTAGAACAAGGTCATCCAGCGCCCAGGGCAAAGATGTCTAACCCCTCTCTCCCATTCATGATGTGCAAGCTTAGGGGATTCAACACCCAGCAGACATTCATTTGTTTAAATTACTGCTACTGTCACTACTACTGTCAGCCTTGGACCAGAAGGAAGGCACCCCCATTGCTACAGTAAACCATTGCGCCCAGGGCAACCATCCTTCCAGCCCACCCTTTGTCCCAGCCCTGGATACAATCTGACAGAAAGAGAGAACGTTATGACAGCTTTGTGGTACTTCATTGAAAACTACAAGTCAATAGCCACAAAGGCTGTCGGACCTAGTAGTTTCTTGAGTCACAGAACACTGTGAATGGATTGGATGATGCAGCCGGGTGCGTTTCTTGCAGAGTGTGACAGCTAGCGGGGGGGGGGGGGGGGTTGGGGAGAAGAACCCCTGCTAGCTGTCAGAATGGGAGATCAGGGGAAGGGGGCTGATGCATCTGTAACATGGGTGTAACCAGTGGCGGTGCGTCCATTAAGGGGACACGGGCGCTGCCCCCTCTCTCTTGCCACCTGTCTATCACCATAGATAGATTCATGCATTGCATGAATCTATCTGTGGCCGCCGCTGCCACCCCCTATTAAGGTGCCTGGATCCTTTTCGGGCGCCGGGCACCTAAATTACAGCAGCGGGGTATTTTTTGGAAGCACCTGATTAGAGCCATAGGCTCTAATAGGCGTCCAAAAAGGTGAACAGCGGGCGCCATGCTGGGCGCGCGCAGTTCACTCAGCGTTGTGTTAGGAAAGCGAATTAATATTCACTGAACCGACTCTCAGACAATCAGGTGCTTGGGTCTGTTACCTCTCACCTGGTTGGCTGAAACGACAGGCGCTGTAATTGGACGCCTTTCAGGCGTCCACTCATAGCAGAGGACGGGAAGAGAGGACGGAAGAAGACATCGAGGAGCGTGGAGGACATTGCAGCCATGACCCGCTGCCCCACCGAGACAGGTAAGTGCCGGGCGGGCAGGGGATGCATACTGGCAGCATTTGATGGGCACAGTAGCGGCAATTGATGGGCACACTGGCAGCAATTGATGGGCACACTGGCAACAATTTATGGGCACAGTAGTGGCAATTGATGAGCACACTGGCAGCAATTGATGGGCACAGTAGCGTCAATTGATGGGCACACTGGCAGCAATTGATAGGCACACTGGTGGCAATTGATGGGCACACTGGCGGCAATTGATGAGCAGAATGGCAGCAATTGATGGGCACAGTAGCGGCGATTGATGGGCACAGTGGCAGCAATTGATGGGCACACTGGCAGCAATTGATGGGCACAGTGGCGGCAATTGATGGGCACAGTGGCGGCAATTGATGGGCACACTGGCAGCAATTGATGGGCACACTGGCAGCAATTGATGGGCACAGTAGCGGCAATTGATGGGCACACTGGCAGCAATTGATAGGCACACTGGCGGCAATTGATGGGCACAGTAGCGGCAATTGATGAGCAGAATGGCAGCAATTGATGGGCACACTGGCAGCAATTGATGGGCACAGTGGCGGCAATTGATGGGCACACTGGCAGCAATTGATGGGCACACTGGCAGCAATTGATGGGTACAGTAGCTGCGTTTGATGGGCACAGTGGCTGCGTTTGATGGGCACAGTGGTGGCAATTGATGGCACAGTGGCTGCGTTTTATGGGCACAGTGGCTGCGTTTGATGGCACAGTGGCTGCATTTGATGGCACAGTGGCTGGGTTTGATAGGCACAGTGGCTGCATTTGATGGGCACAGTGGCTGCATTTGATGGGCACAGTGGTGCGCTTGATGGCACAGTGGCTGCGTTTGATGGCACAGTGGCGGCAATTGATGGGCACAGTAGCTGCGTTTGATGGGCACAGTGGCTGCAATTGATTGATGTTTTTTTTTCAGTTTGTTTGTGCCTCCCAAAAATTTTGAGCACCAGCCGCCACTGGGTGTAACCAGGGCTTTTTTTCAGGGGGAACTTGGGGGAACTCAGTTCCACCACCTCTGGCTCAGACCCTTTGGTGCCTCCTCACCACAATCACTTGTAAACACAGAAGTCTGGTTTCTGTGTTTACAAGTGACAGCTCTGCACTCTGTGTATAACCCCCTGAATTCTGCACTCTGTATGTAATGCAATTGTGGTATTTAATGCTCCTTTAAGACCCTTCTACGGTTTGTGAAATCTGAATGGGGTCGTGGTTGAGTTCCTGCACCTATTTTCTGAGAAAAAAAGCTCTGGGTGTAACATATTACATGTTACAAAAAGTGAACATATCCTTTAAAGTGACACAAAGAATAGATTACAGGGCCATTAAATAGTGGATGTGTATAGATTATTTTTGAGGTATAATGTATTTTTTTGATGCTTTTTTTCTCCTACATATGTTTTAGCAGTAGCAAAATGTGGTAAAAAGCTGCGTTTTTACATGCTTGTTTCCGTGTTTGGCGTTAATACATTCTATTGGCCAGAATTCAGGCCATTAGAGTGCATTAACATGGGAACGAGGCTAGCATTAATGTGTGTTTATGCGCTTTTAAGTGTTTTTATGCTCAAAAGCTCCTCAGCTGAAAGCACAAGTAATGTTTTTTTTTTCCTGTCTCTAAATGCCCCATTGACACATAGGTTAACATAGAGGGGCGTTTAGAGGCAGAAAAAAGAGACTCAAACGCCTGTAAAAGCAGCGATTTTGAGCTCAAATGAGCATGAGGCCTAAGCATACTGTTAAGTTTTCTATTCCTCCCAGAACGACGCTTGTCCTGCCTGTCCACAAATGTACAGTGACCAGGTGGGAATTGGTTAAGGTAAAAAACACCCCACTAACTCTCCCACCCCCAAACACTTACCTGAGTCCTCTCTCCATCCAGCGCTGTGCCTGTGTATAGCAATGCTGCCCTCTCTTCCTCTTGTCACAGGCTACACTGATAGCAGCAAGAGTCATTGTCTTCTACTGGCATCAGTCAAACTCTGTGAGGAGAGAGCAGGGGGTGTGGCTGAGCCACGCGGTGTGTTTCTTGGGCGCACACAGCCCGGCTCGGGAGTGTACCCACATAAGTGCCCCCACAGCACATGGCTTGCTATAGGAGCATTCAGAGAAGAGTAGGAGCGGAGAGCGCTGGCGGGCGACCAAAAAAGAAAATGTAGCGATACCCTCAGTTAAGAGGGCCGCAGATTTAGTTTGGGCCCTGAAGACAGCTCCGCCAACCCCCAGCAATTTACTCGACCCCCTTCTGGCACAGTTAGTCTAGGGTAATATATATATCTTATGCTCTATGGTTAAATTCAGACACCAATGCAGTGATAGATGAATAACGAGTTTACTTCTACTGGCAATAAAATCAACAGTTATCACAATCACAGGAATATATCTGCAGAGCCCTGCAGCATTAAACACACTATAACTAGTAGGCTTGTGCAATTCGTTTCGTAACGAATCAAAATTCGTCCGAATTTAGCAACTTTCGGACATTCGGAAGCATTCGAATTTCCGAACAGAGCAATTACGAATAAAACCGAATCCGAAATAAATTATACCGCAAAATAGCGAATGCCCGAAGGTCTTCGGCATAATTCGTTATGAAAAAAGTTACGAATGTACGAATCCATTCGAAGCACAATAACACTCACTCTGCTCTCTGCTTCTCCCTCACCATGCTGAACTCCCTCTCAAAATGGTGTACAGGGGCGGAGGCTATAGCCGCATGAAAAAACGAAAGTAAAATACGAGATTTCAAATCCATTCGAAGCACAATAACACTCACTCTGCTCTGCTCTCTGCTTCTCCCTCACCGTGCTGAACCCTCTCAAAATGGTGTACAGGGGCGGAGCCTATAGCCGCATGTAAAAAACGAAAGTAAAATACGAGATTTCGAATCGTTACAAATAACCGCTATGTATTTAGAAAAGTACAAATCCATTCGAAGCACATTAGGCATAATAGGCAGCGTCGTTGTGAGAGAGACACGGAAAATTACGAATCAACGAACCCAAAAAAAGTTACGAAAGTAGGAGTTGTGTCCAGAATCAACGAAAAACAACGTACTCTACCGAAAGTACGAATTATAAAGCAACAAAAAATTCAACGGAAAATGTCGCTTGCAAAAATACGAATGAGTCCGAACACGAAAAATCCCGTCTAGCAAAATTACGAATGATTACGAATCAACAGGACCGGAAAGAAACGAACCGAAACGGAACGAATTTTTCCGTTGTGCACAAGTCTAATAACTAGTCAGATATGGCGCACACGCGCCACGTGTAACAGTACTTCACTAAGCGCCCTATGGCGCAGCAACTAAATAAACTACCTAGATGGCCAGGCCTGACCATATAACTCAGTCTCTAGTAGGGGTAAAATTCTTTGCATGCAAGTCTTTAAACGGTGGTGCACATTTCAGGAACACATTTGTAATCCAAGGGGGGGGGGGGGGGGTAAAAATGCCAACACAGTACACTCCACTTAAGATCCGTTCAACTCAGTTCTGCTTTGGATCTCAAATGGGGAAAAGAACTCAAATAGGAACTAGTGGGCCACGGCAGTCTGTAGGCCTAACAATGATATAAAGTATTTGTGGATTGAGCAAGTGCTCACTCACCCCTCCGGATGCGATCTCAGTCCGGGAACTTCCACCTGCTGTGTCTCCTCACACAGCTCTGCAGCAGTCTGGTCTCCGGCTCAGCAGCGGTTGAAGAAAACCGAGTCAGATGCCACCCAGGCTCGAGATGGGGTGGAAGGCTCTTTGGTAACTGCGCAAGGCCCCAGGCTTCAGGCCTTGCACAGCAGAAGGTCTGCACAGGAGGATCTCTCACTGAAGTCTCGTGTCCCAAAGAGGCCGAGCCCAGCCTCGCCTCCTCCTTTTATAACCCCTCCCATGAGTCTCTGGGGTGGAAACATTGCCGAAAGGGGTTCTGGGTAGCGTAGTCTCTCTCCTCTGCTTTCACTTCCAGTAAAGTCTCTTCTCTACTCCCTCCCGACTCACCTCTCACCCGGAAAGTCCTGTCTCTCGCTATTAAAGGGGAATACCCTGCTACACACTCCCCCCACTTAAACTCTTTGATCCCCAAAGATAATTCTAGCATACATTGCGTACAACCCTAGACAACATTTCGTATGATGTTGGCATAGGGAATTCCCACCAAAACAAAGGGGTTAAATTCCCTTGCCCACAGGTCACACTATCATGAGTGGCCTGCCTAACTGTGCCAGAGAGTGAGTGGGGGTTGCCCCCCACCAAATGAACAGTGGAGGGATCCGGATTCTCTACACTCCTCCTGGCAGTGACCACAGAATCTTCTGAGCTCTTCCCCATTTGTGGGTAGGTCAACTTTTTGGGAGGCCTTATGACTCTTCGAGCCCTCTGCTCTCTTGGGGTTTCTGGCTCTGGCTCCACAGGCTCCTCTTCCATAGCAGGCTCGGGCAACACGGCAGGCTCTGTAACATCTGCTTCAGAGGCCGAAGGATACATAGAGTCTCTAGGGTCCTTTTCAGAGTAAGTATCACAAGCATCTTCCCAGTAATCTGATGAAGGACTAGATGGGATGAACTCAGTGGCTTCTGCATTCAGTTGTCCATCTATAGTGTCTTCAGTGGTTGGAAGATCTATAGCAGAAGTTCCTGGAGTTGGGGAAGGCCACAGCCAGTCAAGTTCTCTTCCTTCATCTCCACTAAGTTCAGAGGCCTCTCCATCTTCAGCCCGAGAGGTCTGGGACCGAGTGTTTGGCCTGGGGGTATCCAGAATAGAGACTGGTTCAGGGGAGTCCCTCACTGGAGGTATCCTGACTGCTTCAGCAAGTGGGAGGAGGTGGTTTCGATGCCACGTCTTCAGTGGTCCTACCTTTCCTTCTGGCTTCAACTTGTAGACAGGTAGGCCCGGCAGCTTCCTACAGATGACATAGGGTTCAGATCTCCATCTGTCTGCAAGTTTGTGTTTTCCAGGGACCCCCAGATTGCGTAGCAGTACTCGGTCCCCGGGCTGCAGGTCTTGCACCCGGACCTTCAAGTTGAAGTTTCTTTTGTTCCGAGCTCCCCTTTGATCTGAGGCCGCTTGAGCTTGTTCATAGGCTACTTTCAGGCTGTGTCTGAGCCTGTCCACATATCCTTTGTGGGATGTGGCTGAGGAATGGTCTAAAGAGGTGCCAAAGGCCAGGTCCACAGGTAACCTTGCTTCTCTCCCAAACATGAGTCGATATGGGGAGTAGCCTGTAGCATCACTGGTGGTGCAGTTGTAAGCGTGTACTATAGCTGCTATGTGTTTGCTCCAATGTTGTTTCTTCTCACTATCCAGAGTTCCCAACATGTTGAGCAGGGTTCGGTTAAACCTCTCCGGCTAAGCATCTCCCTGTGGGTGGTAAGGTGTGGTTCGGGTTTTCTTGATTCCTAACGAATCCAGGAGTTTCCGGATCAGCCGACTCTCAAAGTCCCTTCCTTGATCTGAATGGAGTCGCTGTGGCAGCCCATAGTGGACAAAATACTTCTCCATAAGTACCTTGGCTACTGTGGAAGCCTTCTGGTCTTTGGTTGGGAAAGCTTGGGCATACCGGGTGAAATGATCGGTTATCACCAGAACATTTCCTAGTCCACTCAGGTCGGGTTCGAGGCAGAGAAAATCAATGCATACCAGATCCATTGGGCCTTGACTTTGTAGATGGCCCATTGGGGCAGTTTGATGGGGTAAAGTCTTCCTCTGGATGCAGCGTGCACATGAATGGAAGTACTCTTCTACTTCTGCCCTCATGCAGGGCCAATAGAACCGATTTCTGACGAGTTGAAAGGTCCTCTCCGCCCCTAGGTGGCCATGATTGTCATGTAGGGCAATCAGAACAGTCTCTCGATGTTTTTCCGGAAGGAACAATTGCCATTTATCTTCCAGGTCATCAGAGGGGCCCCTTCGGTAGACCACTCCCTGATGCACCTGCAACCTGTCCCACTCTTTCCTCAACAGGCGAGCTTCCTTTGAGGAGTGGCGCAGGAGTCTATTTGGATCCTGATTCTCCAGGGCTTCCAGAACCAATTTCCCCATGGGGTCTTCTAATTGGTCGCATCTCAGTTCCTTCTTGGACAGTTTCGGCAGATTGTCTTCCTCCAGTTGGGTTACTCCACAGTATTGTTTGGGGACTCCTACCATGGTAACTCCTATCTCTTCCGCCCTTGAGCCTCCTCTGGCTTGTAATTCAGCCCCTTGACAAAGGGCCCGCACCCCGTCAGGTGCCACTTTAGTACAGTCTTCCGTGTCACTGGTGGGGCCATGAGATCTTCTGGACAGAGCGTCTGCATCTCGATTTCCAGCCCCTGGCCTGTACTTTAGGCTGAAATTGAATCCAGACAGTGCGGCTAGCCACCTGTGTCCAGTGGCGTCCAGCTTTGCTGTGGTGAGCTGTGGTGAAAAGGTAGGTAAGGGGGTTGTTGTCGGTCTTCACAGTGAACTCCGCCCCATACAGGTAGTCTTTGAGCTTGTCTACTACCACCCACTTAAGGGCCAGGAACTCCAGCTTGTGAGTGGTGTAGTTCTTCTCAGAGGGGGTCAGGCTCCTGCTCACGTAGGCAACAGGCCGCAGTTGTCCTTTGTGTTCTTGGTAAAGTACTCCTCCCAGACCGTCATGACTAGCATCTACATGTAGTTCATAGGGTTTGGTTGGGTGGGCGTAGGCCAAGACTGGTGCAGTGGTTAGGCTCTTCTTCACACTTTTGGTTCCACTGATCTCTGACTGACTCTCCCGGCTTCCTGGGCCCTGAGTCGTCCTCTTCCCCCTCGGTCTTGAGTAGTTCATTCAATGGTCTGGCAATTCGGGCGAATCCTTCCACAAACCTCCTGTAATAGGAGCAGAACCCCAAGAAGGATCTGAGTTCTGTTACTGTGGTGGGTCTTGGCCAGGAGGTAACTGCCTCCAATTTCTCAGGGTCTGTGGCCACCCCTTCTTCAGACACTATGTGCCCCAGATAGTTCACAGAAGACTGGTAGAACCGACACTTCTCAGGCGAAAGCTTGAGTCCCTCCTCACTGAGTCTTCTCAACACTTTTTCCAGCCTCTCTTCGTGTTCTTCCAGGGTTCTCCCAAAGACAATGACATCGTCCAGGTATACAAGGACTTCAATAAGGTTCATGTCTCCTACAGTCTTCTCCATGAGACGTTGGAAGGTAGCAGTCCCTGAGGCATTCGATCAAACTCGAAGAACCCCACTGGGGTTATGAAGGCTGTCTTCTCCTTGTCTTCTGGATGCATAGGGATCTGGTAGTATCCACTCTGGAGATCCATAACGCTGAACCACTTGGCTCCAGACAAACTCTGTAAAGCGTCCTCTATCCTCGGAGTGGTGTACTGGTCGGGGATGGTTCTCCTGTTATAAGTCCTGTAGTCTATACAGAGCCTCAACGACCCATTCTTCTTCCTGACCACCACTTATCGGGGAGGCATAGGGGCTTCTAGACTCCCGGATCACACCAGTCCTCTTGAGTTCTGCGAGTTGTTCCCTTAGATCCTCCAGATCTGCTAGTGGGACCCGCCTGACCCTCTCTCTGAAGGGCTGGTCTTCTTGGAGGCGGATTCGATGGGTGGCACTCCTTGCACACCCCACATCGAACTCATCTTTGGAGAAGATCTTCTCCCATCTGGTCAATTGGGCCTTGGCTCTCTCTTTTCAAGCCCTGGGCAGATTCGGGTTTTCCATGGACAGCTTCTCCAAAACGTCTCCTTCTTCACCCGTCACCTTGACCTCTGACAGGGTAACCGGGGCAGCAGGGCTCACCTGGCCCAGCAGCATCCTGGCTGGGATTTCCATGGGGCCACCTGTAGTATTCCTAACACTCACCGGAACTCTACAATGGGCCTTCTTCAGGGCCTTCAGCGGAATCACTTCTGGTATCACTTCCAGATCGGAGGACTCTTCCCTTGGGTCGGACTGCAGCATGACAAAGGGTCCAGGTTGCTCCCAAGTAAGCTTCACAGTGGCTCTGAGACAGGTTACTTCGCCGGGCTGCAACACTACCCCTTCTCTTCCAAGTCTCCACACCTTCCCTATCCCCTCCCCAGGGGTCTTCTGCTCTAGGACCAGCCGTTGGTAGGCCGTCTTCAGCATGGGGTGGATCTTGGTGGCCGCTGGCCCCTTCTCTTTCACTGGAGGGGTTAGGAGTCTTCGGACCAGGTCCGTGTTCGTCCCTATTATAAGGGAACTCTTGTTGGCTCCTGGCGGCCGAGGGCACACAACTGCCAGGGTATCAAACACTTCGGCCTTCCCAGCCACAGATGGGTCAAAGGTCATCTTGACGGGCAGATAGCCATCGTAGGGGAAGCACTGGGTTCCAATCCCCCATATTTCCAGTTCCTCTATCTTCTGGATGGGCAGATGACTCAAGTGCTTATCGTAGAAATCGGGTATAATAGGGTTACCTGTGCCCCAGTGTCCAAGATGGCTCTGGTGTAGACTCCCTCCACTTGAATGGGTACTACAGGAGATGGGCCTACCAGCTTCTCCGGGTATGGCCTGGTATGGGTCGCCTTCTTCTGGTCCTTTCCCTTCGGACTCTCTGTCGTCCAACTCCCTTTGGGCTTTAGTCTTTCTTGAGCCTGGTATGCATTGATTTACCTCCTTTCTATGGGTGTACATACCCGCTGAGGGATATTATTGTTTTTCTTAGGTATGCATCCCCTTTGGGGAATGCTGTGCCTCTTCTGAGGGGTCTTGCCCCCTTTCTCTGGGGTGTATCTCTGTTGAGGAATGTAGTGTTTCCTCTGAGGGGTTTTGTCTCTTTTTATCTGCTTCACATTCAGCTTGGAGCTCACTGAGGATGATGGGCACCCGGTTGACTCCTTCACCGGGGCCCTCTGGAGTTTCCCGCCGGCTTGCGGTTATCTGTTTTCTTCTTCTTGGGACTGGAACATGTAGCTGCAATGTGGCCAACTCCCCCACAGTTAAAACAGATTATGTCCCCCCAGTCTTGCAGAGATGCGGGTGCCGAAGCAACTGGGAACAGTTCCTTTCTCGCTACTTCTTTCTCAGGACCCTCTGTGTCTTTCGCTATCAGAGAGGTCAGTATCCCCAACACTTGGGACATCTGTGACTTCAGGGTGTCCACCTCTGAGTCTCTCTCAGGAGTCATGGCCGACCTGACCATCGCCACTGGAGGGTTGGGTGGCTCGACTGGTTGGCTCCTCTTTTTCTCTTCCAGCATAGCCTCTTCCTCTCTGATTGTTCGGATCAAATCGGGGTATTCCAGGCTATTCCCATCCCGTCGGGTGCGTAGCGCCAATGCGATGGGGTCCAGGGGCTGAGCTCCCCTCAAGACCTGCTGGACACAGGCCTCATCTACCTTCCTTGGGTCAATCCCCTTCTTCAGTATGATCTTGTGCAGGATTTTATCCAAGCGTCTCATGAACTCTGACAGTTTCTCTCCTGTCTTCTGGTAGCAGTGTTCCAACTGGTACGTGAGTTCCGTGACTTTTTCTGTCCCGCCAAACACATTCTGCAGAATGTCCAGATAATCCTGCGCATCACAGTCTGTCTTGCTTATCTTAAGGTTGCGTATGGCTTCTAACGCAGGCCCCTTCAAACTCTCAGAGATCCTCTGTTTCTTTCTATGTTCTGGGACTTCCCATTCCTCTAGGGCCTGAGTGGTGCCATCCAGCCATTCCTCAAATCCCTCTTCCCCCGAAGGTACAGGTTTTCTTCCAGAAAATATTCTAAGTTTTCTGTATCCCGACATCGGGTAGTCTGTGGGGTCCCTCTTGCACTGGGCTAGAATCTCTCCTAGAACCGCGCACAGCTCTGCGCTGAGGGTGGTTGATGGTGACTCGGGACTCTCTCTAGCCTTCTGCTTTCCTGCTTTAGGGGATGGTGGAGGAGATATTTGTGAAGATAACGGTTTTTGTATTTGGAACCGATCTCCCTTATGTGGCAGTGCATGTATCAGATGGTAGGTCTGACCATCCATAGCTTGTACGCTCGGGCTTTTAAAATGCTCTGGAATTTCGTCTTTCCACTCTATTGCCAGATCCCCGGGAGTTCAATAACTGCCGCCGCGGCCGGATCTGCGCCAGCCACTGTGTACCACTGTCCTACTTCTAGCAGGTCCATGCCGGTACTTTTGGCGTGTTCGCTTGCTGTATCAGGATCCCGGACGAGAACCCCCACGTGTAGCGATACCCTCAGTTAAGAGGGCCGCAGATTTAGTTTGGGCCCTGAAGACAGCTCCGCCAACCCCCGGCAATTTACTCGACCCCCTTCTGGCACAGTTAGTCTAGGGTAATATATATATCTTATGCTCTATGGTTAAATTCAGACACCAATGCAGTGATAGAAGAATAACGAGTTTACTTCTACTGGCAATAAAATCAACAGTTATCACAATCACAGGAATATATCTGCAGAGCCCTGCAGCATTAAACACACTATAACTAGTCAGATATGGCGCACACGCGCCACGTGTAACAGTACTTCACTATGCGCCCTATGGCGCAGCAACTAAATAAACTACCTAGATGGCCAGGCCTGACCATATAACTCAGTCTCCAGTAGGGGTAAAATTCTTCGCATGCAAGTCTTTAAACGGTGGTGCACATTTCAGGAACACATTTGTAATCCAAGGGGGGGTAAAAATGCCAACACAGTACACTCCACTTAAGATCCGTTCAACTCAGTTCTGCTTTGGATCTCAAATGGGGAAAAGAACTCAAATAGGAACTAGTGGGCCACGGCAGTCTGTAGGCCTAACAATGATATAAAGTATTTGTGGATTGAGCAAGTGCTCGCTCACCCCTCCGGACGCGATCCCAGTCCAGGAACTTCCACCTGCTGTGTCTCCTCACACAGCTCTGCAGCAGTCTGGTCTCCGGCTCAGCAGCGGTTGAAGAAAACCGAGTCACATGCCACCCAGGCTCGAGATGGGGTGGAAGACTCTTTGGTAACTGTGCAAGGCCCCAGGCTTCGGGCCTTGCACAGCAGCAGGTCTGCACAGGAGGATCTCTCACTGAAGTCTCGTGTCCCAAAGAGGCCGAGCCCAGCCTCGCCTCCTCCTTTTATAACCCCTCCCATGAGTCTCTGGGGTGGAAACATTGCCGAAAGGGGTTCTGGGTAACGTAGTCTCTCTCCTCTGCTTTCACTTCCAGTAAAGTCTCTTCTCTACTCCCTCCCGACTCACCTCTCACCCGGAAAGTCCTGTCTCTCTCTATTAAAGGGGAATACACCGCTACAAAAAGATAAGTCAATATCCTTGCATAGAGCAGGTAAATATAACATCTTTTTTATTTTAATTGGAAAAAAAATGTAATATAATTTTAACCACTTCAGCTCCGGAAGGTTTACCCCCCTTCATGACCAGGCCATTTTTTGCAAAAGGGCACTGCGTTTTTTTAACTCACAACTGTGTGGACGTTTGATGCTGTACCCAAAAAAATGTATGTCCTTTTTTCCCCACAAATAGAGCTTTCTTTTGGTGGTCAAAGGTGCCTGGGAGTGGACGAACCACACACACCCAGGCTGAAGGTGCCTGGGCGTGGACCTCGACCAGAAGATGTCCGCCCCTTTTATACCCTCTCCCGACAGGCACAGCAGGTTCCCCGCCCCGCCGTACTACTGCCGAGAGGGGACACAAAAGGCGCAGCCCTCTATTGGTGGTTCAACCCTGGCCCATGGCCACAGGGAACTGTACACTAATACTATCTCCCATGAACAGAAATGGTCCATTTCCCTAACAATCAGTGTGTCTGAGCCTAATTACCACTCAGACACTCCCCTTAAATGGAACACCCCGCTACACTAGTAATGGTGGCGATCAGCGACTTATAGCGGGACTGCGATATTGCAGCAGACAAATCACAAACCTAACTGACACTTTTTAGGGACCAGTGATCAATGCTAAAAAATATGCACTGTTACTGTACTGACACTGGAAGGGAAGAGGTTAACATCAGGGGCGATCAAAGGGTTAAATGTGTTCCCTAGGAGTGATTGCTAACTGCGGGGGATGTGCTTTTACTGGGGGGAATGTAAAGATCTGTGTTCCTGCTTAGCAGGAACACAAGATCAGCACATTCCCCTCTCACAGAACGGCGATCTTCCTTGTTTACATAGGCAAACCGCCATTCTGCCTTTTGCCTGAACAATTGGAGCTGCTGATTGGCTCCTGTGGTGTCCAATCACAGAGGTAGTGGGTTGCTGGCTGCGTACGTGCGTGCGTACCAGGTATGTGATCTGGTGCAGAGCGGCTGCCCCCCCCCACGCAGTAAATCTATGGTGGGGGGTCGCTAGGCTTGTTTGGCTGTACTTGTGTGGATCACAGGAGTGCAGTTTGTTCTGCACTCCTGTGACCCATTTTTAGCAGAGAGCGGGCTGAAGCCCACTGTTGGCTGACGTCACAGAGCCAGTCTAGGCGGTGGAAAGAGTGTGACAATATGGTGGGGATCCACCCACATCCCTGGACCGCCACCTGGCTCAGCCTTTCAGCGAGCTACTGAGAGCCTGAGACAGCCACTCCCGCCCCCTCCAGGGCTCAGAGCTCTAGTGAGCGAAGGGGGGGGGGGCAGACAGTCACTAGCTCTCTGCTAATGGAGCTCTGAGAATCAAGTGATCTGCAGTGTTTGATCGCTCGGTTTTCAGTCTTTGAGCCAGCGGGTGACAGATGCGGCATCCACCTAGGGAGGTATTCTTGAAAAAAAAAATCCCATACAGTGGAACCGCGGATTACGAGCATAATCCATTCCAGGAGAATGCTTGTAATCCAAAGTACTCGCATATCAATGCAAGTTTCCCTATTGATGTCAACAAAAACAAAAATAATTTGTTCCGCATTGACTTCAATGGCATGCAATACCGCATGTGGCAAGAGGCGGCGGAGAGCCTCGGATATGGCCGGAAAGGCCCGAAGACACTTCGGCTGACCTCGGAAAGGAATGTAGTATTTCCGAGTCTTTCCAAACATTTCCAAACGGCGCAGATCGGCTCCGACGCCCCCCCCCCACCTCAGGCCAAGCACGGTACTTTAAATACAGTGCTCGTATTGCGAAACGCTTGTTAACCGCGTTACTCGCAATCCGAGGTTCCACTGTACTTCTCTTTTAACAAACTTGCCAGAAGTGCAGCGCCATAGCCCTTGTACAGCACAGCTTCATACATACATAGTTGCCAACAGTCACGGATTGGCCGGGACATTCCCGGGATTCAAACCCTTTTCCCGGATTTATTTTGTCCCGGCCAATGTCCCGGCCAATCCGTTTTTTCCCGGTTTCCACGACTTTGGCCGCCGCGGGCCGACGCCGCTAGAGGCCCACGGCCGGCGGAGACAATGTCTCCGCCGGCCGCCATTTTAAAGAAGACCAAAACCAGGATGTAGTACAATAGAAAATAAAGCTGCTGCGGCGCCGCCCACACCCCGCGTCTCCCCGTGGGTGGGCGGTGCCGCAGCAGCTTTATCTTCTATTGTACTACATCCGTGTTTTGGCTGGCCGGCCGGCCACCCCCCCGCCCCGCCCCGCCCCGCCCCGCTGCAGGTCTGTCTGTAATGGAAAGGGGCGGGGGTGGGCGGCGCCACAGCTTAATTTTTTGTGCAGCCACGCGGTCGGCTCCGCCTCTATTTTGTTCCCCCTCGGGAAGGGGAAACAGTAATGGCGGTCGAGACAGGAGACACCTGGTTAAGGGGGGACTCCGCTGGGGACGCCTGATGTAAGGGGGGACTCCGCTGGGGACGCCTGATGTAAGGGGGGACTCCGCTGGGGACGCCTGTTGTAAGGGGGGACTCCGCTGAGGACACCTGATGTAAGGAAGGACTCCGCTGGGGACGCCTGATGTAAGGGGGGACTCCACTGGGGACGCCTGATGTAAGGGGGGACTCCGCTGGGGACGCCTGATGTAAGGGGGGACTCCGCTGGGGACGCCTGATGTAAGGGGGGACTCCGCTGGGGACGCCTGATGTAAGTGGGGACTCCGCTGGGGATGCCTGTTGTAAGGGGGGACTCCGCTGGGGACGCCTGTTGTAAGGGGGGACTCCGCTGGGGATGCCTGATGTAAGGGGGGACTCCGCTGGGGACGCCTGATGTAAGGGGGGACTCCACTGGGGACGCCTGATGTAAGGGGGGACTCCACTGGGGACGCCTGATGTAAGGGGGGACTCCACTGGGGACGCCTGATGTAAGGGGGGACTCCGCTGGGGACACCTGATGTAAGGGGGGACTCCGCTGGGGACACCTGATGTAAGGGGGGACTCCGCTGGGGACACCTGATGTAAGGGGGGACTCCGCTGGGTACGCCTGATGTAAGGAAGGACTCCGCTGGGTAAAGCTGATGTAAGGACGGACTCCATTGGGGGCACCTGATGGCATCTGGTGGCAGGCGACGTGGCAGGTGACACACTTGGGGCTTACAGTGATTCGGCATTATGGTGAGTTGAATGATTTCATTTTATATTAAAATGTAATAATAGAAATAATGCACTTCAGTCATCCTGACACCATAACAACCATGGTGCCAGGATAATTGAAGAGCTAACACCAGATGTTTGTAGTATCTTTATCTGCTGATTGGTAAACTCTGGAATACACACATATTTCTATTGTGGTGTAGGATCTGGGCCTGCTGTCCCTCCATCCTTCCTTCTCTTTCCTTCCCTCTCTCTTTCTTTCTCTCTTTCTTTCTCCCTTCATCCCTCATTCATCTCAGACTCTAACCACACCCCCTTTGAGCCACGCCCATTTAAGCCACTCCCACTACCCGCGTAAACCATCGCGCACAGCTTTTTTCTGCTAGGGTGTGACACACCTACAAACGAATGCACCGCCCCCTAATTATAGCAAGGCTCCGCCTACATGCGAAAAAGTGTCCCGGATTTTTTTTTTGCAATGTTGGCAACTATGTACATAGAACAGCTAATCCAAACACATAGAAGTCACTGCTTGAAACAGCATATGTGAATAGCTAAGGGTTCAAGCTGTACACACGATATAATAGTATACGCCCCTTTATACTGTACTAACAGGCAACTATGCACAGTGCATTCTATACCGCCCCGCCTCTGTGGAGGTGTGGCTAATGACGCCCTGCACACATCACGTGGTGCGGCGTTCTGTGTGGGCGGGAATGCGGGTATGACGCAGTTATTCTACCTCAGGCTCAGGCTGGCCGTCCGTGGAGAGGATAAGTACCGTTTGGGGCTTCAGTGAGGGAACGGTTTTCGGCTGCCACACCATGAACTGGGTTGGAGGCTCCAGGCGAGTTATTCATTGATGTAACTTCCGGTTTGCAGTACTATATACTTGCGGGCGGAGCCATTTTAAAGTGGCCCTGTCAGTGTCTGGAAGTGTGTAATGTGGAGAGAACGTTATAACCAGCAGCCTGCTCGGTGTAATCGTCAGTGAATTGGTTGCTGAGAGACTTCATAGTCTATGTGGCAGTTGTCCATACAGGCCCTTTCATGACTTGTGTTCTGTGGGGAAGGGCTATTGGGAAATAAAATGACTTTTTTTTAATAGTTATTTTTAAGACATGTTAGAAGGGTAATATTAGGGCCTGTCTTTTGTTAACCGCTTGGCCTCTGGAAGATTTACCCCCAACTTCATGACCAGGCCAATTTTTGCGATACGGCACTGTTATTTTTACTGATAATTGCGCGGTCATGCAACACTGTACCCTAAGTTATGTCATCTCTTTTCCCCCATAAGTGTAGCTTTCTTTTGGAGGTATTTGATTACCTCCTGCGTTTTTTTATTTGCACTATAAACCTAAAAAAAAGATAATGAAAAAAAAAAAAGTGTGTGTGTATATATATATATTAGGGCTGTGGAAATTAACTATTAATTCCTCGATTAATCGATTAATTGTTTTGATCGATCAAAATTCTTTGGGCTTGCCGTGTCCATCTGAAGGGCTCCTTTGCTGTGCCTTCATATCTGCATGCCGGCGGGACCTTACTATCTGCCACACGCAAGGGCTGTTACACTTCCCTCTATCACCCTGGGATTCTACAGCCATCCACTGGGAGTTGTGATAGTTCCCTTCACGTGACATCTACATGCCAACGGACTGATGTTAGCCCCTTTCATCTGGATCAGGGGTCTTCAAACTACGGCCCTCCATCTGTTGCGGAACTACAATTCCCATCATGCCTAGTCATGTCTGTGAATGTCAGAGTTTTGCAATGCCTCATGGGATTTGTAGTTCCGCAACAGCTGGAGGGCCGTAGTTTGAGGATCCCTGATCTGGATTAAGCAGTGGTATCGTTGTACACATTTTTATACCAGTATCATACTTAGCTACATGTTTTTATGACTGCTTTTGCTACCTTTTGGAATTACTGGCACCATTTTTACAGTTTATGTAGCTACATCGATTTTATCTCCAGTGCAATATCTATTTTGTTACCTACTTGAAGACTATAAAAGTTTTAATGCTATTCCCATCGAGCGCTGCCTTTGTGTGTTTTTTGTATCCTGCTATCCATTTTTCCAGTGGTTGGTAGCTGCACTGGGAATCGGCCTGCAAGGAGATCAGCTAAAAGTAGTTGGATCTGTATGTGCGTTTATAATTAATCGAAATTAGTCGATTAATCGATTTAAAAAAAAAAAAGATTAATCGAACACGAAAATTTTAATCAGTAACAGCCCTAATATATATATATATATATATATATATATACACACATACACACACACACACACTTTTTTTTTTTTTTTTACTTGCCGACCAGCCAACATTGTACTGCAGCATGTAGGCTCGTTCCCGCAAATCGCCGTCATCGTACGTCGGCTCGGGAACTCAAATTTGTGGCCGCACGCCCACTGGCCAGCGGGTGAGCCGTTTATCGTGTGGGGCGGACTTGATGATCCTTCCCCCCCACAGTGACAGAATGGGGATCTGCCTGTGTAAACAAGGCAGATCTCTGTTCTGACAGGGGAGATCACACAGATTCTGTCTTTCTGCTAAGCAGGAAGACAGATGTGTGTGTTTCCCCTGGCAGCCCACCCCCCATACAGTTAGAACACACCTGCAGGGAACACATTTAACCCCTTGATCGCCCCTGACGTTAACCCCTTCCCTGCCAGTGTCAGTACAGTGACCGTGCATATTTTTAGCACTGAATACTGTAATAATGTTCCCCAAAAAAGTGTCAAATGTCAGTTGGGTGTCCAAACTGTCCGCCTCAATGTAGCAGTCCCGCTAAAAATCACTGATCATTACAAGTAAAAAAAAAAGGCCATAAATCTATTCCCTATTTTGTAGATGCTATAAATTTTGCACAAACCTATTTAGTATACGCTTATTGTTATTTTTATTTAATTTTTTGTACCAAAAATATGTAGAAGAATATATATCGGCCTAAACTGAGGAAGAAATTCTTTTTTTTTTAACCGCTTAAGGACCAAGCCTGTTTTTTAGACTCTGTGTTCACACGTTAAAAACAATTTTTTTTGCTAGAAAATTACTTAACCCCCAAACATTATACATTTTTTTTTCTAACACCCTAGAGCAGGGGTGTCAAACTCAATTTCATCGCGGGCCGCATCAGTATTATGATTGTCATCAAAAGGGCCGGTTGTATCTGTAAGATTAGATGTCCAGCGTATCCCCTCTCCTTTACATTTGATGTTAAGAGCAACCCCACCATCAGAAGTTGAGTCCCCCCACTCTCCCTTGCATCACAGTGCACCCACCTTTCCTTATGCTGCTGCTGGGAAGAAGATGGATGCATTGCTTGAAAGCAGAAAGTAAGGGTCTGGAGTAGGACCAGAGGAGGGCTGGAGCTGTCCTGCAGCTGCAGGAGAGGTGCGAGGGCCACATGAAATTACCTGGAGGGCCGGATTCGGCCCGTGGGCCTTGTGTTTGACACCTGTGCCCTAGAGAATAAAATGGCGGTCACTGCAATACTTTTCATCACACCGTATTTGCGCAGCGGTCTTACAAGCGCACTTTTTTGGGAAAAAATTCACTTTTTTGAATTAAAAAATAGGACAACAGTAAAGTTAGCCTAATTTTTTTTTTATATTGTGAAAGATAATGCTACGCCGAGTAAATTGATACCCAACATGTCACGCTTCAAAATTGCGCCCGCTCGTGGAACGGCGTCAAACTTTTACCTCTAAAAATCTCCATAGGCGACATTTAAAAAATTCTACAGGTTGCATGTTTTGAGTTCCAGAGGAGGTCCAGGGCTAGAATTATTGCTCTCGCTCTAACGATCGTGGTGATACCTCACATGTGTGGTTTAAACAGTTTTCACGTATGCGTTTGCTTACGTCGGGACGGGGCGCGTAAATTTTTTTTTCTCTTATCGTCCATGGACTGACACAGCTCTAATACTGAAACACGTGGGTATATGTCCCTGCTCGCAGGAGAAGATCTAGGCAGAATGTTTGATGTTAGAAACATACATTCTAGAAAAAACCAGAGCTGAACAGCCCCGCCCAGGGGGGAGGTCCCTCCAGACATAACCCTCCTACCTGCAGCTAGCAGCCTCAGTTTTTTTCTGCCTAGCAGAAGGAGAAGACGTGGCTCTCTCAGGAGCCAGTCTCCTGGAAGATTTTATTTCTATTCCTTTGGGAATTTTTTTTTTTTTTTTTTTTTTTTTTTTTTTTTTTGAGACCTTCAATCAACTATCGGCCGGGCAACAGGTTGGGTACACTGGTATCCTCGTCTTCCCTGTCCGACCATCGAGCGTGCTGATCCTCGCCTTGTGTGCGTGAGACTCAGTTCACGACATGCCCCATGACTCCAGGGGTGGCCGAGTGGCTTTTATGCTCCCGCGGTCCTCACAAGATTGAACAGTACCTGCTGTATCTTTCGCGGTGGACCGGGCCGACAGCTACTCAGTACTACTGTGTGATAGGTCTGTCTGAAACAAGCCAGTGGGTCCCTATGAGACAGGTAAGTAGTCTCTCCTGCTTCAGGTGAGTACATGCTGGCTGTGTTTCTCTGTCTGGGGGGTTTCTCCCTGTCTCCCCCCTGTTATGCTGCTCTCTGCACCCTGTACTGGCGCTGTGCTGTGTGGGGGTACTTGGGGGTCACTCTGGCCTGGCGGGGGGCGCTCATGTCTCTGTGCTGGGGCTGTGAGGTGTGAGTGTCTGGAGAAGCCACTAGCTGGCATGGCTTTTACTGTTTAAGCTGCACTCGGCGGCCATCTTGCCGAGGATCAATAGCGCTGCTTAAACGCGGCCAGCGGCCATTTTCTTGATGCGGCAGCGCTTTCCCTTTCGGTTCTGGCCTCTATCGCCACTGCTGTGGCGTGAATCTCCTCACATTTTCCTCAGGCTTCACTCGCGCTGGCAGCGCAGTGACATACAGCAGAGCTGAGCGGTCCTTTACAAGGGTTGGTGGGTCCTCGGGGTATCCTCTCCTCAGCCTCAGCACAGCCAGTGGGTGGACTGTATTATTCACTTTATAGTGTATAAGGTCTCAGAGGGTGGCAAATATGGAGTCTGGCTCACCTGCTTCCCAACTCTTGTCAGAGGCAACTGGCAGTGCTCCAGCACCTGCGGTCCCTATGGACCAGTTGTGGGTAGTCCTGGAAAAAAATTTTTTGTCCAGGATGGAAGCGGTGTGCGAGCAAGGGAGCTATAAAGCACCCTCTCCCCACACAATCTCACACATGGGGAGTGCTCTGATTCAGATATGGGCCTAGCTGCTGCTGCTGCTGCTCAGGACCCTAGCTCTGTATATTTTAATGTTTTTGAACAGGACATTCCTTGTGAGGAAGACTCCAGTTCTGAGTCAGTAAATGACTGGGCACTTTTAAGTGAACTCATTGATGCTGTGAGGGACACTCTCAAGCTGGATGCTGTGGCTGTGGTACCTCACAAGCTTTTCTATTACACAGCTTCCTCACTGTTTTCCTCACATGCTGCGTCGAGAGCAGCATGGATGATAAAGTGGTACACAGTGCCTCCCCCCCCTGGTCGGTGCAGCATGGAGGGGGGGGGCACTTTATTCATTTATTTCTATAGTCCCTGTGAGCCTTCTGTGTGATGTCTCTGAGGGTCTCTGCACCTGTAGTTTCCCACCATTTCCTGGGGAACGCTCTGAGCTCTGACAGGACCATGGTGTCAGAGGTTACCTTTTACCTGCATACTGCTTCGGCAGCACATTTAAGCAGGTTGGAATGATAACAGAGAAGATTATGAGCCTCTGCGCCATAATTAAAACTTATCTTATATCTCTACACTGGATACATTCACAGTGTATGTATGGGTTATTGATCTGTGTCTGCGTGGGTTTCCTCCCACGTTCCAATGCTGTGTCTTCAGTGCCATACACAATATAAACATACACAATATGTTTATACACGACTCTAAATACATTCACAGTATATGTATGTATTATACTCTCTGGGTCGGCGTGGGTGACCTCCTGGTGCTCCGGTGTCCTCTCACGGTATGTGCGCTTCGGCTCCCTGTACAGTATAAACATGTTCAATATGTTTATTGCACATGCTATAAATACTTACAGTATGTGTATGCTGTCTGCGTGGGTTTCCTCCGGGTACTCCGGTTTCCTCCCACACTCCAAGGGTAATGCACAGCATAACCATGTGCAATATGTTTATTCACATGCTATCATTCCTACACAGTATCTGTGTGCTGTCTGCGTGGGTTTCTTCCGGGTGTTCTGGTTTCCTCCCTCGCTCTGACGGTATGGTCGCCTTGGGCTCTCTGCGCAGTTTAAACATGTTCCATATGTTTATCACGCATACTATAATACCTACGCGGTATGTGTATGCAGTCTGAAACTTGTGCGATTTGATTATCCACATGCTAACATACCTACACGGTATGTGTGTGCAGTCTGCTTGGGTTTCCTCCCACGTGCCAACGGTGTGCGCGCCTTCGACGCTATGCACATATAGACATATTCAAAATGTTTATCACACATACTATAGTACCTACACGGTATGCGTATGCGGTCTGCGTGGGTTTCATCTGGGTGCTCCGGTTTTTCCCCCGCACTCCAATGGTGTGCGCATTTTCAGCGCTATGCACGGCATAAACATGTGCAATTTGTTTATTCGCATGCTAACATGCCTACACGGTTGTGTACGAAGTCTGCGTGGCTGGTTTCCGCCTACGCCCCAATGATGTGTGCGCCTTTGTCGCTGGCACAGTATAAACGTGTTTAATATGTTTATCCACACATACTAAACTACATACGCCGTATGTGGTTGTACTATGCTCTTTGGGGCTGAGGGGGTTTCCTCCCACGCTCTAATTGCGCGTTTTGACGCAATACACAGTATAAACTATGTGTTTGTACAATCAGCACTTATCAATGGAGCAGAGGAGCTGGCTTGGACTGTGTTCGCCATGCTGAGGTTAGTGTTACGCCCGGTAGTGGCTGCGTCTCTGGCGTTCCTGAAGCTCAATGACTGGGCAAAAGCCTCTGCTTCATCTATCAATCGACCAGCAGGTGCACTGCAACTGCTTTAGCCTCTAGGGTCTCTGTGTCTGGGGTGGGTCTGCGCCACCTGTAGAGGCTGAGTTACTGGTCCTCTGACCGAGTTTCTAGGGAAGCTCTGTCAGGTTGCCTTTCTTGGCCAACAATTGAGGCACCCCGTAAGCCGGGGCCTCCCTTCTCCGATACATTGTGGGATCTCCTTGGGTTTATCATACTCATCCCGCTGCAGGACGGTCCTGTCGGCCGTGTGCATTCCAGGGGAAGGGTCCTTATGTCCGGAGGTGTTTTCACCTCCTTTACCGGAGGTGGGGCACCGGATGTGGACCTTTGGGCCTCTCGACTCACTCGTAAGATGTAGAGATTCGTGACCAGGTCCAGGGATCCCTGGGCAGACGCGTCAGACGTGTTGGTGGCCCGTGGGGGCAGTATCGCCTGATGTATGCTTACCCTCCGCTACTGTTGTGGCCTCGCCTGCTTCGCAGAGTAGTGGTCGAGGCCATTCCGGTGATCCTCATTGCTCCGGAACGGTGACATTGGTATGCCGATCTAGTTCAGCTAGTCGCAGACGTTCCTCGGTGACTGCCTATTTGGGTGGACCTTCTGTCTCATGGTCCCATACCTCATCCTGCTTTGCAGTCCTTGGCACGGCTGTTAAAGCCAGGTGCTGAGGGACCGATGTCTCTTGGATTCGGCCATCTCATCTATGTTGTGGCACGGACATCTTCCTCCAGAAAGAACTATCACCGTACCTGGAAGGCTTACATCGCTATGTGCGAGGAGCTTGATGGCGTCCACGGACGTATTCCGTTACCAAGATTTTGCTGTTCTTACAGCATGGTGTGACCCAAAAGCTGGCCTTGCGTACCATCGAGGGTCGGATTTCGGCCCGGGCTGTCTTTTTCAACGACTGCTAGCGGGCCATTCCTTGATTAGCACCTTTTGTGCAGGGGGTTCGCCATGTGATCCCCCCTGTCAAGCCTCCTCCCCCTCCGTGGGATCTGAATTTGGTGCTCTCGGTTCTCCAAGGACATCCCTTTGAAAATATCAGGGCGATTCCTCTCTTGACCTTGTCCCAAAAGGTGGCTTTCTTAATGGCCATTACTTCTGTTCGACGGGTGTCTGAGTTGGCGGCCTTGTCCCGCAAGTCGCCTTACTTGGTCCTTCATAAGGATAAGGCGGTGTTGCGCCCACGACCGTCTTTCCTTTCAAAGGTGGTCTCGGCCTTTCACCTTAATGAGGACATTGTTCTTCCGTCCTTGTGTCCTCACCCATCGCATCCCTGAGAGTTTGCGCTTCATACATTGGATGTGGTACAAGCCTTACGGGTGTACCTGTCTGCTACTGTTTCCATTCGGGAAGTCTGACTCACTGTTTGTGTCTGTCTCTGGTCCAAAACAGGGCCACCGTTTATACAGGCCTATGCCCTTAAGGGGCGGGCGCCTCCCTTTCCGGTTACGGCGCATTCCACCAGGGCAATTGGTGCTTCCTGGGCTTTCCGACATCAAGCGTCGGTTGCACATATGTGCAAGGCGGCGACCCGGTCGTCAGTTCATACCTTTTCTAAGTTCTATAAGGTTGATGTGGCTGCATCTTCGGATGCTTCCTTCGTCCGCAAGGGTTGCAGGCCGCTGTTTAAAGTTGCAACTCCTCCATTGAGGAGTTCTGCTTGTTTGGAGTGGAGTTTGGTTTTTCCTTTACTACAGCTACCACCCGTTTCTGATACTGCTTTTGGGACGTCCCACGTGTTTCAGTATTAGAGCTGTGTCAGTCCATGGACGGTAAGAGAAAATCCTTTTCTCTGACGTCCATGGACTGACACAGCACCCACCCTTGTTTAAGGTTTGTACTGCTTTGTTACGAATTGAGTCTGATAGCTGCAGGTAGGAGGGTTATGTCTGGAGGGACCGCCGACGTCAGAGAAAAGGATTTTACGGTGAGTACAAAAATCAAATTTTTCCTCCTCCCCATTGCGGGGCTCACTGCGACCGGGGAATACCTTGGCGGGGGTGTCCGGGTCCGCTCTCTGTGTGGGGGTGTATTTTGTGTGAATCCTCCGTGCCTGGCCTTCTCGTCCACCTCGCTTGCTGGGCGCCATTTTTTGTAGCTCTGGCGCCATTCGTTTGGGGCCTGTGCATTGCATTGTTTTTCCCATTGGCGGCCATTTTGTCGCGGTTGGGTGATTGCGGGCGGCCATTTTCTTGTGGTCCGTGCACTTTATTTGAGGCACTCGGCTGCCATTTTGGAGTGGGTTTTGGCCTCTAGTGGCGGCTGGCTTCCTGAACAGTGCGAACGGCGCGCTCTCTCTCACACAGATCCTCAGGCAGACGCAGTGTACGGATGCAGAGCGGGCAGCGGTGCTGAAGCGGTCCCTGGCTAGGCGGTGAGTCCCCTGGGTATTCTCTCCCCCCCCCCCCCTCTCAGTCAGTGAAGCAAGGAGGGTGGACGTCAGTGTGTCAGTATTTTGACTGGGTCCCTAAGGGCGGTCAGTGGGCAGTTATGGAGTCAGAAGCTGGTGTTTCCCCAGACATTCCAGAGGCAGCAACCAGTGCCACTGCACCTGCTATTTCACTGGATGCTTTGTCGGCAGTCCTGGAGTCATTTATTGCCAGGGTAGAATCGGTGTGCGGACTTAAAAGGGGTACTAAGCGCTCCCTCCCCCCGCCATCTCCTGGGGAATGTTCTGACTCAGACTCGGGCCTGGCTGCAGCTCAGGACCCCCGTTCTGGTGTGTCGCAGGATGCGGACCAGGACCTTCCCTGTGAGGAGGACCCTTCGTCCGGGTCGGCTCAAGACTGGGCACTTGTCAGTGCACTTATCAATGCTGTGAGGGACACTCTCAAGCTGGGAGATGCAGCTGGAACTTCCACAGCAGAGTCTATCCCTTTTGGTTCGCACAAACCAACCCGCTCAGCTAAGGTTTTTCCTTATGCTGAATTTTTTCAAGTTCTTTGCGGTCTCTCAGCGCATGGCGGTTCGTTATCCATTTGAGGAAAGCCTTGTGAAAAAATGAGGCCCGAAGCGGTGACCCGCTCTATTAATGCCATGCTGAGGTCAGCATTGCGGCCTATTTTGGCAGCTACCTTGGTGTACCAGACACTTACGGAATGGGCAAAGATTTTGCACCAGACTGTGGAGGCGAATCAGCTCCCGCCGGAATGCCTGTTACTGGCCGAACAGTTGGTACAGGGACTTGTGTACGTCTGTGATGCAACCCTGGACGCCACCCCTTTGATAACCAGAGCTTCAGCGTCTGCGCTGGTTTTGCGCCGCCTACTGTGGCTGAAATGCTGGTCCGCTGACCAAGCTTCTAAGAAAACCCTGGCGGACTTGCCTTTTAAGGGTGGGAGGCTTTTTGGTGCCTCGCTGGACGACATCATTAAGGATGTCACTGGAGGTAAAAGCACGCTTCTCCCTCAGTCCACTAAAGGGAAGGGGCTGCGCCGTAGGCCGGGGCCCTCCTTTCCCACGCAAAAACTGTATTTTCGTCCGTCAGCACCTGCCGGCAGACCCTCCCACGTGGACAAAGGTCCGGCTGGGGGACAGAAGCGTCCCTGGGTGCGTAAACCCGCCAAGCCGGCTAGCAAAGCTGTTACCGCTGGAAGTTTTGCCCCCGCCCAACTCCAGGGTGGGGGGTTGGCTTTGTGGGTTTACAGCTCGGAGGACCTCCCTGCTCTCCGATCAGTGGGTCTGCGAGGTGGTCACCTCGGGGTACAAGATAGAATTCCTTTCTTGTCCACCAAACGGATATTTTTCCCTCAAATCTGTCCCTTCTGGCTCGCCGGGCTGCCCTCCAGGGGGCAGTGCGAGACTTGTTGGGATGCGGGGTGATCATACCCGTACCACCACAGGACAGGTTTCGGGTTTTTATTTGAATCTGTTTGTGGTCCCAAAGAAGGACGGAGTTCGTCCTGTACTGGACCTCAAGGCCCTCAATGCATTTGTAAAGGTCCAAAAGTTCCGGATGGAATCGATTCGTTCGATTGTGGCTGCGCTCCATCCGGGGGATTTTCTGGTATCCTTGGATATCAAGGACGCATACTTGCATGTCCCCATCTGCGTCAGGCATCAGAGGTTCCTGCGCTTTGCGATCGGCGAAGACCACTATCAGTTTGTGACTCTTCCCTTTTTGGCCTAGCATCGGCACCAAGAGTTTATCAAGGTGCTCGCCCCGATTCTAGCTTTGCTGAGACAGCGCGGCATTGCTATCGTAGGCTACCTGGACGACCTTCTTCTGAGAGCTGCTTAAAGTTCAGAATTAGAGGAGGACGTGTCTATAGTCAGTCAGACCCTCCGGGAGTTCGGGTGGATACTGAACCTCCAGAAGTCGGTGTTAGTACCGACCCAGCGTCTAGAGTACCTGGGGCTCATTCTGGACTCCTCGGAGGCCAGAGTCTTTCTTCCCTCAGAGAAGTTGAAGACACTCCAGGCGGCAGTCAGGGTGTTGACATCCCGCAAGTGGTCGTCTCTGTTTCTGCATGCGAGTTCTGGGTCTCATGGTGGCCTCCTACGAGGCAGTACCGTATGCCCAATTCCACACGCGGGCCTTGCAGAAGGAGATTCTCTCCAAATGGAACAAATCTCCGTTGTCTCTGGATCGTCAGATTCAGTTAAATCACCTTGTCAGGTCATCTCTGAATTGGTGGCTGAGATCCCCGGCTCTTCGATCCGGGAAGTCCTTCCTCCCTTTTCTTTGGACGGTGATCACGACGGATGCCAGCCTGACCGGTTGGGGGGGGGGGTTAAAGCGGCCCAGGGCCCCGACCGAATCCCAACTGTCGATCAATGTTCTGGAACTCCGGGCGATCAGGCTGTGCCTCTCCAAGTGGTCTCAGAGGCTGCAGGGGCGTCCGGTCAGGATCCAGTCAGACAACACCACAGCGGTGGCATACTTCAACCATCAAGGAGGAACAAGAAGTGCAGCCGCAGGGTCGGAAGTCACTCCCATCCTACGGTGGGCGGAAAGGAGCGTGCCAGCCCTGTTTACATTCCGGGTGTGGAAAACTGGCAGGCGGACTATCTGAGTCGCCAGATGCTGGACCACGGGGAATGGTTGTTACATCCGGAGGTTTTTCAACTCCTTTGCCGGAAGTGGGGTACACCAGACATGGATCTCCTGGCTTCTTGACTCAATCGCAAGGTATCAAGGTTCGTGGCCAGGTCCAGAGATTCCTGGGCAGACGCGTCAGATGTGTTGGTGGCTCCGTGGGGTCGGTATCGGCTGATTTATGCCTTTCCCCTACTGAAGTTGCTCCCCCATCTACGCCGCAGGGTAGAGTTCGAAGGAATTCCAGTGATTCTAATTGCCCCAGATTGGCCCAGGCGGCCCTGGTACGCCGACCTTGTGCGGCTGGTGGCGGATGTGCCCTGGCGGCTTCCACTGAGGGAGGACCTTCTGTCGCAAGGTCCCATTCTTCATCCTGCTTTACAGTCGCTGGCTTTAACGGCGTGTCTATTGAAAGCCAGCTGTTGAGGGACCCCGGGGCCTGTCGGATTTGGTAGTTTCAACTATGTTGAGGGCTCGGAAATCGCACATGGAGAGCCTACATCTCTATGTGTGAGGATATGGAATGGCGTCCACGGACTTATTCGATTTCCAGGATCCTGCTGTTTTTGCAGCGCGGTGTGGATCAGAAACTGGCCCTAAGCTCCATTTAAGGGGCAGATTTCAGCCTTGGCTGTTTTCTTTCAGCGACCCCCTGGCGTCTCATTCGCTAGTAAATACGTTTGTGCAGGGGGTCCGACATGTGGCTCTTCCGGTGCGGCCTCCACTACCTCCGTGGGATTTTAATCTGGTGCTCTCGGCCATTCAGAAACCTCCTTTTGAGGACATTAGGGAGATTCCTCTTTTGACACTCTCTCAGAAGGTGGCTTTCCTGGTAGCCATTACAGCTGTCCGGAGGGTTTCTGAATTGGTGGCCTTGTCTTGCAAGTCCCCATATTTGGTCTTTCATAAGGATAAAGCGGTGCTACGCCCGCGGCCTTCCTTCCTTCCTTCCTAAGGTGGTTTCGGCCTTTCACCTGAATGAGGACATTGTGCTTCCATCCTTGTGTCCTCGGCCATCTCATGCTAGGGAGGTTGCGTTGCATTCCCTGGACGTGGTACGTGCCCTGCGAGTGTACCTGTCTGTTACGGCTTCGTTTCGGAGGTCAGACTCACTGTTTGTGTCGGTGTCTGGTCCGCAGAAGGGTCAGGCGGTCTCGTCGTCCACCATTTCTCGGTGGATCAGGCAGATTGTCATTCAGGCCTATGCCCTTAAAGGGCGGGCGCCTCCTTTTCCCGTTACGGCGCATTCGACCAGGGCTATTGGTGCCTCTTGGGCTTTCCGACATCAAGCGTCTGTCTCGCAAGTGTGTAAGGCGGCGACCTGGTCGTCTGTGCACAATTTTTCAAAGTTTTTCAAGGTTAATGTGAGTGCATTTTCGGATGCTAGTTTCAGCCGCAAAGTTTTGCAGGCGGCTGTTTGAGGTTGCAACTCCTCCATTGAGGAGCTCTGTTTGTTTGGGGTGAAACCGTTTTTTTTTGTTTGCTGTGCCCGCCCTTCGTTTTTTGACACTGCTTTGGGACATCCCAACAGTCAAGATTTATGGAGCTGTGTCCGTCCATGGACGAAGAAGAGAAGATAGGATTTTTTTTTACCGTAAAATCCTTTTCTCGATTCGTCCATGTACGGACACAGCTCCCACCCCTCCTTTTTGTTTTTTTAGTTTGTACTGCTTGTTACGAACTGAGGCTGCTAGCTGCAGGGAGGAGGGTTATGTTCAGAGGGACCGCCGCCTGGGCGGGGGTGTTTCAACTCGGTTTTAAAATAACATGTATGCATATTAACATGTTTCTTCCTAGTCCTCTCCTAATAGACGGAACATACCCAACAGTCAAGATTTATGGAGCTGCGTCCATCCATGGACGAATCGAGAAAAGGATTTTACGGTGAGTAAAAAAATCCTATTTTTCTGTTTTTGCCTGACTCAGTAGGCCCTTCTTCTGCGGCCAAATCTGACGCAGAAGAAGCAAGCAGCAGTCAATCCCAGCACATTTTTGAGCAGGGAGAGAAGACTGAACGTCTCCTGGCCTGGTTGTCCAGCGAGCAGTCGGGAGTGATGACCATTGCACAGATCCTCGTCTTGACGGGATCCTCCTCTCTCTACTCCCCAAGAAATTAATCAGCGCTTCACTACTTATTATCAACAGCTGTATAGCTCCCGTGTGACCTATGACCAAAAAGACCTGACTGACTACCTGGAGAGCATTGACATCCCTGTCCTCACTCCTACCTATGCAAACAAGCTAGATGCCCCCATTAATACAGAGCAGATACAGGTCGGCCCTGAAAAGATGAAGCTATGAGTAAGCATCTACCCTAGATGTGAAACGCGTCAGCTTTCCACCCCTGCATGTCAGTTTTCTGTTTTTGTTTGTTCTTGGAATTTTGGGATTTTAATTTTTGAAAATAAATCGTTCATACAGAGTGCGGCAGTCCAGGGCTCTTTCCTTTTCTATGCATCAGTGCAGAGCCAGCACCTGTTTCAGTTTTAGGGAGGGAGCTATCTTTGGAGCTTAACAGCGTGGAGCGGTACACACCTTCACTGAAAATGATGCAGGCAGGCCCTGGGACTGGACGGGTTCCCGGTCGAATTTTATAAAACGTAGGCGGAGGAGCTGGCTCCCAAACTCCAGGCATTACTGTCCCAGGCGTCAGTCAGGGGTACTCCCGGACTCGATGAGTGACGCAGTGAATAGTGGTCATTCCCAAGCCTGGGAAGGACCCCACTCTGTGTTTCTCCAACCGCCCTATCTCCCCCTTTAATGTTGACACTAAAATATTCTCTAAAATCCTTGCTAACCAATTGAATACTGTCATCACGGCTTTGATCAATCCCGACTAGACAGGCTTCATGCCGGGCCACTGCACGGACATAAACATCTGCCGTTTGCATACTCATATTGCGATCATGGGCCGAGAAGGCCTTCGACTTGGTCGAGTGGCGCTACCTGTGGGCAGTCCTTTCTAGGTTTTGGTTTCGGGCCCCGCTTCCTGTCCTGGCTCCAGATGCTATATGCCCACCCTAGAGCACGCATACGCACTAACGGGAACTTATCAGATTCATTCTTCCTGGGAGGGGGACACGTCAGGGTTGCCCACTGTCACTGGTATTATTTGCCCTGGCCCTGGAGCCGCTCGCTGTTCATCTTCGTATGGACTGAGGAATTAAGGGCCAACGGGTGGGTCCATTAGAGGAAAGCTGTCTTTATACGCAGACGACTCCCTGCTGTATCTGGCAGATGCTTCCATCTCCTTACGTTCAGCGCTGATCCAATTTGACAATGTCACCCCGTACGGACTACGCTGAGTAGATGAATTTACATATTTGGGGGTGAAGGTGGGCCCCACGACAGTAGGATACCTGACCAGGAATGTGTTCCCGATGCTGGATCAACTTACCAAGCGGTGTGCAACCTGGCGTAACCTCCCACTCACGCCGGTAGGTAGGGGGAATTTAATTAAAATGATATACTTGCCCAAACTGCTTTATTTCTTCAGGCAGACCCCTACCCCTGGGTCCTTCTTTCGGAAACTGGACAGCATTGTGACCTCCTTTATTTGGTCTGGTCGCCCCCCAAGAGCAGCACGACAAACTCTCTACCTCCAACTATCTGGCAGCGGGTTGCGTTCTGGGATAAACTGGGAATTTTTACACTCAGATATGGGACCCTGAGCGGTAGAGTCATGACATTTCAAGAACTACTATATGGTCTCCCAGGTTCCCTCCAGTTCAGATATTAGCAGCTCTGCCACGCCCTCAATTCACAATTTCCGAACCCAGTGACTCTGGAATCTGACCAGATTGAGCGACGTGACCTCGGGTGTGATGGGGAAACCCATTTCATACCTATACCTATACCCATGATGCTAAAACTACTACCTCCTTGGGTAAATGGAAGACGGGCATCCCTGACCTGGGGGAGGATGCCTGGGAGGACTTTGTCTCCTCATTCATCCCTTCTATGATTTCAGAACGAGACAGCTACATTCAGTTGAAATTTTTACACAGGGCATATTACACCCCGCAGAGGCGAACATCTACCCTTCCCCCGCTGTGCACAAGATGCACCCTTGAATCGGGGACATTCTTCCATATGGTTTGGTCCTGTCCCAGACTTTGCCCCTACTGGCAGGGGGTAGCAGATACTCTAACAGATATGTGGAGTGGCAATACCAATGGACCCCTTGATCTTCCTTTTGAGCTATATGGCGGACATATAGGGGGATAGATACACCAAATTGTGCATAACCTTCGCCCTATTCCATGCCAGAAGAGAAATCTTGCTGAGAAGGGGAGGGAGCTTCCAACGAGAACCTATTGGCAGGCTAAGATAAACAGGATGCTACTAATGTATAATCTCGTATGAGAGCAGAATCTGTCTGGCAAAATTTGATAAAATGTGGTCGAGCTGGGTCGATGCCTGTGACTGAGACTCGTTAGACCATAGCAATACCAATTACAGCAAGTGGGTATTTGTGGTGGGTGGCCCTGGGCCTTCCCTCCACCCCCTCCTCCCCTGCCCGTCCCCTCTCCTCCTCTCCTTCCCTTCCTCCTCTCCTTCCCTTCCTCCATTTCCCCCCCCCCCACCGCACTTACCTGCTGCTCTCCCCTAGGACATGGGGGGGTAATTCAGTCGCAGGACAGCTACCTACCTATACCCCGACCAAATTTCTTCTGTATGTTATACGCTCTTAACAGTTATGTTGCTGCCTGTTCATAATGAGCACCTGTTGTGTTAACCTCGAATCTGTTATATCACTGTGAATTGCAATACCAGGCAAGGATTTTTATTTGACATACTGTCTATGCTTTGTAGAGGAGACGCGAGTAGACATAGTGGCATAGTTACTTAGTTAGTCAGGTTGAAAAAATACATAAATCCATCCAGTTCAACCATAAAAAAAATAAAAAATATCGTACACAATCCCATATACCCAATTCTATACCCACAGTTGATCCAGAGGAAGGCAAAAAACCCCAGCAGAGCATGATCCAATTTGATACAGCAGGGGAAAAAAATCCTTCCTGATCCCCCGAGAGGCAATCAAATTTTCCCTGGATCAACTTTACCTATAAATGTCCGTACCCAATTATATTATGTACATTTAAGAAAGAATCCAGGCCCCTCTTAAAGCAATCTACTGAGCTGGCCAGAATCACCTCTGCAGGGAGTCTATTCCACATTTTCACAGCTCTTACTGTGAAGAAACCTTTCCGTATTTGGAGGTGAAATCTCTTTTTTCCTCTAGACGTATAGAGTGCCCCCTTGTCCTTTGTGTTGACCGTAAAGTGAATAACTCAACACCAAGTTCACTATATGGACCCCTTATATATTTGTACATTTTGATCATATCCCCCCTTAATCTCCTCTTCTCAAGAGTGAATAAATTCAGTTCCTCTAATCTTTCCTCATAGCTGAGCTCCTCCATGCCTCTTATCAGTTTGGTTGCCCTTCTCTGCACTTTCTCCAGTTCCCCAATATCCTTTTTAAGAACTGGGGCCCAAAACTGAACTGCATATTCCAGATGAGGTCTTACTAATGATTTGAACAGGGGCAAAATGATATCTCTCTCTGGAGTCCATACCTCTCTTAATACAAGAAAGGACTTTGCTCGCTTTGGAAACCGCAGGTTGGCATTGCATGCCATTATTGAGCTTATGATCTACCAAAACCCCCAGATCCTTCTCCACTATGGATCCCCCCAGTTGTACTCCCCTTACTATGTATGATGCATTCATATTCTTAGCCCCCAAGTGCATAATTTAAAATTTATCAACATTAAACGGCTGCTCCTCTGACAGGGGGTCTGCTCTGATTGTTTATCAGTGCAGCCCCTGGCGGATGCCCACCCAGGACCACCAGGGATGACCACCCGGTATGGCATCCCTGTGGCATTCCTGGTGCCAATGTGTGCCCAGACATGCCAATCAGTGCCCACCAGCAATACCTGACAGTGCCTCCTAATCGGTGATGCCAATCAGTGCCATCTATCAGTGCCCATCCATGCTTATCAGTGCCACCCATAAGTACCCATCAGTGCAGCCTTTCAGTGCCCATCTTTGCCGCCTATGAGTGCCCATCTGTGCTGCATGTCAGTGCCGTCTGTCAGGGCCCATCATTAGTGCCGCATATCAGTGCCCATCATCAGTGCCACCTCATTGGTGCCACCTGTTGTGGAAATGTTTATTAATGTATGTCATCAGATGTC
This sequence comes from Rana muscosa, assembly GCA_029206835.1. Lineage (NCBI taxonomy): Eukaryota > Metazoa > Chordata > Amphibia > Anura > Ranidae > Rana > Rana muscosa. The sequence goes on along the minus strand of CM055118.1, from coordinate 679,140,081 downwards.
CCCCAGTGTCAGTTTTGCTGTAATACGCTGATGTGAGCGTATTCGCACATACAGACGGTGGAAGACCATTGACTGCGAAAACCTTCCCGTGGATACGGCAGATCTGTTTGCTCTTTTAGGGATGTTCGTTCATGCCTCATCAAGAGACTGGCCACCTCATGGCGATTGCATTAACACTCCTAGTAAACAGACCTGCGTACATGGGAACCATAGCATAACCATACAAAAATTATGACCCACTGAGCCATGATAGAGTACGGCTCGCGTAATTTTTCTTTAAAGATATTTTTATTAAGTTTTCAAAAAACAAAACGGCTTGTGTCATTGGTAGCAGTGGGATGGTGTGCACACGATCGTGTTCAGAGCCATGTAGTTAGTGTTCAAATTGTCACAGGGGGCTGGCCGCATGGCTCTGCACACGTCACTACTGGAATTCTATTTTAATTTATACATGTGTGTGTGTGTGATTGTTTGTTTCTTTTGAAAGAATACAAGTGTCTGGCTGATTCTGAAGCCACCACCTTCCTTTGTTATTCATGTATTCAGTATAAATAAAAGCAGTAGAGCATTCTATGGGAGGATGGTCTGCTAAGCTCAAGGTGATACCAGTGTCTGTGTTGCTTGGAGATACAAGCGCGCTTTTCCCAGCATTATGCAAGAGAGCTATAATTGTACTTATTAGCGTATTGAATTATTTGCTTTTAAAGATAAGCTTTAACCACTTCCCGACCGCGCCATGTACAAAAGACGTCCACAGCGCGGTCGAGTTATCCTGAGTGGACGTCCCAGGGACGTCCTCACAGAATCTTGCTCCCGCGCGCCCCCTGGGGCGCGCTCCAGGATATGTCCGTGACCGCCGGGTCCGGAAGACCCGGCGCATCACGGATCACGGTAGATGGCCGCTAATCGCGGCCGTTTACCACGTGATCGCTCCGTCAAATGACGGAGCGATCACTTGTAAACAGACCGGCGTCATGTGATGACGCCGGTTCCTCCCTCCCCTCTCTGTACCGATCGGTACAGTGTGAGAGGAGAAGGGAGGGAGCGGATCAGGTCCGCTCCCTCCCCCATGTCAGCTGTGGGCTGGATCTGTGACAATTGCAGTCACAGATCCAGCCATCCATCCATCCCTGCTCAGCCATCCCTGTGCAATACTCTGCCAATACTCTGCAATACCCTGTGCAATACTCTGCAATACACCCTGTGCAATACTCTGCAATACCCTTTGCAATACTCTGCAATACCCTTTGCAATACCCTGTGCAATACTCTGCAATACCCTGTGCAATACTCTGCAATACACCCTGCAATACTCTGCAATACCCTGTGCAATACTCTGCAATACCCTGTGCAATACTCTGCAATACCCTGTGCAATACTCTGCCCATACTCTGCCCATACTCTGCAATACCCTGTGCAATACCATGCCCATACTGTGCAATACCCTGCCCATACCCTGCCCATACTGTGCAATACCCTGCCATACTCCGCAATACCCTGCCATACTCCGCCATACTCCGCAATACCCGGCAATACTCCACAATACCCTGCAATACTCCTTAATACCCTGCAATACTCCGCAATACCCGGCAATACTCTGCAATAACCACTTCCCGCCCGCCGGCCGTCATATGACGTCCTTGACTTTGTGCGGAGATATCTGAATGATGGGAGCAGCTACAGGCATCATTCAGATATTCGCTTTTTCAGCTGGCGATTCCCTGCACCATAAGAACGATCATAGCGGCTGTTCCACCGCTTGATCGCTCTTACGGAAGGTGACAGGGGATGCCCCCCCCTCCCGCTGCCCTCCGGTGCTTCTACCGACTCACCGCTACGATCAAAGCCAGGATTGTTTTTTTTTTTTTTGTTTTTTTTTCAGGCTTCCCAGCCTAGAGGTGAGATGTGGGGTCTTATTGACCCCATATCTCACTGTAAAGAGGACCTGTCATGCCATATTCCTATTACAAGGGATGTTTACATTCCTTGTAATAGGAATAAAAGTGATCAAAAAAAAATTTGGGGCGGAAAAACATGTCAAACTAAAATAAATAAAGTAAAATGAACAATAAAATATATATATATATTTTTTTAAAGCGCCCCTGCCCCCGCGAGCTCGCATGCAGAAGTGAACGCATACGTAAGCCCCGCCCACATATGAAAACGGTGTTCAAACCACACATGTGAGATATCGTTGCGAACGTTAGAGCGAGAGCAATAATTTTGGCCCTAGACCTCCTCTGTAACTCAAAACATGTAACCAGTAAAAATATTTAAAGCGTTGCCTATGGGGATTTTTAAGTAGCGAAGTTTGGCGCCATTCCACGAGCGTGTGCAATTTTGAAGGGTGACATGTTAGGTATCTATTTACTCGGCGTAACTTCATCTTTCACATTATGCAGAAACATTGGGCTAACTTTACTGTTTTTTTTTCTTTTTGGCACAAAACAGTTTTTTTCCGTAAAAAACGCGTTAGAAAAATTTCTGCGCAAATACCGTGCAAGATAAAAAGTTGCAATGACCACCATTATATCCTTTAAGGTCTTTGCTAAAAAAACATATATAATGTTTTGGGGTTCTATGTAATTTTCTAGCAAACAAATTATGATTTTTACATGTAGGAGAGAAATGTCAGAATTGGCCTGGGTTCTCCAGAACGCCTGAAGGTGCTCCCTGCATGTTGGGCCTCTGTATGTGGCCACGCTGTGTAAAAGTCTCACACATGTGGTATTGCCATACTCGGGAGGAATAGCAGAATGTGTTTTGGGGTGTAATTTGTGGTATGCATATGCTGTGTGTGAGAAATAACCTGCTAATATGACAATTTTGTGGAAAAAAAAAAAAAAAGAAAAAAAAATCTTGATTTTTGCAAAGAATTGTGGGAAAAAATGACAACTTCAAAAAACTCACAATGACTCTTTCTAAATACCTTGGAATGTCTTCTTTCCAAAAAGGGGTCATTTGGGGGGTATTTGTACTTTTCTGGCATGTTAGGGTCTCAAGAAATGAGATAGGCCGTCAGTACTTCAGGTGTGATCAATTTTCAGATATTGGCACCATAGCTTGTGGACTCTATAACTTTCACAAAGACCAAAAAATATGCACCAATTTGTACTTATTTTTACCAAAGATATGTAGCAGTATAAATTTTGGCCAAAATGTATGAAGAAAAAATACTAATTTGCAAAATTTTATAACGGAAACAAAGAAAAATTCATTTTTTTACAACATTTTCAGTCTTTTTTTCTCTTATAGCGCAAAAAATAAAAAACCCAACAGTGATTAAATACCACCAAAAGAAAGCTCTATTTGTGTGAAAAAAAGGACAAAAATTTCATATGGGTACAGTGTTGTATGACTGAGTAATTGTCATTCAAAATGTGAGAGCACCGAAAGCTGAAAATTCGTCTGGTTAGGAAGGGGGTTTAAGTGCCCAGTTGTCAAGTGGTTAAATAATAGGATTTTTATAACAGCTTACCTGTAAAATCCTTTTCTTGGAGTACATCACGGGACACAGAGCGACATAGTCATTACTAATGGGTTATATAGATACCTTCAGGTGCTGGCACTGGCAACTTCCAAAACCGGAAGTACCCTCCCCTATATAAGAACCTCCCATCCGGGAGCACCTCAGTTTTGTAGCAAAGCAATAAGTGTCCCTAAAGAGGGGCGGGAGCTCTGTGTCCCGTGATGTACTCCAAGAAAAGGATTTTACAGGTAAGCTGTTATAAAAATCCTATTTTCTTTCTCGTACATCACGGGACACAGAGCGACATAGTCATTACTAATGGGATGTCCTAAAGCAATGCCCAACGAGGGGGGGGATACACCATACATAAGCTGAGCGCTATCAGACATGAGGATCTTTTGCGGCCTGCAACACACTGCGCCCAAAGGCGACATCCTCCTGACTTCTAACGTCCACCTGGTAGAACCTAGTAAACGTGTGTACTGAAGACCATGTTGCGGCCTTACAGATTTGAGCCAGGGAGGCCTGGTGATGCACTGCCCATGAAGTTCCAACTGCTCTTGTGGAGTGCGCTCTAACTTTGAACGGAGGCGGTCTCCTTCTCAAGCCATAGGCTTGCATTATGACCTGTAGAATCCACTTGGCTAAAGTAGATTTTGACGCTGCCTGACCCTTTCTGGGGCCTTCCGGCAGAATAAACAAAGTATCCGTTCTGCGAATCTGAGCAGTGGCTTTTAGATAAGCTTTGACTGCTCTTACTACATCCAAAGAATGCAATAACTTTTCCTCTACCGAAGTAGGTTTGGGGAAAAAAGAAGGAAGAACCACATCTTGGTTCAAATGAAACCTCGATACCACCTTAGGAAGAAAGGCTGGATGAGGACGTAATACTACTCTGTCCTTATGGATAACCAGATATGGCTCTTTACAGGACATAGCTGCTAATTCCGACACTCTTTTATGCGAACAAATGGCTACTAGAAAAAACAATTTCCTGGTGAGAAGAACCAAAGAAATATGCTGTAATGGTTCAAATGGTTGTTTCTGTAGAACCGACAGAACCAGGTTTAGATCCCATGGACATATGGGAATATTAACCGGAGGACTAATACGCATCACTCCTTATCTAAAGGCTTTGACTAGTGAATGCGAAGCCAAGGGCCTTTGAAAAAATATTGACAAGGCCGAAAACTGACCTTTGATAGTACTCAAGGCAAGCTTCCTATCTACAGCCCACTGTAGGAAGTCCAGACTCCTACCTATTACGTACTTATGTGGATGCCATTTCTTGGCCTCACACCACGCGATGTACGCCTTCCAGATTCTATAGTAGATCTGCCTGGATACCGGCTTCCTGGCCTTGATCATGGTAGATACCACAGGATTAGAGAGCCCTCTCTTTTTTAGAATGTGGGTTTCAATAGCCAGGCCGTCAAACCTAGGGCTGGTAAGGAAGGGTGGTATATCGGTCCTTGCGAAAGCAGGTCCGGACGACGTGGGAGAGTCCAAGGACTCCCCACTGACATTTTACAATCTCCGCGTACCATGCTCTTCGGGGCCACGCTGGAGCCACCAGAATCACTGGTTTCTTTTCTACCCTGATTCTGCGGAGTAATCGAGGTAACAATTGTGGCGGTGGGAATGCATATATCAGCTTGAACTGATCCCAAGGGAACACTAGGGCATCCGAGCCGCAAGCTAGGGGATCCCTTGTCCGAGAGACAAACCTGTCCACCTTTGCGTTGAATCTGGATGCTAGAAGATCTACATCCGGTGTTCCCCACCGCTGACATATTGTCCAGAAAACCTCGGGGTGAAGGGACCATTCCCCTGGGCATAATTGTTGGCGACTTAGAAAGTCCGCCTTCCAATTCTCCACTCCTGGAATGAATACCGCGGATATGGCTGGGACATATCTTTCTGCCCATTTCAGGATGTAATTTACTTCCGTCTGGGCTGCACGACTCCTGGTGCCCCCCTGATGATTGATATATGCCACTGCTGTGGCATTGTCTGATTGAATTCTGACAGGGGACCCTTGGAGTTTGGATGTCCATGCTACTAGGGCATACCGGGCTGCTCGTATCTCTAAGAGATTGATGGGCAGGGCCTTTTCTGCATCCGACCATCTGCCCTGGAGAGACCATTGCTCCAGTACTGCTCCCCAGCCTATAAGGCTGGCATCTGTAGTGACCACCTTCCAAGAAATCGGACTGAAGGATTTCCCTTTTTCCAGATTCTGGGGAACCAACCACCAACGGAGGCTCTTGCGAACGGAAGGGGACACGGACATTGTAAGTCTAGGGCCTGAACTTTTTTGTTCCAGGCTGACAGTATGGCCCCTTGCAAATTCCTTGAATGGAATTGACCGTAGGGTACTGCTTCGAATGATGCCACCATTTTTCCCAGCAGCCTCATGCACAGGCGTATGGACGGCTGTCTTTTTTGTACCCACTAAGTGGATCAACTCTTTCAAAGACAAACACCTTTCCTCGAGGCAAGAATATTTTTCTCTGGCCTGAATCCAACCTTAGCCCCAAGTATTCCAGACTTTTGACTGGTTTTTAGGGCTGACTTGTCTCGGTTGATAATCCAACCGTGAGATTCCAGATACTTGATTGTCTTGTGAACGACCACGTCTAGTTTTTTCACTGAGTGGTCCATCAGCAACAAGTCATCTAGATATGCCATTATCATTACACCTTGTGTTCTTAGATTGGCCAATAAAGGGCCAGAATTTTTGTAAACACTCGTGGTGCTGTGGCCAGACCGAAGGGTAAGGCTCTGAACTGAAAATGGCGCCCTTCTACTGCAAAGCGTAGAAATTTTTGGTGGACTGGAAAGATGGGAATGTGCAAATAAGCATCTTTGATGTCGATCGCGGCTAACCAATCCTCCCCTTGTAGGGCAGTGGCCACCGATCGGATCGACTCCATCGGAAAGTCCTGATATACAGGAATTTGTCTAGCCCTTTTAGAATTAATATGGGCCTCCAGTCCCCGTTTGCTTCGGGACTGTAAAGAGGTTTGAGTAAAACCCGAACCCTCATTCTTCCAGGGGAACCTCCATAATTACTCCTTGGAGCAATAGTTGTTCTAGTGCCAACAGGAGGGATTCTCTCTTCCGGGGATCCCTTGGCACGTTTGACCTCAAAAATGTGAAGGAGGAGAGTCTTTTAACTCCAAACTGTATCCCAAACATACTGCGGAGAGCACCTATCTGTTTTGATCGTGTCCCGCCAGGTCTCTTGCGAACAACTGGAGTCCTCCCCCCACCCGACTGAGTGGGGGCCCCTTCAATGAATTTAGCTTTGGGGGAGGTTTTGTACCTCTCCTGACCTAGGGTTTCTCATTACCCTGCGATTGTCCCTGTTTTTTACCCCCGGGAATTGACCGAGGAGGCCGTCGGAACTGTTACACAGCCGATGCCCCAGGGACTGGAGAAGCAGGCCTCTTAAAGAGGGACCTCTAACTCTGTTTTTAACCGGCAAGAGCGTATTTTTACCGCTGGAAATTTTCTGGATATATTTGTCCAGGTTTTCCCTGAATAAGCGTTCACCATGAAATGGGACGCTAACCAGCCATTCTTTACAGGGAGCTTCAGCAGACCAGTTTTTAAGCCATAGAAGCCTACGCATATGTACTATAGACAGCTTAAGGCGGGAGGCCTGATGGACTGAATCCTTTATGGCGTCAACCGCAAAGCCTAAGGCTCTAGGTAGATCAGCTAGGGCAAGGGCCTGCTGATCTGTCAAGTCCCTCAAGACCTGTTTCAACTGATCCTTCACTGCTTAGCAGACCCCACTGCTGGTTGTGTCACCAAGCTTGCTGTAGAAAGAAGCAGACTTTCATAAGGACTCCAATCTTTTATCTATTGGGTTCTTGAACATTTGCACATTATCCACTGGACATCTCAGTGATTTATACACACAAGAGATGGCTGCGTCCACTGTAGGGACCTTCCATTTTTTGATGAATTTATCCTCCATGGGATAGACCACCGGAAATCTCTTGGGGGAATAAATATTTTCTCAGGATGTTCCCAATCCTGGTAAATGAGCCCTTTCAGTAAAGGGTGAAGTGGAAAAGAACAGACAGTCTGGGGGCTTCTAGCGACCCCAACGAGGATACAGTAGTGGTTGATGGTTCCGCAAGGTGCATTTTTAAATGCTGATCGGACCATGTTAGTCAGAGACTGAACCCATAATCTTTCAGCTTGAGATGCTGAGAAAAGGTTCCCCCACTGTTGATTCCTCTATAACAGAATCAACCTCATCCTGATCCCCTTCAGGCAGGTCGATCCCTGTATGGGACTGTTGCTCTGCTAACAGGCACTCTGAAGGAGGAGACGGAGATCGGGCGTGCTTTCCCTGACAGGGAGGCAGCGATCAATGTTGACAATCTCTCTCTAATCCTCCCAGAGCTGAGGAAAAAACCTCCTCTGTTACATACACAGGAGCAGGTGAACTGAGGACAGCCACAGTACCAAGTACCCCTGCGGGGTCTCTACGGTCACTTACCTCTGAACTTCAGGGGAGACTGGTGCAGCAGAAGCATGCCCAAGATCCTCAGAGCCCGATGAGACCCCCTTCGCTCCCTGGAAGATTCAGTTCCGGAGCTTCTGGACGGCATATTCCTAAGCCTAAAGCTGAGGTATTCCAGCCGTAATACACCACTTTTACTGAGCATAGTCTAGCACAATTGCTGCTATATAACAGTTGGTGTCTACTAAAGTGCCTTTCTAGGGGATGCCTGCATCAACCGCCTCTGTGTGCCTTTATACTGTTGCTAGCTCTGTGTGTGCACTTCAATAGCCAGCTATGATTGTGCTTTAAAACACGCTGGACGCCCGCACATGCGCAGTAGCGCCGCGGCGCACACCGAGCGTCATCCACCCGCTCCGCCCCTTTTTCCAGATCGCCTCTATATATAGAGGCACGTGCACGCGCGCGGGCACGTGCGCCTTCGGCGCCTTTTTTGAAAAAAATAAGGAGCTAGATGGGAGCCAGGGTCCCTGCCGCAGGGCCCGGGGATGGATGAGCGCAGCAACAGGGCAGAGGAGACAGCTTCCCAGCAGAGAACTTGCCAACTGCCTGGATTTGATTTTGGAAGAAAAAAATCCACATTACAAGAAAAAGAACCATAGCGGCCTCTAGTGTCTAACACAGGTACCGCGGTCTTACATTTTTTTTTTTTTTTTTTCTTGCCTACTATTAAAATTTTTACATTTTCTCAGTAGTAACAGGCATACACAGAATATTAGCGGGAATACCTTAGGTAACAGGCAGAAAGACAAAATAGGCTTGGGGGTCCCTCAATAGAACCAAGTTCCCGAGGGCCCCCACTTACCTTTTCCTCGCCGCAGGACTCTGTTTGGTCCACAGAAGCCCAAACTTCACCTATCACGGCAGGCATTGTAATCAAACCTTCAGGGACCGGGTTCCCAAGGATTCCACTCCCCTGGACCTGTATAGCACCCTGCACAGAAAACATCTTGGTCGTGGGCATGACCAGAGCTCTGGATCCCAGGGTCCAGCCCTCCTAAGAGAGGCATTACAGGCAAAACCTTGCTCTTCTCTTGCAAGGCCCGGGTACCGACCGTTTAGCTATGAAGCTTTTTTGGTCGGATTCGGAATAGCTTACTGAGGCCCAAAAGAAACTGTACGCAAGCTCAGTGAAAAACACATGTTACTTCTTGGCCAACACCTTAGACACTGGCAAAAAACTGAGGTGCTCCCGGATGGGAGGGGCTTATATAGGGGAGGGTACTTCCGGTTTTGGAAGTTGCCAGTGCCAGCACCTGAAGGTATCTATATAACCCATTAGTAATGACTATGTCGCTCTGTGTCCCGTAAAGTACGAGAAAGAAAATCCACTACACACCTCATCCGTGCTCATCAGTGCCACCTTATCAGTCCTTATCAGTGCTCATCAGTGAAGGAGAAAACATACTTATTTACAAAAGTTTATAACAGAAGCAAAGAAAAAAAAAATTCTTTCAAAATTTTCTTTTTTTTTTTTTTTTTTTATTTGTTTAGCAAAAAATAAAAACCGCAGAGGTGATCAAATACCACCAAAAGAAAACTCTATTTGTGGGAACAAAATGATAAAAAAAATTGTTTAGGTACAGTGTAGTATGACCGCACAGTTGTCATTTAAACAGCGACAGTGCTAAAAGCTGAAAATTGGCTTGGGCAGGAAGGGGGGAAAGTGCCTGGTATTGAAGTGGTTAAATATCTGTAATAGGAATGGACATATGGAAGTTTTTAGGAAGGGGTACAACAAACCACACCATGACATGAGGTTTTATGGGGAAGAAAGATCATTTATTTTTTTTTGGATGTAATTTATTAACAGTTATGTGAAAGCTCCTGCGAGAGTGGAATAGAGATGGAGATAGAATTATATATTACAACATATACTTTCAATTAAAAATTAATAAAGAGATTTATAAAAAAAAAAAACCCTTTACAGCAGTAATCTGAGACACATCCTTTCCTTTTTATATATGTTCTTTGATTTTAATAATCAACATGGAATGTCTATTTATGACACCTTTGGCATACGAGTGAGTTTTTGAAACTATTAAAGAAAATATACGGTATGTACTATGAACAGGCTATATATGTGTTATCACTGTTCTATGATTATCCTTTCTATGTTATAGATATATGATCTAACCCTTCAAACACCCCTGAAGAAGGAGATGCCTTTGCTCTGAAACTCGTCAGATGAAGGAGCATCATAACAATTTGCTTCTATATGGTGTTCCATGTGCAATATGTTCTTTTATATATTTGTTTAATAAATACTTTTCTCTCATCGTCCATGGACTGACACAGCTGGATACTGTAAACGTGTGGGTATATGTCCCTGCTCGCAGGAGAAGATCTAGGCAGAATGTTAGATTGTTAGAAACATACATTCTAGAACAAACCAGAGATGAACAGCCCCGCCCAGGGGGGCGGTCCCTCCGGACATTACCCTCCCACCTGCAGCTAGCAGCCTCAGTTCATAACAAAGCAGTACAAACCTTAAAAGGAAGGCCTCGTACACACGAACGAGTTTCTCGGCAAAAACCAGCAAGAAACTTGCTGGCAGAGATTTTTTGCCGAGAAACTCGTTCGTGTGTATGGTTTCTCGTCAAGAAAAGCGACAAGTATCTCGACGAGAAAATAGAGAACCTGCTCTCTATTTTCTCGTCGGCATGTTTCTCGACGAGAAAAGTGAGTGTGTGTACACTTACCTGTCCTCCCGGAAGCCCGCGCATGTTCGAAATGAATTCGACGCATGCGCGGTAGCTTCCTAGGCATACGTAGGGTATACCAAGATGGCGGCGACGGCATCGAATGTGACGAGCGCATGCTCGTCGTAGTCGATGACGTCACCGCGTACGCTCCATTCAAAGAACCACGGGTTCTTTGAATCGAGCGTGTGTACACTCGGCCGGGACAATTTTCTTGTCCAAGAATCTCGTCGAAAAAAACGACATGTTTTTTTCGACGAGAATCTCGGTCGTGTGTACGAGGCCGAAGGGTGGGTGCTGTGTCAGTCCATGGACGTCAGAGAAATGGATTTTACGGTGAGTACAAAAATCCTATTTTGTCTTATCGTCCATGGACTGACACAGCTGGATACTGTAAACGTGTGGGACGTCCCAAAGCAGTATCAGAAGGGTGGGAGCAGTAGTAAAGGAACAACCAAAACTTCACTCCAAACAAGCAGAGCTCCTCAACGGAGGAGTTGCAAACATTAAACAGCGGCCTGCAATGCTTTGCGGCCGAAGGAAGCATCCGAAGATGCAGCCACATCAACCTTATAAAATTTTGAAAAGGTATGAACGGACAACCAGGTCGCCGCCTTGCACACTTGTGCAGCCGACGCTTGATGTCGGAAGGCCCAGGAAGCACCAATTGCCTTGGTGGAATGCACCGCAACCGGAAAGGGAGGCGCTCGCCCCTTAAGGGCATAGGCCTGTATGACGGTCTGCCTGATCCACCTAGAGATGGTGGCAGACGACACCGCTCGGCCCTGTTTTGGACCAGACACAGACTTCCGAATGGAAACAGTAGCAGACAGGTACACCCGTAAGGCTTGTACCCATCTTAATGTATGAAGCGCAAACTCTCAGGGATGCGATGGGTGAGGACACAAGGACGGAAGAACAATGTCCTTCTTAAGGTGAAAGGCCGAGACCATCTTTTGAAAAGGACGGTCGTGGGCTCCATTTCCTTTACATACATTTCCTGTATGGAAGTGGTTAAACACCTCCATGTATTTACTATCCACATTAAGGGGATTGAAAATGGACTTATTCCGTAAGGACGAATGGTCATTTCTCGCAGATGCCAAGTTGTTACATGGGTGGGTCAAGAAATACTTTTTCATACTGAGAGTCCTGATGTACTTCTGTAGGCTCACATACGTTTGAAACGTATTTAAGTTTTTGGTTGGTGCAAACTTAAAGCCTCTATCTAGTACTTTCATTTCATCATCATTAATGCCGCGTACACACGACCGGTTTTAATGTCATTGAATAAAACGGCATTTTTCTCGACGTGATCCTTCTCAAGCCTGCCTTGCCTACACACTAAAATGCTTGAGTAAAGCGCGGTGACGTACAACACGTACGACGGCACTATAAAGGGGAAGTTCCATTTGGATGGCACCACCCTTCATGTTAGTAACGTTTATTGAGAGACGATTCGTGCTTTTCAGCCTTGTGCTTTTCAGTCCGTTACAGCGTGACGAATGTGCTATCTCCATTACGAACGCTAGTTTTACCAGAACAAGCGCTCCCGTCTCATACTTGATTCTGAGCATGCGCATTTTTTTTCACGTCGTTAAAGCCTACACACGGTCGTTTTTCAGGACGAGAAAAACGACGAGGTGAAAAACGACGAGAAAAATTAGAGCATGTTCCAATTTTTTTCATGGCCATTTTTCACGTCATGAAAAATGCTCTGAAGCCCACACACGATCATTTCTAATGACCATTTAAAAAATTAGCATTTTTCTCATCATTAAAAACGGTCGTGTGTATGCGGCATAAGTATAACACCACTGAGATTATATATTCCAGTTCCTATTGGGGTTTTGGTCTTTTGTAATCGCCTACCCCCTCTCCTTCCTCTTTCTTTTCGTTTTCTGGGTGGACCTGCGCTTGGTGGCGTGTGTTGTGGTGGCTACCTCCACCACTCCCCCGGGTTGGGTTTGTAAATCGGAGGGGCTTGTCCCTATCCTCTGCACGACCCTAAAAAATCACCCTCATCATAGGAGGGATGGTCAGATAAAGGTGCATACCTATTCTGTGTGGGAATTGGTCTATTTTGGGGAAAATTGGGTCTACCCCTGGGATGTCCCTGTTTTCTCCATATTGTTGATTATCTCTCCAGTTTTGAGATGAATAATAATAATGAGGAGAGGATTGGTAACTTCCCTCATACATGTGAGGTAGATGATTACCTCCTCTACCCCTTCCTCTCTTATTCTTCCTTCTTTTGTTATTTCCTCTAAAGGAGTTATCCCTCTGTGGTGAGAAATATCTCACTGGTTGAGGGAGATCATATTCATAGATAGAGGTCGACCGATATGGGTTTTTCTCTGGCCGATGCCGATATAAAGAATTCGCGGCGGCTGATATATGATGCCGATTTTTTTTTTTTTTTTTTGGGCCGATATGTTAGGCCGATTTTGTTTCGTTTTTTTCCCTTCATCTCATAAAATCTAACAGTTGGACCCCTTTCACACTGGGGTGTTTTTTACAGGCACTTTTGGGCTAAAAATAGTACCTGTAAAAGTGGCTGCAAAACGGCTCCCCTGCAGTCTTGCACTGAGGTGGTGCGCTGGCAGGACGTTAAAAGTCCTGCAAGCAGCATCTTTGGAGCGGTGTATACCGCTCCTCCACCACTCCTGCCCATTGAAATGAATGGGCACTGCTGCCGAAGCGCCTGCAAAGCACTTCTGCAGCGGTGCTACACGGGTGCATTTAACCTCTTCATCAGCCGCTAGCTGGGTTATAAGCGCCCCGCTAGCAGCCGAATAGCGCCGCTAAAATGATGGCAAAGCGCCGTTAAAACTAGCGGCGTTTTACCGTCAACGCCTTCCCGCTCCAGTGTAAAAGCAGAGTTCCGCCGAAAAAAAAAATATTAAAAGTCAGCAGCTACAAATACTGCAGCTGCTGACTTTTTTAATTATATGGACACTTACCTGTCCTGGGCGCCCGTGATGTCGGCACACAAAGCCGATCTCTCCCTCGGCTCTCGGGGTGCTGCCGCCGCCATCTTAGGTAAGGGAATCAGGAAGTGTATTTTTTCCCCAAAAATTGCGTTTGAAAGACCGCTGCGCAAATACCGTGTGACATAAAATATTGCAACAACCGCCATTTTATTCCCTAGGGTCTCTGCAAAAAAAAATAAAAAATAATGTTTGGGGGTTCCAAGTGATTTTCTAGCAGAAAATACAGGATTTTTACTTGTAAGCTACAAGTGTCAGAAAAGATTTTGTCTTTAAGGCCTCATGCCCACTGGCGTTTTTACAGCTGCGTTTTTGAGCGTTTTTTACAGCTTAAAAACGCCTGTCCATGTTATTGTAAATATTTTTTTTTTTTTTTTTTTTTTTTTTTTGAAAAAAAAACAAAAAAAAAAACGTCGGAGCTAAAAACGCGACCGCGCGTTAGTGCGCGTTTTTTGCGCGTTAGTGCGCGTTAGTGCGCGTTTTTTGACGCTCGCGTTTTTTCCTGCCTAGTTCTGACGCTGAGGAACGCACTGGCCCTGGGTTTTTTTTACAGCTTACAAACGCCTATGCTCTTTACAGCTCAAAAACGCCTAGGTGGGCATGAAGCTATAGACTAACATGGACAGGCGTTTTTAAGCTGTAAAAAACGCTCAAAAACGCGGCTGAAAAAACGCCCGTGGGCATGAGGCCTTAATGGTTAAACTAAGAACTTCTACACAAGTTCAGTTCATTGATAAGAAGAAACATTGTATCTCTTTTCTCTCACTTGGCAGGCTGCCCAGAGACACATCGCTCCACCTCCACGGGAAACTTCAGGCAACTTGCATTGACTTCTATGAAAGAAGTTATTTGCAAGTTGCGCTGAAGTTTTTTAAATCTGCTTTTTTTCCAGCACTATCGGCTGATTCCGATTAATTAAAAAGTGCCAAAAATTGGCCGATATATCGGCCGGCCGATATATTGGTCGACCTCTATTCATAGATAGGATTCATTCTAGGGGTTCCTGCCGGTATGTCACTGACAGCTCTACTAAAGGGAACCTTGGCTGTGACATTATTAGCAGGAGTAGGGCTATTTTGCCATTTAAATATATCCCCCCCCCCCCAAAGTCATCCAGATCTCTGATGAATTTTTTCTTTCTTTTTAATCTCTAAATCCCATTTTAGTGAGTTTATTTTTTAACTCACCTGAAAGTTTAAGAAACTCTTCACTCTCTTTAAGGGGCTCCAAATTATTGGTAATGTCCCTAATTTGAGAGTCGCATTTTCATCTTTCTTTGTTTCATGAAGCGCAAGTGAATTCCAAATTTTTATGATTAGTGAGAACAGTTGAGGATGATTAGCCCCTTCCAGTAGATGCCTCCATTCAGAAAAGGCATCCTTAATTGCCAGCAACTCTTTATTCCCAATTTCATAATTCCTTCTGGCTGAAGACATTAAATGAAAGAAATAAGTTCAAGGATGAAGCTGCTTCTTTTCTCCTCTTCACTGAGAAAGGACAACCCACAGAGTCTGAAGCATCCACTTCCACGATAAATGGTAGTTCAGGATCCCGGAGCGGATCCAGAGTCTTTTCTGGGGAGGGGCACTGCCAAAAAATATGTATGTTTTTTTTTTTGTGGGAAATTTATCGGGGAAATGGCTAGTGTTGGCGCTTCAATCATCCCGGCACCATGGTTGTTATGGTGTCAGGATGATTGAAGCGCATTATTTATATTATTACATTGAAATATCAAATTAAATAGTTCAATGCAGAATCAGTGGGAGCCCCGAGTGTGTCACTTGCCACCGTCGCCTGTAATTAGTGGGAGCCCTGAGCGTGTCACTTGGCACACGTTGCGGATTGTCACTTGACACGTCACCTGCCACATCTTGTGGATTGTCACTTGCCACATCACCTGCCACACCTTGCGGATTGTCACTTGCCACACCTTGCTGATTGTCACTTGCCTGCCACCAGATGCAGATTGTCATTTGCCACGTCACCTGCCACAATTTGTGGATTGTCACTTGCCACGTCGCCTGCCACACCTTGCGGATTGTCACCAACTTGCCTGCTAAGGTGTAGTTTTGGTTGTCTCTTGCTGTGTCCCAGACTTCCAGAGTCAGGCAGCAGAGAGATAATGTAATCTCTCTGCTGCCTGCACAGTGAGGGCGGAAGTCACTGCAGGAATGCAGGGCAGGCACGGGCGGTGAGAGATGATCTCATCTCTCTGCTCCCGGCTAGCTGATTGGCCAGCTGCCACACTGAGCCTGCTCTCTCACTCTCACCTGCGCTGCCAACACACTGAGCAGCACGGTCTGCCCACGAACCACGCCGCCCGCCCACATGACTCACTGACGTCACTCGTTGCTAGACGCCAAGCGGCCCAGGCGTTAGCAACGAGTGCAGGGAAGAGGCTCCACCCACCACCTCCTCCGCTCCTGGTATCGTGTCAGTGTGCCGCGTAACTACATTAGACGAGTCTCTCTCTCGGCGCCGCTGATCGGCTGATGTGAGAAACTGAGAGAGAGACACTCAGAGAGGCAGCCGCAGAACAAGTACTGTATATATTCGAGTATAAGCCGACCTGAATATAAGCCGAGGCACCTAATTTTACCCCAAAAAACTGGGAAAACTTATTGACTTGAGTATAAGCCTAGGGTGTCCATCTGCATGCCTCACTTTGCCTTACTGTGCCCATGCTTCACTGTGCCCATGACTAGACTGATGTTTAACATTGGAGTCTATGGAAGGGGTGCCCGGCTTTAAAAAATCAGTGCTCCAGGCCATAGGTCCCTCAGACACCAAACTTTGCACACTTGTAGAGGAGACATGGGGTCCAGGGGACTTAACGTCGGCCGATAACGGGTCCCCAAAGTCTGAGAGATCAGGCGCAAAAAAGAATAAAGAAACAGAGCAAGCAAGTGAGTGTGACAGATGGTCTCGGGGGGGGGGCAATTGCCCTGTTGCCCCCCCCCTGGATCCGCCCCTGTCAGGATCGGGATTACCAATATTGGCACAGAAACAAAAAGAGTCTTTAGCTTACTAAAAGCATCCTGTGCCTTGGGTGACCATAACAAGGGTATCCTTTGCTTTGTCAGCTGCGTAATTGGTACTATTGCTTTGTTATGAATTTTTTGTAGAAGTTGGCAAATCCAACAAATCGATGTACCTCCTTTTAACGTTTCTGTGAGCAGGCCAATCCACCACTGCTTTGATATATTGGGATCCATGCTCACTCCTTCTGGAGAAATAATATACAGTATCCCAAGAACTGGATCTGGGTTTGTTCAACCTCAAATTTCTCCAGTTTGAAATAGAGTCGATTCTTTCTTAAAGTGAATGTAAACCAGATTCACAAAATTTGAGCTGGGCATATATATCTGCAGTGTTTTTTGTAATCTCTCTTCAAAGTTCTATGTCCCTTAGCTGTTACCTGCCCCGTTCTTCTGTTATCAGCCTGATAACTCCTGACAAGGTTTCCATCACATATGATAAAAGCAGCCTGAGTTTTGTGTTGGGCAGGGAGCTCCAAATCGATTAGCAGTGTGCTGCTGACCGATTAAAAAAACGGAGCTAAAAGTCTCTACCTATAAGGGTGTGTGCCTTTCCTCCAATCAGCTCTCTTGGCTGTATGCCAAGGCTTCACTGCAGTGCTAACCAGGAAGAGAAAATCGAACACAATGTGCACTTTTTAAACAGTATATAAAGATGAAGACAGCAGATATACATGTAAAACCTATGTAGGGAGATTTGTTTCATCTCTGCGTATTATCTGAGGCTGTTCATGTCACTGGGTCTATGTGAGGGCTTACATCCACTTCAACGATTCCAAACCGCCCCATAGCAGATATACTGCCTCAGGGTGCGATTTTTGTGCAGAATTGCACATATATTTGTGTATCTCACAAAAGTGAGTACACCCCTCAAATTTTTGTAAATATTTTATTATACCTTTTCATGTGACAACACTGAAAAAATTACACTTTGCTACAATGTAAAGTAGTGAGTGTACAGCTTGTATAACAGTGTAAATGTGCTGTTCCCTCAAAATACCTCAGCCATTAATGTCTAAACCGCTGGCAACAAAAGTGAGTACACCCCTAAGTGAAAATGTCCAAATTGGGCCCAATTAGCCATTTTCTCTCCCTGGTGTTATGTGACCCGTTAGTGTTACAAGGTCTCAGGTGTGAATGGGGAGCAGGTGTGTTAAATTTGGTGTTATCGCTCTCTCATACTGGTCACTGGAAGTTCAACATGGCACCTCATGGCAAAGAACTCTGAGGATCTGAAAAAAATAATTGTTGCTCTACTTAAAGATGGCCTAGTCTATAAGAAGATTGCCAAGACCCTAAAACTGAGCTGCACCATGGTGGCTAAGACCATACAGTGGTTTAACAGGACAGGTTCCACTCAAAACAGGCCTCTCCATGGTCAACCAAAGAAGTTGAGTGCATGTGCTCGGCGTCCTTTCCAGAGGTTGTCTTTGGGAAAAAGACGTATGAGTGCTGCCAGAATTGCTGCAGAGGTTGAAGAGGTGGGGGGTCAGCCTGTCCGTGCTTAGACCATACGCCGCACACTGCATCAAATTGGTCTGCATGGCTGTCGTCCCAGAAGGAAGCCTCTTCTAAAGATGATGCACAAGAAAGCCCGCAAACAGTTTGCTGAAGACAAGCAGACTAAGGAGATGGATTAGTGGAACCATGTCCTGTGGTCTGATGAGACCAAGATACATTTATTTGGTTCAGATGGTGCAAAGCGTCTGTGGCGGCAACCAGGTGAGGAGTACAAAGACAAGTGAGTCTTGCCTACAGTCAAGCATGGTGGTGGGAGCTTCATGGTCTGGGGCTGCATGAGTGCTGCCGGCACTGGGGAGCTACAGTTCATTGAGGAAACCATGAAAGCCAACATTTACTGTGACATATTTAAGCAGATCATGATCCCCTCTCTTCGGAGACTGGGCCACAGGGCAGTATTCCAACATAACGACCCCAAACACACCTCCAAGACGACCATTGCCTTGCTAAAGAAGCTGAGGGTAAAGGTGATGGACTGGTCAAGCATGTCTCTAGACCTAAACCCTATTGAGCATCCGTGGGGCATCCTCAAATGGAAGGTGGAGGAACGCAAGGTCTCTGATATCCACCAGCTCTGTAATGTGCGTCATGGAGGAGTGGAGGAGGACTCCAGTGGCAACCTGTGAACTCTATGGCCAAGAGGGTTAAGGCAGTGCTGGAAAATAATGGTGGCCACACAATATATTGACACTTTGGGCCCAATTTGGACATTTTCACTTATGGGTGTACTTTTGTTGCCAGCGGTTTAGACATTAATGGTTGTGTGAGAAGAGGGGTCTAGCCCCAAACCTACGCAAATGGTTATTGGACATGTACACATACTGGTAATGAGAGCAGCTCGTGTGAGTAAAAAACCATACGTGATATGTAAATTAATTTAAACCGCACTCTGTGATATGTTGCAAAATAGTTATCAGAATATTGATTAACAATACAGTGGGGGTTATTTACGAAAGGCAAATCCACTTTGCACTACAAGTGCACTGAAAGTGCACTTGGTAGTGCAGTCACTGTAGATCCGAGGGGAAGATCTGAAATGAGGGGAAGCTCTGCTGATTTTATCATGTGCAAGCTAAAATGCGGTTTCTCTTTTCGTCCATGGATGGACATAACCCACAAGTCAAGAATTAAGGAGCTATGTTCCGTCTATTAGAAGAGCAGTAGGCAGACATGTTAGTTATCTAAATACATGTAACTTTTACAGAGTTGAACAGCCCTGCCCAGGGGCGGTCCCTCCGTTCATAACCCCTCACCCTGCAGCTAGCAGCTCCAGTTTTTTTCTGCCTAGTAGAGAAGGACTTGGCTCCCCCTTGGGCCCAGAGTCCTATGAAAATTTTTACTTTTTCTTGTTTTATTTTTTTATATTTTGATCCTGAGATCTTCTATCAATTGCCGGCTGGGCGACAAGCTAGATAAAATAGATCCTGGTAGTCTCCCCAGCCCGGCCATCGAGCAGACCTTAGCTAAGCGCTGAGTTGGCCACGACATGCCCCGTTTGCTCCAGGGGTGGCTGGTGAGTTTTTACTCCGGGGTCCACATATGACTGAGGCTACTTGTGTCTCAGTCACAGTGGACCATGGCCGACAGCCACTCCGTTCTGTCCGGCGGTGAGTCTGTCTGGAACGCACCAGCAAGTCCACGCATGGACGGGTTAGTACATATCCTCCTGTTTTGGGCAGTTTGGAACAGCTGGGCTTTCTGGAGGGTCATTAGGGGGTCTCCTGTCCTCCCTTTCCCTCCGTCTGTCCCCCACTCTTTCCTCCTCTCCATTGCGGGGCCTAGTGCGTCGGCGGGGTATACCTGTAGGGGGCCTCCGTATCCCGATTGACGGCTGTGGGGGTGCCCGGGTCCGCTCTCTGTGGGGGGTGTCTGTTTTTTGGGGAGCCTCCGCTCGGCGTCCCTGCGGCCTTCTCGTCTACCTCAGTGTGCTCGGCCGCCATTTTGGGTAGCGCCGGCGCCATTTTCTAGTGGTTTTTTTTATATTGAAAATTCCCATTGGTGGCCATTTTGCTGTGGCGCAGGTCTTCATTGCGGGTGACCATTTTCTTGTAGCCGGCGCCCTTTTTTCACTGAGGAGCCTGGTGGCCATTTTACAGTGTTTTTTTTTTTCACTATATTGGCCTCTAGCGCTGGAGGCTTCCTGATCGGCGCGAATAGCGCAAATCACCTCACAGAACACCTCAGTCACAGGCTGTGTGTGAGGCAGAGCAGACAACTGCGCTGAGCAGTGTCTGGCTGGGTGGTGAGTCCCTGGGTAACCCCCCCGGTCAGCGCAGCTAGGAGGGTGGACATCAGGGCTGGACTGGGACAAAAATTTGGCCCTGGACTTGATCCAGACCGGCCCACTCTAATTCAATAAAATGCTGCCCCCCAAAAAAATCACGCCCACCAAAAGGCCCCTACATCCATTGTATATCATGAGAAGGTGAGAGAGGGGAATAAGAGAGGGAGGGTTGAAGGAAAGGGGGTGAGAGAGGGGGGTGAGTGTCAGAGAGAGGGAGTGAATGTAAAAGAGAGGGGATGAGCGTAGGACCCCTTTCACACTGAGGCGTTTTTCAGATGCTTTTGGGCTAAAAATAGCACCTGAAAAGACGCCTTCGCTGCAGTCCCAGTGTGAAAGCCCTAGTGCTTTCACACTGGGGCGCTGCCAGGGTGTTAAATTCCTCCAAGCAGCATCTTTGGGATGGTGGAGGAGCGGCGTACACACCGCCCCTGCCCTTTGAAATGAATGGCCACCGCTGCTGAAGTGTCCGCAAAGTACTTCGGCAGCAGCACTACACGGGCGCATTTAACCTTTAATTCGGCTGCTAGCGGGGGTTAAAAGAGCCTGCTAGAAGCCGAATAGCGCAATTAAAACGATAGTAAAGTGCTGCTAAAACTAGCAGCGTTTTACCGTCAATGCCCGCCCCAGTGTGAAAGCAGCCTAAGAGTCAGGGAGTGAATGAGACAGATGCCCCTGTTGAAGAACATTTGTTCGAAACGCGTAGGGCTTGGTACACTACCTCATTCACTGCCCCTTTTTAAACGTTTTTATTGTTTGTGATCACTTTTATGTTGGTTGAATAAACCCTCATTGACCTGCACCATTGGAGCATTCCTTCCCTTCTTTTCTCCTCACATGGGTGGTTGGTCAAGTAATAGCTTCCTTTGGCCACTGGTTACTAATATTCACCGTGGTAAAGAGTCTCCTTGCTGAGTGGCGGTTCCAGTTCCATCGGAGGACCACCTGGATTGGTGTGAAACCCAGAGTCTGCTGTCAAGTCGGGGAGCCTACAGGACAGTCTACATTGGGGACCCATCTGATCCAGTTTCCAGACTAACTGATGAGGAGTGCCACTGGGATTTCGTATGCCTATTTGACCTGCCTAAACCACAGGTCTAATGTTCCGGTAAGAGTATTCTACCTCTCTTTTTCTACAAGAGTTATGTGATGACCCTTCAGTGCTACATGTTCTTTCTTCACAACACGAAAAATTTTCTATGGACACTGTATGGACTCATTATATTGATATTATTTATCACTTTGGTTTGATTGGAGGCCCAAATCATTGGGCTTCATTTCTTCACTTAGCGCTACATCTTCATTCCATCCCTCATATGTTCGACACGGGGGATGTGCTCAAGCATATTAAGTACATGCCAATTCCGGACGGGGCCCTTCTCGTCAGTATAGACGTTGAGTCTCTGTATACGTCTATCCCTCACGAGTGGGGAATCTTGGCGGTCCACCACTTTTTGGAGCTAAGATTTCCACAAATGGCCACGCAAAATGAATTTATTTTGGAACTGCTGGAATTGGCGTTTGAAATTTTTTTTTTTTCAATTTGCCACTAAATACTTCCAGCAGCTCCAGGGAACTTCAATGGGAGCCCCCTGGGCCCCTTCATATGCATGTCTTCACCTGGGATGGTGGGAGGAAGATACCGTGTTTGCCTCCTCACTGTACCTCAGCCACGCATGCGCCTGGCTGAGGTACATTGACGATGTACTCATGGTATGGAGTGGTACCCCCATGCAACTTATGCAATTCATGGAGAAATTGAATTGCAACACCTGTAATTTACGTTTAACTCTTGTCTCAGATCTATATGAAATTTCTTTCTTAGATCTCAAGATAACCATTCATGTGGGTAAGCTAACCACCCAGACTTTTAGGAAACCCTCAGCTGCCAATACTCTACTTAGGGCAGACAGCCATCACCCTGTCTCCCTCAAGCGCAATATTCCGGTTGAGCAGTTTCTCAGAATTCTGAGAAACTGTTCCAGCGAAATAGATTACCAAAGGGAATCT
Organism: Rana muscosa; assembly: GCA_029206835.1. Lineage (NCBI taxonomy): Eukaryota > Metazoa > Chordata > Amphibia > Anura > Ranidae > Rana > Rana muscosa. The sequence goes on along the minus strand of CM055118.1, from coordinate 679,117,528 downwards.
GAGTCCCTGTACCAGCACTTCAGGGAGCGTGGATACGGACATAGAGCTCTACGTAGGGCAAAACGTATTGCCAGCAAACGCTCACGTGATGAGCTGTTAAAGTCCAAATCTAACCATCAGCCAAATACAGACGGACCAACTAGGTTCATTACTTCTTTTGGCACACAGTGGCACCAGGTGGGCTCCGTGCTCGCTGAGCACTGGCACATACTCACTTAGAGGGATAGTTGGTGATAAACCCTTACTGACCGCTAAGAGAGCCAGGAACTTAAGAGATGAACTTGTCTGCAGTGAATACAGGCGTCCAGTTGACAAAAACTGGTTGACTGAGATGCCACGCACATTCGGCATGTTTGCATGTGGACATTGTGGCACATGCAAATATGTCGAAAAAACTAAGACCTTTCGGGATTCATCCTCTGAAGAGGTCTTTGAGATAAAGTCATTTATCAACTGTAGTACATCACGTGTTCTTTATATCTTGGAGTGTCCATGCCATCTCCTCTATGTTGGCAAGACCAAACGCCAACTTAGAGTTAGATTTGCAGAACATCTCAAAAGCATTTGCCTCAAGGAAGATACACCGGTAGCCCAGCATTTTTTGAAACATCATAATGGAAAGACACTGGGTCTCTGTGTAAAAGGGTTTTACGCACTTAATCTTTCGGAGAGACGGGGAGACTTTGATTCTGTCCTAATTAAACATGAAAAATCATGGATATTCAGGCTCCAGACACTTCAACCTAAGGGCCTAAACACTGAGATGAGCCTGAAGGTGTTTCTGGAGCCTTGAATATCTATGTCAGCATCAGGTCTCCCCAGGTCAGATTTGTACGGACAGAGTGCTTTGAACTACTGTCATTTTCATTCATTTTTACCTCTGAGGGAGAAAGAAAAAACCAAATTGGCCATTTGCCAATCTTTTTCTTTTTCCCTGATGTTCAGATGATTATCCATTTTTCATACAATGGTTTAGATGTCATGTGGACTCTGAGACCTGGCCCTAAATTGGGCTGTATGAACTGGAACTAAACCAGCAAACTAGGTTAAATGCATTTCATAGTACATCTGTACATCTATCCATATGATCTGGATATGCCATGCTAGACTTTTAAGTTATCAATTACTATATGATCATATATCGTGATCAGTTTGCCTAGATATATGCAGCTTTTAGAGGTAATCAGTATATTTAATTGTGTTCCTTTTTCCACCAATTTATCACTAGATTTCCTTTTTCTTTTATTGCATTTTTTATTAAATACATGGATTTTTAAAAATTATCTGTTGATACCACAAGATGGTGCTATTCCGTCATTCAGCGGCTTCTGGCTCTTGATTGGCTAATTGGCACTATTTAATATGAGCATTTATTCACCGCTGTTACATCCAGATGAAGTGACTGGTGTGTCACGAAATGCATCATGTTCGACGATGAGCAGAGTCTAGACAAGCCCCCCTCATTCCCCCATCCTCCCTGTCATCCCCTCCGTCAAACACTAAGTGAGCCTGGTGTGAGATTTCAAAAGGACTGTTTCTTGCCCCCAGTGGCTGGAGATCTACATTGCACCAACCCTGCTCCTCTATGGGGTCTCTCAGTCCAAGCTTTTACAACAAACATCGGCCACGCTGGATGACATCTGAACTCTCGGAGGAGAGAACACGTATCCGGGACCACGGACGTTACCCACGTTGAACTGTGTGGGATCTCCTCAGACACCACAAGCAGGACGTAAGTGTGCGGAGAGGAGCCGATCTATCGGATTACATCCTTGGTAACCTGCAGATTTAGGCACTACCAAACGGATTAAGTGTGATAGTGACGGACTGACAGCGGAACATAAACTCTGGACGGGTAAGCCTCAATTGAGCCAATACCTCATTTTCCTTGTCCAATTTACCGCCTCACACTGTATGCCTCTCAATAGACATTTTCAGCCCTGTTGAGCAGATCTTCTTTTACAGCCCAATCTGGAAATTTTCAATTCTTCTGAAACAAATACTTTCATTTGAAATCGTTCATATTGCATGTGGTTTACATACAGTGGAAATGAACCCTATTAATACCTGCAATGTATGGACACTGTGCTGAAGTATTGTCCATCTATGCCTAAATATGGGTCTTTTATGCTGACCACTGACACTACGGTGTCGCCGGGACTACTTCTGATTTGAAGCGGTCAGCATAGCACTCCACATCTCCTTTTTCTGTTCTTTAAACAGGATTCAGCTATACTTCTGTTTATTTTTGGAGAAATGCCGTTTTGATCACTCCACAATTTGGTTCCCATTGACATCATTATGTCCGGACATTAGGGGTTAATTATTTCAGGTTTGCTGGGGTTTGCAGTGGGGGGGTTGTTTATCTACTTTGCTTTTTTAGCCTTGTTTCAACAGTGCACTGTGTGTGTTTTTTCATGTATTTTATTCTGTTTTGTACTTGTACTGGAGAAACCCTTCTCTCCTTTAGGTTGTGCATCAGCCTTTGGATGAGTTGATTTTTTGTATTGTAGCATTCAACCAATAAAGTCTTTGCAATTAGCTGATTGGGTTGTGGTTGATTCACCATTTGACCTTCTGTTGGGCCCCTGTCCCAACATCCCCCAGGTTTTTCTATAGTATTTTATGGTTAAGGAGGATCCCGTTTAATTAAACGAATCAACCAATTGGCACAATTACCAAGCATCCCACTGTGAATCAGGCATTTCCCCCCCTTTTTCCTATAACCACATAGTGCCACATTAGTCTCATGTTGAACTTTGTGAATCAGAATGTATATGCATGGATTAATTCCACTTTAATATATGACATTTTTTTCCAACAGGAATAGAATCCTTTTCAAACGAGAAAGACAGAAACAGAAAGTATGTGATTTTTTTAAGTACAAGTATTTAATCTAAATATTTTCTATCTGCATAATGATAGATTGTTTAACCACTTAACGACCGCTCACTGTATATATACGTCGGCAGAATGGCACCGACAGGCACAATCACGTAGAGTGTACGTGATTGCCTTTGTACAGTTGGGGGGGGTCCAATCGGACCCCCCTCCTATACAGTGAGCGGTGGCTAAGTGTCCGGGAGCGTTCCGGGATGAGGGGGCAGCCATTAGTTTCTGGCCACCCCCTCGCGATCGCTCCCGGCGAATGGAAATGCCCCCTCTGTCTGTGTCAGACAGAGGGAGCAGGAGGAAGTGATGTCATCTCTGGTGCGGCGCTCACATATACCGAGCGCCGTACAAGAGAAGACATCAGGTCAGTGCACACAACACTACACTGACACCAGGACACATAGGGACATAAATCGCCCCCAGGCCCCCCCAGACACCCCAGATCACCCCCCCAGCCCCCAGTCACAGTGTCACTGATTGCAGTGACCATTTATTTAGTGATCACTGCAATCAGTGACATTTGTGACTGTAAAAGTGTCACCAAAGTTTAGTCTTAGGTCCAGTGTAGCCCCCTAACCCCCCCTAATAAAGGTTTAACCCCCTGATCACCCCCCAGATAACCCTTTCACCCCCTATCACCACTGTCGCTAAGCGATCATTTTTCTGATCGCTGTCTTAGCGTCAGTGATGCCGATCGGCAGCCAGTTTCGCCGCATGTTTTTATAGCGTCAGGTACCCCAATATATTATCTAATAAAGGCTTAACCCCCTTGATCGCCCCCCAGGTAACCCTTTCACCCCCTATCACCACTGTCACTAAGCGATCATTTTTCTAAACGCTGTCTTAGTGTCTGTGATGCAGATCGGTAGCCGGTAATTTTTTTTAGGTTCGCCGCATGTTTTTATAGCGTCAGGTACCCCAATATATTATTTAATAAAGGTTTTAACCCCCTGATTGCCCCTAGTTAACCCTTTCACCAGTGATCACCATATAAGTGTTACGGGTGACGCTGGTTAGTTAGTTTGCTTTTTATAGTGTCAGGGCACCCGCCGTGTATATAACCCAATAAAGGTTTAACCCCCTGATCGCCCGGCGGGTGATATCAATTAGGTTTTAGCGTCAGAGAGGGTCTGCGTCACACCCCAGGCAGCGTCAGGTTAGTGCCAGTAACGCTAACACCCACGCGTGAAGCATACACCCCCCTTAGTGGTATAGTATCTGAACAGATCAATATCTGATCTGATCAGATCTATACTAGCGTCCCCAGCAGTTTAGGGTTCCCAAAAACGCAGTGTTAGCGGGATCAGCCCAGATACCTGCTGGCACCTGCGTTTTGCCCCTCCGTCCAGCCCAGGCCACCCAAGTGCAGTATCGATCGATCACTGTCACTTACAAAACAAAAACACACATAACTGCAGCATTCGCAGAGACAGGCCTGATCCCTGCGACTCCAGTGCTGTAGGAGGTGATTTCACCACCACAGTTAAAAAAAAAAAGCAAATATGCCGAAGCATTGGGGCAGCAGGGGCGGAGGAGCGATTTTGCTCCTAATGCCGCGTACATACGGTCGAAATTCCGACGGAGGCTTGCCCGTGGAAAAGTCCGACCATGTGTGTGCGGCATAACTTTTTTGCGGGAGGATGCCCCCATGCTTCGGCATATATAAATGGTGCGTGTATGCCCATCATTGGAAGTGGGTGGATGAAGGGCGGTATTCTAATGGTGGGCATACCCACCGATCAATCTCTTTTTTCGTTCAGCCAACTGGCTGCATGAAAAAAAAAGATTACAATACATGTCCAACAAGGACCAGCAACGTACTGGTATGTTGCTGGACTTTGAATGTTTATACCAGAATGATGCCTGCGGGTTTAGGTATCATCTTGGTATCATTCTTTTCAGCCTGCGGCCGGCTTTCATGTAAAAGCAATCCTAGCGGCTAATTAGCCTCTGGACTGCTTTTACAAGCAGTGGGAGGGAATGCCCCCCCCCCCGGATATAAAAAGCGCCATTGGGAAATTGGGAAAGCATTTTATCACACCGATCTTGGTGTGGTCAGATGCTTTGAGGGCAGAGGAAAAATCTAGGGTCTAGAAGACCCCAGTTTTTTCAAAAAAAGAGTACCTGTCACTACCTATTGCTATCATAGGGATATTTACATTCCCTGAGATAACAATAAAAATGATTAAAAAAAAATACTTGGAAGGAACAATTTAAAAATAAAATAAAAAAGCAAAATTAATAATAAAAAAAAAAAAAAAAAAAAAAAAAAAGCACCCCTGTCCTGCCCTGCTCTTGCCCAATAGCGAACGCAAGCGTCGGTCTGGCGTCATATGTAAACAGCAATTGCACCATGCATGTGAGGTATCACCGCGAAGGTCAGATCGAGGGCAATCATTTTAGCAGTAGACCTCCTCTGTAAATCTACTGGGGTAACCTGTAAAGGCTTTTAAAGGCTTTTAAAAATGTATGTAGTTTGTCGCCAATGCGCGTTTGTGTGAAATTTTAAAGCATGTCGTGTTTGGTATCTATGTACTCGGCCTAAGATCATCTTTTTTATTTCATCAAACATTTGGGCAATATAGTGTGTTTTAGTGCATTAAAATTAAAAAAAGTGTATTTTTTAACCCAAAAAATGCGTTTGAAAAATCGCTGCGCAAATACTGTGTAGAAAAAAAAATGCAACACCCACCATTTTAATCTGTAGGGCCTTTGCTTTAAAAATATATATAATGTTTGGGGGTTCAACATAATTTTCTTGCAAAAAAAAAAATGTTTTGCATGTAAACAAAAAGTGTCAAAAAGGGCTTTGTCTTCAAGTGGTTAGAAGAGTGGATGTAAGCTTCCTAATGTTGTGTATAAAATGCCAGAACAGTTCAAAACCCCCCCAAATGACCCCATTTTGGAAAGTAGACACCCCAAGCTATATACTGAGAGGCATGTCGAGTCCATGGAATATTTTATATGTTGACACAAGTTGCGGAAAAACGACAATTTTTTTTTTTTTTTTTTGCACAAAGTTGTCACTAAATGATATATTGCTCAAACATGCCATGGGCATATGTGGAATTACACCCCAAAATACATTCTGTTGCTTCTCCTGAGTACGGGGATACCACATGTGTGAGACTTTTTGGGAGCCTAGCCACGTACGGGACCCCAAAAACCAAGCACCGCCTTCAGGCTTTCTAAGGGTGTAAATTCTTGATTTCACTTCTCACTGCCTATCACAGTTTCGGAGGCCATGGAATGTCCAGATAGCACAAAACACCCCCAAATGACCCCATTTTGGAAAGTAGACACCCCAAGCTATTTGCTGAGAGGTATTGTGAGTATTTTGCAGATCTCGCTTTTTGTCACAAAGTTTTGAAAATTGAAAAAAAAAAAAAAAATATATGTATATATATATATATATATATATATATATATATATATATATATATTTTCTTTCTTCATTTTCAAAAACAAATGAGAGCTGTAAAATACTCGCCATTCCTCTCAGCAAATAGCTTGGGGTGTCTATATTCCAAAATGGGGTCATTTGGGGGGGTTTTGTGCGATTTTGGCATTTTATGGCCTTCGAAACTGTGATAGGTAGTGAGGAGTGAAATCAAAAATTTGTGCCTAGAAATCCTGAAGGCGGTGCTTGGTTTTCGGGGTCCCGTACGCGGCTAGGCTCCTAAAAAGTCCCACACATGTGGTATCCCCGTACTCAGGAGAAGCAGAAAAATGTATTTTGGGGTGTAATTCCACATATAACCATGGCATGTGTGAGCAATATATCATTTAGTGACAACTTTTTGTAATTTTTTATTTTTTTTTGTCATTATTCAATCACTTGGGACAAAAAAAATATATTCAATGGGCTCAACAGGCCTCTCAGCAATTTCCTTGGGGTGTCTACTTTCTAAAATGGGGTCATTTGGGGGGGTTTTGTGCTATTTTGGCATTTTATGGCCTTCGAAACTGTGATAGGTAGTGAGGAGTGAAATCAAAAATTTGCGCCCTTAGAAATCCTGAAGGCGGTGCTTGGTTTCCGGGGTCCCGTACGCGGCTAGGCTCCCAAAAAGTCCCACACGTGGTATCCCCGTACTCAGGAGAAGCAGCAAAATTTATTTTGGGGTGAAATTCCACATATAACCATGGCATGTGTGAGCAATATATCATTTAGTGACAACTTTTTGTAATTTATTTTTATTTTTATTTTTTTTGTCATTATTCAATCACTTGGGACAAAAAAAAAAAAATTCAATGGGCTCAACATGCCTCTGAGCAATTTCCTTGGGGTGTCTACTTTCCAAAATGGGGTCATTTGGGGGGGGGGTTTTACTGCCCTGTCATTTTAGCACCTCAAGAAATGAGATAGGCAGTCATAAATTTAAAGCTGTGTAAATTTCAGAAAATGTACCCTAGTTTGTAAACTCTATAACTTTTGCGCAAACCAATAAATATACGCTTATTGACATTTTTTTTACTAAAAACATGTGGCTGAATAAATTTTGGCCTAAATGTATGACTACAATTGAGTTTATTCGATTTTTTCTTATAACAAAAAGTAGAAAATATCATTTTTTTTTCAAAATTTTTGGTCTTTTTCCGTTTTATATCGCAAAAAATAAAAATTGCAGAGGCAATCAAATACCATTAAAAGAAAGCTCTATTTGTGGGAATAAAAGGACGCAAATTTCGTTTGGGTACAACATTGCATGTCCGCACAATTTACAGTTAAAGCAGCGCAGTGCAAAATTCTGAATTCACCTCTGGTCCTTTAGCTACCAAATGGTCCGGGGCTTAAGTGGTTAAAGCAGACCTTTTTATAATTTCACTAAAATCCACATAAGCATGCAGAACTGCATGTTGATGTGAAATCAATTCTTAAAAATAAAAAGATGCTTTTGCTTTTTGTTTCAACTCCCTGGTTCATCTGAGGCACTAGTGACATAGGCAGGGCCTCATAGATGCTCCCTGGAAAGACAACATCACCAGTGGTTTTAGGGAGATCTTACTAACCACTTGCCGACCGCCGAACAATGATAGACGTCAGCAGAATGGCACGGGCAAGCAAAAAGTGTCTGATCTGTTCCACTAAAAATAGATGATCATCGCCATTACTAGTAAAAAAATTTTTTTTTAAAATGCCATAAATCTATCCCCTATTTTGTAGATGCTATAACTTTTACGCAAACCAATCAATATATGCTTATTGCGTTTTTTTGTTTTTTTTACCAAAAAGATGTAGCAGAATACATATTGGTCAAAACTGATGAATACATTTTATTATTTTTTTTTTTTTTTTGGATATGTATTATAGCAGAATTTTTTTTACATTTTTTTTCCAAAATCGTCAGGTTTTTTTGTTTATGGCGCAAAAAATTAAAACTGCAGGGGTGATCAAATACCACCAATAGAAAGTTCTATTTGTGGGAAAAAAGGACATCAATTTTATTTTTAGTACAGCATTGCACGCCCGCTCAATTGTCGGTTAAAGTAACGCAGTGCCGTATCGCAAAAAATTACCTGGTCATGAAGGGGGTAAAACCTTCCGGTCCTTAAGTGGTTAAGTTCAGAAATAAAGTGACAGGTGCTATGAAACAATTAAATCCAGCAAAAAAAGTGACATGCTATGAAACCATAATTGAGTCCATTAAATAATGTCATTTGAATTCATAAATCTCACAGTGTGCTGGTGACAACAACAGGCAAGCCCCATAGTGTAAATCCGTTTTTATCTTTTATTGTGAAACTTGTATTGAATTCACTTGCATTGTGTTTAAAAAAATGATCAGCATTAAAATCAGGAAGTCCGGGACCGCAACTGTGTTCCACGGCCTCAGACCGGAAGTGATGCAATGATGCTGAAAACTTCGACCTACGTGTTTTGTCACATCAAAGTCATCAGGAGAGGCCGCTCCTGATGACATTGATGTGGAAAAACGCATTGGACGGTGTGACGGACCCCCGTACTCAAGATGAGTTTGTCTGCTGTAAATGCTTCCTCTGTCTGGTACCAGCACAATCCAAGATCCCTCAGAGCACCTAGTCATTAGCTAGCATTAGTAACTCAATGTAGGATGAAAACAGACTGTTTGATTAAACACATGTAACAACAGATGTACAACTCAGGGACAATCCCCCCACTCCCCAGTTGTCAGCGCTTCAGCTGGAGAAGTTTCTGGTAACTCCACAGATGCTGCTGGCTATAAATCCTATGTCCCTGTCAGTATGGTGGGAGAAAGGCCGACTGCCTCCTCTCTCAGGGAGGCTGAAGCTGCTGTTGGTGCCGGGCAGAGCTCAGTGATGTTTGACCCTGATGCCAGCTCTTCTGCTGGAGGCTCACCAGGTTGTCCTTCCTCAGCAGAGAAGTCTATTAAATCCCCAGTCTCTGGAACTGGTGTCTGGGGATAGAAGTTCACCATCTCCTGTCTGTAGACCGAAGAAGATGTTACTGTGCTGGGCAGAGGCTAGCAAAGCTCTGCCCTGTTGTTAGCACTTCAGTTTGAATTTCAGTAAATGTTACCTCCTTCAATGAAAAGTCAATTAAGTTCATACTTTCTGTGCTCTGTGGCTGGGGATTGAAGACAGCTTCCTCTGGCTGCTGGACAGACACATTCCTCTATCCAACCTCGTCTTGTGCAGAAACAGGTTCATCTAGATGAGTTAAAACTTGCTGCATCCTCCATAAGAGCTCTGCTTCCCTAGCTGGAGGTGGAGGTGAGCAACGCACACTGTTACTCTGCCCCATTGCCGACACTTCAGCCGTGATTTCAGAACTGTCGGATGGTAGTTCTGGATAGTCCCAGGCAAAGGGAGCCCCGTCCTGCTGCTGAGCAGAGTCTAGCAGCTGTCTGTAGGCGATCTCCAGCTCCCATTCCTGAACGGCCAGAAACTCCAAATCTTCTTGTGCCCAGAGCACTTCTGAGACATTCAGTCTTCGCTCTGTACTCCATTATTTCCTCCAAACGCCACTCCAGATTACTCCCAAAGTCAGGGTCCTTGGACAGCCTCCAGTTCAACAGTCCCAAGCCACCATAGTCAAAGCCTTCCGTGGGGCTGTCATCCGCTGTCCATGGGCACACTTGGGCTACATACCACTGGAGGGCTCTGTAGCTTTCGTCCAAGCGCATCTCTGCCCGGATCCGGCTGCTTAACTCAGCTGTCCACTCTTGATTCGGTTGTTCCCCCAATAACAGCACTCGCATTCCATACTGCGACCAGTACCTTACATGGATGGAGGGTAGAATAATTCCCTGGTGATGCTGCTCGAGAGCTAGTAATTTCTTCCAGAGTTGCCAGCAGACAGAATCATACCATCCCAGCAGGACCTGCACTGATACTGGTCCCCAGTGCTGTATCCACATCTCTTGCAACCTCCTTTTGGAATTCCTCTTCCATAGCGGCTGGTATCTGTACCTCTCCTCTCCTGCTATCCGGACCAGGTGGTGGTTTTGGATGTGTTCACGGTAAGGAAGCACAATCTCACCACTGCCAACCAATTGTGACGGACTCCGTACTTAAAATGAGTCTGTCCGCCGTAAATGCTTCCTCTGTTCGGTACCAGCACGGTCCAAGATCCCTCAGAGCACCCAGTCATTAGCCGTAACTCATTGTAGGGTGTAAATAACAGACTGTTTATTCAAACACATGTAACAGATATACAACTCCGGGACAATCCCCCCTCTTCTTTGATTCAGGGGGAGGGGTAAACTGTCCAGTCAGCAATAAGGGACACACAGGTAAATCAAACCTTTCACCAATAGACCACCATATCAGCAGGGAGGGCTGTTGGAGAAATCCCCCCCCCCTCCTCCCTGCCCCCGGTCTTCCTGCAAGATACACATAATACAAACAGTAAGGAGGAGAAGGGCGTGGTAACAATGGTGGCCGATAATAGTTCCACAAGCCTGGCTGGGAGAAGTGTGACATGCCCGGTAACTTAGGAACATGGGAAAGCAGTTACACTTCAAACAACCTAGTAAAAAGACCACAACAGTCTACGAGACCAAGCTCACACAATAGTCCAGCAGTTGGAAAGGTGAAATCCATCTTCATATATTTTTCGAGGGATATTGTTCAGGAACACCACTGCCCAAAGTGAAAAAGCCCCTTCACTCCCTCATCACAAACCACACACACAGAATCCAGGACAACAGTGTCAAAAAAATAAATAAATGGCGAGTCCGGTGTGATTGTACGGTGAGTTGGGTTAGGCAGACAGTGAACTGGGGTTCTCGGTCACCCTGTGCCCCTAATAGACACAGGGCAACTTACAATTAGGAGGGGCCGGGGAAGCTGGACAGGAAGCTTCCAGTGTTTTCCAAGGTACGCTGGGTTCCACAAGCCCCCGCCCAAAGTGACTCCCCTCACAGGCGGAGCTTCCAGCATCATTGCGGCCCTTCCGATCCAAGGCCGTGAAACGCAGTTGCGGTCCCTTGACTTCCTGATTTTAATGCTGATCGTTTTTTTTAACACAATGTATGTGCATTCTATACAAGTTTCAAGATCAAAACGGATTTACACTATGGGGCTTGCCTGTTGTTTCTGCATGTGAGAGATTTGGATGGGCAGACGAACTAAGGAGAAGATAAAGACAGCCCTGGATCTGCAGTATGTATACAGCCACAGGAGTGCTGTGAATGCGGTTTACCCCTTAAAGGGGAAAAGCTTCTGGTAAGTGAGGCCAAAATGGGGGGACCACGTGTGAAGTCACTGGCACACTGCGAGATTTATGAATTCAAATGACATTATTTCAAGGACTCAATTAGGTCTCATGTACACAGGGCAGTTGAAAACGCTGGAAACTGACAGCTGATACCTGACAGTGAAAAACGTCTATTGTACAGCTTTCTTTTTCGTACATCACGGGACACAGAGCGACTTAGTCATTACTAATGGGTTATATAGATTACCTTCAGGTGTTGGCACTGGCCAATTCCAAACCGGAAGTACCCTCCCCTATATAAGCCCCTCCCATCCGGGAGCACCTCAGTTTTTTGCCAGTGTCTAAGGTGTTGGCCAAAGAGTAACATGTGTTTTCACTGGGCTTGCGTACAGGTTCTTTTGGGCCTTAGTAAGCTGTTCCGGATCCCACCAAAAAAGCTTCATAGCTAAACGGTCGGTACCCGGGCCTTGCAGCAGAAGAGCAAGGTTTTGCCTGTAATGCCTCTCTTAGGAGGGCTGGACCCTGGGATCCAGAGCTCTGGTCATACCCACGACCAAGATGTTGTCTGTGCAGGGTGCTATACAGGTCCAGGGGAGTGGAATCCTTGGGAACCCGGTCCCTGAAGGTTTAATTACAATGCCTGCCGTGATAGGTGAAGTTTGGACTTCTGTGGACCAAACAAAGTCCTGCGGCGGGGATCAGGTAAGTGGGGGCCCCCAGGAACTTGGTTCTACTGGGGGACCCCCAAGCCTAATTTGTCTTTCTGTCTGTTACCTAACGGTATTCCCGCTAATATCTGTGTATGCCTGTAACTACTGAAAATGTAAAATTTTAATAGTAGTCAAGAAAAAAAAAAAAAGGGACCGCGGTACCTGTGTTAAACCACTAGAGGCCGCTGTAGTCCATTTTTCTTGTCATGTGGATCTTTGGTTTTCTCAAGTCAAAAGATCCAGGCAGTTGGTAAGTTTCTCTGTGGGAATCCACTTCCTCTGCCCTGTTGCTGCGCTCATCCACCGCACAGGCCCTCCGGCAAAAAGGGCCCTGGCTCCTAGTCCCTGTTTGATTTCGAAAAGGGCGCCAATGGCGCACGGGCGCGTGCACGCGCCTCCTATGAAAAAAAGGGGCAGGGCGGGTGGATGACGCTCGATGCGCGCCGCGGCGCTTCTGCGCATGTGCAGGCATCCCAGCATGGATAAAAGACACAGTACAAGTGTCAGCTGGATGCAAACAGAGCTAGCAACAAACAGTGGCACACAGAGGCGGTTGATGCAGGCATCCCCATAGAAAGGCACTTTAGTGGACACCAGCTGGTATATAGCAGCAACTGTGTTAGACTATTACCAGCAAAAATTGGTGTATGACGACGGGAATACCTCAGCTTTGTGCTTAAAGGATATGTCGTCCAGACGCTCCGGAAATAGGTCTTCCAGGAAGCCAAAGGGGTCTCCATCGGGCTCTGAGGATATTGGGCATGCTTGTACTGCACCAATCTCCCCTGAGAATTCAGAGGTCAGTAGCCGTAGAAACCCCGCAGGAGTGCCTGGTGCTGCGGCTGTCCCCAGTCCACCTGCTCCTGTATATATAACAGAGGAGGTTTTATCCTCAACTCTGGGAGGATTGGAAGAGAGATTAACAGCATTGATCGCTGCTTCCCTGTCACAGGAAAAGCGCGTCCGATCTCCGTCTCCTCCTTCAGAGTGCCTGTTAGTGGAGGAACAGCCCCACACAGAGATCGACCTACCTGAAGGGGATCAGGATGAGGTTGATTCAGTTATGGAGGAATCAACAGTGGAAGAACCTTTCTCAGCATCTCAGGCTGAAAGATTATGGGTTCAGTCTCTGACTAACATGGTCCGATCAGCATTTAAAATGCCTCTGGCGGAACCACCATCCACTACGGTTTCCTCGCTGGGGTCGCTAAAAGCTCCCCAGGCTGTCTGTTCCTTCCCAATCCACCCTTTATTAGAAGGGCTTATTTACCAGGATTGGGAGCACCCTGATAAAATATTTGCTCCCCCCAAGAGATTTCCGGTGATCTATCCCATGGAGGATAAGTTCATAAAAAAATGGAGGGTCCCTACAGTGGACGCAGCCATCTCTTCTGTTAACAAATCACTGACATGTCCAGTAGATAATGTTCCAATGTTCAAAGACCCAATAGATAAAAAATTGGAGTCTTTACTAAAATCTGCTTTCTCTACAGCAAGCATGGTGACACAACCTGCAGTAGCAGCGATTGGAGTCTGCCAAGCAGTGAAAGATCAGTTGAAACAAGTCTTAAGGGACTTACCAGATCAGCAGGCTCTTGCCCTAGCTGACCTGCCTAGAGCCTTGTGTTTTGCGGTGGACGCCATAAAGGATACAATCCAACAGGCCTCCCGCTTTACGCTGTCTATAGTAGATATGCGTAGGCTTCTGTGGCTCAAAAACTGGTCTGCTGAAGCTCCCTGTAAAAAACTGCTGGTTAGCTTCCCATTTCATGGAGAACGCTTATTTGGAGAAGATCTGGACAAATATATCCAGAAAATTTCTGCCGGTAAAAGTTCACTCTTACCGGTTAAGAACAAGGGTAGAAGTCCTTCTTTTAAGAGGCCTACTTCTCCAGTCCCGGGCACATCGGCTGTGAAGCAGTTCCGACGGCCTCCGCGGTCAAATTCAGGGGGCAGAAATCAGGGACAATCACAGGGTAACAAGAAACCCTGGATCAAGAGAGGTACAAAACCTCCCCCCAAGGCATGAAGCGTTGCCCCCACTCAATCGGGTGGGGGGAAGACTTCAGTTGTTCAGAGACCTGGCGGGACACCATCAGAGACAGATGGGTGCTCTCCGCAGTAAGTCTGGGATACAAGCTGGAGTTAAAAGGCACTCCTCCTGCCCAATTTATGAGGTCAAACGTGCCAAGAGATCCCCAGAAGAGAGGATCCCTCCTTCTGGCACTAGAACAACTATTGCTCCAAGGTGTAATCATGAAGGTTCCCCTGGAAGAAAGCGGATTCGGGTTTTACTCGAACCTTTTCACAGTCCCCAAACCAAATGGGGACGTGAGGCCCATATTAAATCTAAAAGGGCTAAACAAGTTCCTAAATATCAGGACTTTTCGGATGGAGTCGATCCGATCGGTGGCCACCGCCCTACAAGGGCAGGAATGGTTAGCCTCGATCGACATAAAGGATGCTTATCTGCATATTCCCATCTTTCCGGCCCACCAGAAATTTCTACGCTTTGCAGTAGAAGGGCGCCATTTTCAGTTCAGAGCCTTACCTTTCGGTCTGGCCACAGCACCACGAGTGTTCACAAAAATTCTGGCCCCATTATTGGCCAATCTAAGAACACAGGGTGTAACGATAATGGCATATCTAGACGACCTGCTACTAATAGACCACTCAGTGGAAAAGCTGGAAGTAGCTATTCACAAGACAATCAAGTATCTGGAATATCACGGTTGGATTATCAACCGGGACAAGTCAGCTCTAAGACCAGTCAAAAGTCTGGAATACTTAGGGCTAAGGCTGGATTCAAATCAGAGAAAGATTTTCTTACCTCCAGAGAAGGTGTCGTCTTTAAAAGATTTGACCCACTTAGTGGGTACAAAAAGAAAACCATCCATACGCCTCTGCATGAGGCTGCTGGGAAAAATGGTGGCTTCATTCGAAGCGGTACCCTAATGTCAATTCCATTCAAGGAATTTGCAAAGGGCCATACTGTCAGCCTGGAACAAAAAAGTTCAGGCTTTAGACTTACCAATGTCTCTGTCCCCTTCCGTTCGCAAGAGCCTCCATTGGTGGTTGGTGCCCCAGAATCTGGAAAAAGGGAAACCCTTCAGTCCGGTTTCTTGGAAGGTAGTCACTACAGATGCCAGCCTCATAGGCTGGGGGGCAGTACTGGAGCAATGGTCTCTCCAGGGCAAGTGGTCAGAAGCAGAAAAGGCCCTGCCCATCAATCTCTTAGAGATACGAGCAGCCCGGTATGCCCTAGTAGCATGGACATCCAAACTCCAAGGGTCCCCTGTCAGAATTCAATCAGACAATGCCACAGCAGTGGCATATATCAATCACCAGGGTGGCACCAGGAGTCGTGCAGCCCAGAGGGAAGCAAATTGCACCCTGGAGTGGGCAGAAAAATATGTCCCAGCCATATCCGCGGTTTTCATCCCAGGAGTGGAAAATTGGAGAGCGGACTTTTTAAGTCGCCAACAATTATGCCCGGGGGAATGGTCTCTTCACCCCGAGGTTTTCCAGGCAATATGCCAGCGGTGGGGAACACCGGCTGTAGATCTGCTAGCATCCAGATTCAACGCAAAGGTGGACAGATTTGTGTCTCGCACAAGGGATCCTCTAGCTCGCGGCTCGGATGCCCTAGTGTTCCCTTGGGATCAGTTCAAGCTGATATATGCATTCCCACCGCCACAATTGTTACCGCGATTACTCCGCAGAATCAGGGTAGAAAAGAAACCAGTGATTCTGGTGGCTCCAGCGTGGCCCCGAAGGGCATGGTACGCGGAGATTGTAAAAATGTCAGTGAGGAGTCCTTGGACCCTCCCACATCGTCCGGACCTGCTGTCGCAAGGACCGATATACCACCCTTCCTTACCAGCCCTATTGAAGCCCACATTCTGAAAAAGAGAGGGCTCTCTAATTCTGTGGTATCTACCATGATCAATGCCAGGAAGCCGGTATCCAGGCAGATCTATTATAGGATCTGGAAAGCGTACATTACGTGGTGTGAGGCCAAGAGATGGCATCCACGTAAGTACGTGATAGGGAGGATTTTGGACTTCCTACAGTGGGCTGTAGATAGGAAGCTGGCCTTGAGTACTATCAAGGGTCAGATTTCGGCCTTGTCAATATTTTTTCAAAGGCCCTTGGCTTCGCATTCACTAGTCAAAGCTTTCATACAAGGAGTGATGCGTATTAGCCCTCCGGTTAGTATTCCCATATGTCCTTGGGACTTAAACCTGGTTCTGTCAGTTCTACAGAAACAACCGTTTGAACCATTGCAACATATTTCCTTGGTTCTTCTCACCAGGAAATTGATTTTCTTAGTAGCCGTTTGTTCGGCTAAAAGAGTATCGGAATTAGCCGCCTTGTCCTGTAAGGAGCCATATCTGGTTGTCCATAAGGACAGAGTAGTATTACGTCCTCATCCAGCCTTTCTTCCTAAGGTGGTATCGAGGTTTCATTTGAACCAAGATGTGGTTCTTCCTTCTTTTTTTCCCCAAACCTAGCTCGGTAGAGGAAAAGTTATTACATTCCTTGGATGTAGTAAGAGCAGTTAAAGCTTATCTAAAAGCCACTGCTCAGATTCGCAGAACGGATACTTTGTTTATTCTGCCGGAAGGCCCTAAAAAGGGTCAGGCAGCATCAAAATCCACTTTAGCCAAGTGGATTCGACAGGTCATAATACAAGCCTATGGCTTGAGAAAGAGACCGCCTCCGTTCAAAGTTAGGGCGCACTCCACAAGAGCAGTTGGAACTTCATGGGCAGTGCATCACCAGGCCTCCCTGGCTCAAGTATGTAAGGCCGCAACATGGTCTTCGGTACACACGTTTACTAGATTCTACCAGGTAGACGTTAGAAGTCAGGAGGATGTCGCCTTTGGGCGCAGTGTGTTGCAGGCCGCAAAAGATCCTCATGCCTGATGGCGCCCAGCTTATGTATCCCTCCCCTCATTTGGCATTGCTTTGGGACGTCCCATTAGTAATGACTAAGTCGCTCTGTGTCCCGTGATGTACGAAAAAGAAAAAGGGATTTTTATAACAGCTTACCTGTAAAATCCTTTTCTTGGAGTACATCACGGGACACAGAGCTCCCACCCCTCTTTTTGGGACACTTATTGCTTGGCTACAAAACTGAGGTGCTCCCGGATGGGAGGGGCTTATATAGGGGAGGGTACTTCCGGTTTGGAATTGGCCAGTGCCAACACCTGAAGGTAATCTATATAACCCATTAGTAATGACTAAGTCGCTCTGTGTCCCGTGATGTACTCCAAGAAAAGGATTTTACAGGTAAGCTGTTATAAAAATCCCTTTTTTACATACTGAGCTTATGCGTGTTTAGCAGCAGCTATGAGCATTTGAGGTTAGAAGCATTTTTTTAAAGATAACTTCAGAAGACCCTCCAAAATGCCCACAATGCATGAAAAACATATTATTAACAATTTCAGACATTCTGTGAGAGAAAAGAAAGCAGTGTGCTTTAACTGTGGATTCTCTCTCTCTCTCTCTCTCTCTCTCTCTCTCTCTGTGTTGCTGGCTGTCTCGCTCTCTTTCTTTCTCTCTCTCTCTCTCTCTCTCTCTCTCTCTCTCTGTCTGCTTCTCTATCTCTCTGTCTCTGTCTTTGTCTCTGTCTCTCTGACTGTGGCTGTCTCTCTCTCCCCCCTCTTGCAGGCAACAGCATGTGGGGAAAATTGTGTTTTTCCCATATCTTACATGTTCCTCTTTAACCACTTGCCGCCCGCCCTATAGCGGATTGATGTCGGCAAAGTGGTTTCAAAATCCTGACTGGACGTCATATGATGTCCTCAGGATTTTGAGCCGCTGCGCGCCCCCGGGGCGCGCATCGCGGCGATCGTTGTTGCGGGATGTCAGTCTGACACCCCGCAACACTGGTCTAGGTAATCACGGCTGATCACGATGTAAACATGAAAAGCCAGTGATCGGCTTTTCCTCACTCGCGTCTGTCAGACGCGACTAGAGGAGAGCCGATCGGCTGCTCCTCTGACAGGGGGGTTTGTGCTGATCGATTATCAGCGCAGCCCCCCCGAGGATGCCCACACTGGGCCACCAGACCACCAGGGATGCCCACCACCAGGTATGCCACCCTAGACCACCAGGGATGCTAATCAGTGCCCCTAATGGATGCCAATCAGTGCCCACAATGGATGCCAATCAGTGCCCACACTGGGCATCACTGATTGGCAGGCATTATTGTTTGGCACTCATTGGCATCCATTAGTACAACACATTACAGTACAGTGCCACCTATCAGTGCCCATCCATGCCACCTATCAGTGCCCATCCATGCCACCTATCAGTGCCCATCCGTGCCGCCTCATCGGTGCCCATCCGTGCCGCCTCATCGGTGCCCATCCGTGCCGCCTCATCGGTGCCCATCAGTGCCGCCTTATCGGTGCCCGTCAGTGCAGCCCCATCAGTGAAAGAGAAAACTTACTTATTTACAAAGTTTTGTAACTGAAACAAAAAATATGGGTTTTTTTTCAAAATTTTCGGTCTTTTTTTTTTTTTTTTTTAGCAGAAAATAAAAATCGCAGCGGTGATCAAATACCACCAAAAGAAAGCTCTATTTGTGGGAACAAAATGATAAAAATTTAGTTTGGGTACAGTGCAATTGTCATTCAAAGTGCAACAGCGCTGAAAGCTGAAAATAGGTCTGGGCAGGAAGGTGTATAAGTGCCCTGTATGGAAGTGGTTAAAAAAAACTTATAAACAGGGGCGTGGCCTGACGGTGCATGGAGTAGGATACTCGTTGAGGAGCTCCGGCCGTTGATCCTGCAATCCACTCCATCCTGTGACCCACAGAGCAGATTTCTACACCGCATAAACCTGCCTAGACACCCCAGTCCACAGAAGACATGTCGCCTTCAAAAACGAACAAATCCGAGGCAGCGAAACTAGCGCAATTCCGCCATCAAGATGCAGATGACCCTGGGGAAGATGGCGGCACGGCGCCGGAGGGTAGCGGGAGGCCTGCGGGGGATACAGCTCAACTCCTGGAGGCTATAACCCTATGCCACACATCCCTCGCAACGCAGATCGAGGAGGTGAAGGTGGATGTGTCCCTCATCAGGCAGGACATGCAAAACCTGCGCGACAGGGTTAGAACCACAGAGACACGACTGAGTGAGGTGGAGGATGCACTCCCGCCATTACATACTGGAGCCGACTGCATGCAACAACAGATCATGCAGCTGTTCTCCAAGCAAGAAGAGATGGAGAACAGGCTGAGAAGATGCAACCTACGACTGGTCGGCCTGCCCGAGGGAGCTGAGGGTAAGGACCCTACCACTTTTCTGGAGCAGTTGCTCATTACATCCTATGGTAGAGAGGCCTTCTCCCCCATGCTGGCGGTTGAAAGAGCACACCGCATGCTGGCCAAAGTACCACCGCAAGGCGCACCACCACGCGCATTTATTGCTAAGTTGCTAAATTATAAAGACCGCAATGCTGCCCTCAGAATGGCCAGAATGAAGGGAAACATCACCTTAGGAAATGCTCAAGTGGCTGTGTTCCCAGATTTCTCAGCAGACGTCCAACGCCGCCGCCATAATTTCATGGAGGCTAAACGCAGACTCCGGATCCGCAATTATAAATATGCCATGCTGTTTCCAGCCCGACTTGGGGTGGAACACGATGGCAAGGTTTCCTTTTTTGATACCCCGGAAGACGCAATCAACTGGCTGGAACGCTGCGCTCTCCAGGGAGCTGAGAAATTACGTACTCTGCAAATGCACTGTTTATTCTCCTTTATCTACCCATACTCTTCCTGCTCCTTGCCTGTATGCTACATGACCTAAACTGTTATCCAAGTTCAATCCCCTCACCTTCAAGCCCCAACATGCTGTTTGAAATGCGGACTTTACTAGGCCTGATCCTTAACAACTTGGTTTTCAGTTCCCCTGGCTAGACGGCAGGGATTAAACCTTCTTACACAACCTGTGGTATACTATTTGTTCTGTTAATGACTATGATCCCTAAGCTGCGTTACAGGCTCTCATACATCCTTCGCTGTGATGGCAGCTGGAGCCCCAGGGCAGTGGGAGTTCTGCTGTTCAAGTGTACAGTGCAGTGAGATTTCCCCCCACGCTCATCCAGGATACGTGACTATTATGCCCGGAGCCTTAATGGTGACATTTGGGGGTCCCCACACATGTGCAAAGCAAGATCTATACCATTGCTGACTTCTCCTAGTCAATATTTCCCTGATTTGCTTACTTATTACGTATTGAACATATCGGGGCCCCATGCGCTCCTACTTCTGATATCTGTTATGACCGTTTTTTCTTGGAGGGCAGTTACAGTTTTGTTTTGGGACAATGCCCGCGTCAGTTTGAAAAGATGCAGGGCAGGGCAGGGAGGGGGTTACTGTTGATCTATATGTCAATGTGTACACACAGTTTGATATGTTACATGCTCCATCGCACAAAGTTAATCTGGTGTTTTTATGCTTTGCTTCGCTCAATGTTACTATATTTCTATATGTACCACAGGTTCACTGTGATGATATCCTATGGAACTATAACAAACATAGACAAAATATGGCGGTGTTCTGCTGAGAGGGAGTTATTATGGCATCTCTAAAATTCTTGGTATGGAATGTGAGGGGGCTGCGGGATAAGATTAAGCGCGCGGCTGCCCTCACATTTCTAAAGAAGCAGCGAGCTGATGTGGTTGTGTTGGTGGAAACGCACATAGAGGGGAGACTCCAGATGGCCCTCCGCCGTCCCTGGGTGGGGTGGACGTACCACTCGACCCACACATCCCACTCTAGGGGGTTGTCGGTGTTGGTGGCAAAGTCGGTGCATTTTGAGCTGGGAGAGGTTACTACGGACCCAAGCGGTCGCTACGTGTTTTTATCAGCCAAATTGTATGGGGAACCCCTTCTAATATTGGCCTTCTATGTACCTCCCCCGTATAGTGAATCTATAATCCTAGATGGTATTTCGTTCCTAGCCAGATATCCCACCACGCAAGCTATCTGGCTGGGGGATTTCAACATGGTACTAAACATGGATATGGACAGGCTACAGTTATCACCGGGGGGGGCCCTACTGGGGATACAAAATTATATAGGCTTGCCTCCTCCTTTCACCTTATTGACACCTGGAGACATAGATTCCCACAAACTAGGGCCTATTCCTGTTTTTCCGCCTCACACGGATCTATGTCCCGGATTGACCTTATTTTTTGTCTCTCAGGGCCTTGCACCGCGCCTGCAGGACGCAGTGTTTGGGCCCAGACTTTTGTCGGGCCACAGCCCCTACATGATTACACTGGGTGTACCCCTAGACAAACCACCACGGACGTGGCGCCTAAACCCATTTTGGCTGTCACTCTTACCAGAGGAGGACGAACTCAGAGGAGTGGAGGAGATTCTTCTCGGAGAATGCTCACTCCGCTTCCCCCTCAATTGTCTGGGAGTCATTCAAGTTACATGCCCGGGCACACTTAATCTCCCACATCAATGGCATCAAGGCAGACTCCTCTAAGGCCTTGGATAAGGCGTTGGAGGCACTCTCCAGCTCGGAACGTGCATATGAGACTGATCCATCTCCTCCCAATGCAGATGCGCTTAAACTTCAAACTAGATTAGTTAATCAGTTACATTTTGTAAAAGCCAAACAAAAATCGTTTTTTACCAGGCAGAAGATGTTTGAACACGGTGAAAGGGCCGGCAAATTATTAGCTTACTTAGTCCATAGCGAGGACAGGCCCCCAGTGGTGATTACCCTACACGACCCGGGAGGGACTCAGATTACAGACCCGCCCACGGTTACCTCTAAATTCAAAGACTTCTTCTCTGACCTCTACCAATCTCTAAAGCCCCTCCAGATAGTGATCCCATTACTTTTTTCCTAGCGAATGTGCCCTTCCCAAAGCTGACAGTAGACCAGGTGTCTCTTCTTGAGGCACCCCTCACGGAAACTGAGATTACTAATTCTATAGCAAGCTTTGCCAGATCCAAGTCCCCAGGCTCAGACGGCCTCCCCATTGAGTTCTACTCCCGATTTGGAGAAATTCTCATACCCAAATTGCTGAAGCTTTATGAAGATCTGTTTGAGGCCTTTGCCCTGCCACCATCCATGCGGGAGGCCATGATAGTCCTTATCCCCAAACCTGGGAAGGATCCAGGCCTCCCGGAATCCTACCGCCCCATCTCCTTGTTACAGGTGGACATTAAAATCCTAGCCAAAGTTCTTTCCTTACGCCTCAATCAAATTATCTTATCCCTCATACACCCAGACCAAGCAGGCTTCATGCCAGGCCGCAATACCTCGTTCAACTTATGGAGACTTTTTATTAATCTACAGGCTAACCACGAGAATGTCGGAACGCGAGTAGTGGTGTCACTGGACACCGCAAAAGTGTTTGACTCAGTTGAATGGAGATACTTGTGGAAATGTTTAGAGAGCTACGGATTTGGACCAAATTTTATAAAGTGGACTCAGCTCCTATACCAGGATCTGTCGGCCAGAGTGGTAGCGAACGGATGGCCCTCCTCGTTGTTTAGCCTAAGTAGAGGCACAAGACAGGGCTGCCCGCTCTCTCCCCTGCTTTACGCCCTGGCGGCGGAACCCCTGGCCTTGGCAATTCGTACAGATCCGGAGATAGTGGGATTGAGTCTAGGCCCCCTCACCGAAAAAATAAGCTTATATGCAGATGACACATTGCTATACCTAGCGGATTCAGGCCCCTCCCTTCACAAGGCCCTTCAAGTCATTGAGCAATTCGGAATTTTCTCTGGCCTCAAAATCAATTGGGATAAGTCACAGATCTTGCCATTAGATAGCTTTCCGCCCACGGAATCTCAAGCCCATTTCCAGCTTCAAAGGGTTGGAGTCATAAAATATCTGGGGATACACATATCCAGGAACCCCTCGGACTACCTGGCCCTCAATATTGAACCCCTTTTTGCTTTAGTTAGAACCAAGATACGCACATGGGCCAAGCTACCCCTTGGGGTGTGGGGCCGCATTAATCTAATTAAAATGATCCTCTTGCCCAAGGCCTTATATATACTCTGGCACTCCCCCATTTATCTCCAGTTAAAACACTTCAAGGCGCTAGAAGCCCTCCTCAAACCATTTGTATGGGGACCTAATCGACATAAGATTTCGTGGCAATCACTCAAAAACCCAACAGACATGGGGGGCACAGCCTTGCCGGATTTTAACTTGTATTATCTGGCAGCTCAGCTATCCCATCTATATCATATTGACAAGACAGATAGCGAAAGATTTCATACCTTACTATGTCCAAAGTGGGCGCAACTAACCCACGACCCTCTATATCCTGTGACCCTGGGGGTGAGTGGTGCAGATCCAGAAGGGGACACTAAATCCCTTTTGTACCATTATAAGCGTGTATGGAACCTTGTGTCCGTCAAGCTAAACATACCACCGCATAATGATTACACGTCGCTATGGCACAACAAATCCATGCCAGAATTTGGACATATCCGGGATCCGGGGATCTGGAGTTCCCGAGGTGTATATTATTTGCACCATTTACTATCTGATGGCAGTCTCAAAACCTTTGATACACTGAGGGAACAATTTATGCTTCCAAATCACATGTTCTTCCGATACCTTCAGGTTCGCCACGCAGCTCGGGCTCCGTTCCCACAGTCTCCCCCTAGACCCACACCTAATCCGATTATGGCGGTGGCTCGGGGGTCAGACCCTAAAGGCCTCATATCATATTTCTACAATATGTTGAATACTCCTGTCTCTAGTAAACTGGCATTTGCTTTAAAGCCCCGGTGGGAGAGGGAGGTGGGCCCAATGGATGATGAGGAGTGGGAGGAGGCACTCAAGACTTGCAGGGTGGTGTCCCCCAGATTGTCAGACAGACTGTCCCAAATTTTCATCCTGCACTGAGCGTATCTTACACCGCTTCGAGTGGCTAGATACAAGAGAGAGCAATCCACTCTGTGCTCACTCTGTGGATCCGAGACGGGCACCTTCTTCTACTTGCTGTGGGCCTGTATCAAGATTCAGGCTCTGTGGAAACAGGTGGTAGACTTTCTGCATAACAGTATGGGCTCACCACTCACAATGGACCCGAAACAGTGCCTACTGGGAGTTTTCCCAGTGGGGGTAGAGAAATTCACTAAAATATTTTTACAGGAGACTTTATTTTCAGTCAAGAAGATAATAGCTAGAAAATGGATGAGACAGATACCCCCCACTCTATCTGAGTGGAAAGCTGAGGTCAATGTTACTTTACCTTACAAAAAATGCATCTATATAAATAGAGGATGCCCAGCTAAATATGAGAAGATCTGGGATCGCTGGCTACAGAGTTCTGATACCTGTGTATAATGTTGAGATAATTACTACCCACATGTAGTATTGTTTACTCCTTGTACCCCACACACTGTTTTAAGGATTGTATTTCATGCCATACATATTTCTAGTAGGAACACCCACGTTCAATAGCTACATATAACTGTATAATGTGCGATTGTAAACAATGTCACTGGACTTGAGCCATGTGCTGTTTGATGTGTATGTATACATTGACTTTATTTCAATAAAAACCTTTGTTGATAAAAAAAAACAAAAAACTTATAAACGAAAACGTGCATAAACTCTGGTTACAGCTTTTACACCAGTTTTCAAGCATTTGTCGTTTCAAATGCCAGTAAACTACCGCCCTGAACTTGATTATCTGCTTTCAGAAATGCCAGTAAACTTAACTGCCTCTAAACTCCTATGAATGACTGAGTGTACATATACAGATAAGATAACATAGTTGAGAGTTCAGGGGCTGCTGAAAAAAATGCCCAACTGCTCCTAAACGTCCGTTTATCAGCTGCAGTGTACATGAGACCTTACGGTTTCATAGCACGTCACTTTTTTGCTAGATTTAATTGTTCTATAGCACCTGTCACTTTATTTCTGGACTCAATCATTGTTTCATAGCACTTGTCACTTTGTTGACACGGCACCAGCCACTTTACTGTGTTTACCTCATGTGTTTTTGCACAGAGATGTATTTCTGATTGATTACACAGTCTGTTTTTTCATATGAATTTGCACAGATATATATTTTGAGTGTTTTGCCTATTTTATGATCTTTGAATCATTTTGAAATGTAAATATTCATATCACTGCATAATTTGCACAATATATCACTTGATACTTTTGTCACTTCACACGTGCATTAAAGTGGTTGTAAACCCACTTTTTCAACTTGCACCTACAGGTAAGCCTAGAAATGCAAGAAATATCTCCTAAACCTACACGCTTTAGGAGATATTTACTAAAAATGACAGGCGCCGCTGTCTACGGCGCATGCGCGCCGTAGACAACGGCGCATTCATGGGGTTAATCCCATTCACAAAATCGGCTACTTCCCAGCAATCGCTGGGCGTAGCCGAATGCGACGGCTCCCACGCGCATGCGCGGAGTCACGTCTTCGCTGCTCCAGCCAATCACAGCGCCCGAGCGGCGCTGTGATTGGCTGGTGCGGCGATACCCGGAAGTAACATTTCGGCTATCGCCGCAGTGATGGCTGCGTCTGGAGTGAGGGATGCAGACTGCTTCGGGGGCCCCGATCTAAGGTAAGTGGTACATAATGAGCTAGTATGCTAGTCATACTAGCTCATTATGCCTTTCTCTTGCAGGTTGGCTAAAAAAAAAAAAAAAAACGATTAGTGGGTTTACAACCACTTTAACTTTAGGTACATTTAAAGGGGCACACACCAAAATAAGCAGCACCATAAACGCTTTCAAAACCCTATATTATATATGTGACTAATACATTTACAGTGGGGAAAATTAATTATTTGATCCCCTGCAGATTTTGTACGTTTGCACTTACAAAATCGCACTTACAAAGAAATGAAGGGTCTATAATTTTTATCATAGGTGTATTTTAAATGGTAGAGACAGAATATCAACCAAAAATCCAGAAAAAAACACATAAAACAAATGCTAAAAAATTAAGTTGTAGTTCAGTGAGTAAAATAAGCATTTGATCTACGTGACTTAGTACTTGGTGGAGAAACCCTTGTTGGCAAGCACAGAGGTAAGACGTTTCTTGTAGTTGGTTACCAGGTTTGCACACATCTCAGGAGGGATTTTGGTCCACTCTTTTTTACAGATCTTCTCTAAATTCTTAAGGTTTCTTGGCTGTCTCTTAGCAACTCAAAGTTTTCAGCTCCCTCCATACATTTTCTATAGGATTAAAGCGCTTGTAACCCTAAAAAAATATATATGCATCCTGTTCCTTTAAATAATGTTAAAGTGCTTGTGCTGTGTAATTTGTCCCTTTGTATAATGTAATATACCTGGCTGATCCTGCCTGTTCCTGTGTCCCCCTGTCTCTGCTGACCACAATAATCTGGGCTCCTGATTAGGGATGAGCCAAACACCCCCCCAGTTCGGTTCGCGGCAGAACATGCGAATGCACCAAAAGTTTGTGCGAACATTCGAACACCGTTAAAGTCTATGGGACCCGAACGTGAAAAATCAAGTGTGCTAATCTTATAGGCTAATATGCAAGTTATTGTCATAAAAAGTGTTTGGGGACCCGGGTTCTGCCCCAGTGGACATGTATCAATGCAAAATAAAGTTTTAAAAACATGTTTTTTCGGGAGCAGTGATTTTAATAATGCTTAAAGTGAAACAATAAAAGTGAAATATTCCTTTAAATATCGTACCTGGGGGGTTTCTATAGTATGCCTGTAAAGTGGCGCGTTTTAGCTTGTTTAGAACATTCCCTGCACAAAATGACATTTCTAAAGGAATAAAAGTCATTTAAAACTGCTTGTGGTCCCGGAAATCTAGATGAAAATTATTGAGAAAAACGGCATGGGCACCCCCCCCCCCAAGCCCATTACCAGGCCCTTTGGGTCTTGTATGGATATTAAGGGGAACACCGCACCCAAATAAAAAAAAAAGGCGTGGGGCCCCCAGGCCCTATATACTATGAACAGTAGTATACAGGCGGTCCCCGGGTTACAAACAAGATAGGGACTGTAGGTTTGTTCTTAAGTTGAATCTGTTTGTAATTTGGAACAGGTAAATTTTTTAGGTGTAGCTCCAGCCAAAAAATCTATTTTTAAGCTTTTTGGATAACATAGGGAAGGGTGATCACCCCTGTAACATTTGTTTTTCTGTCTGTGCCCCTGTTCAGAAGATTTCAACTCACTTTCTGTCCCAATGACAATTGGATTTTTAAAATTTGAGGTTATTAGGGAAACCAGGATTGGTGATAAAGCATCACTGTAGACACCCTTTTCCCATATTAACTCTTACAGGAGAGAATTTCCCTTCCTGGGGGTAGATTTCCTCGCACTTCCTGTTTTTTCCCTCCGTTTTGTAAGTAGGAGTCGTTTGTAAGTCGGATGTTTGAAAATAGGGGACCGCCTGTATATACTGTATGGCCTGCCCTATACACTCTGTGGAAATCTGGGCCTTAGGTGTTGGTACCAGAACACTGTAAGCCAGGGCTTGACAAATTTGCTTGGAATTTGGAGCCAGCTAAAAAAGTTAGGAGCCAGGAACGCGCCCCGTCCCGCCGAGCTCGCGCGCAGAAGCGAACGCATACGTGAGTAGCACCCGCATATAAGAGCGGTGTTCAAACCACACGTGAGGTATCGCCGCGATCGGTAGAGCGAGAGCAATAATTCTAGCCCTAGACCTTCTCTATAACTCAAAACATGCAACCTGTAGAATTTTTTAAACGTCGCCTATGGAGATTTTAAAGGGTAAAAGTTAGTCGCCATTCCACGAGCGTACGCAATTTTGAAGCGTGACATGTTGGGTATCAATTTACTCAGCGTAACATTATCTTTCACAATATAAAAAAAAATTGGGCTAACTTTACTGTTGTCTTATTTTTTTATTAAAAAAAAAGTCTATTTTTTCCCAAAAAAGTGCGCTTGTAAGACCGCTGCGCAAATACGGTGTGACAGAAAGTATTGCAATGACCGCCATTTTATTCTCTAGGGTGTTAGAATAAAAAATATATATAATGTTTGGGGGTTCTAATTAGAGGGAAGGAGATGGCAGGGAAAACAAACAGGGAAACTCCATTAGCATTGCTGGTTGTCATACCAACTGCCACCACAAGATGGCGCTAGTTCACAGAAGGAAGCATAGGCCTGCAGAAGGCCGCAAAGCCGCGGCCTCAATTACCGGCCGGCGCGGCCCGACGCGATCCCGCGGCGCGGAAGGGGGGGCAGGGAGACACAGGATACCCCAGCTGTGCTGCCCCAGGCGCCAGGTCGCTAATTCTAGTCGCAATGGCGACCTGGCGCCCGGGGTTTGTCGAGCCCTGCTGTAAGCCCTCACAGTTACTCTTGGTAGGCGCAGGAACAGGCCCTGCTGTGAAATATTAGATCAAAAATTGTAATTACATGCCCCTGTTAAATAGGGGCAGAAAAATTGGGTCTTAGGCAGTGGTGGTGGTGCCACAACACTATAACGCCTCACAGATTCTCTTGTTGAGCGCAGGAACGAGCCCTGCTGTGAAATATTAGAGAAAATATTGTAATTAAGCGCCCTTGTTAAACAGGGTCAGAAAAATTGGGCCTTAGGCGGTGGTGGTGGTGTTGGCACAACACTGTAAAGCCTCACAGATACTCTTTTGTTGAGCGCAGGAACGGGCCCTGCTGCAAAATATTAGATCAAATGTTGTAATTACACGCCCCTGTTAAACAGGGGCAGAAAAATTGGGCCTTAGGCGGTGGTGTTGGCACAACACTAAAGCCTCACAGATACTCTTGTTGAGCGCAGGAAAGGGCCCTGCTGTGAAATATTAGATCAAAAATTGTAATTACACGCCCCTGTTAAACAGGGGCAGAAAAATTGGGCCTTAGGTGGTGCCACAACACTGCAACCCCTCACAGATACTCTTGTTGAGCGCAGGAATGAGCCCTGCTGTGAAATATTTGATCAAAAATTGTAATTACACCTTAGGCAGTGGTGGTGGTGCCCTGAACCAAAAATATTCTTATGCCTCATACACACGATCGTTTTTTATGCCGTTAAAAATGCCATTTTTAAAAATGCCCATTAAAACCGATCGTGTGTATGCTCCAGAGCATTTTTAACGGCGTGAAAAACGGCCATTAAAAATTTCGAACATGCTTTATTTTTTCACGTCGTTTTTCATGTCGTTTTTTTTAACGACGTGAAAAAACGATAGTGTGTATGCTTTTACGAGGGGAAAAAAACGCGCATGTTCAGAATCAAGTATGAGACGGGAGCGCTCGTTCTGGTAAAACTAGCGTTCGTAATGGAGATGGCACATTCGTCACGCTGTAACGGACTGAAAAGCACAAGACTGAAAAGCGCGAATCGCCGCTCAACAAAGTTTACTAACATGAAGGGTGGCGCCATTCGAACGGAACTTCCCCTTTATAGTGCCGTTGTACGTCACTGCGCTTTGCTCGAGCGTTTTTTTTTAATGATCGTGTGGATGCAAGACAGGCTTGAGAGAAAACTAGAAAAAAAACGACGAGAAAAACGTTGGCTTAAAAAATGGCATTAAAAACGTACGTGTGTACGCCGCATAAGAAGTTATCATCATGAAGATTGAGGAGGAATAGGATATCCGATAGTCACTCAGCATAATAGGATAGTCACTCAGCATAGGCAGTCTTCAAGGGATCCCACATCCATAGAAAAATCAATCGGTTACATCAGCATCAGGTGCTTCGCAGCTGGTGATCCAAGACTGATTCATTTTATGAATGAGAGCCGATCAACAGAGTCTGTGGACAGGCGCACTCTGTGATTGGTTACAAAGCCTCCAGCAGCACTGAATGTGCGTTCAGAAAGAACGTTAGATGCAGGACAGGCCAGTAGCTCAATTGCATATTGTGCAAGCTCTGGCCAGTGGTCCATCCTCAAGAGCCAGTAACCCAGTGGATGTTCTGTTGGAAAGGTCTCCAAGTCTGATCTTGCCCCTAGATATTCCTGCACCATGTAATTCAGACACTGGCGATGGTTGCTGGAACCGATCAGACCTTGGCGCTGCGGACTGAAGAATTGTCTGAAGGCATCGTTCAGCCGGCTACCTTCTCCACCGCTCTTTCTGTGACTGAACAAAGCCTCAGCAACACGTTGTCCAACACCAGGTAATTGTAACCTCCCAGGCTCTGGAAACGCATTGCACAAGCCTTTCTGCAAGGCCTCCCGAAGATGTTTCATCCTCTGCAAAGGCAGGATGAGTTCTGCAACCTTACCCTCATAACGTGGATCAAGAAGGGTTGCCAGCCAGTAATGATCCCTCTCCTTGATGCAGGATCAGGGAAGTCATGCAGTGTAAGTTTGCAGAGGCATTCGATCCGGAGTCCTCTGGGTCACTAAGGATCACATGATCCGCAACCACCTCCTCCCAGCCACGTACAAGTCCATGGGTTTCTGGGGACTGAAAACGATCCCTTGAAGACTGCTGCTGATGCTGAGTGTTATCCTCCACCGCCATGCTGACAGAATCCTCCTCCTCCTCTTTCTGTGTGATCGGCGGGCCTGCAGGAATACTATCTGGATAAAGGGGGTCTTGAGAGGTAAGGAAGTCCTCTTCCTCCCGCTGTTCTGCCTCAAGTGCCCTGTCCATTATTCCATGAAGCGTGTGCTCCAACAGGAAGACAAGAGGGACAGTTTCACTGATGTATGCACTCCTCACTGCTCACCATCCTCGTGGCCTCCTCAAACGGTGACAGGACAGTGCATGCATCCTTGATCAGTAGCCACTGGCGTGGCGAAAAAAAGCCAAGCTCCCCTGGCCCTGTCCTGGTGCCATACTCACACAGGTACTCATTTATAGCCGTCTGCTGCATGTGCAGCCGCTGCAGCATTGCCAACATTGAGTTCCAGCTGGTGGGCATGTCACAAATGAGGCGGTTCTTGGGCAGGTTGCATTCCTTTTGAATGTCAGCCAGCCAAGCACTGGCATTATATGACCGGCGGAAATGACCACAGACTTTCCTGGCCTGCCTCAGGAGATCCTGTAAGCCCGGGTACCTGCTCAAGAACCGCTGCACCACCAAATTCAGGAAGTGAGCCAAACAGGGAACATGGGTAAAGTGTCCCTGTCAGAGGGAAGACAGGAGCTTGGTGCCATTGTCGCATACGACCATTCCTGGCTGAAGCTGGCGTGGCATCAACCACCTCTGAACCTGCCCCTGCAGAGCTGACAATCTCTGCCCCAGTGTGGCTCCTGTCCCCTAAGCAGACCAACTCAAGCACCGCATAGCATCTTTTTGCCTGAGTGCTTGCGTAGCCCCTTGAACGCCTACGGAGCACAGCTGGAGGAAGAGGCCATAGGAGGAAGAAGAGGAGGAGGGGGTGGGTGGAGGAGAGAGCTGTGTCAGAATCACCACTACTAGCATTTTGGAGGCGTGGTGGTGGAACAAGCTCCAACAATACTGTACCCTGTCCTGCATCCTTCCCAGCTGCCAGCAGAGTTACCAATTGCGCCGTGAAAGAAAGGTAATGTCCCTGTCCATGCCTGCTGGACCATGAGTCAGCGGTAATAATGCACCTTACTGCTGTCCGTCCCGTCCAACGAGGCCAAGACATTGCCTTCCACATGTAAATTCATGAAAGGGGGCAGAGTCTACCAGTTGAAAAGGCAACAGTTGCAGTGCTAGCAATTTGGCCAAGCTAGCATTCAGACCCTGAGCATGTGG
Organism: Rana muscosa; assembly: GCA_029206835.1. NCBI lineage: Eukaryota > Metazoa > Chordata > Amphibia > Anura > Ranidae > Rana > Rana muscosa. The sequence continues at coordinate 679,085,589 of CM055118.1, read as the reverse complement.
ATGGCTGGGACCGAATTTCTTTCGACGGTTTAGCAACTGGGGTAGGGAAATTTTGCCTGCTAAAATCGGATTTTGGTGTACCGCTAGCAGATTGGCCGCAAGTACTGGGGACACCTATTTCTACACCTTCATTCCTCTCCGTGCAGGTTTCTGAGAGGACTGGAGATATAGTGGGGTTGGAGATCCCAGCTGATGAGGAGCAAGGAGAGGTCCGCCTTGTTCTTTGATGTTGGTCTTTTAAGTGCTGTTGCCAACAGACTTCAAGGGAGGTCGTCATATGTCTGGTCAAGCATGTGGTGCCCAAGCGGCTGCTGTTTTGGCCACGCTTGATACGCTTCAGACATATGTTGCAAACAGCAACGGTGCGATCTGCTGCACACGTGTCAAAAAAGGCCCACACCAAAGAACCTTTCAAAATATGCAGGGAGTCAGCAGCACCCTGCACCTTCTTAGCTCTGCGGTGTGATGCAATAGGGTGGCTGCCATTAAGCTGCCTCCTGGAGGGCATCCTGCCTCGTTGGAGATGTGCCTCCTCCTCTCTTCTATCAGGCACCCAAGTAGAGTCAGTGACCTCATCATCCCCTCCCTCCTCATCACTGAAGCAAACTTGGCAGTATGCTGCAGCTGGGGGAACATGACTGACAGTTTCTTGTCCTTCTTGGGCACCCCCTCTCTCTAGGCTCAAGTATATTAGAAAAAGTACACCAGAAATATATATATTGTAAAGTTTGGGGATTATAGCTCCACGGGACTAAGTGCACCGTTTGAAACAAGACTTTTATTTGCAAACAAACCAAAAATAAGGCTTCACTCAGCACACAGAAAAAACCTATAAAACAAAGTCCGCTTAGCTTCAGCATAAAAATAAAGTCCGCTTGTCTTCAGCGCAAAATAAATTAACTTCTTGAGATCCGGCCATATACAAATGACGGCCTCAAGGTGGCTCTACAAATCCGGGAGGCCGTCAATAGACAGCCTCGGCTATTCCAGCCACTGGGGGGCGGCGCGCGCCCGGCGCGTCACTGAGATGCCGATGCGCGTGCCTGGCGGCCGCGATGTCCGCCATGCATCCACGATCGGCCGGTACAAAGACAAGGATGTGGATCTCTGTGTGTAAACACAGAGATCCACATCCTGTCAGGGAGAGGAGACCGATGCTGTGTCCCTTGTACATAGGGACACAGATCGGTCACCTCCCCCAGTCTGTCCCCTCCCCCACACAGTAGTAATCACTCCCAGGGCACACATTTAACCCCTTCCTCGCCCCTAGTGTTAACCCCTTCCCTGCCAGTGTAATTTTTACAGTAACCAGTACACTTTTATAGCACTGATCGCTGTAAAAATTACAATGGTCCCAAAATGGTGTCAAAAGTGTCCGATGTGTCCGCCATAATGTCGCAGTCACAATAAAAATCGCTGATCGCCGCCATTACTAGTAAAAAAAAAAAATATTAATAAAAAATGCTATAAAACTGTCCCCTATTTTGTAGACGCTATAACTTTTGCGCAAACCAATCAATATACGCTTATTGCGATTTTTTTTTTTTTTACTAAACTGAGGAAAAAAAATATAAAAAAAACAAAATTGGGATATTTATTATAGCAAAAAGTAAAAAATATTGTGTTTTTTTTCAAAATCATTGCTCTTTTTTTGTTTATAGCGCAAAAAATAAAAACCGCAGAGATGATCAAATACCACCAAAAGAAAGCTCTATTTGTGGGAAAAAAAGGACGTTAATTTTGTTTGGGAGCCACGTCGCACGACTGCGCAATTGTCATTCAAAGCGTGACAGCGCTGAAAGCTGAAAATTGGCCTGGGCAGGAAGGGGGTTTAAGTGCCCAGTAAGCAAGTGGCTAAAGAAAAAAGCATGTACAGTTTTTTTGTAGATGGGTCTTCGGCTCAGAACTTTAGGAGTCCTTGCTGTATCCTTAACCGCTCCCAGCAGGCACACGGCTCATCTCCACAGGTGCAATCCCCATACTCCTCCTCCTCAACACACCTCTAGCACCACTTCCTGTTTTATGAGCTGTTCTCTGGAGGTTTTAACCCCCTGTGTGCTGACTCCCAGTGGTCGGGGCAGAGGCTCTTTCCCCCAACCGTATAGCACTTTAGAGCCTCCGAAATTCCGGGCCCCAAATGACTCTATCAAGACAGAGAGGACTGCGAGCCAGTCCTCTCTGGATTAACTCTTTTGCCGGGAATCCCTCACCCATTTTGGGTGACCCCCTGAACACTCTCACAGCTCTCTTTAAAGGAACCACAACCCAAATACTGGTGCTGTATAGCACCCGTCCAGGACCCAACCTTGGCGTCCTGTACAATATATATATATATATATATATATATATATATATAAAGACTGACTGTATGTGTGTGTATGTATGTGTATATATATAGGAAGGCCAGTATGCTGGCCTGTAATTATGGGAGGAGTTCGAGGGGTATACAGTCCGTACACAATGGTCAGTGTCGGCTCTTGTGCGCGGTAGTTGTCGTCATCAGCCGACGCCCTACGATTCGCTACGCCCGTGTAGTCGCCTCGTACCTTCCAGCTTCGTTCGTAGTTGATCGTGTCCCCGCTCGCTGTCGCAGGTAGGACCGGCCGTTACCATTCATACGAATCGTAGCGCCGGTACACGTTTTCTTCTTTTATCAATCACACGGTTCATAACCCCGTGTTTTCCGTCTGTATCGCATGTTACCGGCTAGTCAGTTGTCTTTCGAACCCTGTCGCACACATGTTACCACCGTAACGGTCCGCCAGACGCTATGTCTCACAGAACTGTTGTACGAACTACTCGCAGCTCGCAACTTTCTTACCACGAATCGCACATCTGATACCCAGTCGTCGGACTGGTATCCCGCACTGCACTTCTTTATCCCTAGTCACTGATGCCCTACACCTCCTATGATACTCTCCCTTCACCTTACTGATGCCCCACACCTCCTACTCACACCATACACCAAACAGTCTGGGCCGGCTCTGGTCGTTAACAATCGGCACCCTCGACAATCACAAGCCCCTTCAACTTCGAAACACCAATCAGCCGTCCGAATACAGCCGTATCTCCGGCGCTACGATTCGGACCCGGCAATTCAAATCCCCTCCTTGCACCCGCTATCAGCCCGAATACAGGCTCAGCATCGGCTCAGAGATTCGGATCTCTGGCATCCACGATTGATCCGAGCACAGTCGCACCACCGGCTCATCGGCTCGGATCTTCAAACATCAAACTTCTAACCTTCCGAATTCAGTCGTAGCTTCGGCTCAACCTTTCGGGCCCATGGCATTCCCAATCGATCCCAGTCCAGTCGCTGCATCGGCGCGACCGACTCGGATCTTAGCAAACAACCGTTCTATCCGATCCAAACGCAGTCACAGCATCACCTTGACGTTCGGTCTCTGGCGACCACGAACGATTCGAGCACAGTCGCACCACCGGCTCACCGGCTCGGATCTACAAACATCCAACTTCTGAAAACCATTCCGAATTCAGTCGTAACATCGGCTCATACTTCGGACCTATGGCATTCCTAAGTGATCCGAGTCCAGTCGCACCACCGGCTCATCCGACTCGGATCTTTAACTACGAACCATTCTACCCGATCCGTACACAGTAGTAGTGTCGCCCCCCCTTGACATTCGATTCCCGGATACAACGATCCGAGCCCAGTCGTCCCTCCGGCACTAGACTTCTATCCGATCCGCACCCAGTCGTAGCATCGGCTAAAACACGTCCGTTCCAGGCACAGTCGCACCACCGACTCAAATGGCTCGGACCCGCATTATCCACACTGCCGACCGATCCGAATCCAGTCGTAACGTCGGCTCCATGATCCGGTCCCCCTTTTCAAATCCAGTCAAAAAAATAAAAATAAAAAATGCAACCTTCTTCATGCTTTACATATGCAACTTACTTTAATTATTCCAGGTCCTCTTCGCACGGTAATCCCTACATACTCATAATTCATAAACGTTCCTTCTTTCGCCTCACAGCAAGGCTACTTTCTCCTCGCAATCGCTGCGAGCGTTCCACAAGTGGTTCAAAATCAGCCACTCATCATCTCCAGTAGCAACACGGCTACTCACCTTTTCTCTGTCACTTTCCCCCCACAGGTCAGTTACGTTAAGTTTCTCTTGGTCCGCCCTGCTCCAGGTTCGGACATTATCCTCCCCAGGTAAAAAAAAAAAAAAGAAAGGGGAAAGTATCACATACCACCCCTTGGAAAAAAAAAGAAGGGGTATATCATTATACATATATAGTTACATGTCTCCGTGTCACCCTTGTCTCAGGTTTCCGGTCGACCCACGTCTCGACCTAAGCCAGACTCCGTCCATCGACGCACCAGACAGGTGCGTAATACTATGCAAGGCCCCTCCTTGCTTTCTTCTCACACTCTTTCACGACATATGTTTCTTCACATACACAATTTCGACCGCTTGGGAGGCGTTAGTGACTGTCACATACTTCTGCGCATTACACTCTGTTTTCGAAGAGCGATCCGAGATCCTTCACCACACAGACAAGGTCGCTTAACATCCACCTCGCTGGCAGTGCGAGGGTTAGCAGACCGGCCACACGTCAACCACTACAGATCGTAACATTCTTACTTGGCGTACCAGACTTCTGCTGCCCGCCCCAGCACGCCCTGGGGCATCTGGTTCATCAGTCTGTGCCGAGCACAGACGGCACCTGAGCTATCGGTTACCTAGCCAGTCACCTCCTGGCTCACCTCAGTTGCCACGCATTCTTTCGAGTTTTCTAAATTTTCACTCAACAGCGCTCGTACGCAAACAACTGTCATCTACGCCTTTCGCTCCTTGCCCTGTCCTCACTATTTTCCTTTTCATTCTCGTTACCTCATACTTCCCTATCCCCTCCTATCTGGCATCTTATTCTAAAACATGTGCATTCCCCTTCTCCTAGCCGACAACATGTCGCAGGCCGGCAGCGAGGACTTCGCCTCCGCCCCGCCATCACCCCTCGCGGGCACACCAGACGGCTCCATGCAGTCCCTCAGGACTTGGACCATCCCCAGGCTTACGGCTGAACTCCGCCGCAGAGGCATCCCTTATCCTGCCACCGCCAGGAAAGCCGAGCTGTTTCAGCTGTTGTTCCCACCACCAGCGGCTGCCCCATCTGGTTCCCAGGCGTCTCTACAGTCCATATCCTCCGCCATCTCCCAGCTCCATGGCTTAGTGGCCTCACTAGCTACGTCACTCACCGACGTCCAGCTTAGGGTAGGGGTCCTGGAAACTCATTCAACTTCGCCACCAGCAACCCTGGTCTCTACAGCTGTCGCGGTACCCACACTCACAGGTAACCCAGGCAGTAGCACCACCATCTTCCCTTCTCACCTTGTCCCAGCGGGCATCAGGAAGGACATCCTGGATGGCAAGGACGTCAACTTAGCGTCTCTGCTCATTTCCGTCCAGGACATGGCAGAGAATAAGTCATACTCCTGGGGGGGCGTCTCTGTCGTCCTAAAGGCCAAAGACCCCAGGCTCAACCGTAAGCTCACGGTCACTGAATTTGTCCTGGCCTTTGGGATGTTTAGAGACATGCTCTGCTCAGCCAACCCCGATAGGAGGGAGGAACTCGACCTGTATCTCCATGCGATAGTTGACCTAGGCCACAAATATGGTGGGTGCTCTTTCTATGACTACCATCGTTCCTTTTCTGCAAAAGCCGCAGCCAGGTTGACCCAGTTCCAGCTCATCACTGACTGGAGCTCCATTGATACGGAGTTGTTCTGCCGCCACTTTGCTGGTCTCCGCTCTCCGCTCTGCTCCGCCCCCCAGCTTCCCCTCCACCTCCAATGCGCCCCATGCAAACATGCAGTCATCCCAGGCCGACAGGCTTGGTCGTCCGGTTCGTGCATTGGGGGGGGGCACCCATATGTAATAACTTTAACTTCAAGGGTTGCTCTTACCCCAACTGCAGACTTCTACACATCTGCCTCCTATGCCAGAAAGCCCATCCAAGAAGCGCCTGCGGCATCAAACAGCTGGGGCCGTCCTGACTAGGCCGCGTACACGTCGGCTGGCTCCGCTTCTACCTGTCCGCTCACCCAACCCCGTCCCTCACAGCCTTCCTGGTGCAGGGGTTCACCACAGGTTTCCATACAGGACTCATCGCCCTTCCCGACTCCACCTACGAGTGCAGGAATCTGCTCTCGGCAGCCTCAGACGAGGAAGCTATCTCCGCCCTCCTGCAGGTCGAGTTGGACCGGGGGTACATGATTGGCCCCTTTTCTCACTCACCCTTTACTACCTGGAGAGTCAGCCCTATTGGACTTGTCAAGGGCAAGTTCTCTAATAAATTACGCTGAATTTACGACTTGTCTGCGCCTCATTCCACCAACATTCCGAGTTTAAACTCCCTCATACCATCTGGGGAGTTCTCTCTCAAATACTCCTCCGTCGATCTAGCCATCCAATCAATTATCAAAGCCGGGGTCGGGGCTTGGCTATCTAAAGCTGACATCTCAGATGCCTTTTAAGTTACTGCCCATCGAGCCGAACCTGTGGAGGTGGCACGGGCTCAAATGGAAAGGTCTGTATTATTTTGCAACCAAACTGACCTTCGGCTCCAAAAGCAGTCCCTGGCTGTTCGATACCTTTGCTCAAGCCCTTTCCTGGATTCTTTCACACCAGGCTCACTGTCAGAAGGTCATCCACTATTTAGATGACTTTCTCCTCATAGAGTCTCCTAGCCGGCCCCCAGTAGACCTAGTAAGCCTTAGAGAGGTGTTTAGTAATCTCAACGTTCCGATAGCAGAGAAGAAAGTTGAGGGCCCAGCACAGCTTATCACCTTCCTGGGAGTTAATCTGGATACTCGCTCCATGCAGGCCAGCCTGCCCATTGACAAACTGACCCGCATCAGGACAGTCGTCCACACTTTTGCTATCTCACGAGTGTGCACCAAGAGACAACTGCAATCCCTGTTGGGCATGCTCAATTTCGCTATGAGGATCATCCCCCAAGGGCGTTCCTTCATCTCCCGATTGTTAGTTTTCCTTTCCCAGACTCGTGATCCCGACCAGACCATCAAACTAGACTCAGCCGCTGTAGCAGATCTGTACATGTGGGATCAGTTCCTCGAGAACTGGAATGGCAGGTCCATGTTCATTCCCTCAGCGTCCCCGTCCTCTCCTCAAGTAGTCACCGACGCAGCTGCTTCCACAGGTTTCGCTGCTATTTTTGGCCATCATTGGTTCGCCGGGCCATGGCCGCCAGAAATACTCGCCATTCCCGGTTTCAGTCAATCCTCTTCCCTCTTTGAGATCTACCCCATTGTCGCGGCAGCCCGAGCATGGGGCAGCTCTTGGGCCGGCCAGACCGTCACCTTCTTCACAGACAATCAGGCCACGGCCGCTATCATCAATAGAGGCAGGTCCAAATCGTTGGCCATCATGTCCTTCCTACGCAGGCTGGTACTGTTGTCCCTTCAACTTCAATTCAATGTCCTCTGTGTCCACATCCCCGGTCATAGCAATTCCTCAGCCAACGCATTGTCACGCGATAATTATACTACATTCTTTTCGCAGGAGCCCGAAGCCGATCCAACCATGTCACACGTCCCACACTGGTCTCAACTGACCCTGGACTGAGTCAGCACCTCCAGGGTGCAACCTCCCTGATCAACGCGTCCTTATCTCCCAACACATTGAAAGCTTATCACTCTGCCTGGAAGACCTACAACAGGTTCCTAGCCGCTAACCCCGGGGCGCTCTCTGGGAATCTCAGCCATATCCTGGCCTTCATTTCCCACTGCCACACCCAGCTCAAGCTGTCGTATAATTCTATCAAGTTGTACTTGGCCGGCATCCAGCACTTCATGTCCCTTCAAAATCCGACCACGCCGTCCTTGTTCGCCACTCATGCGGTCAAGGCCATATTACGCGGCATCCAAAAGCAGCAGCCGTACACCAGTACCAGACGCCTACCGGTGACCAGCTCCATATTCCGGAGCATGTCCACAATCCTCACACGCGCTCCCTTCGGCGTACGGCCTAGTCTGGTCATACAAGCCGCCGTATACCTAGCCTTCTATGGCTTCCTCCGGCCCAGTGAGTTCACTGTTACCAGCCCCAACTGCCAGATACTCCGTAGGCACCACCTGACTCGCCACCAGGATCACTTCGTTTTACATCTAACAGTATCAAAAACCCAGCAAACCGGTCCCGGGGTTGACATCAGGCTTTTCCGGACGCACAACGCCTGGTGCCCCGTGGACGTCTTAGATCGTCTGCTTACCTTACTGTCCGACCTACCCGCGGACAGCCCACTCCTGCCTTTTCCTTCTGAACCCCTGAGCGGGAACCAGTTCATTGCCCATGTCAGGACACTTCTCATTACTTTGGGCCTCGACCCTAGACGATACTCCGGACATTCTTTCCGTATCGGAGCCGCCTCCGCAGCATCACGGAACGGAGTCCCGGACCACGTCATCAAGACAATGGGCCGATGGAAATCTAGGTGTTTCGCTCGCTATGTCCCCGATCCTCAGACGGAGGTAGCACGAGCCTTCAGCAGTCTCGCTTTGTAGTCATCTACCTTCATAATAAAACTATTCCTCCCTAAACTTGTGTGACTTTTGGCCCCTTCTTTGGCATACCATACAGCAGGCCAGGCCACACTTCAGGTCTTATTTGTATTGTTAGTCTTGTGGCATGTCTATGTGATTCATATCTCCTATGACAGAGGGCTCCGACCATAAATAGGAAGGCCAGTATGCTGGCCTGTAATTATGGGAGGAGTTTGAGGGGTACATATACAGTCCGTACACAATGGTCAGTGTCGGCTCTTGTGCGCGGTACCCACCCACCCATACCCCCTTTTTAGGGCACTTCCCTTCAAACAATTCTCAACAGAATTATTCATTACTTCTATCTCAGGTATGGCCCCTTCTTTGGCATACCATACAGCAGGCCAGGCCACACTTCAGGTCTTATTTGTATTGTTAGTCTTGTGGCGTGTCTATGTGATTCATATCTCCTATGACAGAGGGCTCCAACCATAAAAATATATATATATATATATATTAATGTGTATGTATGTATGTATGTATGTATGTATGTGTGTGTGTGTGTGTGTGTGTGTGTGTGTATGTGTATATATATATATATATATATATATATATATATATATATATATATATATATATTGTGACAGCAGGAAGGTAAAGTCACCTGGTTGCATCCAGGGGGGTAGATATATTTCTCCCAGATTCAGGCTTTATGCCGACTTATACAACTAGGGAGTTGATGAAGCCCAGCTGAGGCTAGTGGGCTCATGAATGACTCATACCTCTAGGGAGAGTGCTGGGCGTCGTGAGGCAGGGAGTTGATGAGACCAGCTGAAGCTTGTCAGCTCATTTAGGCCTCTATAAGAACTCCCAGATTCATTAGGTGTTAGCTCATGCCTGGAACCAGACCTGTGTGGACTGTCTAGGGAGAGTGAACCCCTGTGCGGTGAGGCAAAGCCTGTGTGGCTATTTGTTTGGACTTTTACTAAATCAGGGACTTAGGGACTAGGACAGCACCAGGCTGATCCCAGTTGTTAGTTTAGGAAACCTGCATGTTTAGTCAGAGGTCAAACTGACCAGGATTTATTTTGTTTGTTTCTTTTTGGCTTTGCTGTGTTTTTGTCACTGTACATAGAGAAATAAACCGCACCTTTTGATTTTGAAAACCACAACCTCCGTCTGCTGGCCCTGTTTTTGTGTGGGGAGGCCAACCAGGGGGTCACACACACCCGCTACCGAGTTAACCCCCTCACAATATATAAAATATATATACACACAGTGGGTACGGAAAGTATTCAGACCCCCTTAAATGTTTCACTCTTTGTTATATTGCAGCCATTTGCTAAAATCATTTAAGTTCATTTTTTTCCTCATTAATGTACACACAGCACCCCATTTTGACAGAAAAACACAGAATTGTTGAAATTTTTGCAGATTTATTAAAAAAGAAAAACTGAAATATCACATGGTCCTAAGTATTCAGACCCTTTGCGGTGACACTCATATTTAACTCAGGTGCTGTCCATTTCTTCTGATCATCCTTGAGATGGTTCTACACCTTCATTTGAGTCCAGCTGTGTTTGATTATACTGATTGGACTTGATTAGGAAAGCCACACACCTGTCTATATAAGACCTTACAGCTCACAGTGCATGTCAGAGAAAATGAAAATCATGAGGTCAAAGGAACTGCCTGAAGAGCTCAGAGACAGAATTGTGGCAAGGCACAGATCTGGCCAAGGTTACAAAAAAAATTCTGCTGCACGTAAGGTTCCTAAGAGCACAGTGGCCCCCATAATCCTTAAATGGAAGACATTTGGGACGACCAGAACCCTTCCTAGAGCTGGCCATCCGGCCAAACTGAGTTATCGGGGGATAAGAGCCTTGGTGAAAGAGGTAAAGAAGAACCCAAAGATCACTGTGGCTGAGCTCCAGAGATGCAGTGGGGAGATGGGAGAAAGTTGTAGAAAGCCAACCATCACTGCAGCCCTCCACCAGTTGTGGCTTTAGGGCAGAGTGGCCCGATGGAAGCCTCTCCTCAGTGCAAGACACATGAAAGCCTGCATGGAGTTTGCTAAAAAAAAATACCTGAAGGACTCCAAGATGGTGAGAAATAAGATTCTCTGGTCTGATAAGACCAAGATAGAACTTTTTGGCCTTAATTATAAGCGGTATGTGTGGAGAAAACCAGGCACTGCTCATCACCTGTCCAATACAGTCCCAACAGTGAAGCAAGGTGGTGGCAGCATCATGCTGTGGGGGTGTTTTTCAGCTGCAGGGACAGGGCGACTGGTTGCAATCGAGGGAAAGATGAATGCCGCCAAGTGCAGGGATATCCTGGACGAAAACTTTCTCCAGAGTGCTCAGGACCTCAGACTAGGCCAAAGGTTTACCTTCCAACAAGACAATGACCCTAAGCACACAGCTAAAATAATGAAGGAATGGCTTCACAACAACTCCGTGACTGTTCTTGAATGGCCCAGACAGAGCCCTGACTCAAACCCAATTGAGCATCTCTGGAGAGATCTAAAAATGTCTGTCCAACAATGTTTACCATCCAACTTGACAGAACTGGAGAGGATCGAGGATCTGCAAGGAGGAATGGCAGAGGATCCCCAAATCCAGGTGTGAAAAACTTGTTGCATCTTTCCCAAAAAGTCTCATGGCTGTATTAGATCAAAAGGGTGCTTCTACTAAATACTGAGCAAAGGGTCTGAATACTTAGGACCATGTGATATTTCAGTTTTTCTTTTTTAATAAATCTGCAAAAATTTCAACAATTCTGTGTTTTTCTGTCAATATGGGGTGCTGTGTGTACATTACTGAGGGAAAAAATGAACTTAAATGATTTTAGCAAATGGCTGCAATATAACAGAGTGAAAAATGTAAGGGGGTCTGAATACTTTCCGTACCCACTGTGTGTGTGTATATATATATATATATATATATATATATATATACATACATACATAAGTGTAGCGGGTATGTACTTTCCCGGGTGTAATTCAAACTGGCAGAGACACCAGTGATGTGCAGTTCCTTGCGGTCCAGTGGGTGGCGCTGTCGCCTCTGGCTGGGGTTGAACCATCATTGTGTGCTGTGCCTCCTTTTTGTCCTCCCTCGGCAGCGGTATGGTGGGGCGGGGAACCCGCCTTGCTTACTGGGAGAGGGTATAAAGGGGCTGGCCATCTTTGTCACGGAGTCGAGTCCCAGGCACCTTCAGCCTGAGGGCGTGTGGTTCGTGTTGATCCTCTAGACGCCCTAGGCCTAGAGGACGTCTGGAGATTGTGTTCCATCCCAGGCACCTTTAGCCTGGGGTGAGGTACTTGGATGGAGGTCTGGAGCTCAGTGCCCAACACTGAGTTCCGCGAGGGAAGGAGGTCCTAGGGAACCCAGGGATTGGGTACCCGAATCCCAGAAGGCGTAATAAGACCGGGGGGAGCTCCTCACTTGAAGACCGGGTGCAGCAGATTGCCAGTGACAGGTGAGCCTCCCATCGGAGACCGCCTGGAAGGAAAATCCCCCTTCGCTAGGAGACATCAGCCCACTTTCAGGAAGGAAAGTGGAGAGTTCATTGTGTCTGGGCCTACTTGCATCCACACCTCCTTGTTTGTCCTGTTCTCTAAGGGAGTCTAACTGATTATGCTGTTCACTCGAGAAGAATAAAGGAGTGTTGGACTTTAATGGTGTGGGGCTCTTTTCTGGTGGACATTGTTCAAGGTAACTCCAGGTGCACAACACTGACTCGAAGGTAGAGAAAGAACTTTGCTTACACCGCACGGACACATGTGGTGAAGGCTTGGCGTGGTGACCCCGCTCTCTCCCCTCTAAAGGTACCCCTAGACAAGAGAAAGACGAGCTGATGCAAAGAGGGGGGTGAGGAGGCCGCTACACGTGGGGGCTCGGGTCCGGTATAGTGTTTGTGTACTACGGAATTGAACGTGTCTGCCCGGAGGAGTTACGAGTAGGCAGGCCTTCATTGGCCGAAGTGCATCCCTGCTTGAAGTTGTGGACATGACCCAATAAAGGGAAAGGCCCGCGCAGAAGAGAGCGAGGAAAGGGGGAAGCTCAGCCGTGTGAAGGACTACACGTTGGGGGCTTCTATTTGCACTGTGCCACCAGGCACACCCCCACCGCTTAGTTCGTGGGCGTGACTCAGAAACAGAAAAGAAGTAAAGCCCGCGAACTGGAGCAAAGGGGAGGAGTCCAATACGTGTGAAGGACTACACGTGGGACGTTGGCGCAAAAACTTTGCAGTGTGCGATGGATCAGCAACAGGTCACCATGTTCGGACATACATCGTGGATTCCGGTTCACCCTTCTACCACGACACTGACTGCTGCTGCTCCGGTAACAGATACGGGGATCCGGCTAAAGCCAAGGGGTCGATTCGCCCTGTACTCATGCATGGACGTTGAGGCCCTGGGTGTGATTTGTCCCGGCTGTTCGGGACTGGTGTGCCAACTGAAGCCATTCGGGCGATGTGAGGCCTGTGGGGAATTTCTTTTCGAAGTGGATCCAGCGGTTGAGAAGCTGAGAACCATTTACCCTGGCCGTGCTGCAGGCAACACCACTCAAGGAGGAGGAATCACTGCTTTGACAGCCATCCCTGCGCACACTGCAGCGACCGCGGAGGAGGTCGTGAAAACTCAACGGGAGAAATCCGAGGATGCTGACTCGGTCACCACGATCTCACAGAGTCCACCACCGAAGAGAAAGATCGGCATGGTAGCCCCGACCAGCGGTTGTGGTGGACCGACTCGCCCGCTTACAACTGGCCGGGATGGATCCGTCAGCAAGAATTCCGGACGTCCCGGTTCAAGTAAAGGCCGAGGTAAGCCAGGCGGAGAGATTTGGTGTGTGGGAAGAGGTGAAAACTCAGTCTCCACTACAGGGTACTTGCCCGAGGAGGAGTGTGACACCTCTGACCTGGAGTCGCTCTCAGACATGGGAGACGACGTTGCTATAGACGAACTGTTTGCAGAAAAGGGCTGGGACAAAGTACCTCTCGCTTCATCCCGCAGAACCAGGGATCCACCCAAGTCTACAGGGGAAAGTACACCCCGAGTGGAGGCACCAGCACCTGAAGAGGGGTCCCGTCCCCGGCCTGCCTCTACATCCCCGGTACCATCTGTACCGAAGACCGGGGAAAAGAGACTGCTGTTGCGGGCACCTATGCCCAGATCAGATGTGATCAAGGTCCCTCGCCACCCGGACTCAATAGTTTTGCCTGGCGAAGGGGACAGAGCCACTATGCCTCCTCTGGCCAGACTACAACGCCTATTTGGCCAGAAGGTTGCTGCAGAGTACGGATGGGAGTATCCATACTTGTCCAAGGAGCTGCTCTATGAGGTGGAAGTGTGCCGGGAGCGCTGGTACAATGACTTTGTGTGGACTCACCTTCAGATTCCACACGCACGTAGGTACCTGGCATGCTCTCCCAAGGCCTCTCAACGTTTTAAGGACTGCAAGGCAGAGTGGATGTTGGAACGGCACATCCATGCAGACAAAGTGCTGATCCGGCACAAGGAAGGAGAAGATGTAGAATATCATCTGGAGACCATGGACCAGCACTTGAAGCCACTTGTTCTGCCGCATCCCCGCTTCTACCTGTAGGAGAAAAAGACTCAGTTTATGTTATATGCTGCTGAACTTTCTGGGGCCCGTTGTCCTTGTACCCAGAGGAAGAAGGACTGTTCCTGTTTTGTTCTTCACTTTCCAGCAAGAGATCACAGACTCTGGGGTAGATAGGGCCAAAGAGAAGAGGAAAAGAATTTCCACGAGTGCAGTTACCGCGATGCTGTCACCAGGTGGCAGTGTTGCGCAACGTTAAACACTTTTCACATACTCACTCCTTGGAGAAAAGGAATTTCTTCCCGGAGAAGTTTCTTTTCTCTCACACGAATATATGTGTCAGGGTTTATGTGTGGTAATTTTCTTTCTTTTCCCTCTGCAGGAGAGCATCCCATCAAGACCACTGAGTATGGGATGGGTCTTAGTCAGGATGGGTGGGAAAAGTATAATGTGAATATGTGACTCAAAAAGTTATGGTTAAATGTTGTTGTTTCCCTTCTTCTTTTTTTTTTGTATAGGGCTCAGACACAATTGCTTTAGTTGATCAGGTTTTTCAAAAGTTTTATATTTTTGTATAATTGTTAGTTGGTCTCTGGATTGGATCATGCCAGCCCTTGAGGGTATGATTTGTTCCAGACACTGGGGACCAGTGTCAAATTACCAGAGGGGGGGGTTTGGCGGGTATGTACTTTCCCAGGTGTAATTCAAACTGGCAGAGACACCAGTGATGTGCAGTTCCTTGCGGTCCAGTGGGTGGCGCTGTCGCCTCGGGCTGGGGTTGAACCATCATTGTGTGCTGTGCCTCCTTTTTGTCCTCCCTCGGCAGCCTGCCGCGCTTGCTGGGAGAGGGTATAAAGGGGCCGGCCATCTTTGTCACAGGGTCGAGTCCCAGGCACCTTCAGCCTGAGGGCGTGTGGTTCGTGTCGGTCCTCTAGGCGCCCTAGGCCTAGAGGACGTCCAGAGATCGTGTTCCATCCCAGGCACCTTTAGCCTGGGGTGAGGTACTTGGATGGAGGTCTGGAGCTCAGTGCCCAACACTGAGTTCCGCAAGGGAAGGAGGTCCTAGGGAACCCAGGGATTGGGTACCCGAATCCAGAAGGCGTAATGGACCGGGGGGAGCTCCTCACTTGAAGACCGGGTGCAGCAGATTGCCAGTGACAGATGAGCCTCCCATCAGAGACCGCCTGGAAGGAAAATCCCCCCTCGCTAGGAGACCTCAGCCCACTTTCAGGAAGGAAAGTGGAGAGTTCTTGTGTCTGGGCCTACTCGCATCCACACCTCCTTATTTGTCCTGTTCTCTAAGGGAGTCTAACTGATTATGCTGTTCACTCGAGAAGAATAAAGGAGTGTTGGACTTTAATGGTGTGGGGCTCTTTTCTGGTGGACATTGTTCAAGGTAACTCCAGGTGCACAACACTGACCCGAAGGTAGAGAAAGAACTTTGCTTACACCGCACGGACACATGTGGTGAAGGCTTGGCGTGGTGACCCCGCTCTCTCCCCTCTAAGGTACCCCTAGACAAGAGAAAGACGAGCTGATGCAAAGAGGGGGGTGAGGAGGCCGCTACATATATATATAATATATATATATATATATATATATATATATATATATATATATTAAATACACTGCAGCTAACTGAATAACCTGCCTGCCTGAAGTATATTAGAAAAAGTACACCAGGAATGTCCTGCAGTCAGATCTAGCTACACTGGATGCAGAGTGTGTGTGTGTGTGTGTATATATATATATATATATATATATATATACATACATACACTAAATACACTGCAGCTAACTGAATAACCTGCCTGCCTGCTCAATCTAAATCACACTAACTCTCCGTCCACGCCAACAACACACTACACAGGGCTGATGTGCAGGCAGCCTTATATAGTGTGGGGCTTGGATTTAGTCCCCCTGAGCCATAATTGGCCAAAGGCACCTTGCCTTTGGCCAATTATGGCTCTCTTAGCTGAGGGCGCTGGGATTGGCCAAAGCATGCAGGTCAAGGTGCATGCTTTGGTGCATACTTTGGCCAATCATCATACAGCAATGCACTGCGATCTCGCAGTGCATTAGGGGGCATTACGCGGCGCTCGAATTTGCCGCGAATGCCCCATAATGTTAGTTTTTCGACGAACGGGCGAAAACCCGATGTTCGAGTCAAACTCATGTTCAACCCGAACATAAAGCTCATCCCTACTGGTAATGGCAGCGATCAGCGATTTTTTTTTTTTCTTTTTTTTTTTTTTAATTTTTTGGGGGAAAATTCTTTTTATTGAAAAATTTCACTGTAGAGGTACAAAACAGGGCCATTGGGTCATACCCCGGCCAATTGGCCCACATAGCCATGTGCATAACAGCGTACAACTCACCATGTATCTCAAAACTAAACATATCTAACTATAGTTAAAACTAACTAACAACATATCTAGTACCCAGTATTCACATGGTAGGAGAGATCTATTCCTGTAGGACCTCTCATCCCTCTTATCTGCCTGAGCCGGATGTTACAAGGACAGCTAGGGTCGAGTGTGATCACTCGACCTCTGGACTAACACCACCACTCACTTGTCTGCGGCCTGGACCCCAACACACAACAGGGCCAGGTAGTTATTAAGGGTATCTAACCAGGGCAGTTCCCAACAGACTGATCGTCTGTCGTGGACTCTGAGTCTGTCCACAAGTCCCAGACTTTTTCATATTTTTTGGAGCATCCTCGGGATAAATATGTTGCTTTGTAGAGGGCTATCATTGTATTAATTAATGTTTTCCACAATGGCAAGGTAGGGGTTGGCTGACTTCCATTTTAGTATTATGGCTTTCCACACGTAAAATAATAGGATACCTATGCGATCAGAGATGTTTAGCGGGACTGCGACATTGCGGTGGACAAATCTGACCCTTAGTGACACTTTTTAGGGACCAGTGACATCAATACAGTGATCAGTGCTAAAAAAAATGCACTGATCACTGTATAAATGACACTGGAAGGGAAGGAGTGATGAAATGGTTAAGTGTGTTCCCTCAGTGTGTTTTCTAACTGTGTGGGGGATGGACTGACAGGAAGAACACAGAGATCACTGTTCCTGATTACAGAACCGGGATCTGCCTTGCTTACATAGGCAGATCCCTGATCTGCTTCTCTGTGGAGCGATGGCAGGTGGCTAACAGACATCGGGTCCACCGAACCCGGTGATTGGCTCCCCCTCCGTGCAGCGGGCGTGCGTCTACAGTATCTATTGCATGAAACAACGTACAGGTACATTGCTTCGTGCAATAGAGCCATTCTGCTGCAGTATATATGTGGTGGGCGGTCTTTAAATAGTTAAAAACTATATTTTTTCACTTTGTTTTTGCATTTTTACATGTCCCCCAGGGTAGTAGCCGGGCCCCCATACCCTTTTTATGGGCAATAACTTGCATATAAGCTTTCGAAATGGGGACTTTTGATTTTTCAAGTTCAGATCCCATAGACTTTAATGGGGTTCAGAGGTCAGGTCTAAACCTGTGCGATATTTAAGAGTTTTGGTGTAAACCAAACCAGGGGTGTTCGGCCTATCTCTACTGCCGAGTAACAGAATACCACAGAATAGCTTGAAAGCTTATTATTAACTGACAAATTGCATATGGAAATTATTACATTTTTGTATTTTTTGTATAAAATATATACACTACTGCAACTGTAATAATTTATTCTATAAATAGGATTTCTTTGAAAAAAGGAAGCTGAGATCAAAACTGAAATTGTTAGAATCTACATCTCCTAAGAAACCAACCATCTGTTTAGATTTACTAAACCTTAATGTTGTTAATGAAATATCCATCAAGAAAGAAATGGGTAATGTAATCCTGTTAAATTTATTTCACAAAATGATTGTTTCAGAAGGTGCTAGATGTATCTTCTAAAATTAAATGTTTCTGAATCAAATGTCTAAAGTACAGTAGAGGTTTATTTTCAGATTTCAAAGGGAAACTTGTTAAATAAGATAGATTTAACTTACCGTATATACTCGAGTATAAGCCGACCCCCCAAATTTTACCCCAAAAAACCTTGGAAAACGTATTGACTCGAGTATAAGCCTAGGGTGTCCATGTGCATGCCTCACTGTGCCCATGCCTCACTGTGTCCATGACTAGACTGACGTTTAACATGGGAGTCTATGGAAGGAGTGCCCGGGTTTGAAAAAGTGGTCCTCCCCGGCCGTAAGTCCCCCAGACACCAAACTTTGTACACTTGTAGAGGAAGAGTGGGGCTACATGTGTGCCAAGTTTGCGGTCCAGGGGACCTACGGCCAGCTGATACCAGGTCCCCAAATCCAGGGAGATCAGGCGCAAAAAGGTGACTCGAGTATAAGCCGGGCGGGGCATTTTCAGCACAAAAAAATGTGCTGAAAAACTCGGCTTATACACGAGTATATACGGTATGTGTGCAAACACTAGTTTTTCACCGTCTAACATAGTTTGCACTAGACGGTATGGCTACCATGTATTCTGCTTCTGCAGAATGGCAATGGTCCCAACCTATAACTGACTTTTGCAGCAAGGAGCACATGGAAGAGCGATGCATGTCAAAAAAACAACAAAATTTCCCACCTCACTTACCAGCCAGCCTGCAACAAATCAAATTGTACTGTCTAACAGTTCATGTTAAAATAAAGGGTTTCATTTGCACACATTTGCAAATATATATATGTAATCTGCAGTTCCACTTCACGGCACCCTAGTGTACTGCAGTCCTAACTGAAGATTTGCAAAATGTATAAAGTTGGAGCACATATATAATAGATAGATTGAGGGCAGATGATTTGGCCACACCTAATGTTTTTGCTATCTCTCTGATGGGTTTGTTTTGTTTTTTCAGCCTAATGATGGCTTGCTTCACTGATAGTGACAGCTCTTTGGATCTCATATTGAGGGTTGACAGCAACAGATTCCAAATGCAAATAGCACACTTGAAATGAACTCTGGACCTTGTATCTGCTCCTTGTAAATGGGATAATGGGGGAATAAGACACATCTGGCCATGGAACAGCTGAGGAGCCAATTGTCCCATTACTTTTGGTCCCTTAAAAAGTGGGAGGCACATACAGGTGAAACTCGAAAAAATTGGATTTTTATACTCACCGTAAAGTGGTTCATTCTTGACAAAGTGGGTATTAGCCTTCCTTTAGGAGTGACTAGGCAGAAAGTGTTAACTTCAAAGATGAACAGCCCCGCCCAGGGGGCGGTCCTACTGACTATATCCTCTCAGCCTGCACTAAGCAGATCAGTTTGTCAAAAATCAGTACAAACTTAAAAAAGAGGGGTGGGTGCTGTGTCCGTCCATGAACTCAGAGAAAAGGATTTTACGGTGAGTATAAAAATCCTATTTTCTCTTTCGCTCATGGACGGACACAGCCTTAATCTTGACAAAGTGGGACGTCCCAACGCAGTGCCAAAAATGAGGGGTGGGAACAGCATAAAAACAACTTCACCCCAAAACAAAACGGCGCACCTCAACGGAGGAGTTGCAACTTTAACCACTTCAATACCGGGCTTTTTTTACCACATCAATACCAGGCCTATTCTGGCACTTCTCTCCTATACGTACAAATCATTATTCTTTTGCTAGAAAATTACTCAGAACCCCCAAACATTATGTATGTTTTTTTAGCAGACACCCTAGGGAATAAAATGACGGTCATTGCAACTTCTTTTCTTGCACGGTATTTGCGCAATAATTTTTCAAACGCCTTTTTTTGGGGAAAAAAATGGTTTCATGAATTAAAAAATAACAAAACAGTAAAGTTAGCCCAATTTTTGGGGAAAATATGAAAGATGATGTTACGCCGAGTAAATAGATCCCTAACATGTCACGCTTTAAAATTGCGCACACTCATGGAATGGTGCCAAACTTCAGTACTTAAATCTCCATAGGCGACGCTTTAATTTTTTTTACAGGTTACCAGGTTAGAGTTACAGAGGAGGTCTAGTGCTAGAATTGTTGCACGCACTCTAACGCACGCGGCGATACCTCACATATGTGGTTTGAACGGCGTTTACCTATGTGGGCGGGACTTACGTGTGCGTTCGCTTCTGATCGCGAGCTACCGGGGACAGGGGCGTTTTAATTTTAATTTTTTTTTTTTTTACTTATTTAATTTTTTTTTACACTTATTTTACTTTTTTTTTTTTATCACTTTTATTCCTATTACAAGGAATGTAAACATCCCTTGTAATAGGAATGTGTGTGACAGGTCCTCTTTATTGAGAGATGCGGGGTCAATAAGACCCCACATCTCTCCTCCAGGCTGGAAAGTATGAGATTGTGAATTTTTTTTCACTGATCTCATACTTACTAGCCGCAATGGCGGCTTTGTTTACATCTGAGGACCCGGGCGTGACGTCATCACATCGCGCCCGGGCCTCCGACGATCATAGAGATGACTGGTGACCATCCGGTCACCAGTCATCTCTATGCTCGTCATGTGACCCACCACCGGCGCCGGACGATTCCGGGTCCCCGATGGCACGGGAGAGCCCGGAGAAGCACCCGATGGCGGCGGGAGGGGGGGATGTCCCCTCCCGCCGCCTATAAGAACGATCAAGCGATGGAACCGCCGCTATGATCGTTCTTATGGTGCGCAGAATCGCTGGCACAACAAAAGGAAATCTGAATGATGCCTCTAGCTGCAGGCATCATTCAGATATCCCTCCACAAAGCCGAGGACATCATATGACGTCCACCCAGGATGGGAGATCCCATCTGCGGACGTCATATGACTATGGGCGGTAGGGAAGTGGTTAAACAGCCGCCTGCAATACCTTGCGGCTGAAGAAGCATCCGAAGATGCACACACATCAAAATGTAAAGTTAGGGAAAGTGTGAACGGACGACCAGGTCGCCGCCTTACACACCTGGGAAACAGACGCTTGATGCTCTCAGAGCTTGGACAGCGTCCAGAAATACAACGTCGTATCCTAGGATTCGACGGATGAGGACACAAGGATGGCAGTACAATGTCTTCCTTGAGATGGAAGGTCGAAACGACCTTAGGAAGAAAAGCAGGCTGCAAACGCAGCACCACCTATCCTTGTGGAAGATCAGATAGGGAGCCTTGCATGACAAGGCTGCCAGCTCAGAAACCCGTCTTAACTGGCGTAACAGCCACCGAAAGGACCACTTTCTGAGAAGGTGTCAACAAGGGAATCTCCCTAATGTTCTCAAACGGTGGTTTCTGAAGCACCGAGAGGCCATGCCGTTAATCCAAGAGGCACCTATTGCTCTGGTCGAATGCGCCGTGACAGGGAGGCGCCCGACCCTTTATGGCGTAAGCCTGAATCACGATCTGTCGGATCCACCTTGAGATGGTGGCCGACGAGACCGCTGTGCCCTTCTTGGGACCAGCCACTGAAACAAACAGTGAGTCTAAACTCCGGAACGGAGCATAAACAGACAAGTATACTCTAAAGCCCCATACACACGATCGGTTTGACTGATGAAACCCGTCCGATGGATGGTTTTCATCAGACCAACCGATCGTGTATGGTACCCATCGGTCTTTTTTCCATCGGTTGGAAAAAATAGAACTTGTTTTAACATTTTCCGATGGATAAAAAACCAATGGTAATTTCCGATCGTCTATGGGCAAGTCCATCGGTTAAAAAACCCACGCATGCTCAGACTGAATTAGGAGACGGGAGCGCTTGTTCTGGTAAAACTAGCGTTTCTAATGGAGAGAGCACATTCGTCATTCTGCAAGTTATTGCTTTGTTTAATGCAGCGCATGTTTTTTTGCTTTAGAACGGTCTTTAAAATGTAATTTTGGCAGCAGATCTTTCTCATGAGTTCTGACAAACGTATGTCTTTCTTCTTTCTTGTGATCTTAGGAATAATTAGTTTAATTCTTCAAGGCCGACCTCACAAATTACACCTTTTTTTTTGTTTTTGTCTTTAAATTTGTTGTGCATTTTTTGGTGTGTCAATTTCTCCGAACAACATATTTTTTATTTTTTTTACTCATGGAGGTTGGTGTCCCTTGTTATTAATTACACATTGTATTTATGAAATCTTATTGCTACTTCAAAAAAAAACACATCAGGCATGTATGTTGGCTGAAATCAAATTTCCCTTTATTTCGGAAAAAAAACAAACAAAAACCGAAGGGCAACTATTCAGAAATTAGCAGAGAATATCAAGTCATTAGATCCCAAATGCAGACCTGACTATGATGAATAATAAAATCAACAACAGCATGAAATCAGGAGCAGCAGCCAAAGACATACATCATCCCAAGCTGTGGTACTCCATCAACCTTCAATTTCTGGATGAGCAGCTCGAGGCCAGGGAATCACCTCCTGCTCTTCCCTGTAGCCTTCCTTCCACGCCTCTCTGCAGCGTTCTCTCCACGGCCCCGTCCACGCAACCTTGCAGGCTGGACCACTGTGGGTGGTGATGTGGCAGGAGTGGAGGAGAAGGAGGAGAGGGATTGGCCTGCTGCGAGATATGGGTGGCCTCAGTCAGCAGTCCCCTCGCCCCCATGTGTACGGCCATATATATGAGGTGCTCACAAAGGGCCCGTTGTCCCGCCTCCATTCTGAGCAACTTATCCCCCAGATAGGTGCTAAAGCCCTCCGTAGGGTTGAGGGGGGCCCTCATAATGGCAGCAGCCTCCTGAATCATCTTTAGTGACTCCTCCTCCACTTGTGTCATCCGCCGTTGTTTTGGCGGTCTGACGTGGAGGGTAGCCACTTGGGAGACGGTGCTGCCACTAGGCCTGGGGACCTGCTGAGTCCCACTTGGCCCTGCCTCCTCCTGCCTGCCACACTCCTGACCCTCTTCCTCCTGGCTTGCCTCATCCTGTTTTTAAAATAAAATGAAAAATTGGATTATTTGGGGAATCTATCACACACAATTTTGATCTCATTACTGTTTTTTTTTTTTTTTTGGGGGGGGGGGGGATGATATCATTTATGGCTAATCCAAACAGTTCAACACAATATTACTTAGTGGACAATAATTATGATCAAAAATACTATACCTGGCTGAAGATGCGAAGATCTGGCTCTTCTAGCTCGGGAGGCTCCTCCTCCGCCTCTGCAGGGGTGGAGGGAAGGGTGGAAGAAACGCTGGAGGGAAGGGTGGAAGGAAGGGTTGAGGGAAGGCTGGAAATAGATTCCCTGGCCTCGATCTGGTCATCCAGAAATTGAAGATGTCTGTAGTACCACAGCTTGGGCTTTACTACATCGTCGGCTGCTGCTCCTGATCTCTTTGACTGGCGCACTTCCTTGTATTTTTTTTTATAGGAATTACGCAGGTTGTTGATTTTATTATTGATCATAGTGTAGTCTGCATCTGGGATCCATGGCTTCATATCCTCTGCTAATTTGGTAATAGTTGCCCGACGTACATCACTCTTGTGGTACGCAGGGTGTTTCAGTTCCCACAGGTTGCGCTGTTCCTTATATTTTTCTATAAAAATCAGCATCACCTCTGGCTCTCGTAGTTTATGCATCTTTTTGGATCAGCAAGTAAAAAAAAAAGTAAAAAAAAGAAAAGGATCAGAATTGATTCTCCTCAACTTATCACAATATTGCCCTTTACAATCATGAACCATTATAGGCCACTGCAGGCCCGAGTTCCCTTCTTACCTTAGTTCACTTCGTTGGTTCACTTCCGGTCGTCCTTACTCCGCGCATCCCTAATAACTTCTTTCCCCTTTTTATACCCTGCGCATGCGTGTAACTCCGCCCTCGTCGCCCGCCCATGACGGACTTTTTCAGCATTTCCTCGCCCCTTAACGATCGGCGCACAGTGTGAGACGGCGACATGTCGCAGACACAGGTGGCTTCTTTAGTAGAAATTACCGACGAGGAAAGCCCGGAGGCGGAAACGTCACGATCCAGTAAAAAAAGATACAAGGCGACTAATATGTCTTTTTCTGAGATGGCGGAGATGGTGGACATTCTGCGGAGGAAGGATTACGACGGCAAGCATGGCCCATACGACACCCCTAATCTCCGGAAGTCACAAATTATGGACAAAGTGGCGAAGACTCTCTATAAAAAATATGGGGTCAGGAGATCCAAGGAACAACTCCGTAAAAGGTGGTCAGACCTGAAGCTCAGGGAGCCGGAGCAGTATAGGAAGCTTATAAAAAGCATTGAAAAAAGTAAGTTTATTTTACTGTGTTCTTTCACATTGTAATATGTATTCTTCCATGTTTTGCAACATGTGCTTGGCTTGACTGGTTTCACATTTTAAAATCTCAACTTTTATGTTAAGTGGAGAGTCCACTTATTTGCTAAATGTGTGGGAAAAAAAATTGCTGCTCTTCCCCCAAACATGTTTGGCACATATCCACGTAAACTACATGTGGGCATGCCTCATTTTACTTCAACAATGTTTATCTACACATTGTTGGCTAGATGATGTGTTGTAAGGAAAATTAGAATGTGAATGAAAGGATAAACTGTATTCTGGGTAAAGGAGATGACACTCCAGTAGTTGTGTACTTTTTTTTGTTCTTGATCAAGATACTATACTCTGGGCCACATGACCAAATTTCTTAACAGTGTCACACACAGGTGGTCCAGTGGATACCTTGGTGGTTATCCAAAGTGTATTTGTGAGTGTCCTCCAAAATAACATGTTGCTTTGTTGAGTTTGCAAGATCTCATATGTTCATCTTGAAACTCAGGGCCAAATATCAATTGGACCCCACTTTAAAACATTGAGAATCCATTTTCAGGCCTAAAAAGTCTGTGTGCTAAAGGATACATTATTTTTTCAATTCCCATAGGGGAGAGGAGACTGGGAGGACACCATGCTCAGGAGGCGAGGAACCCAACACCACAGAAACTCCCCGAAGATCACAAAGCAGACCAAGATCAGCAGGTTCAGGAAGCGGAGGGGGAGAAAGCGGAGGTGGAGGAAGGAGAGGTGGAGCTTATCAGCACAACAGGTCAGTGTCTGTCACCACAACTTCAAGATAAATACAGATGTAGGCCTGCATAGTTTTAAAATATTTGTTTCTTTTTAGGGACTGAACGTGGGGGTGTGTCAGGAAGTCCAAATCCTCCATTCTCGAGTGCCAGCGCCAAAATAATCATTCAGGAAATCATGGAATGCAGTAGCGAAATGGACATTATGAGAAAGAGAATGATTGTGATTGAGCAAAAATATAAAAACATGATAGATATTTTGGGGAGAATAGTGTGACCCCCCCCCCCCTTTTTGTGTGTTTTGTTATGCGTCCGAAATTTTCTATGGGATTTCCACCAGCCCAAATGTGAAGATGCACACACTGAAGACTCAACATGTGCTATCTGCCATCACAGGATATCTATGTCCCTGTTTTGGGGGTGCAACCTCTTCCTCCCTCCTCAAGTAGGGGAGAGGAAGGGTTTTCACCCCCAAAGCACGTCCATTGATCCCCCATGATGGCAGATAGCACATATTTACCTTAGCCATGGGATCATGTTGAAGATACCCATTTGAGCCCCAAAAAGAAAGTGTGGTTCCTCACATTTGGGATGGATCAGGGGTAACATCACCCCATCTCATGTTTGTATTTTTCACTGTGTTATTTTATTACTTTTTCAGAAAAAAAAATTTGGCTTTTGACCCATGCATGTTTCTGCAAAAAAAGCCGCACAAAAAAAAATATATATATTTCGAAAAACAACCACAACTGTGGTGCAATCAATAAAAACATTCGGGAAGTCTAAAAAAGGTGTGCCTTTTTCTTTCTATGCTCAATAGCAGTTCTGAAGATGCATAAAGAGTGTTTTTACCTCTGAGATTTGATGCTATTTACTAAGGACAAATACACTTGGCACTACTAGAACCTGGGAGACACATAAACCACAAATACAAGAATGACAACACAAGTTTGTAGTAAATCAAATATTTTTTTTAATTTAAAAAAGGGACAATCAAAGGTCAGATGTGGTCTGGCATTGCGATGGCCCCCCTACCCGTGAAGTACTCTACGTATTTCTGACGTACTTCACGGGCACTTTGGGGGGCCAAGCCAGTACGGGCAGTGCTGAGGCCGGTCAGATTTATCAGTTCAGAGGGACCGGCCTCAGGCCCAACTGATGACACATAATTTGTCGAGAATTTGCGTAAAAAATTGTGCAACAAGCAGCAGCAGTAGACAATGTTGTTGAGTTTATAATCCGCCAAATGTATAGCTGTCTGGAACAGGCGGAACCGGCTGGCCATTATCCCGAAGGCATTCTCCACAACTCTCCGGGCTCTGGCCAGCCGGTAATTAAAAACCCTCCTCTCCGGGGTGAGGGTGCGTTGGGGAAACGGCCGCATGAGGTGTGGTCCTAGTCCAAAAGCTTCATCCGCGATGAAAACGAACGGTAGCCCTTCCACGTTCTCTGCATCTGGAGGCAGTGCAAGACCCCCAGCCTGCAGATGGTGAGCGAACTCCGTCTCTGCGAATGCTCCGCCATCGGACATCCGGCCGTTCTTCCCCACATCCACATATAGGAACTCGTACCGTGCCGACACCACCGCCATTAACACAATACTATTGAAACCTTTATAGTTAAAATAGTATGACCCCGAACGGGGGTGGCGGCACTATGTGGACGTGCTTCCCATCAATTGCCCCTCCGCAGTTGGGGAAATCCCACCGCTGGGCAAATTGGGAGGCCACACTCAGCCATTCCTGTGGTGTGCTAGAGAACTGTGGAGTCAAACAAAAAGAAGACATTAGTACGGTTTATGTTTACAGTGCAAGCAGATTACACACCAAAACATTGTTGAACCACATCATTCTAACATTATTATTTAAGGGAGTTTTTCCTACCAATAAACAAAGGCCCACTTAGCAGATGCCTCACCCCCGCTGAGTGGACATTCTAAAATAATCTAAGGGTGGGGGGCCCTAAGGTGATTGTGGGGGATCCAAAAAAAGGCTCAACCACTCTGCTGAGCTTGATTGAGAACTAATTTTTTTTTTACATCTTTAGAGGGGGGGGGGGGGGGGGAGGGTTGTCAAACTACGCGGGCAATGACCACAAAAAAATGAAAATGAAAATAGAAGGCTAGCTGGGTTTGCGCCCACGATAGCATGCTGGAGAGGTTAGTGAAGGGAAATAGGCATGTAGGGCCCAAAAAGGGCTTTACAGGTAAAAACAGGCATGGGGAAAATCGGGACATTACCAGGATATTACAAACAGGCAAATTTGGGTTAGGAGGGAAAAAATAAGAAGATTCTAAAACAATAAAAACATATAATGTGAGGTTAAAGGAGCAAAATTACCTTCATATAGTCCGTCTGCAGGACCTGAATGATGGCCGAACACGTCTCAGGGATAATGATCCCGAGAGCCTGGGGGGAGATGCCTGTTGAAAACTTGAGGTCCTGCAAGCTTCTCCCAGTCGCCTGGTATCTCAACGTGGCAATAAGCCTCTGCTCGGCAGTGATGGCCTGGCGCATCACAGTGTCCTGCCTCGTGATATAGGGGGACAGCAAATCCAACAGACGGTGAAATACGGGGTCCGACATCCTGAGATAATTCCTGAAATCATCAGGATTATTCTCATGGATTTACCGCAGCAGAGGCATATGAGAGAATTGGTCCCGCTGGAGCAACCAATTCTTAGTCCATGAACTCCTCCTCACCCTGTTCACAGACTGAACTCGGGTTACAGTGTTAACTGCAACACCAAGTCCAAAGCCAGCACGAGAACGAGAACGCACTTCAAACATGGTTTTAAACCGGGCGGCTGGTCAGAACACACTCAAACAGAACGCACCGTGGAACAGCAAGGCCTGAGAAGAACGACCTGAAAAACAGTAAACGAACGGCCAAGAAGGCACTGCAAGGCAGTAACGACCTGACTGCATGCACTGAATCACAAATACAAACCCACAAGCACAAACTGAACACCAGGAAACGATCTGCAAAGCACGGAGACTGAAAAGTGCGAATCGGCTCTCACCAAACTTTTACTAACACGCGGTAACACGAAATCAGCAAAAGCAGCCCAAGGGGTGGCGCCATTCGATTTGTTCGGCCCTTTTATAGCGCGTCGTACGTTTTGTACGTGCCGTTGTTTTCTTGCCGTCGGTTTTTTAACTGATGGTGTGTGGCCAAGACTGATGAAAAACAGTTTCATCGGATTTCCGATGGTCAAATCCATCGGACGAAAATCCATAGGTTATCCGATCGTGTGTACAGGGCTTTAGTGTTTGGACAACATCCAAGGAATGCAACGTCGTCTCCTTAGGATTCGACGTATGAGAACACAAGGATGGCAGGACAATGTCTTCCTTGAGATGAAAGGTCGAACGACCTTAGGAAGAAAAGAAGGCTGCGTATGCAGCACCACCTTTTCCTTGTGGAAGGTCAGATAGGGAGCCTTGCATGACAAGGCTGCCAGCTCAGAGGCCATGCCGTTAAAGCCTTTAACTGTAAGGCAGGATGGGGCCTTGCAACAGCAGGTCCTCTTGTAGTGGTAGACGCCAAGGGACGTCTGCTATACAAGCCCCACGGAGGTAGTGGAGGGCGGACCGTAAAGACCGCATGCCGAACCCCCTGTACAAACGTTCTCACTAGAGAGTAAGCCACCAGGGGTCGTTCAAAAAAGACAGCCAGGGCAGATATTTGCCCCTAATTGTACTTAGCAAAATTTTTGGTCCGCCCCACGCTGTAGAACAGCAGGATTCTGGAACCAAATCAGTACGCAGGGTGCCACCTCATTTCCTCACAAGTGAATATGTAGGTCTTCTAAGTGCGATGGTAAATCTTCCTAGAGGACGATTTCCGAGCACTCCTCATGGTAGGAACTCGGAGTCTGACAGCCCTGGTCTCTCAATAGCCATACCGTTAAAGCCAGTGACTGTAATGGCGTATGGGACCTTGCAACAGCAGGTAATTTCTTAGCGGTAGACGCCAAGAGGCGCCTACTATCAGACGCACTAGATCGGCGTACCAAAGACGCAGAGGCCAATCCAGCAATTGGGATTCTTGTAATTCTCTCTTCCTCCAGTCTGCGAAGCAGATGAGGAAGGAACTTAGGAGGAGGGAAGGTATACATTAGCCGGTACTGACTCCATGGTGCCACTAACGCATCTGTCGCGTCTGCCCTTGAGTCTCTTGACCTGGCCACAAACCTCATTACCTTCCCATTGAGTCGAGAAGCCAGGAAATCTACGCCTGGCGTGAGTTGAGGTTCATATTCCTCCTTGATGGTTGACATACGCCACCGCCGTGGCCTTGTCCGATTGGATCCTGACTGGACGCCTCTGTAGCCTCTGAGACCATGTGGAGAGGCACAGCCTGATCGCCCGGAATTCCTGGGCATTGATCGGCAAGTGGGACTCCTCCAGAGTCCAGCGATCCTGGTCGACTGAACCCCCCAGACCCCCCCCCCAACCGGTAAGGCTGGCCTCCGTCGTGATCACTATCCAGTGAAAGGGAAGAAACGACTTCCCAGACAGAAGTGCTGGTCATGTCAGCCACCAACTAGGGAGGTCCTGACTAGGTGGCTCACCCGGATTTGACAATCCAGGGATGATGGGCACTTGTCCCATCTGGACAGACTTTGCTTCTGTAACACTCGCGTGTGAATTGCGCATATGGTACCGCCTCGAAGGAGGCTACAATGAGGCCCAGGACTCGCCTGTAAAAGCGGTGTGACGACCATCCTGGGGATTCAACTGCCGCACCGCAGCCCGAAGGGTCTGCAACTTTCCCATAGGGAAAAAACTTTTGTCTCTGAGGAGTCCAGAGTCAACACCAGCTATACTAAGAGTTGAGTCGGTACCATACTGACTTCTGAGTGTTCAGCACCCAAGCCAAGTATCGGAGGGTCTGACGGGTTATAGACACGCTCACCTCTAACTCTGAGGTTGAGTGACCCTCACAAGAATCTCGTCCAAGTAGCCAACGATAGCGATGCCACGCTGTCTTGGCCAGACTCAGGGCGAGCACCCTGGTGAACACCCTCTGGGCTGATGCCAGGCCAAGGGGGGCGCCACCCTCTGGTAGTGGTCTTTCCCGGCCGCAAAGCGTAGCCATCTCTGATGCCTGGTGCATATGGGGACCTGCAAGTATGTGTCCTTGCCAATGATGTCAGAATCCCCTGGATGGAGGGCAGCGACAACAGAGCGAACCAACTCCCTTTGTACCTTCACAAAGCAATTGAGGGGCCTGAAATCCAAGATTGGGCGAACCCCCTCCTTCTTAGTACTACAACAGGTCTGAGTAAAAAAAAAACTGAAACCGTTCCTGTACTGAAAACAGGAATATCACCCTGCGTATCCGCAGGTCTTGAACTGCCCCATCTAGGTCTTCCCGACAAGTCGGCTTAAGCTGGCGGTTGGAGGAAACAAATCATAAATCTGTTCGGAGGGCAAGAGAGAACTCTATCTTGTACCCTGAGGAAACTACTTCGCAAACCCACCGGCCGGGGATCTGAGATGTCCACCAGGTCGTGATTTCGCGAACACGTCCCCCTACCCGAGAGATGGGTGGGGACAGACCTTTATGCGGACGTAGATATGTTCGCAGGCTTGTTGGGCTTGCAAAACCGGGGATGCTTTTGTCCCTCAGCAGGCGCTTTATCGGCCTGGGATCGTCTATTTGCCGCACTAGGCGCACAAAAAAAACGCTTGTTCGCGGTGAAGGAGGGCCCTAGCCAACGGCATGGCTCCTTACCCCTTTTTTTGGATTGTGGGAGCAGCATGCTCTTACCTTCTGTGACATATTTAATAATGTCATCCAGGGATGCTCCAAAAAAATAAAATAAAATCTGTCGCCCTCAAAGGGCAAATCCATCAGGGCTTTCTTGGAAGATTGGTCCGCAGACCAATCCTAACCAAGTAGACGGCGTAACACCACTGCATAGCTTGAATCTCTGGCCACCAGAGGAATCGTGTCCAAGGATGATTCGCAAATGAATTTTAGGCCCTGTACCATTGGTCAGCTAGGGCTGTCCAGGGAAACCTGGCATGCCTTTAACCCATTGTGCAGCATCTTTGCCCATTCAGTGAGTGTCTGAGACACCAGGGCCCCAACTATCATCGGGTGCACAGCAGAACCCACTACCGTGTACAGGTTGCGGGTGATCGTCTCAGCATTCTTGTCCACAGGGTCCTTGAAGGCAGGAGCCCTTTCCACCGGAACGTTGGCTAGCTTGTTTTAGCCTGGACATAGAAGGGTCCACTATCGGGGTCGAGGTCCATCTTTTTAGGAAACTCTCTTCAAGAGGGTAGCGCATCACCAGATTTTTAGGGACTGAAAAAAAAACCTTCTGTGGTTTGTCCCACTCCTTGTATAAATGTCTATATAAAAGACAAGGAAACCCCTTAACAGTGCGGGTCGTCTTACGGAACCCAAAAGGGACCGGCGCTTCTCTTTTTAGAGTGTCTTGCACTGCGTTGATAAGGTCACTTACCAGAACCCTATTGCGTGCTGACCCGGATCCAGAGACTTTCTTACTGTCCGACCGATCTCAGTCGGCATCCTCAGATACATCCGAGCCAGTCTTAAGCAGTAGCTGGACTCGGCTCTGCATCTGAGTTGTCCCCAGCAGATGGTGGGGGAGGGGGCGCTTTCTAGACCCCTTTTTCCCACGCGCTGCTTCCACCTTGGCAACAAAGGCATCTAGGATTGCCGACATAGCGTCCGATACATCGGGTGCAGGGACATTAATTGCAAGCTCAGGTGTTTCAGGCGAAAAAGCGTCTGCTTCTGACGCCATGCTGACCCACGTGCCTGACACAGGGACTTCAAGGTAACCCACCCTCCTAGCTGCAGCAGAGACGATTGGTTCTCACCCAGAGTGTTACAGAAATATATGTCTCGCTTAAATGCTTAAAATAAGTGATTAAAAACCTTTTGTCTATATAAAATGAAATCGAACGATAGCGGTGGGAAAAGAGAAAACAATGACATTTATTTATACAGAAACGATACCACCTAATAGCAAGGTGATACCAATGTTACACGATACATAATAGGAATATTGCTATGACAAACATGATAATACCTATGATGAAGATGATACCGATGTTACATGATAATATCAATAGGAACAAGAGAGCAAAAGAGAAGTAAGATTCTTCTTAAAAATGGGAGAGAGAGAGACGGAGAGAGAGAGAGAGAGAGACGGAGAGAGAGAGAGAGACAGAGAGAGAGAGGCAGAGGGAGAGAGAGAGAGAGACAGAGAGAGCTTACTACGTCACCATGCTGCTCAGATCAAGGGCCAAATAGACTGACCATTGGGTCTGCATTCAGATAAATACACTCTGGTAAAACCCCTCCCCTCCTCACCCCCCCTTTCCATATGCTAAGACCTTGCATTCCCTCAAGGGGTGGGGGGGTTGTTAGCTTGGGTGAAATACTCAGTCACAACTACCATTTTTATCATCACGTTCTTCCTGTTCCATTGTCACCTCCCACCTCCTTTTGAAGTAACATCAGTCTACCAACAAATGGTCAGATAATAGGCTTTTGTCAGATGAAATTCCACAGCTGTGTATGCTGTTGATTCTAAACATGTTCTAACACTATAGAGTCATTGTAAGATAAATTTAAGTCACCTTAATAATAAAGTATTGTAAAAACATATACAACCATATATACACGTAGAATCCTTTTAATTAGAGAGTTCCCTTGAAGCTTCTTGTTATAAACATGGATTTGAAAAATCTCCACCACAGTCCCCCCTGAAGTTCATTCTTGAACTTATGTCCTCCCTCAATGATTTTGTACCCACCCACAACGGCCCAGAAGCCCTGACCCTTCCCCCACCACCACTGCGGCCTCTTCCTTTCTTGAACCCGCCGTAACCCATCAAGGTAGACTTGAGACAGTCCTGGTGCCTTTGAGACATCCGACCCATGAGAGTCTGTACTGCAATGTTTCATCGCCCCTCTGTATTGGAAGACCGGAATTCAAACATTACTGGTGGGATCCTTGCATATTTAGGCCTGTAGCTTGGAAATATGGTGTTATGATTGTCACGATTGGATCGGACCGCGAGACAGCACTTTTCAGCATGGCGAAGGAAAGTTTCAGAAGAGTCTTATTCGTGGCACGTTTTTCTTAAGAGATGCGTTGCTTCTTCAGGTGGTGGTTGGGCGGGCCTCCGGACAGTCGTGCATGAATAGAAAAAACAAGAACAAAAAGGAGAATGTCAGACAGGAGTTATTGGCGGGATGTCAGACAAGAGTAGTGGCGTGGCCACTAAGACTAAATATCTATGAGGGGTGCAATGTGTACGAGTAAGGTGGGATCCCCACAGGGTACCGAGACCAAGCCACGGCCAGTATCATCCATTGCCCTTGATGGTAGGGATAGTCAACACTGTCTGCTATTGTTAGGTCCCTGGGTTCACCACACCTGTTCACGGGGCTCAGGTTAAAGCAGTGGGCAGACTAGGGGAGGTACAATTACATTAAGACATAGGACCTGGATGTCCAGGGATACTTTGTGAAATATGGTATTTGTATGTTTCAGGAACCCATTCTATGGAACCCACTGGACTCTTAAAAAAATTGAGTCAGGCAGAGACGGTAAACCCTTACAATTCACAACTCATCTCTGATATTCAAACAAACGTTCCAGAAGATGAATACATTTATTTTCCAAGATAAAGCAGAATATGAACCAAAGAAAGTAGGAAAGAGAAAAGAAAGAGAGAAAAAAAAAATACAATAAGCAACAAAACATACAGGTTCAATGCTGCTTCGACCCAGACCGTTTGTCACCCATTTCCCTTTATGTCAAAGAGCACTGACTCTGCATTCAAAAAAAACAAACAATATATAACTGTCCTGAAACAGTGCCTCGAAAAATAATATATTGTGGCTGTTGCAGCAGCAGCTTGGCAGAAAAAAAATAAAAAATAAAAATAAAATAAAGGAGGAAAAAAATAAAAATAGATAACTCTTCTATCCTATCAGTGATCAACAGGTGAACAGGATCACTGTCACTAACCATTTACAAGTCGGGTAGAAAAACAAAAAAATAAAAATATTTTAAAAAGGAGAGGCTAAACCAATGGTTGCCAAAAAAACTTTTTTAGAATTTAGTCACCCCGACTGTTCTTTAATATTACAGATTGAACAGGCTTATCCCTAGAACAAAAACAAGAAAAATATAGTTCTAGGGTCCTCTCTTAAATGCGCAAGCTACTCTAAATCGGTCTCTTACTAGTGACCCGCATTGGGACCGCAACAGGGTGGAGTTTACTAAAGTTTTTGGCCCCAGAACATCCTGATTTCCATCTCCCTTGTTATCTCCTCCCATGCTCCACCTCAGGACTGCTCCAGAACCTCTGGAACTCCCTACCTTTAAAACCATATGCCCAGCCAGGCGCTCCCCTTTCCACACCTAGGTGTCCCTAAATACTCTTTTATTCCAGGAAGCCTACCCCGCCTCCACCTAAAATGTTACCTCAGCCCGCTCCATATCAGATAATTCCCAGCGGCTATTATTTTTGTTCCACCCCCTCCCCTTAGATTATCAACCCCTAGAGAAGGGCCTTTTTATTCACGCCTTGCCCAAACTGTTGGCACCAATTAAATCCTGTTGCCCAAAGTTTAACTACCCATCTTTTAACTCCTCCCCGAATCCCAACGGAAGTTTCACTAAGTGTAAGGGGATGTCAGGTTTGATAAAAAAACTTTCTTTCGGGGCTATCGGGGTGAAACCCCGGGTTCCTTCTATATCCCTCCCAAGGACAAGAATGTAGGTACAATAGACTCCCCGAGGTAGTGTACCCTGCTGAGTACAATTCAACCTGATGCTGAAAACAGTGTATCATTAGCCATGTGATGTCAGCATCAGTACCCCAGCATCCGGTATTGAGTCTACCAACACCTACACCATCGAAGCAATGACAAAAACCCACAAAATTCTATCCCAGTGACCATGCCCAGGGTATATCATGCACCCCTACCTACTGTTAGGTTCAAGAAACACCCTTGTTCCATGACTAACGCCACATCAGTATCCTCTAGGTCACGGATATTCAATTAGCGGACCTCCAGCTGTTGCAAAACTACAAGTCCCATCATGCCTCTGCCTCTGGGTGTCATGCTTGTGGCTGTCAGAGTCTTGCTATGCCTCATGGGACTTGTAGTTCTGCAACAGCTGGAGGTCCGCTAATTGCATATCCCTGCTCTAGGTCAAAGAACTAAACTCGCCTATATCCCAAATAATACCCAGGTGCTTCCTTCCCAGCAATGATCTCCCCATCCAGAACAGAGTGAAATACATTCACCACTGTGTATTGGCTGTGCAAGGGACATTGTGGTCACACCTCTGACAGAGGGAAATATCAACCTGCCCCCAGCTTCCGTACCCTCTGATCACATGTGGGTCCCTTAGCCACAAATGCAACAAGATAGAATCCCCAGTCAGTAAGCCACTGGTGCCCTCAACTCTACAGACCGAGTCTGCATTTCTGTAACACCTTTCACAATCCAAACCAGTACAGCCCATCCAGGCATTCGACTACCACTTTGGATTAGTGTAGGCGACGTGTTTTGGCACAGTCTTACTGAGTGGTGATGCTAACTCATCAGGCCACTGCCCCTCATAGAGAGATTTGTACAAACAGCTTGATGCTGGTTGATAACTCCACCTGCCCATGTGTGCACACCAGAGCAAATGACATATATCTGCCCTGTACCATCTCACACTCTCTACCAACCTCTCACCATGGTTGATGGAATCTTGAGCCACTTTACACTGTGGTTCTCTTTCCCCCCCATATAGTGCTGAACACATCCCTCCTCTTCCGGTTACTCCTCCGAGATAAGCGTCCTGTACTCTGTGTCCGCACATTTCTGGGAGCAAGCCACTGGTACCATGACCGCGCTTGATTCAGTGTGTATTCAGTACATATAGGATAATAGGGTTTCATCAACCATTATGAGATGCTGGAGTGCCATGTGGTGATGGAATACTGTAGATACCTGCACCATATTCAGTGTCCCACATGTCCCCCAAAAAAAAATTTCCTCCTTTTAATCCCTGTTCGGACTCAAACCCCTCAGAACCAGATGGACTCCAGTGTGTAACCCAGTAGAGTGATAGGATAGTACCCAAAGTGACCGTAATATAGGCACAATGTTCCGTCCCTGTCATTAGGGATGAGAATAGTACTAGTTACATTTTGACAACCCTGGAACTGAGTCATCCACCACTCCA
Source organism: Rana muscosa (assembly GCA_029206835.1). Classification (NCBI taxonomy): domain Eukaryota; kingdom Metazoa; phylum Chordata; class Amphibia; order Anura; family Ranidae; genus Rana; species Rana muscosa. The sequence goes on along the minus strand of CM055118.1, from coordinate 679,049,307 downwards.
TAGGACTCATAGTCAATTCAGATACTACCACACCTGCCTGTCTTTAGAAGGTGGAACTTGTCACACTGAGTAAGAGTCAGTCAACTCTCTGAGGTTTTTAATTCCGGCCAGTGCAAGTTGAATGTCCTACCCTTTCCCTGATATGTAGCCCAGGACCTCCCGATGTGTTCCTGATTATCTCCAGCTCCATGGTGTTTATGGTACCCAGTGACCCGCCTCCCGTTCCGAAGACAGTCGCTATCAAGCCTCTTTTTTTTTCCCAAGTTATGGCTTATGGTCTGGATACCCGGATTGAAAACCACCTGCCACCAGGTACACCCAATCCCTCATATAGACTGCACACCTTCTCCCTCCTCCTTCAATTCGGTATTCAGACAATGTTATACTTCACCCCTACAACACAAGCTGCCTACACTATTCAGACAGGACTCACATGAATGACAGGAGCCTAGCGCCACACTGGGGCAATGGTCTTCTTGGCCTGCAAGACACAGACAACTAGTTAAGGTACACAAGGACACCTATGGGTGTAAACTGAGGAGAATACGGAATGCCCACACATACCTCGGACGTGAGGGCTCTTGGAAAAGCCAAGCGCTGGTAACACCCCATACAACCTTCCTGCACAATTTTTTTTTTCAGACTCAACCAAAACTATACAATATGAGGCCAGACCTATACCCTCTCAACTTGTATGCAATCAGGCAGGCCCTCATACCACACATCTGCAGGTAAATCTAAAATAAATGGGAAAACAAAATTGCATAATGTGTATCCAGCTTGAGAAACTGCTGCTACCAGACACACCTGACCAGCAGACTAAGACAAATCCCTTGCAGCACTGAGGCGCTGGGACCACTGAACAGTAGGGGGTACCCGAGCCGACCGGTGTGCCTTGAAACACACAGATATTTATTAGGCAATTGGTAACAAATAGCCACATAAACAGTCCCAGCAGGAAACTATGAGAAGGGTTGGTTTGCCCTATTTCAGAGAGATGGGATTGCTTGGTGACACGGTAGGAAACAGGTTTGTGTTTCAATCTTTTTATTCAAGTTTTGTCATACAAAATGTATAAAAGTCGCCACATAACATTGTACAGTCACAGTCAACATTTGGGGTAACACAATGAAGATCACCAAGTGTAGGGGTCCTTGGAGTAGTCCGAAGCTCCGTAGAGCCGTTAACCCCTATTAGCATCGCAGATCATATCTGAACCGTCCACCCAGATGAGCCGCCCCCCCATCCATCTATCGGGGGGGGCGCAACCCAGCCGGCCGTGTGGGCAGCCCAGAGGTCTGATCAGACTGACAATGGTCCCGTAGGAGCTGAGAAAACAGGGAGCAGCACAAACCTCTAAGGTCTGGATCTGACTCCAAAAATAAACAATAAACAAATTTCAAAAGAGAGGAAAGAGGACAGTGACAAAGAATAGAAGGAAGGAGACAGAGTAAGGAAAGGACAGTTGAGGAGGGGGAATGGGGGGAGGGAGGGGGGGGAGGAGCCCCGATTCAGCATCCAGACATCTCAACCTAATCCCCTAGGCTATGCTGTAAACATCCCCGGGTCATTAGTTAGGTAACGAAGCCATGGGTCCCAAACTCCATGAAACAGTTTCATTTTATCTTGGGCCAGAGCGGTCAAGCGTTCGTTTAGCATCAACCAAGACAATTTGCCTTTAAGCTGATCGAATGGTAGAGCTGCCGATTTCCAGTTCCTAGCAATAGTGATTTTGGCTGAAATAAAAATAAATGTCAAGAGCCTCTTGCAGGACTTGGAGGCTTCCACATCTCCTCCCCCCAGTAGTGCTTGCTTAGCTGATTTAGTTAGGTTTAGTTGGGTAAGGGAGTAAACTAAATTATACACCCTGATCCAAAACCTCCGGACCTTTGGGCATGTCCACCAAATATGATAGGTGGTGCCCATCTGGCCACATCCTCTAAAGCACAACGGGGTAGCTCCTGAGACAAAAGTTGCCAGTCTGACCGGCACCATATACCACCTCAGTAGAACCTTATAATTGGCCTCAATTATTGAAGTATTGACGAGCGAACGAGATGCTGTCTCGGCTATCCTATGCCATTCGTCCAGATCCAGGGTTTCCTGCAAGTCGGTCTCCCATTGGACCATATAAGTCAGCTTTGTCGATACACTCAGCAATATCGAATATATAGCAGATAAATGTCCTTTAATTTTATCATAATTTTTGCATAGATGTTCCATGGGAGTTTGGGTTGCTAGGTTGCTCTTGCGAGCCAGGGTTTGTACATAATGTGAGATTTGGGCGAACCTATAACCCTCCGCTGGAGGCATTTGATGTCTGTCAGCCATAGTCCGTTCGGTCAGCATACCTCTATGATCGCACAAGTCAGCAATACACTTAAAACCCTTATTAGTCCACCATTCGAACGCTAGTGGAGTGAGACCCGGGGTGAATGCTTTATTTTGAAGCAGAGGTGTCAGTGGAGAATGAGGAGATTTGAATTTGTGAGATCTGGAGAGTCTGTCCCATAGTTCCAGTGACATGGATAAAGTAGGGCAAAGTATAGGAGGTCGCTCCTTGATAGGGAGCCATAAAATATAAGAAATAGGTTTGGGACGGCAGGAATAAGATTCCATAGCCATCCAAATGGCCTGTGCCTGTTGGGAGTGAAACCTTGTAAGTTGTGCTATCTGGGCAGCATAAAAATATTTTAATAAGTCTGGAAGACCAAGTCCTCCTCTCCGCTTCAACGTGTATAGAGTGCTCCTATTCACCCTGGGTCTCTTATCACCCCAAATAAACTGTAGTACTTTATTCTGGAATCGTTTAAGGTCATCACGGGCCAATGAAACTGGCAAGGTACGGAAGAAATACAATAATCGAGGTAGAACATTCATTTTAATTGAGTGAAGTCTGCCAAACCACGATGGCGGGTGAACCTGCCACTTAGCCATGTCAGCTGTTAGCCGTTTGAAAAGGGCTGGATAATTCTCTTTGTACAACTCACCAATAGATGAGGTCAGCTGTATGCCTAAATAAGGGAGAGCTGTGGATTCCCATCGGAATTGAAATGATTTTTCAAGCGTAGCCTGAGTGGAGCTTAGCAAAGATAAGTTCAGTGCTCTTGACTTACTATGATTAATTGCCAACCCGGAAATGTTGGAGAAAGGCTGCAAAATAGCATACAAGTTAGGTAGGGATGTGATCGGTGAGGTCAAGGTCAGCAACAAGTCGTCCGCAAAGAGTAAACATTTGTGTTCATAGTCTCCGCAATAAATGCCCTGTATATCTCTGCAGGCGCGAATTTTGAGCGCTAGTGGTTCAATCGCCAGGGCGAATAATAGTGGCGACAACGGGCAGCCCTGTCTAGTTCCTCTCCTGATAGGAAATGTTTGGGATGTATATCCTCTGAGCATTAGCGAGGCACTGGGGGAATCATATAATATGTGAAGGAGATCCAGAAAGCGTCTCCCAAATCCAAAGCGTGTGAGAACATCAAAAAGATAGTCCCAGGAGATAGAATCGAACGCCTTCTGGATATCCAATGAAAGTAACATTCCCCTCCTAGTCCCCTTTCCATCCCAATCAGACCGAACCGCCGAGATAAGGTTAATTATCCGGCGGGTTTGGTCCGATGCCTGTCTTGTCGGGACAAAACCTGCTTGGTCAGGATGGATATAACACTGAAGAAAAGTATTAAGTCTCTGGGCCAGTATTTTGGTTAGAATCTTAAGATCCGTATTGATCAGAGAAATTGGGCGATAATTGGAACAGTCTGTATGGTCCTTTCCTGGTTTCGGGATAACACTTATATAGGCTACATTTTCATGGCTGGGGAGCTTGCTGCCGCTTCTCAGGTCATTAAAGTAAGTACAGAGATGTGGGGCCAGAAGATCGTGATATTTCCTATAGTAGTGACCCGGGAATCCATCTGGCCCAGGGGCCTTGGTAGGGTGTAGGGTTTTGATTGCAGCCCTGACTTCAGGCTCTGTAAGAGCACCGTCCATCAGTTCCGCATGGGCTTGTGTCAATTTAGGCAGCTGTAAGTCGCGAAAGAATGTGCTCGCTTCAGATGAATCGAACTTGTCCTGCACTCCATACAGCTTAGCATAAAATTTGTGAAATTCTCCAATTATCCGTTCGGGGTTCTGGGAGGTTAGGCCCGTGGATAGTCGTAGTTTAGACAAAGTCGGTGTGTACGGTCGAGGAACCAGTTTTCTAGCTAACATTGTGGTAGGTTTATCACCCATCGTATAGAACCTGTGCTTAGACCAACTAATATGTTTCTCCGCTTGAGTAGTCAAGCTAAGATTTAGTGCTAGTCGAGCCTCATCAATTTTATGCCTTATATCTACCAGGGGATTTCTGTGCTGTTCACTAAGTAAGTTATCTAAGTTAGTTTCCAGAATCTTATTTGCCTGTTCCCTATTGCGTTTAATCCTGGCTGCCACTTGTAACAATATGCCCCTAATCGCTGCTTTATGAGCTACCCAGTTAATTGCGGGGGATGTGTCCGATGCCTTATTAAGTCTAAAGTATTCCTGTATTTCCTTTTGAATCTCTAAAAAGATTGTAGGGTCATTCAGCAAGCTCACATTAAGTCTCCACGGGGAGGGTCTAGATTTAGTCCATAGCCCTGAAGTAGAGAGTTTTATCGGGGAATGATCAGACCAAGGGGTAGATAAAATCTTAACCGACTTAATAAATGGTAGCAAAGGCGTACGTACTAGAACGTGGTCTATCCTCGAGTAAGTATGATGGGCTTGTGAAAAGTGTGTAAAGTCTCTGACCGTAGGGTTATTTTCTCGCCAGGCGTCGATGAGGTCATAGAAATGAAACAGACGTGCAACCTTGCTGCTTCCAGTCGGTGGGCGTTTCAATGTTGGTCTAGAGGAGTCCGATTTATCCATAATTCTGTCCAAGGGAATATTACTATCGCCTCCCATAATGACCTGACCCTGGACTTTGGGCATAAGAATCTTCAGCATTTTGCTAAAGAATTCCGGCTGTCCAGTATTCGGGGCATAGTATGATATAAAGGACACCTCCTGGTCATGGAGCCGCCCCACTGCCATAATATATCTACCTCTCTTGTCCTTAACGATAGCGATGGGGGTAAAGGGGGTCCGTTTCGAAAAGCAGATGGCTACACCGCCCTTCTTTTCCCGACCCCCTGCCAAGTAAAACTGTGGATACTTCCCATTGAGGTAACGGGGCGCTGAGACATTGGAGAAATGAGTTTCCTGCAATAGCAGGACTTCAGCCTTCTGTTTATGATAAAACTGGAAAGCCTTAGTTCTTTTAGTAGGGGAGTTAAATCCATGTACATTGTGGCTAACTATCGAATAGTCTGTGTTATATGTGGTGGCCATCGTGGTAGGGCAGAGTACTCTTACCTTGCATAATGAATGAAGCGAGAAGGGTCCCGATGATGATGACTGTTTGGCTATGTGACCTCTCAGACCATGACATAAGGGAAGGGCGCTGAACCGAGGCTCCGAAGAAAGAGGGGGAAGGGAGAGAAGGAAAAGGCATTAGAGAAGAAGAGAAACAAAAATAAAAGCAAAAAAACATATACATAGGCCTTAGGCCCAAACAACCAATATAACTCAATCCTAGCTGATGAATGAAGGAATGGGGAATAACCCCTGCCGGAGACAACATCCGGCAAATTAGGTGCAAGGGTACCATCCTTGTCGTAGGATAGGTAGTCTTGCAGTTGGGTGGCAAGCATGACCACCCCGACCCAAATATGATTACACTCTGTACGAGCAGGCTATTCGAGGTCATATCGGAAATGACAAAATCAATCAATACAGTTTTAACATAACAGGCTGTCTATAGGAACATGCATTCCCAAGGCCAGTGGCGCCGGGGCCGGAAGGGTCCCCATCGGTCGTTCCGGCCCCCGAGCCACAGCCCAACAGGGGAACACATTGCGGTCCGACTAAGGCCCCCAGACTGCTAAAAAGCAAAAAGCAAAATTTCTTCGACCAGGTTGGGCCCGTCGGGGTTGTAAAATATTCGGCTGTCAGCCAGTCCGAAGAACCAGGAACTCCAGTAACTTTGTAAGCCGTGACTTTGTAACCTGTGAACTGTGAACGGTAACGATGGCCCCATCAGGCCCATAGTCCACCATGGGCCCAGGCCATATCCGTGCAATCAAGCACTAACAGTTCCCAAAAGGGGGCAAAAAAGCAAAAAGAGAGAAGAGCAATAATACTCAGGTATTCCGGCGAGCATTTCTGGCCTGTGAGCGTGTGCGATCCTGCCATATCGGGGAGAGGGGACGATGATCCAGACGAGGGGGAGATGAAATCGGAGTCGGAGAGTCCCGTGCAATGATGCCGAGACTAAGCAGTAGGTCTTCGCCTGCTTGGAACGTGGAAAAGGAGTGGGACTTTCCGTTGTAAGTGAATGATAACTTAAAAGGGAACGACCATCGATACTTAATCTGTTTGGCCATAAGTTGCTGGAGTAATGGCCGTAGGTTTCTGCGTTTCTGGACCGTTGATGGCGCCAAATCTGTAAAGAGCTGTATTGGTGTTCCAAATAGCGACAGGTCCGGCCTGTTGCGAGCCGCAAGCATCATCTTGTCCTTAATGCGGTAGTGATGTGGCTTAACAATAATGTCTCGTGGTAGGCCGTCGGCCCTTGGGGCTGTCAGTGCTCGGTGAACGCGATCAACTTCCATGTGGTGGTTGGCTATATCAGGGATAAGGGTTTTCATCAGGTCTTTTACAGCCCCCTCTAGATCTGTGTGAGTTTCAGGGAGGCCACGCACGCGGACATTGTACCTACGAGAACGATTCTCCAAATCTTCAATTTTTGTGAATGCCTCTTCTAATCTATCCTGGAGGTCTGTCACCATGGCTGAGTTCTGGTTGACCCTTTTGATGGCTCCATCCACTTTGGTTTCAATTAGCTCAAAACGCTCTCCCAAGCTATGGATGTCTTTTTTCAGGTCAGTGGTGATTAATGTGCAGGCCTTAGAGAGCTCCTGCTGCAGCATGGTGGAGAATCTGCCCAACAGTACAGCATCAGGGGAATAGTGTGAGAGCTGGGGAATTGGCATATCCTGGCTGGATTGGCTGGATTGGCTAATGAGGACTTCTGCTAAGTCTGCCATGTTCCTATCCATGGAGGAGGCAGGGGAGGCAGGGGAGTTTGGAGAGTCATGTCTATCAGCGTATATGGCTGGGGATGGGGGATGTGATAGTGACTCACCCCGCTGTCCGGTCTCCACCTCTCCCGAGGATTGTGAGGAGAATGGATCCCTAGTTGGCTCCAGATTTAGCTGCCTGTCTCCTCTCTGTGTAGCGCCGTCGGATCTGGCTGCTGCCGTGCTGCCTCGTGTGTCTGGCTTACCCGGCGCCATCTTGGATCGCGGCTGTGCTGTAGGGGAAGGCCCTGCTCTCTTCTGGGCTGTAGTTTGCGTATCGTGTCCTTTCCGCGGCTGCCCCTGTGCCCTACGGTTCATCGCCACTTCGGGGCTGGTGTGGGATCGGTCCTGGCTCACGGACCTCAGTGCCTGCGCTATCGTTAGCTCTGGTGGGTCGGGGTGCCGGGAGCTCGGTCAGCACACGTCCTTCTCCGAGTCCCCGCGCATGCGCACCTTTATGTGAAACTAGGAAACAGGTTTGAACTACATTTGGGGACACACAGATAGCTAGGGACATTAGCATACCTTAGCTTCAGGCAATGAGCCAAACTTGTACAGCCAGGTATGGTTGGGCGTGTACCTAATTACAATGACAGCGAGGGGGGGTGTAAGCAGTCCTACTCCTGAACACAAGTTCGCCCAAAGTAACATCAGACCATTACCCTTTTACCACTAAGTGCAGTACCCCTGGCAGAGATTTATAATGCTCCTTAGCCTCACATATGTGTTAGAGTGCCAATTATCCCCGGCAGTCTTACTCAACTTTTACTTTATAACAACTAATATGCAGACTTCAGTTAATTGGTTCTGCAACTCAGTAGATCAGAACATACAATACACACTGGGTGGTCCAAAACACAACCGAATGGACTGACAACTAGACCTTCCAACTAGATAATGGTGGCGACAACTTAAAACATTTACATGTGAAACCCGACCAACCAGGAAAAAATTATTTTTTATCACGTTGTCCTCTGGAGGCTACGATTTCCTCTTGTTCTGAAAGCCAGAAAACCCAATTATCGACTCTGAGGGATAAAATTCCAATAAAAGTTAGGGATAAACATTCAATTTTTCGCAATTTACAAAAAACAATTCCAGTAACAAGACATTAGCATATGAAACACAAATATACATTACTTTACATTACATAAACCGTGCACTTTTTTTAAAATACCAAAAATTGCTGAGCTCAACTTTTAATTAATATGTATTACATGATACACATTAATACCACGTGGTTTGTGTTTTATGGTATACCAGTAATCCCCCCCAAAAAAAAAAAAAAATGTATTCACCATGGTGAGAATTTTTTTTTTTAACAGTACCATTTATCAACCAATCATAATACTTCACCACAAAATCCCTTGCTGAATCGTCTTCTGTAACATAAACACATTTTAGTAAAAGCACTTTCACACAAAACTATTACAGCCTGGCTCAGGTCATTTGCATGTCAATACAATTCGTTTTACATTCTCACAGATCTGGTTGGAAAGAAAGGGGGGTCATTTCGGGCTGTCAGCAGCTGAGAACATAATGTCACAGATCCGCACTACACCTCTCGCATAGTCTCCACACACACATATTCACACACTTGGTCAAAGATGACCTCTAGACATCACACAAATCAGAATCTTTTCTATCATAACCTGTACTTCTTAAACCCATAACATCTGTTTGGTCAGGTTCCTCCTTGTCCCCCTGTTCATCATTATTCTACCATCCATGCACAATAAGCATCTCTTTCCCAAGCATTTGGCTTGACCGTACCATTTTTTTTTCAAAATACAGTTTCCCAGTCCACCATTCCCAACATTGCATATTTCCCAACTCAAGGCCCCTGTATCAATCCTTTCTTCCTTCGGGGTCAAGTGGTAAGGTTCCCCACGGTTAGACTCCCTCTGAAGCGATTTAATTACCCATCCTTTACGGACGAAAGACCTTGAACTGTTTTGTTTTTTTTTATCCTCAGAGTTAGCTACTCTCTGACCAATGATTGGGTCGACGGGTACTGCCCCCGTCGCCGTTACTAATATATTTTCACTACTTGCCAGAACAATCCCTGTTCTGACTATAGTCCTTCAAAAAATTAGCCTGGAAATCTTCCCAACTAAATAAATAGTTTAATCTCCCCGTGGACTTCTCCAAAGTATTCCAAAAAAAAAAAAAATGACTATCACGGGGCTTCCCAAGCGTTAAGCTTGATTAGACCCTATGATTGCTTGTAGTGCAGGAGGCAGTTTAACTGATGCCCATGATTTTTAGCAGTTACAATATAGCCAGTGTTTACAGACCTGACCTGAATTATAGAACTACATGATGGATTAATAGTCCCATGCAAAGGTATAGATCCGGCCAATCTCAAGATGAGATCAATAACTTCCCATCTCAATGTGTAGACGCCTCTCAAGATGGCCGACAAGCCAGGCCACAACAAAATGGTGGATGACCACCGCACATCTTATGGACAATGACAAAATGGTGGATGACCACCCAATTTTCCCACCAAAACCAGCATGGGACATACCCCATGGGTTCCCACACACAAAGGAAAACAAAAATAGTCTCCCCCAGATTGCAACACAGAAAAAAACGCACTACTCCATTCGCACCAAACATCCAAATCTGCCCCAAAAGCTTACAATCCACCCGTTAGTAGTTTACACAGAAAGATAGATTCCCATACATCCAGATAATTCAGTGTGATTTAGTCTCCGTTTCCACTGATGCAATTCGCCATGCGACCTTGGACACAAAGTCGCATTACAAATCGCTTACCATTGATTTCAATAGCACCCATTCCAATCTATGTGACTCAAAGCTGCAGTGACTCTATTAAAATCGCATTCAACACCACACCAGAGTCGCACTAAAGCTGCATTTCAACGTCACACGACATTGGAGTTGCGCCAGTGGAAACGCAGCCCTATACGCACAGGTTTGTTTCAATCCCAAAGATTGGCCTAATCTTATTCAAAGGGTCAACTGAAATTGATTCCAAACAGAGCCCTTATCATTCATACCGACACCCTGCTGTAATTTCATTCTATATACATACATTATTCAAAAATCAGTCTCATCAAAATATTCGCCTAGACAAAAAGGTAAAAAGTTAAGTTCTGAGAAGTTTTTGTTAGGTATTCAGACAGGTTAAAAAGACATAAGAAAACGCTTAGCATTTCTGGCGTTAGGACCAGCTCTGTCTACCATACGAGAAATAATACTCACCCAATTTTAAACTTCCTCACACGCCGGGCAACATCTGTTACGGAAATATACGTCTCGCTTAAATGCTTAAAATAAGTGATTAAAAACCTTTTGTCTATATAAAATGAAATCGAACGATAGCGGTGGGAAAAGAGAAAACAATGACATTTATTTATACAGAAACGATACCACCTAATAGCAAGGTGATACCAATGTTACACGATACATAATAGGAATATTGCTATGAAGAACATGATAAGACCTATGATGAAGATGATACCGATGTTACATGATAATACCAATAGGAACAAGAGAGCAAAAGAGAAGTAAGATTCTTCTTAAAAATGGGAGCGAGAGAGACGGAGAGAGAGAGAGAGAGACGGAGAGAGAGAGAGAGAGACAGAGAGAGGCAGAGGGAGAGAGAGAGGGAGAGAGAGAGAGACAGAGAGAGCTTACTACGTCACCATGCTGCTCAGATCAAGGGCCAAATAGACTGACCATTGGGTCTGCATTCAGATAAATACACTCTGGTAAAACCCCTCCCATCCTCACCCCCCCTTTCCATATGCTAAGACCTTGCATTCCCTCAAGGGGTGGGGGGGTTGTTAGCTTGGGTGAAATACTCAGTCACAACTACCATTTTTATCATCACGTTCTTCCTGTTCCATTGTCACCTCCCACCTCCTTTTGAAGTAACATCAGTCTACCAACAAATGGTCAGATAATAGGCTTTTGTCAGATGAAATTCCACAGCTGTGTATGCTGTTGATTCTAAACATGTTCTAACACTATAGAGTCATTGTAAGATAAATTTAAGTCACCTTAATAATAAAGTATTGTAAAAACATATACAACCATATATACACGTAGAATCCTTTTAATTAGAGAGTTCCCTTGAAGCTTCTTGTTATAAACATGGATTTGAAAAATCTCCACCACAAGAGGACTCACCACCCTGGAACAGAGTACGGTTGGCGTCCGCCACTTGGTAGAGCTGCTTCCTTGTCAGTTATGCAGTCTGACCCTTCAGTAGCGTGTGTCTGTCATTCTGCGCCATTTAAATGCTGTCTGATAGATGGCAAAAAAGATGGCAGCCGAGTAGCCACTAGAGGCCAAACAACTCCGCGGGCCTCAAGAACATGGCCGCCGAGCGTAGATAGAGTTTGATGGCACCAAAAAATAGGATTTTTATAACAGCTTACCTGTAAAATCCTTTTCTTGGAGTACATCACGGGACACAGAGCGACATAGTCATTACTAATGGGTTATATAGATACCGTCAGGTGCTGGCACTGGCAACTTCCAAAACCGGAAGTACCCTCCCCTATATAAGCCCCTCCCATCCGGGAGCACCTCAGTTTTGTAGCAAAGCAATAAGTGTCCCTAAAGAGGGGCGGGAGCTCTGTGTCCCGTGATGTACTCCAAGAAAAGGATTTTACAGGTAAGCTGTTATAAAAATCCTATTTTCTTTCTCGTACATCACGGGACACAGAGCGACATAGTCATTACTAATGGGATGTCCTAAAGCAATGCCAAATGAGGGGGGGGGATACACCATATATAAGCTGAGCGCTATCAGACATGAGGATCTTTTGCGGCCTGCAACACACTGCGCCCAAAGGCGACATCCTCCTGACTTCTAACGTCCACCTGGTAGGACCTAGTAAACGTGTGTACCGAAGACCATGTTGCGGCCTTACAGATTTGAGCCAGGGAGGCCTGGTGATGCACTGCCCATGAAGTTCCAACTGCTCTCGTGGAGTGCGCTCTAACTTTGAACGGAGGCGGTCTCCTTCTCAAGCCATAAGCTTGCATAATGACCTGTCGAATCCACTTGGCTAAAGTAGACTTTGACGCTGCCTGACCCTTTCTGGGGCCTTCCGGCAGAATAAACAAATTATCCGTTCTGCGAATCTGAGCAGTGGCTTTTAGATAAGCTTTAACTGCTCTTACTACATCCAAAGAATGCAATAACTTTTCCTCTACCGAAGTAGGTTTGGGGAAAAAAGAAGGAAGAACCACATCTTGGTTCAAATGAAACCTCGATACCACCTTAGGAAGAAAGGCTGGATGAGGACGTAACACTACTCTGTCCTTATGGATAACCAGATATGGCTCCTTACAGGACACAGCTGCTAATTCCGATACTCTTTTAGCCGAACAAATGGCTACTAGAAAAATCAATTTCCTGGTGAGAAGCACCAAGGAAATATGCTGTAATGGTTCAAATGGTTGTTTCTGTAGAACCGACAGAACCAAGTTTAGATCCCATGGACATATGGGAATATTAACCGGAGGCCTAATACGCATCACTCCTTGTATAAAGGCTTTGACTAGTGAATGCGAAGCCAAGGGCCTTTGAAAAAATATTGACAAGGCCGAAATCTGACCCTTGATAGTACTCAAGGCAAGCTTCCTATCTACAGCCCACTGTAGGAAGTCCAGAATCCTACCTATTACGTACTTATGTGGATGCCATTTCTTGGCCTCACACCACGCGATGTACGCCTTCCAGATTCTATAGTAGATCTGCCTGGATACCGGCTTCCTGGCATTGATCATGGTAGATACCACAGCATTAGAGAGCCCTCTCTTTTTTAGAATGTGGGCTTCAATAGCCAGGCCGTCAAACCTAGGGCTGGTAAGGAAGGGTGGTATATCGGTCCTTGCGAAAGCCGGACGACGTGGGAGAGTCCAAGGACTCCCCACTGAAATTTTACAATCTCCGCGTACCACGCTCTTCGGGGCCACGCTGGAGCCACCGGAATCACTGGTTTCTTTTCTACCCTGATTCTGCGGAGTAATCGAGGTAACCATTGTGGCGGTGTGAATGCATATATCAGCTTGAACTGATCCCCAGGGAACACTAGGGCATCCGAGCCGCAAGCTAGGGGATCCCTTGTCCGAGAGACAAACCTATCCCCCTTTGCGTTGAATCTGGATGCTAGAAGATCTACATCCGATGTTCCCCACCGCTGACATATTGTCCAGAAAACCTCGGGGTGAAGGGACCCTTCCTCTGGGCCTAATTGCTGGCGACTTAGAAAGTCCGCCTTCCAATTCTCCACTCCTGGAATGAATACCGCAGATATGGCTGGGACATATTTTTCCTGCCCATTTCAGGATGTAATTTACTTCCCTCTGGGCTGCACGACTCCTGGTGCCCCCCTGATGATTGATATATGCCACTGCTGTGGCATTGTCTGATTGAATTCTGACAGGGGACCCTTGGAGTTTGGATGTCCATGCTACTAGGGCATACCGGGCTGCTCGTATCTCTAAGAGATTGATGGGCAGGGCCTTTTCTGCATCCGACCATCTGCCCTGGAGAGTCTATTGCTCCAGTACTGCTCCCCAGCCTATAAGGCTGGCATCTGTAGTGACCACCTTCCAAGAAATCGGACTGAAGGATTTCCTTTTTTCCAGATTCTGGGGAACCCACCACCAACGGAGGCTCTTGCGAATGGAAGGGGACAAGGACATTGTAAGTCTAGGGCCTGAACTTTTTTGTTCCAGGCTGACAGTATGGCCCCTTGCAAATTCCTTGAATGGAATTGACCGTAGGGTACTGCTTCGAATGATGCCACCATTTTTCCCAGCAGCCTCATATACAGGCGTATGGACGACTGTCTTTTTTGTACCCACTAAGTGGATCAAATCTTTCAAAGACAACACCTTTCCTCGAGGCAAGAATATTTTTCTCTGGCCTGAATCCAACCTTAGCCCCAAGTATTCCAGACTTTTGACTGGTTTTTAGGGCTGACTTGTCTCGGTTGATAATCCAACCGTGAGATTCCAGATACTTGATCGTCTTGTGAACGACCACGTCTAGTTTTTTCACTGAGTGGTCTATCAGCAACAAGTCATCCAGATATGCCATTATCATTACACCTTGTGTTCTTAGATTGGCCAATAAAGGGCCAGAATTTTTGTAAACACTCGTGGTGCTGTGGCCAAACCGAAGGGTAAGGCTCTGAACTGAAAATGGCGCCCTTCTACTGCAAAGCGTAGAAATTTTTGGTGGACTGGAAAGATGGGAATGTGCAAATAAGCATCTTTGATGTCGATCGTGGCTAACCAATCCTCCCCTTGTAGGGCAGTGGCCACCGATCGGATCGACTCCATCGGAAAGTCCTGATATACAGGAATTTGTATAGCCCTTTTAGAATTAATATGGGCCTCCCGACCGCGTTTGCTTCGGGACTGTAAAGAGGTTTGAGTAAAACTCGAACCCTCATTCTTCCAGGGGAACCTCCATAATTACTCCTTGGAGCAATAGTTGTTCTAGTGCCAACAGGAGGGACTCTCTCTTCCGGGGATCCCTTGGCACGTTTGACCTCAAAAATGGGAAGGAGGAGAGTCTTTTAACTCCAAACTGTATCCCAAACCTACTGCGGAGAGCACCTATCTGTCTTGATCGTGTCCCGCCAGGTCTCTTGCGAACAACTGGAGTCCTCCCCCCACCCGACTGAGTGGGGGCTTCAATGAATTTAACTTTGGGGGAGGTTTTGTACCTCCCCTGACCCAGGGTTTCTCATTACCCTGCTACTGTCCCTGTTTTTTACCCCCGGGATTTGACCGAGGAGGCCGTCGGAACTGTTACACAGCCGATGCCCCAGGGACTGGAGAAGCAGGCCTCTTAAAGAGGGACCTCTAACTCTGCTTTTAACCGGTAAGAGCGTATTTTTACCGCTGGAAATTTTCTGGATATATTTGTCCAGGTTTTCCCTGAATAAGCGTTCACCATGAAATGGGACGCTAACCAGCCATTCTTTACAGGGAGCTTCAGCAGACCAGTTTTTGAGCCATAGGAGCCTACGCAAATGTACTATAGACAGCGTAAGGCGGGAGGGCCTGATGGACTGAATCCTCTATGGCGTCAACCGCAAAGCCTAAGGCTCTAGGTAGATCAGCTAGGGCAAAGCCTGCTGATCTGTCAAGTCCCTCAAGACCTGTTTCAACTGATCCTTCACTGCTTAGCAGACCCCAATAGCTGCTACTGCTGGTTGTATCACCAAGCAGATTTTCATAAGGACTCCAATCTTTTATCTATTGGGTTCTTGAACATTTGGACATTATCCACTGGACATGTCAGTGATTTATACATACAAGAGATGGCTGCGTCCACTGTAGGGACCTTCCATTTTTTTTTTTTTTTTTTTTTGATGAACTTATCCTCCATGGGATAGACCACCGGAAATCTCTTGGGGGAATAAATATTTTCTCAGGACGTTCCCAATCCTGGTAAATGAGCCCTTTCAGTAAAGGGTGAAGTGGAAAAGAACAAACAGTCTGGGGGCTTCTAGCGACCCCAACGAGGATACAGTAGTGGTTGATGGTTCCGCAAGGTGCATTTTTAAATGCTGATCGGACCATGTTAGTCAGAGACTGAACCCATAATCTTTCAGCTTAAGATGCTGAGAAAAGGTTCCCCCACTGTTGATTCCTCTATAACAGAATCAACCTCATCCTGATCCCCTTCAGGCAGGTCGATCCCTGTATGGGACTGTTGCTCTGCTAACAGGCACTCTGAAGGAGGAGACGGAGATCGGGCGTGCTTTCCCTGACAGGGAGGCAGCGATAAATGTTGACAATCTCTCTCTAATCCTCCCAGAGCTGAGGAAAAAACCTCCTCTGTTACATACACAGGAGCAGGTGAACTGAGGACAGCCACAGTACCAAGTACCCTGCGGGGTCTCTACGGTCACTTACCTCTGAACTTCAGGGGAGACTGGTGCAGCAGGAGTATGCCCAAGATCCTCCGAGCCCGATGAGACCCCCTTCGCTTCCTGGAAGATTCAGTTCCGGAGCTTCTGGACGGCATATTCCTAAGCCTAAAGCTGAGGTATTCCAGCCGTAATACACCACTTTTACTGAGAATAGTCTAGCACAATTGCTGCTATATCACAGTTGGTGTCTACTAATGTGCCTTTCTAGGGGATGCCTGTATCAACCGCTTGCTGTATGCCTTTAAATGTTGCCAGCTCTGTCTCTGTACTTCATAGCCAGCTCACTACAATATTGTGTTTTTTTTTTTTTTTTTTAAACTGCTGGGACGCCCGCACATGCGCAGAAGCGCTGCGGCGCGCACAGAGCGTCATCCCCCAGGCTCCGCCCCCTTTCCCGGCTCACCTCTATATATAGAGGCGCGTGCACGCACACGCGCGCGGGCACGTGCGCCTTCGGCGCTAATTTCAAATATGGTAACAAGGGACAGGAGCCAGGGCCCCTCTTTGCCGCAGGCCGGGGGATGGACGAGCACTGCAACATGGCAGAGGAAGCAGTTTCCTATAAGAGAACTCACCATCTGCCTGGACTTTGCTCTGCTGAGAAGAAGCTAGTCCACATGACAAGAAAACATTCCACAGCGGCCTCTAGTGGACAAACACAGGTACCGCAGTCTAATATATTAAATATATATAAAAAAAATTTTTTTTTTTTTTTTTTTTTTCTTGACCACCATTAAAAATTATTACATTTTTTTAGTAGTTACAGGCATGCACAGAATTTTGCGGGAATACCATTAGGTAACAGACAGAAAGACAAATTAGGCTTGGGGGTCCCCCAATAGAACCAAGTTCCTGGGGGCCCCCACTTACCTGTTCCCCGCCGCAGGACTTTGTTTGGTCCACAAAAGCCCAAACTTCACCTATCACGGCAGGCATTGTAATCAAACCTTCAGGGACCGGGTTCCCAAGGATTCCACTCCCCTGGACCTGTATAGCACCCTGCACAGAAAACATCTTGGTCGTGGGTATGACCAGAGCTCTGGATCCCAGGGTCCAGCTCTCCTAAGAGAAGCATTACAGGCAAAACCTTGCTCTTCTCTGCAAGGCCCGGGTACCGACCGTTTAGCTATGAAGCTTTTTTGGTCGGATCCGGAATAGCTTACTGAGGCCCAAAAGAACCTGTACGCAAGCTCAGTGAAAAACACATGTTTCTTCTTGGCCAACACCTTAGACACTGGCAAAAAACTGAGGTGCTCCCGGATGGGAGGGGCTTATATAGGGGAGGGTACTTCCGGTTTTGGAAGTTGCCAGTGCCAGCACCTGACGGTATCTATATAACCCATTAGTAATGACTATGTCGCTCTGTGTCCCGTGATGTACGAGAAAGAAATGGCCACCGAGCAGCAGCTAGAAGCCCACACAGTGTGGCTACAAAAATATGGCCACTGACCGTAGTAGATCTCAGAAAAAACAGGCCGCCGTGTGGCCGATAGAGATCAACTAACGCGACGGTTCCCAAGCACCTGGCCACCGGGCGTAATAGAGCATGGGGCCCAGGACAGAGGCAGACATAGCGCGGCCACAAGAACACGGCCGCCGCATCAGCAGAATATCACAAGAAAAAAGGGCTGCCAGCCTGACACAGGGACTCACAACAGAAAGTAAACACAGCAGGATCACCAAAAACATGGCCGCCGAGCGGAAGCTAGAGGCCAAATACAGCGTGGCCACAAGAACATGGCCTCCAGTGCAGCCGAAAGTAAACACAGCAGTGGATCACCAAAAACATGGCCGCCGAGTGGAAGCTATAGGCCAAATACAGTGCGGCCACAAGAACATGGCCACCAGTGCATCTAGACAATACAGCATGGATCACAGCAAAAATTGTCACCGACAGCATGGAGCAGGACACATAGGTAAGCAAATCTCTTTTAAGCAGCTTATAACAATGCTTTAGCGGACATACATGTACAGTTCCCCACAGGTGAAGCCCTCCCCAGGTGAACCCCCGCCCCAAAAGCTAGCACAGAGAGCAGGGGATTAATACTTACCCTTCCTGTAGGATTATGCTGGAAGCATCCCAGACAGACCATCTTCCGTATGGTGACGGAGATGACTGTCAGCCAGGCTACTGCGACTCGGCCGTATAGACCGGTCCGATGCAAGCCCTGGAGCGTATAGCTCACCGGCCACCTGTAGAGCGGCGGGCATGTCGTGGACTACCCAGTGCGTAGCTATGGTCGGCACACGCTCGATGGCCGAAACTAGGGAGATTACAAGGATCCAGGATCCAGCCTGTCACCCAGTCGGCAGTTGATCAAAGATCACAGAAACAAAAATAAAATAATACAATTTCAATCTGGAATCAAAAAACCTCCAGGCCTATAGGCCCGAAGGGAGGCATGTCTTCTCCTTAGCTAGGTAGAAAAAAAAATGATCTGCTTAGTGCAGGCTGAGAGGATATAGTCAGTAGGACCGCCCCCCTGCACAGGGCTGTTCAGCTTTGAAGTTGTTAACACTTTCTGCCTAGTCACTCCTAAAGGAAGGCTAATACCCACTTTGTCAAGATTAAGGCTGTGTCCGTCCATGAACGAAAGAGAAATTAGAATATCGTCCAAAAGTTAACTTATTTCACTAATGCAACTTAAAAGGTGAAACTAATATATGAGGTAGACTCATTACATGCAAAGCAATATAGTTCAAGCCATGATTTGTCATAATTGTGATGATTATGGCTTACAGCTCATGAAAACCCTAAATCCACAATCTCAGAAAATGAGAATATTACATGCAATCAATAAAACAAGGATTGTACATAGAACAATATCGGACCTCTGAAAAGTATAAGAATGCATATGTACTCAGTACTTGGTTTGGGCCCCTTTTGCAGCAATTACTGCCTCAATGCGGCATAGCATGGAAGCTATCAGCCTGTGGCACTGCTGAGGTGTTATGGAAGACCAGGATGCTTCAATAGCGGCCTTCAGCTCTTCTGCATTGTTCGGTCTCATGTCTCTCATCTTTCACTTGGCAATGCCCCATAGATTCTCAATGGGGTTCAGGTCAGGCGAGTTTGCTGGCCAATCAAGCACAGTAATCCCACGGTCATTGAACCAGGTTTTGGTGCTTTTGGCAGTGTGGGCAGGAGCCAAGTCCTGCTGGAAAATGAAGTCAGCATCCCCATAGAGCTTGTCTGCGGAAGGAAGCATTAAGTGCTCCAAAATCTCCTGGTAGATGGCTGCGTTGACCCTGGACTTAATGAAGCACATTGGACCAACACCAGCAGATGACATGGCTCCCCAAATCAACACAGACTGTGGAAACTTCACACTGGAGTTTAAGCATCTTGCAGTGTGTGCCTCTCCATTCTTCCTCGATACTCTGGGTCCTTGGTTTCCAAATGAGATGCAAAATTTGCTCTCGTCAGAAAAGAGGACTTTGGACCACTGAGCAACAGACCAGGTCTGTTTTTCTTTAGCCCAGGTAAGACGCTTCTGACGTTGTTTGTTGTTCAGGAGTGGCTTGACAAGAGGAATACGACATTTGAAGCCCATGTCCAGGATCCGTCTGTGTGTGGTGGCTCTTGATGCACTGACTCCAGCCTCAGTCCACTCCTTGTGAAAGTCCCCAACTCTTTTGAATGTCCTTTTCCTGACAATCCTCTCCAGGCTGCGGTCATCCCTGCTGCTTGTGCACCTTTTTCTTCCACACTTTTCCCTTCCACATAACTTTCTATTAATGTGCTTTGATACAGCACTTTGGGAACATCCAACTTCTTTTGCAATTACCTTTTTAAGGTTTTCCCTCCTTATGTGTCAATGATGGTTTTCTGCACAACTGTCAGGTCAGCAGTCTTTCCCATGATTGTGATTCCTACTGAACCAGACTGAGAGACCATTTAAAGGCTCAGGAACCCTTTGCAGGTGTTATGGCTTAATTAGCTGATTAGAGTGGGACACTTTGAGCCTAGAATATTGCACCTTTTCACAATATTCTAATTTTCTGAGATTGTGAATTTGCGGATTTTATGAGCTGTAAGCCATAATCCTCACAATTATGACAAATCACGGCTTGAACTATCTTGCTTTGCATGTAATGAGTCTATCTCATATATTAGTTTCACCTTTCAAGTTGCATTAGTGAAATAAATGAACTTTTGCACGATATTCAAATTTTTCGAGTTTCACCTGTATACAAACTGTTGTAATTTCTACACTGTTCACCTGATTTGGATGTAAATACCCTCAAATTAAAACTGAAAGTCTGCAGTTAAAGCGCATCTTGTTTGTTTCATTTCAAATCCATTGTGGTGGTGTATAGAGCCAAAAAGATTAAAATTGTGTTGATGTCCCAATAATTATGGACCTGACTGTATGTTGTGTATCTGAGGCTAGTCACTTCACTGGATATATGTGAGGATTTTCAAGCACTTCTCTTCCATCCCAGTGTGAGACTTGAATATTGTCATCAAAAGTACTGAACAGAAAGGGAATAATTCAAATTAGCTGTATGAAAACCCTGCAAAATATGTTCCCATGGGCAGTATGTTTAAAAGTGTGTATGTTTCTCACATCAAATGATAAGGGCATTTGGAAAATATAAAAAAAGGAGCAGATCCGCCAGGGCGTTGATATACTGGGAATAGCATGTGGGGGCAAAACCCATAAATATGCACTCTTCGTGGATGATTTGTTGTTGTTTATTATATCCCCTCACACAACCCTATGAACCTGCTTGCGCTTATAGGTCGCTTTGGTAACATTTCTGGGTTATTTGTTAACTGGGATAAGACAGAAGCCCTTAATCTGCCAGCTACAACACTCCAGAGTCTACAATCACAGTACTCATTCTCTTGGCAACATGGGTTGTTATCCTATTTAGGGGTTAGGTTGACTCCCCACATTTCTTCCCTTTTAGGCCAACTATCCAGACTTGTTCAATAAAGTGATGGAGGATGTGAAGATGTGGTCATCATGAATGAGAAGAATTGCGTCTGTTAAGAAGACAGTACTGCCTAATTTGCTATATTACTTCAGAACCTTACCTATTCCGGTACCACTAGTGGAGATTCGGCAGTTTCAAGCAAACATTTTTAACTATATTTGTGGAGCTAAGAATTGTAGGCTGGCCTGAGCCACAGTGTAGGCTCCCTAAGACTTGGGTGGTTTGGGGGTCCCAGTCTTTTGAAAATTTTATGTAGCAGCGTAATTAACACAATTGTGTCAGATGCATTTTACCCATTACAGGCCTGATTGGATTTCTCTGGAAGCCCATGCTTGCCCCCACTCCCTATCGATGGGGTGCTCTGGGTCCCTTCCAAATACAAATAAAGCCATCTTGTGCCCTACACACTCTCACTCAGGAAATCTGTGGGAATCCACTATGCTCTCCCCATATACCTATGGCCCTTCTTTAACAACCCTCTATTTCCACCAGGTCTACAGTCCCTTCAATGTGACTGGTGGTAGAACAAAGGCCTCTATCGTGTAGGATATTTATTCAAATATACACCCCCCCCTTCACATATTTTGTGCAGGATCTAGAGATGCCTCCATCTGAGAGTTTCCGCTCATTACTCTTTTGAGAAGTTTTTTTTCTTAATTAGTCTCGATAATGATGCCGGGTCCCGTATCCCAACTTCTGGTTTTATAGGTTGTTTACCATCTGTGTTGCATCATGGTATGGAAACTGTCATAACTTAGAAATTAAATTTTTAATAATATTACTGAAGGGAACACTCTGGGCTCATACCCCGGGGTTAGTCTTTCGCTTCTGGATGACTCCTGGAAAAGAGGCATACTCGCTGGACTGTGCACTGGAAAGACAGGTGCTAGCTGGCCTGTCTCTTCTGCATAAAGCCTCAGATTGTCCTCATTGTAGTTCATTAGTTTGTTTTCCTTTTTATATGCATGTCGTCTTTTCCTTTTGTGTCAAGACTGGTTGGAATTTCAACTGTGGACTGTTCCCTGATAGCTCAACGGTTGGGAATATTATCAGATGGAGATATGAGACTATATTGGTATCCCTTGATTTTGATATTACTGTGTTCCTTTACCATTCTTGATAGTCTCAACAATGTTAAAAGGGCATATTATGTTTTCTTAGCCTATTTTGTAAAATTAATAAAAATAATTAAAACAGAAAAAAGATGGAACAGAAAAACGGTAAAAGAAAAAAAGTTTTTCTTTCTCTCATACTTGTTTACCAAGAATTGGTGTGCAGACCCCAGTTGGATACCCGGCGTCAGACTCTTTCCTCCCCTCCATGACTCCATAATTACTCCCAGGAAGTCAGAGGCATTCTTTTCTAATGCAAGGTTGGTTCCTGTACGGCCCGACCAGACACATCTTTCAAATCGCTATGTCGTTGTTGGCTGCTTGTGTTCACCTTTCGTTCTCCGGAATTTAAATTGTTCCTAAAACATCCTACACCATCTGCATGTTCTGTAAATTTAACATTTCATTGTATCTGTCACACACCTTTTAAATAAAAAAAAGGTAAATTAAAAAAAAGGAAATCTTGAGTGCAAAAAATTTAAAATGAGACAGGTTACGAAAGAGTAGGAAAGCCCCCCAAAAATTCTTAGACCCCTTTCACACTGAGGCGCTTTGCAGGCGCTATAGCGCTAAAAATAGCGCCTGCAAAGCGCCCTGAAAGAGTGGCTCCATTCACTCCAGTGTGAAAGCCTGAGGGCTTTCACACTGGAGCGGTGCGCTGGCAGGATGTCAGAAAAAGTCCTGCCAGCCGCATCTTTGCAGTGCATTAGTAGCGGTGAACTCACGGCTCCTAAAGCAACCCTGCCAATTGAAAGCAATGGGGGTGCTTTGCGGGTGCTTTCAACCCTTTTTCGGCCACTAGCGGGGCTTAAAAGCGCCCCGCTAGCGGCCGAAAAGCGCATCAAAAACGACGGTAAAGCACCGCTAAAAATGGTGGCGTTTTACCGCCGACGCCTGTGCGTTTTTAGTGTGAAAGCAGCCTTAAAATGGATTAATACTAACAGAATCAGGTCTGAGTATTTTGGTCACTGGGGATAAGGAAAAGGCAGATTGGTTAAAGTGATAATAAACCCTCTCCTTCTTTTTTTTTTTTTTTTGTGCTGGGTGCAGCTGTAGGCAAGCCATGCCCCTGTTACTAATTCCCCGTACACACGATCTGAAAATCTGACGACGGATCGTCCGACTTTTTTTGTTTACTAGTCGCAAGTAGAAATTGAATAGGTTACTAAAGTCACGAAAATTCTCGTACAACAGAAAAAAAAATCGGAAGTGGTCTCATGTGTTGTAATGTATTTGTGTTGTATTTTCGGACGACAACTGTACTGACTAAACGAAAATCGTATGATTAGGTATCATACGAGGAAAATTTTCGTGAATGTCCGATAAAATAATAGCAGATGAACTGTCATGATCGGCTCACGGAAGCCCTGTACTAACGAACTGATTATCGTACGATTCTTCCTTGGACGACATTTTTTGTATGATATTCAGATCGCGTGTACGGGCCATTACTCCTTCCAGAAATTTGATTGAAGGCAGCTGGAGCCTATTGCTCTGCTGCCTTCAACGCTGTATCCTGGCCTAGGCCAACAAGGCCCAGGCCTAGGGCAGCACTTTGCAGGGGGGCAGCATGGAAAGAGTCCCTGCCGGCTTGTACTACACTGTTAGTGTAACGCAAGCTGCTTCTAATTTTGACTGTTCTATCAACCTGTACCACAAACCTTCCTCACTGTGCTATATGTTTTCTGCTGCACCATTGGCATGGTTATATCTTCTTAGTCCTCTCCATAAAATTATCAGAAATTTGTGCTTAAAGTAGAACTATAGGCAACGCTTTTTTTTTCATTTGGGATAGAGTAAGGGAGGGTTATAGCCCCTGTCAGGTAATTTTTTACCATCCCTGTCCCATTGCAGAGATTTCCCTTCACTTCCTGCCCCATAGCCAAACAAGAAGTGAGAGGAAATCTGTGCAAATTAAGGGAATCCATTGCCCCCCCCCCCCAGGCCCTAAGAACTAGTGTCCCCATTCTAAAATTTCAGGGTGGGTCTTAAACAGAAAGGGGTGTGGCCTTGACAGGAAGGGGTGGGTCATATTTAAATTGGGGGTGCACAAGTTTAGTCAGGCCTAGGGCAGCACAAAACCTAAATACACTACTGGCTGCCTTCAATATATTCTGTAAGAGAAAGAAGTTGGGAGAACAGCGACATTGACAATTATACCAGGTAAGTGACACCCATTTGTTCTTAAAGAATTGAGCTCAGTGTAACCTCTGATGGAGGCCCCCTCCACCATTCCTCTCAGTCCCTTGTAGTTGGGGAAAATCTTTCAGCAGTCAGCCATGCAGATAGCAGAGTAACTAGACAGCAGAGAGAAATCACACTCAGTGATTTGGAATGAGCCAAGACAACACTATAGATTCGATGGATATGCTATATTAATTTTTCATGTCAGAGACTTACAACCACTTTAAGGTCTATAGTCTTAGAAATTTCAGTCTGAAAATGTATATAAACTGGCTTAAAGACTATTCAAAGAATCTTGCTAAATGATTCATACTCTGAATGGTCTAAGATAGTAAGTGGTGTAACACTAGGTTCGTTGTTGGCGACCTTACATTATAACCTATTTAAAAATACAGAAATCTAAGTTTGCAGATGTCATCATGCTATGTACTAAAATAAAGTCCTTACAAGATGTCTCTAACTTAAAAGCAGATTCCTGGCTGCATCATAAGAAGTATGTCTCCTTCTGCAGATTCCGGGTTTGGTAGAAGCCTCCAGTGAATCTTG
Organism: Rana muscosa; assembly: GCA_029206835.1. Classification (NCBI taxonomy): domain Eukaryota; kingdom Metazoa; phylum Chordata; class Amphibia; order Anura; family Ranidae; genus Rana; species Rana muscosa. Next base: position 679,024,437 of record CM055118.1, on the reverse strand, counting down.
GGTCACTCTACCCAGACCTCACTAAACTGAAGAATCGGGCCCAGCCTGTACTGCTGGATCCTGCGTGGGCACTCACCTTGGCATTGTGTTGCCAAGTATGCTATAAAGGTCCAGGCCTGTGTTCGAACAGTGGAAGGGCCCTGTCCCTGAAGACCACTGTGCAGGTATGAGCCCTGTGGAGGGCAGAGCAATGATGTGGTCTGATCTTCTTTTTTTCTTGCCCAGCGTGAATGACTTCTGCCATGGTAAGTGCAGGGGGGAAGCCCTTTCCTATGCTCAGGTTGTTAGCCAAGCCCAGGCTGCAACATTCCATTTGGTGGTTGCAGCCTGAGATATTTTTGCTAGGGCATAGGGTAATTTAGTCATCACTGTGCATGCACAGCCTCACTCTATAGTGCTTCACTGTGCCTTCATGGCCTCAAGCCCTGTGCTGGACTGTGCCTGCATGGGCTCACTTTAATTTTAGTTTAGTTGGCATATGTACCACTTCTCACTTAATTGGGAGAATTTTCCACAGAAACAGTCGCTACTGGCTCCCGCTGGCTGCTTTGTATGCTTCAAAGACAAAACCAGAGAAAATTCCCAGCTTAACTCACTAGCCAGTCTGCTTACCAACTGGATTAACATGTCAAACAGTAGGCGTTAAAAACAGGGATTTAGTTAGCACACATTTGCAAATGAATGCGTAAGCTGCAAGGCCTCTTCACGGCACCATGTATCACTTGCATTCCTAACCTTAAAAAATGTATGAGGGTCTCCACAATTGAAGCACATGCATTCTAATTCTAATGGATAGATAAGGGGCAGGTGGGCCTGGAGGTAGCCCAATCCTCCTTAAAGGCACAGGGGCACATTGGATACACAGCACATAGCACAATGGCAGCAAAGGTGCCCAGTGTGTCCCCTGACTGCAAGTCAAACAGGGTGCCGTGAAGAGGCCTCACAGCTTATGCATGCGTTTGCAAATGTGTGCTAACTAAACCCTTGTTTTTAACGCATACTGTTGGACAGGTTAATCCGGCTTATTAGCAGACTGGTTGGTGAGTTGAGCTGGGAATTTTCTCCGGTTTTGTCTTTTATGCGTTTGCCCTTCCATGTGCTCCTTGCTGTGAAGGCCAGTTATAGGTGGGGCAGAAGCCATCTCTTTGTTACTGGTGTAAATTTGGTCAGGGGACACACTGGGCCCCTTTGCTGCCATTGTGCTGGGTGTCCAATGTGCCCCTGTGCCTTTAAGGAGGATTGGGCTACCTCCAGGCCCATCTGCCCCTTATCTATTATTATTATACAGGATTTATATAGCGCCAACGGTTTGCGCAGCGCTTAACAAAATGAAGGCAGACATTGCAGTTACAGTACAATTTGGTACAAGAGGAATTGGAGGGCCCTGCTCAATCGAGCTTTCCATCTTAAAAGGGAGAGTCAATTGATACAAAAGGTAATAGCTGTTTATGGATGAGCTGATGAAGAAAGTAAAACCGTGAATTAGTTAGAAGCAGGATAGGCTTCTTTAACCACTTGCCGCCCACCATATAGCAAAATTACGGTGGCAAAGGGGTTCTGTTATCCTGATCGGACGCCATGTGATGTTATCAGGATAACTAGCCGGCGATGCGGTATGTCAATCTGATACACCGCAACTCCGATCTAGGTAAAGAGTCTGACGGAGACTCTTTACCACGTGATCAGCCATGTTCAATCACGGCTGATCACAGTGTAAACAGGAAAAGCTGTGTTTCGGCTTTTCCTCACTCACGTCTGTCAGACAGGGGGGTCTGTGCTGATTATCAGCGCAGCCACCCCAAGGATGCCCACACTGGACAACCAGGGACACCACTAGAGAAGCCACCAGGACCACCAGGGATGCCCACCACTTGTGACCACCAGGTATGCCACCTATGGCCACCAGGGATGCCAATTAGTGCCCGCAATTGATGCCAATCAGTGCCCATAATTGATACCAATAAGTGCCAAACACTAATGCCGGCCAATTAGTGATGCCCATCGGTACCATCCATCAGTGTACATCAGTGCCACCTATTAGTGCCCATCAGTGTTGCCTATCATTGCCCATCAGTTCCGCCTTTCAGTGCCCATCAGTGCCACCTATGTGTTCCCATCAGTGCCGCATATTAGTGCCCATCATCAGTGCCACCTCATTGTTGCCCATCAGTGCCGCCTTATCAGTGCCCGTCAGCGAAGGAGAAAACTTACTCATTTACAAAGTTTTGTAACAGAAACAAATTTTTTTTTTCAAAATTTTCGGTCTTTTTTTATTTGTTTAGCAGAAAAAAAAATCCCAGAGGTGATCAAATACCACCAAAAGAAAGCTCTATTTGTGTGAACAAAATTATAAAAATGTTATTTGGGTTCAGTGTAGCATGACCGTGCAATTGTCATTCAAAGTGCGACAGCGCTGAAAGCTGAAAATTGGCTTGGGCGGGAAGGGGAGAAGTGGTTAAAGAGAAGGTTTCTCAGGATTCATCTAAAGATGGATAGGTTAGGGGACAGCCGGACAGATTGGGAGAAGATCTGGAGAAATCTTGGAGGTGACAAGGCAGTTGAATTTTATTTGTTTGGGTGAGTGGAAGCCAATGGAGGGATTGGCAGAGAGGGGTGGAGGAGACTGAATGGTTGGCAAGGTGTATGAGTCTTGCAGCAGCATTCATTATGGACTGAAGGGGGGATAATCTATGTAAAGGTAATTCAATGAGGAGGGAGTTGCAGTAGTCGAGGTGAGAGATAACCAGGGAGTGAATTAAAAGCTTGGTGGTGTCATTAGTTAAAAAGAGGCGTATTCTAGAAATGTTGCGCAGGCTAACGTGGCATGATTTGAACAGGGATTAGATGTGGGCCTAAAAGGCACCCTGGAATGTGGGGATGGACTGATAGATGTGCCATTGATCTTGACAGAGAAGTCAGGGGAAGGGGCACGTGGGGGGAGGAAATATTAAGAGCTTGGTTTGAGGAAGTAGTGTGACATAGTTAGTCAGGTTGAAAAAAGACACAAGTCCATCCAGTTCAACCATAAAAAAAATATATATAATATCATACAATCCCATATACCCCATTCTATACCCAGAGTTGATCCAGAGGAAGGCGAAAAACCCCAGCAGAGCATGATCCAATTTGCTACAGCAGGGGAAAAAATTCCTTCCTGATCCCCCGAGAGGCAATCGGATTTTCCCCGGATCAACTTCACCTATAAATATTAGTACCCAGTTATATTAAGTACATTTAGGAAAGAATCCAGGCCTTTCTTAAAGCAATCTACTGAGCTGGCCAGAACCACCTCTGCAGGGAGTCTATTCCACATTTTCACAGCTCTTACTGTGAAGAAACCTTTCCGTATTTGGAGATGAAATCTTTTTTCCTCTAGACGTAAAGAGTGCCCCCTTGTCCTTTGTGTTGACCGTAAAGTGAATAACTCAACACCAAGTTCACTATATGGACCCCTTATATATTTGTACATGTTGATCATATCCCCCCTTAATCTCCTCTTCTCAAGAGTGAATAAATTCAGTTCCTCTAATCTTTCCTCATAGCTCAGCTCCTTCATGCCTCTTATCAGTTTGGTTGCCCTTCTCTGCACTTTCTCCAGCTCCCCAATATCCTTTTTGAGAACTGGTGCCCAAAACAACTGCATATTCCAGATGAGGTCTTACTAATGATTTGTACAGGGGCAAAATTATATCTCTCTCTGGAGTCCATACCTCTCTTAATACAAGAAAGGACTTTGCTCGCTTTGGAAACCACAGCTTGGCATTGCATGCCATTATTGAGCTTATGATATACCAAAACCCCCAGATCCTTCTCCACTATGGATTCCCCCAGTTGTACTCCCCCTAGTATGTACAGTATGATGCATGCATATTCTTAGTCCCCAAGTGCATAACTTTACATTTATCAACATTAAACCTCATCTGCCACATAGTCACCCAATTAGACAGAGCATTGAGGTCGGCTTGTAAATTAGAGACATCCTGTAAGGACTTTATTCCACTGCATAGTTTGGTGTCATCTGCAAAGACAGAAATGTTACTTTTGATCCTAGACCCAATTCCATTTATAAAGGTATTAAAAAGTATGGGTCCCAGCACTGAATCAATCGTTAACCACTACTCTCTGAATTCTGTCTTTTAGCCAGTTTTCTATCAATTTACAAACTGATATTTCCAAGCCTGTAGACTTTACCTTACACATTAGCCTTGTGTGGGGAACTGTATCGAACGCTTTTGCAAAATCCAAGTATACCACGTCCACCGCCACCCCTTTGTCCAAGGTTTTACTTACCTCTTCATAAAAAGAAATCAGGTTTATCTGACAACTTCTGTCTTTCATGAATCCATGCTGTCTGTTGCTTAAAATATTTTTTTCCAGCAAGAACTAATTTATGTGGTCTTTTATTAATCTCTCCAGTCAGTATCTTCCCAACAATAGAAGTTAAACAAACAGGTCTATAGTAACTTGGTAAAGACTTTGTTCCCTTTTTAAATATAGGCACCATATTGGCCCTGCGCCAATCCAGTGGTACTATTCCTGTCATTAATGAGTCCCTAAAAATTAGATACAATGGCTTTGAAATTACAGAGCTCAATTATTTTAGGATCCGTGGGTGGGTGCCATCTGGTCCAGGTGCTTTATCCACCTTTATTCTGTCTAAATATTTCTGGACCATATCACTTTTGAGCCATTGTGGATTTGGGGCTGTGTCACTACCACCCCCATTATGGACATGATTTCCCTAATGCTCCTTTGTATACACAGAGCTGAAGAAAGTATTTAATAAATTAGCCTTCTCTTTGTCCCCAGTCACCCACTCTAGATTATTTTATAAAGGGCCTACATGCTCAGACTTGACCTTTTTACTATTAATATATTTGAAGAATTTTTTGGGGTTTGACCTACTATGGTTTGCAATCTGTCGTTCGTTTTGAATTTTTGCATCCTTGATTTCCTTTTTACATATTCTGTTATATTCTTTGTAACATTTAAATGACACTAGTGTTCCTTCATTTTTATATTTTTTAATAGCTCTTTTCTTATAGTTTACAGCTTTTTTTATTTTTTATTTAAACTTTATTTTATTTTGCATTTTTAAAAATAATTCTACATACATGCAAAAGATACTTATACATATACAACCTTACATGCCTCTTATGCTTAAATTATCCAGCATTAGCGCTGTTTGAGGTGGTTATTAGCGCGCATTAGAGCTTTGAATTTCGCACTCGGCGGCCATCTTGGCGTGGTTCAATGGCGCAGTTATAGCTGTAGCCGCCGCGCATTTACTTTCTGTTTCGGTCTCTAGCGGCGGAGCTGCGGCGCGAATCTCCTCACAGATTCTTCACTCTCCTCAGGCTCACAGCGCGGTTTCCTCAGCAGGACTGAGCGGTCCTTAAGGGTTGGTGAGTCCTCCGGGTATCCCCTCCCCAGCCTCAGCGTAGCCAGTGGGTGGACTGTATATTCACTGTATAGTGTATAAGGTCTCAGAGGGTGGCGTTATGTAGTCTGATACACCTGCTCTCCACACTTGCCTGGGGCAACTGGCAGTGCTGCACAGTTAAACATGTTCATATGTTTCCTGCACCTGCGGCCCTTATGGACCAGTTGTCGGCAGTCCTGGAATCATTCTTTGTCAGAATGGAAGCGGTGTGCGAGCGAAAGGAGCTATAAGCCCCCTCTCCCCACAAAATTTTTTAGTGAAGGAGTGCTCTGATTCAGATACTAGCTACTGTGCTCAGGACCCTAGCTCTGAATATTTAATGTTTATGAACAGGACATTCCCTTGTGAGGAAGACTCCAGTTCTGTGTCAGTAAATGACAGGGCGGTTGTAAGTGAACTTATTGATGATGTGAGGAACACTCTCAAGCTGGGTGCTGTGGCTGAGGAACCTCAGGTGGACGCTGTTTCCCTTGGTTCCTTCAAGCTTTTCTTTTACACAGCTTCCTCACTGTTTTCCTCACACGCTGCATCAAGAGCAGCATGGATGATACAGTGGTACACAGTGTTTCCCTCCCCCTGGTCGGTGCAGCATGTGGTGGGGGGGGGGGGCTTTATTAATTTATGTCTCTAGTCCCTGTGAGCCTTCTGTGTGATGTCCTGAGGCAACAACAGGGTCTCTGCACCTGTGGTTTCCCGCCATTTCCTGGGGAACGCTTTGAGCTCTGACAGACACACGGTCTGAGGATCAGAGGTTACCTGTTACCTGCATGCTGCTTCGGCAGCACAGTCAAGCAGGTGTGAATGATACAGAGAAGATTATGCGCCTCTGCGCCATAATTTAAACTCCTCCTATACCTCTACACTGCATACATTCACAGTGTATGTATGTGTTATTGGTCTGTGTCTGCGTGGTTGTCCCCCCACGTTCCAATGCTGTGTTTCAGTGCCATACATGATATAAACGTACAAAATATGTTTATGCACGACTCCAGATACATTTACAGTATATGTATGTATTATACTCTCTGGGTCGGCGTGGGTTTCTGCCGGGGGCTCCGGTGTCCTCCCGCGCTCTCATGGTTTGTGCGCTTCGGCTGTCTGCACAGTATAGACATGTTCAATATGTTTATTGCACATACTATACATGTTTGCGTGGGGTTCCTCCGGGTACCCCGGTTTCCCCCCACGCTCCAATGGAAATGCACAGCATAAACATGTGCAATATGTTTATTCACATGCCATCATTCCTACACGGTATCTGTGTGCTGTCTGCGTGGGGTTCTTCCGGGTGTTCCGGTTTCCTCCCACGCGCTGACGGTATGTGCGCCTTTGGCCTTCTGCACAGTTAAACATGTTCAATGTTTATCACGCATGCTATAATACCTACACGGTATGTGTATGCAGTCTGTGTGGGTTTCCTCCGAGTACTCCGGTTCCCTCCCACACTCCATTGGTATGGGCGCTTCAGTGCTATGCACAGTCTAAATTTGTGCGATTGGATATCCATATACTAACATACCTACCCGTTATGTCTGTGCAGGCTGCGTGGGTTTCCTTCGGGTCTCCGCCCACGCTACATGACATGCGTGCCTTTGGTGCAATACACGGTGTAAACATACACATTATGTTTATACACTACACTAAATACATTCACAGTAGTTGTAGGTATTGCATTCTCTGAGTATGTGTGGGGTACTTCGGTTCCTCCCATGCGCCAACAGTGTGCGCGCCTTCGGTGCTATGCACACATGGGCTTGTGCAAAATGTTTAGCACACATACTATAATACCTACACGGTATGCGTATGCAGTCTGCATGGGTTTGATCTGGGTGCTCAGGTTCTCCCCTGCGTTCCAATGGTGTGCGCATTTTCAGCGCTATGCACAGTATAAACATGTGCAATTTGTTTATTCGCAGGCTAACATACCTACACGGTTGTGTACGCAATCTGCGTGGCTGGTTTACGCCCAAGCCCCGATGATGTACGCGCCTTCGTCGCTGGCACAGTATAACCGTGTTTAATAGGTTTATCCACACATACTAAACTACATACGCCGTATGTGGTTGTATTATGCTCTTTGTGGCTGGGTGGGTTTCCTCCCACACTCTATTTGCGCGTTTGACGCAATACAAAGGGGTACCACTTTCTACCTGCTTTCAGTGGTGATCAGAAGCGCTGGCTTGGACTGTGTTCGCCAGGCTGAGGTTAGCGTTACGCCCGTTAGTGGCTGCGTCTCTGGCGTTCTTGTAGCTCAATGACTGGGCAAAAGCCTCTGCTTCATCCATCAGTCGTCTAGCAGGTGCACTGTAACTGCTTTAGCCTTTAGGGTCTCTGTGCCAGGGGTGGGTTTGCGCCACCTGTGGAGGCTGAGGTACTAGTCCTCTGACCGAGTTTCTAGGGAGTTGAGGCACCCTGTACACCGGGGCCTCCCTTCTCCGATACATTGCGGAGTCTCTTTGGGATTTTCATACATCTCGCTGCAAGACGGTCCTGTCGGCCGTGTGCATTGCAGGGGAAGGGTCCTTGCATCCGGAGGTGTTTCCACCTCCTTTACCGGAGATGGGGCACCGGAAGTGGACCTTATGGCCTCTCGACTCACTCGCAAGGTGGCAAGATCGTGGCCAGGTCCAGGGACCCCTGGGCGGACGCGTCAGACGCATTGGAAGCCCATGGGGGCAGTATCGCCTGATATATGCTTACCCTCCGCTACTGTTGTTGCCTCGCCTGCTTCGCAGATTAGGGGCTGAGGCCATTCCGGTGATCCTCATTGCTCATCTACTTCGGCTAGTCGCAGACGTTCCTTGGCGACTGCCTATTGGGGTGAACCTTCTGTCTCATGATCCCATACTTCATCCTGCTTTACAGTCCGTGGCTTTAATGGCATGGCTGTTTAAAGCCAGGTGCTGAAGGACCGAGTTCTCTCGTATTCGGTCATCTCTTCTATGTTGTTGACACGGGAATCTTCCTCCAGAAAGATATCTCACCGTACCTGGAAGGCTTACATCGCTATATGCAAGGAACTTGAGTGGCGTCCTCGGATGTATTCCGTTCCCAGGATTTTGCTGTTCTTACAGCGTGGTGTGACCCAAAAGCTGGCCTTGCATACCTTTTTGAGGGTCGGATTTTGGCCCGGGCTGTCTTTTTCAATGACCGCTACCGGGCCATTCCTTGATTAGAACCTTTTGTGCAGTGGGTTCGCCATGTGATCCCCCCTGTCAAGCCTCCTCTCCCTACTTGGGATCTGAATTTGATGCATCTCGGTTCTCCAAGAACATCCCTTTGAGAATATCAGAGAGATTCCTCTCTTGACCTTGTCCCGGAAGGTGGCCTTCTTAGTGGCCATTGCTTCGGTTAGACGGGTGTCTGAGTTGGCGGCCTTGTCCTGCAAGTCGCCTTACTTGGTCCTCCATAAGGATATGGCGGTGTTGCGCCCACGACCGTCGTCCTTTTCAAATTATGGTCTCGGCCTTTCACCTTAAGAAGGACATTGTTCTTCCGTCCTTGTGTCCTCACCCATCGCATCCCTGAGAGTTTGCGCTTCATACATTAAGATGGGTACAAGCCTTACAGGTGTACCTGTCTGCTACTGTTTCCATTCGGAAGTCTGTGTCTGGTCCAAAACAGGGCCGAGCTGTGTTGTCTGCCACCGTCTCTAGGTGGATCAGGCAGACCGTCATACAGGCCTATGCCCTTAAGGGGCGGGCGCCTCCCTTTCCAGTTCCGGCACATTCCACCAAGGCAATTGGTGCTTCCTGGGCCTTCCGACATCAAGCGTCGGTTGCACAAGTGTGCAAGGCGGCGACCTGGTCGTCCGTCCATACCTTTTCAAAATTTTATAAGGTTGATGTGGCTGCATCTTCGGATGCTTCCTTCGGCCGCAAAGCATTGCAGGCCGCTGTTTAATGTTGCAACTCCTCCGTTGAGGAGCTCTGCTTGTTTGGAGTGAAGTTTTGGTTGTTCCTTTACTACTGCTCCCACACTTCTGATACTGCTTTGGGACGTCCCACACGTTTACAGTATCCAGCTGTGTCAGTCCATGGACGATAAGAGAAAATAGGATTTTTGTACTCACCGTAAAATCCATTTCTCTGACGTCCATGGACTGACACAGCACCCACCCTTCCTTTTAAGGTTTATACTGCTTTGTTACGAACTGAGGCTGCTAGCTGCAGGTGGGGGGGTAATGTCCTGAGGGACCGCCCCCCTGGGCGGGGCTGTTCAGCTGTGGTTTGTTCTAGAATGCATGTTTCTAACAATCTAACATTCTGCCTAGATCTTCTCGTGCGAGCAGGGACATGTACCCACACGTTTACAGTATCCAGCTGTGTCAGTCCATGGACGTCAGAGAAATGGATTTTACGGTGAGTACAAAAATACTATTTTTCCCGTCTATATATTCTATCCCATACTTTAAATACAATTTTTGTTAAGTCATGTGTATCCAAACTGTGCACTCTGTATCTCGGTGGAATGCAAATATCTTTCCCCAGTGATCTCTTGTATAATATATTTTCCATTTTTACCCATCTCTTATTTGTGTTTGTGTTAGCCCATTCTAGTAGCCTTGCCAGTATTACCGCCGTATAGTATCTTTTGATGTCAGGGACCGCCAATCCACCTTTATTTTTTTTCCTAGACAGAAGCGCATAACTTACCCTAGCTTTTTTGTTCTGCCAGATGTACTTCAAAATTATAATTCTCATAACTTTAAAAAAACATTGAGGGATCTCTATCGGGAGCATTTGAAATTTGTATAAAATTTTTGGCAAAATAACCATTTTTAATAGGTTTATCCTTCCTATCCAGGAGATATGTTTACACGATAGGTTTTTAGTGTCTGTTTTCACTTCATTTAATAGTGGAACATAGTTAGCACCATATATTTTCCCCAATGTTGGGGTTAATTTAATTCCCAAATAAGTCAATGCTTCTGTCTCCCAGGAAAACGGAAATTCCTGTTGAAGCGCTATTGCCTCTTTCTTCTCTATTCCTAGGTTTAGTATTACAGTTTTTGTAGGGTTTATCTTGAAGTTCGTAAGCTCACCATAATCTTTTAGTTCTCTTATCAGATTCGGCAGTGACACTCTTGGCTTGGTGATATATAAAAGTATGTCATCCGCGAAGGCCGCAACCTTATGTTCTTCCTCTCCCACTCTAACCCCTCCTATATCTACATTTTTCCTTATTTTTTCCAATAATGGCTCTAGTGCGATTACATACAGGAGTGGTGAGAGCGGGCAACCTTGCCTTGTTCCATTGAACATCTCAAAAGGGGACGACTTACTTCCATTTACCTTCACCCTGGCTGTCGGATGCTTATATAAATTCTCGATTCACCTCATAAATTTTGGGCCCATGCCTATACTGCGGATTGTCTCCATCATAAACCCCCAGTCTACTCTGTCAAATGCTTTCTCAGCATCAATTGACATGAGCAAGACTGGGGTTTTTTTCTTCTGTGTCCTGTGCATTAATAACATTGTTCTTATACTGTTGTCCCTACCCTCCCTCCCTGGAACAAAGCCCTCCTGGTCCACATTTATTACGTCTGGCATCAGGTTTTTTAGTCTTGCCGCTAGGACTTTTGCATATAATTTTATATCAGTGTTTAATAACGCAATAGGACGATAGATCGAGCATATAGTTTTATCTTTGCCTATTCTAGGTATGATTGTGATGTCCGCTAACAGCGATTCTTTTCAAATTTTCTCGCCTTCCCCTATTTTGTTGAAGTAGGTACAGAGAGCTGGTACGTGCTTCTTAATTTTTTTATAATATTTTATCGTGTAACCGTCCGGGCCTGGGCTTTTCCCCCCTGGTATTTTTTTTAGAACGTTGGTGATTTCTTCTTCTGTTATGGGCCTCTCTAGGAGTTCTATTTCCTCTGATGTTATTTTTCGGAGGTGTACTTGTTATCAGATATTGTTGTGTTTTGAGTTTCCTATATTGCTCCTCCTGACATGTTTCTTTATTTCTAATTGCGTATAATGAACTATAGTATTTCTCGAAAATCTTTGCAATATCCACTGTTTTATAATTCAGTTCGCCTTTTTAATTTTTTATCTTTTCTAGTTTAAAGTTTTTTTTTCCCTTTGAGATTTTCGCTAAATATCTTCCGGGCTTATTTCCCCATCTGTATCTTTCCAGAGGGGTGCGAGTGTGATACGGAGGCCGCGCAGCCGTCCAGTGTAAACCGCACAGGGACCCGCAGCGATCTACAGTGTACACTCAGGCCCCCCCAGCAGGGAGAGGCTCCCCCGTGATCCGCAGCACTGGTGGAGACATTGCTCAGGCCCGGAGATTGCGGCGTATGAGAGGGAGTGTGAACCGGACTTGGAAGGAGCCACAGCTGTGAGCAGAGAGCTCTCTCTCCTAATCCCCGCTTACCGTTACCAGCTTGCTCCTGTCTGCACTGAACTCTCCTCTTCTCCTCCCCTCCTCCAAACGCGGTAAGCAAAATCACTAAATGCATTGAAAAATGGGTTTGATGTTAGCCTGTAGCCTGCATCCTTCTGAATTATGAGAACAGTTAAAAAAAAAATGGATCAATATTGACTGTCTTGTGTTATGCTGAACTGAACCGAAGTGGTTTATTGGCAGCAGGCATTAAAAACTACCTGTTACTTGCTATTGACGGATTATAAGAAAAACAGGAAGTACGGGGAGGGGGAGACATAGATTCCCGGTAGCTTAGGGTTCGCGTCCCCAAAACAAAAGCACCACACAGAACTCCACCTCGGGCCTGAGAGAGCAGGGGGGACAAAATGGTCCTCATGGAAAAGAAGATTGCTGCTGCTCTAGACCAAGAGGTCAAGGGGGGAGGGAGGGAGGGAGGGAAATAGGTCAGATCTGTAAATTTTTCGTCTCCAAATGAAAATGTTGAATTAAGAAAAAGGGCGACCCGCATATTGAATTATAAGAATTTGTCTGTTAATGTAAGTAGGCTTAAAGAAATCAAAACCAATGACGGAGGTTAAAGTTATATCATATAATGTAAGAGGTCTGAATACTCCGAAAAAAAGACACATGGTACTAATGGAATTGGAAAGGTGTGCGGCGAAGATAGTTTTTTTTTACAGGAAACACATTTATCCCTTGATTCAAATATAAGATTGTACTCACAGGCAATTCCAACCTGGTACTATGGGGACGCCCCAAATAAAAGGGCAAAAGGAGTAGCTATTGGTATAGGGAAAAATGTAAGTTTTGTATTAGAGGGTAGAAGTGTAGACCCAGAGGGCCGTTTTTTGTTCCTGAAAAGGACCCTGCAGGGAATCAGATTTACGTTGGCAAATGTTTATTGCCCCAATAAGCACCCTAAAAAATATCTAAAAAGAATCCTCGACACCTTAATTGAGTTTAAACAAGGGTATCTGATTGTTGCAGGGGATTTCAACTTTTCAATGGACCACGGTCTCGATAGTACGTCAAGTGCACTGAGGAGAGAGTGTAAACAACTGAAACTGATAAAAAAAAAAATGCATACCCATCAGTTGCTGGACGTATGGCGAATACTGCATCCCAGCAAGAGAGACTACACATTTCACTCATCGGTGCATGACACGTACACGAGACTGGATTATATCTTGGTCGACCATGCAATCTTAGAGTCCATAGTAGACACCACAATCGAAATAACAATTTCGGACCATGCTCCGGTAGCAGTAAAAATTAGATTTAAGGATAGGGGAAATAGAAAAGGGACATGGAAGTTAAACGAAGATCTTATAGAGGACGAAGAAGTGGCGAAAAAATTTATAACCAAAATCGAACATTTGTTTTGTACAAACGATACACCAGATGTCACAAGGGCCACAATATGGGGAGCCCACAAGGCGTGCATTAGAGGAAAAATTATTTCATTAGGAGTTGCGAAAAAAAAAGAAAGGGAAAAAAAACTGAAACGGACAATAAGGGAACTGCACGAACTGGAACATCAACACAAAACACAATTGGACAGGGAAACATATCAGAGAGTAGTGATAAAAAGAGAACTACTAAGGGAACTGCTGGAGGAAGAAACTAAAAAAGTATTTAGTACAGTAGCAAAGGAAAGATACAGTTTACAGCTTTTTTAATCCAGGCTGATATGTCTGTTAGTAAATCAGTGATGCGTGAGGAGACTGATGGGGTGAGCTGAGGGGTAGAGAGATAGATTTGGGTCTCGTTGGCATATAAATGGTAGCAGAAGCCATGGGAGGCTATCAGCTGATCTATCCATTAGGATGCATGTTTCCATTGTGGAGACCCTCATAAATTTAGAAGGTTAGGACTGCAAGCGATACAGGGTGCCATGAAGAGGCCTTGCAGCTTAAGCATGCATTTGCAAATGTGTGTTAATTAAACCCCTGTTAACTCATACTGTTGGACAGGTTTATCCGGTTGGTAAGCAGACTGGTTGGTGAGTTGAGTTGGAAATTTTCTCTGGTTTTGTCTTTCATGCGTTCGCCCTTCCATGTGCTATTTGCTGTGAAGGCCAATTATATGTGGGGGCAGGGGCCATCTCTTTGTTACTGCTTTGTATGGTTCAGCCTCAGTTGGAGTCACTAATTGGAACACCTGGGCCTGACACTGGAAATAGCCCTGCCCAGGATCTTCCTGTCAAGGGACATACAATTCTGTCTCTTATCTCTCGTGGCCAGAACATTCTGTCTCCCTCAATCAATGCCTGCATGGGCCTGATGGTAGCCTCCTCCGAGTCTGTACTGTATGCCTAGTTTCACTCCAGAAAATTACAACTTAACACCCTGCAGCATGGTACAAACAGTTGTGGTTTTTGGACCGCCCCATGCCTCTAAACAGCAAGGCAAGATTCTCCCTGGCATAGTGGGGTTCCAACCTGGGGCTAGAGTCAGAGAAACCCTTTATCCACAGATGTGGAATGTTCTCATGATGGATGCCAGCCTGCACTAAGGTGGAATCGAAGACTCCTGTCTTAGATTCCCTCTTAGTGTCAGAGGAAGCTGCAGGCAATTCAGTGTTCTCTTCATTGCTGGTCCCTTCAGTTACAAGTTCACCCCACAAGAATCCAGTCAGACAACACCAGGGTCATGACCTACAACAACCAGTAAGGCACCAGACATTGTACTGTTTAAAAGGAAGAAAACTTGATCCTCTCTTGGTCAGATTTACTTTCCAGCCCTGTCTGTTGTCCAGATCCCAGACAGGGAAAATTATCAGGTGAAGTTTCTCAGTCCTCAGTATCCAGCAGAATGAGGGGAACATTTCTTTCTTTTAAAGGTGTTTCAAGACCTTCGCTGCAGGTGGGGGAGGTGTGACATGCATTTTCTCACATCCAGATGCAACAATCTGGACAGGTTTGGCTCCAGGTACCTGCTGTTGGGATTAGTTCCACCTGATCTATGCATTTCCGCCCCTTCAGCATGTGCTACCTCGGATTGAAATGCATTGTATTTAGGTGGTTCTCATTGCATCCAAATGGTCCAGGAGGATGTGGTATTCAGACATACTTTGACTCCTAGCAGTCCCTGTGGGGCCTTCCGGATTGTCTGGAACTTATGTCACAAAGACCGGTTCACCATCCTGCTTCTTGGTTGCTGGATTTAAAGTCTTGGCTGTTGAAGGGACAAGGGGCTTATCAAATTGGGTCATCTCTACCCTCTTAAATGCAGGAAGTGCACTTGGAAAATTTACCAGTGCACATGGGAAGCCTATCTTGCATGATGTGTAATTAGGAAGTTTCGTCCTAGAAAGTACTCCCATGGGACGTATCCTGTCCATTTTAAAGTTTGGTCTAGACCTGCATCTAGCCTTGAGTAACATCAAGGGACAAATCTTTGCCTTGGCAATTCTGTTTCCGAAACTGTTGGCTTCTCATTGCTTTTGCACAAGGCATTGCACACATCTTTTTTTTTTTTCTGTACGTTCTCCGGTACCTTATGGTACTTTAACCCAGTTCTTTCATCAGAAGCTACATTTAAAACTTATTGGGGATATTCCCTTATTTGGCCTTACTGGCAAGGTTTCCTTGTTGCCATCATCTCTGCGAGGAGAGTCTCTTCAGTGGCTTTATCCTGTAATTGTAAAGTATCCTTCTTAGTGTTACATACAGGCTGTAATGAAAGGGAGGTGGCTGTGTTGTGAAGGGGACTGCAATGTAAGTATGGGTTTTTGGGGAACTATGATGTAAGGGGAGAGGGGCTGTGATTTGTTAATGGGGAGGATCTGTGATATGAAGGGAAGACTGTGATGTAAGATGGGGACTGACTGATGACAATGATGTAAAAGGGGAGGGGGACACTGCTGTGAAGGGTGCTGTGATGTAAAGAAGGGACTGAGGACACAAAAGAGGGGACAATGAGGTGGGAGGGGGGTTGATGTGAGGGGACTTGATTTGGAAAACAACTGCAATATAAAAGAGTGGGGGGAGGACTGTGATATGAAGGGGGTATGGGATGTGAAGTAGGGACTGAAGACATGATTGCACTGCTGTAATGTAAAGGGAGGACTGAGGCCACTGAGGTTTTGTAATTTAACCCTTTTCGTTTTTGAATTTTTTGCACATGTTTAAAAAATCATTTTAGGCCTGAAGATTACATAAAGCCCCCAAAACATTATATATTTTCTGAAAGCAGACATCCTAGAGAAAAAAAATGGTGGTACTTTCATTTTTTTTTTATTTAAAACAATATTTCTGCAAAGGTCTAGAGAATACAAAATTTCAATAAACAATAGAGTTAATTTTAGCACATACAAACGCAATAAATGAACAAATTTTTGGGTAAAAAATAAAAGATGAGGTCAAATCTTAAATTTGGGTGGGCCCATGAAATGACGACAAACTTCAGTACCCTATTGTCTATAGGCAATGCTTTAAAAGCCCCCTATAGGTCATCGGTTTAGCATATCTGAGGAGGTCTGGCATTGAAATATTGCTCTGAATCTGTTGTGCTTTACTTGATCGATTTGTTATATGGGTCTGTTGGCATTGTTTGCTGTGTTTCCCACCCCTCAGTTGGACTGCTTTTTGGATGCCCCATGGTTTGACTAATGAATCCTAGCTGTGCATATGATGATGCTTTTGAAATAACCTTTAGACCCCTTTCACACTGGAGGGGTCATTGCTTTTTGGTTTGCATGTGTGTCTTTATCTTAATAAATATACCTTTTTCACTTACCGTATATACTCGAGTATAAGCCGACCCGAGTATAAGCCGAGGTACCTAATGTTGCCACAAAAAACTGGGAAAACTTACTGACTCGAGTATAAGCCGAGGGTCAACAATGCCTTACTGTTCCCATCCTTACTGTTCCCATCCTTACTGTTCCCATCATCACTGTTCCCATCATCACTGTTCCCATCATCACTGTTCCCATCCTTACTGTTCCCATCCTCACTGTTCCCTAGCTCACTGTTTCCTATCCTCACTGTTTCCTATCCTCACTGTTTCCTATCGTCACTGTTTAAATTTTACAAAATTGAGGCTGCGGCGTCCATCGTTCAAATCCCGCGGTCTCTTCCTGGTCCCTTCCGTGATAGGCGATTCTCAGCAGACACTCTCCGCCTATCACGAACGTTCTCTCATCCTCAGTTTCCCAGCAGACACTGTGTTGGGTGTTCCGCCAATCACAGACGTCTGCTGGGAAACTGAGGATGAGAGAACGTTCGTGATAGGCGGAGAGTGTCTGCTGAGAATCGCCTATCACGGAAGGGACCAGGAAGACACCGCGGGATTTGAACGATGGACGCCGCAGCCTCAATTTTTTTTCAGGTACTATTTACATTCGCTGACTCGAGTATAAGCCGAGGGGGGGACTTTCAGTCCAAAAAAAAGGGCTGAAAATCTCGGCTTATACTCGAGTATATACGGTATTCTTTTGTTCCTGATTCCTTAAGTGTAGCCCATCAATCTGATCACCCCGTGCTGGACTCCCCCTAGTATGCATGTATTTTTGCTAGGGGTGCAACGGATCGGTGGTGATCCGTGATCCGAACGGACCACCTTGTTCGGATCGTATCACCACGCGATTCGCGGAGCGCTCCGGAGCCTCGGCCATAGGAAAGGCCGCGGCTTCGGCCTAGCTCCGGAGCGGCGGCCATCTTTGTACACCCGGCGGCGGCCGCTGTAGTGACGTTTTGCCGCCGCCATCTTGCTCCACCCCACACTCCCCACTCTCATTACTGTGAAGGGGCCAAGCGGACATCTTGTTACACCCAACAGAGTTTTAGATTTCAGGTATTTTATCTGCTTAAATACATTATTTGGAAATCCAACGGACTGTTTACATTTTAAATTTTAAAAGCAGCACCAAGCCTTACATGCTTGCTAATGTGACGGAACATCTCTGATTTTCACATTTAACATTTAGTTAAATGTGAAAATCAGAGGTGTTCTGTCACATTAGCAAGCATGTAAGGTCAGCAGGTTTGCTGCCGCTTTTAACATTTAACATGTAAAGAGTCCGTTGGATTTACAAATACTGTATTTAAGCATATAAGCTCCATTTCGTGTTGAAAATAACTGTGAAATCGAAAACTCCGGTGGGTGTAACATTATTATTATTATTATTTTATTTTTTTGCCAATCCGAAAATGAACCGATCCGTGGCTCTGATCCGAGGATCGATCCGATCCGTGAGTTTTTTGATCCGCTGCACCCCTAATTTTTGCTATGGCAACATCCTGTAAATGATAATACTGTATGCAGATGGCATACTGCTGTTTTTGGGTGACACATGGGGGGTTATTTACTAAAACTGGTGAGTGCACCTGCCACTTCCTCTTCTCCTTCTCTTCTTCTCAACTTCTTTTTTTTTTTGTGTCTTTTTCTTTATTTTATTTTATTTTTCATATATGTAGGTTCAACAAATATACCTCCATATGTTCCTCTCAAATTTTAAGCACAGATAGTAGATTTTTTAAGAGTTACCGGTATATTGTAGCGATCGTTCTGTTTCATACCTATTTGAGGCTTTAATACATTTCTTTATCCTCCTTAGGTGTTTACCTTTGAAGCTTCAATTGTAATTCTCATTCTGAGTCTACACTTTATTTATGTAAAGTAACTCACTCTGATTATTGAGTGAAGCAATTGTCCTTTTAATCCATGATATATATATGATTTCATATGCTAATTTTGAACCTATTGTAGTGATTATTGTGATTGTTGCTTTATTTAATTTTTTTAATTTATTTTTTTATTTTGTTGTTATTTCTCTGTAATTTGATAAAATTCAATAAACAAATTTGAACAGAAAAATAAAAAATAAATAAAACTGATGAGTGCAACTCTGTATAGAAGCCAATCGTCTTCCAGGTTATATTGCCAAAGCTTAATTGAACAAGCTGAAGTTAGAAACTGATTGGCTACCAATCTGGCCTAAGTATAAATTGGACCAAGTCTTTCCTACTCCCTCTTCAGAATTGCCCTACTCAAACTTCTCAGTCAATCTGTGATATTCCAATGGTGGATAAACCTATCATTAAGGATTTATCTATGTTGGTAAAATTCTATATTGCCCCACTGATTCAAAGGTTCAGAGCTAAGGCTTGGAGTAATCATATGTTATCAGTCGTGGGAAGCGCAAACCTGATTAAAACGATTGATGCCCAAATCCTTCACAACGTTCCGATTTGTAATTCCTCTGAAGTTGTTCAAAGTAGGCAGCACAATATTTAGAGACCTATTCTCTGTAAGAATAAATCCCCGCCCCCCGTATTGCCCTGGAGCATTTACGACACCCTAGGAAAGATTGAGGGTATGCCCTCCAGAATCCTTGGTATAGTACTTTTTGGCTCAATTACAGCACATCATAGGCTGGAGGCAAAGGGAAGCAAAACCACGCTGGCTAAACCCTCTATGTACCTTATTCTCCACAATGCTCACTCAACTATTGGTTGAACTAGATGGATTTGTGCATTTTTTCAACCAAACTATGTAACTAATTTCTGCATCCCAAGAAGCAGATAAACTTGCCCTCCCCCATCACTTTACACCTATACCCTTAAAGCATTATCAAACCCAAAACTAAAAATGTATTGTAATGCAGCATACCAATCATTAGATGTGATGGATGCTTCAGTTTTTCTTTTCTTTGGCTTTTCCCCTGAATTTTCACCTGGTGATCTGGCCAATAACACTTCATGTATTAGGAAAAGACATGACTCTGAATGAATGGGCATTGGAGGCACAAATCAATCATAGCATCGATGCATTGCGATTTGGCCATACACGATGCGGCATCGATGCTACGAGTGGAATAATCGATGTTCGGATGACGTCCCACTCGCGCCGCGCTATGCCCCGCCTCTGAGACCGAACAGAGCCGAAAGCCACAGAAGAGCCGTGGGAGTAAATCGCGCCGGCTTTTCCCGCCTCCTGCTGACGTCATTCCCTGCTTCCCTGTGTCGTGTTGTGTACGCACTGCGCTGGCTGCCAAAGCGAGACAGACACGTGGAGCCGGAGCGGCGCGCCGAGCTAGTGTCCCTGACTTCTGACGAGTCTTGGTTCCCAGACCCTTCCTCCTCGGCTCACAGTGTCTTGCTATGGGGGAGACGCGAGCCTTTGTCCTCCTACTGGGCAGCAGGACTTCAGGAGAGGGACCCAACCAAGCCAAGTCCCAGAAGAATAATGTCCTGCTCAGAGAGAGTTATCCCATAGGCTGCTGTGGTTAGCAGGAGATAGACCATCCCGTGTTTGTCCAGCAGTGCCAGCGTCATCATCATCAAGTACACTTCTACTAGTACAGTTAAAGACACTCACTGTCCTGACATAACTAACTCTACTGTATATATATATATATATATATATATATATATAATGTATCCGATGCACCACCATTCATGTGGACTTCACTGCAGTGAAAGAAATGCCAAATTATGACTGTAGTAATTTTAAATAATAATGATGGTGGACCTAAACATTAAAGTGACCATGCCATTTAATTAATTATGGTTTGTAGGTCTTATAGTGATTGATTTGATTCACATAACAACTTCATTGATTCCTTTGTATGAATTATGGTTTTGCTCATCATCATCACTGCCCCACATATGCAATGCATGGCATCATGGCTGCATGGCATGCAGCCATGATGCCATGCATTGCATGTGTGGGGCAGTGTGATGAGCAAAACCATAATTAAATCATACAAAAAGGTATCAATGAAGTTGTGTGATGTGAATGTACAAATGTGTTTGTACTCTAGTCTACTTACACCTCCTACACGCTTCGTGCTGACAGTTCCCTGGCTTCCCCGTTTACACATTCCACTGTGTTAACTCCTAGTGTGCTGGAAGGTGCAAAGAGGGAAGCCAGGGAACTGTGAGCACAGAGACAGTACAGGGAACTTCACAGGGCTGTTTGTCAGCTGTGGATTCTAATCCTTCCTGACCTCCCAGCAGCAGTGTGTGTGCATGCCTGTACCCTGTAGTGCACCATATTGGTGCACTTTTTAAGGGAGTGAGGTTATTTTCAATTCAAAGCAGAGTTCCAGTAAATTGTTTGTTTAATAAAAGTCAGCAGCTAAAAAAAAGTGTATCTTCTGACTTTTAATAAAAAGACACTCACCTGTCCCACAATCCAGCGATATGGCCACCCAACCCTCCATTCTCTCCCCCGCCTGTCCACGGCACTGGCAATACTACTGTGGGCATCCATCCGGCTGTAACAGCTTGCAGATTCACAGCCAGGTGCGCATGTCTCACTGGGCTGTCCTGCATAGCCGGGCAATCTTCTGGGACCTGTGATGTGTCCCAGAAGATTGCAGGGAGAAAGGGCCGCCTAGGCAGCCCAGGCGGAAGTGGGAGCTCGTCAGTAATCGTGATGCATCGCGGAATCTAATTGAATCGTTGACCAGATGAAGATGCGCACCTCTAACTCACGCTTTATAAATCTGTTACAGCAAACAGTTTTTTCTTTTGGGATAAAGGTTTTGCATGAATGAATAAAAGCTGATAATTTTAAGCACCACTGCCAGTTTTAATTGGTTTGTCTCATCCATGTTAAATGATACATTCTGCCGGGGAGTTTGTCCTGTGAAAAGCAACAGATTAAGAGCCCATTCACACAGGGGCAACACGACTTCCAGCACGATTTTATGAGGCAACTCAGACATGACTTGAGAATGAATCACAGCAACCTGGAGCTATTTACAAGGCAACTCCAAGTTGCCTGCAGGACAGGAGACATTCCAGTGGCCAATCAAACAAGAATCAGCTCTGTGGGAGGGAGGGGGAGGGAGAGGTTTGCAGGAGAAATGTATGTTTCTCTTATCATCCATGGACTGACACGGTGTCTCTTTACACTTTACACGTGGTTTATGTCCCTGCTTGCAGGAGAAGACCTAGGCAGAATGTGAGATGTTATACATACATTCTAAAAGCCAGAGCTGAACAGCCCCACCCAGGGGGCGGTCCCTCCGGACATAACCCTCCCACTACAGTCAGCAGACTCCAGTTTTTTTCTGCCTAGCAGAAGGAGAAGACGTGGCTCTCTCAGGAGCCAGTCTCCTGACCTATTTTTATTCCTTTTCTGGAATTCTTTTTTATTTAAATTTTGAGAATTTTCTATCAACTGTCGGCTGGGCAACAGGTTGGGTACAAGATATCCTCGTAGTCTTCCCTGTCCGACCATCGAGCGTGCTGATCCTCGCCTTGTGTGCATGAGACTCAGTTCACGACAGGCCCCATGACTCCAGGGGTGGCCGGGTTTGCTTTCATGCTCCCACGGTCCTCTCAAGACTGAACAGTTCCTGACTGACTGTATCTTTCGCGGTGGACCGGGCCGACAGCTACTCAGTACTGCACTGTGATAGTCCTGTCAGAAACACACCAGTGGGTCCCTCAGGGGACGGGTAAGTAGTCTCTCCTGCCTGCAGGTGAGTACAAAAAGCGGTGTGTTGCTCTGTGGGGGATTTTCCCTGTCTCCCCCTGTATTTCATTGTCACTCTCTGTCACCATTGCTGGCGCTGTGCTGTGTGGGGTGCCTGGGGGTCACACTGTTCTTGGAGGGGCTAATGCTGGTCTGCAGATATGCTTGGGGCCTTTTTTTGTGTGTTTTGGGGCCTGAGCGCCGAGTGGCGCTGTGTGTGTGCTGTTTTTTTCACTTTTGCTGAGTCATGGCGGGCATCTTGCCGCGGATCACCTCAGTGAAGTGCGGCGGCCATTTTCTTGTAGCCCGCGCTCTCTTCCGCACTAGTTTTGGCCTCTAGCGCTGCTGTAACAGCGCAAATCTCCTCACAATCTCCTCGCAGCTCACCAGCGCTGACACAGCGCGGTACAGACAGCGGAACTGAGCGGTCCCTGGTCCAGTTTGGTGAGTCCCCTGGGCGCCCCCTCCTCAGTCAGCACAGCCTGTGGGTGGACTTTTTATCTGAGGAGTCTCAGAGGGGGGCAATATGGAGTCTCTGTCACCAGCTTCCCCTAAATGTCAGTGGACAACAGGCAGTGCTTCAGCACCTGCGGTCCCTAGGGACCAGTTGTGGGCAGTCCTGGAATCATTTCTGACCAGGATGGGAGCTGTGTGCAAGCGCAAGGGAGCAAAAAAGCGCCCTCTCCCCACTTTACTTCATGAGGTCAGTGCGCTGATTCAGATATGGGCCTAGCCACTACCGCTCAGGACCCTAGTTCTGAATGTATTGGATGGTTTTGAACAGGACATTCCTTATGAGGAAAACTCCAGTTCTGAGTCAGTAAATGACAGGGCGCTTGTTAGTGTACTCATGACTGAGGTGAGGGACACTCTCAAGCTAAAATGCTGCGGATGCAGAACCTCAGGCGAATACAGTCTCCTTTGGTTCTTTTAAGGCCAGGCCTTCTAAAGAGGTTTTTCCATATGTACTTTCTTTGACCAGCTCATTGATAAGGTCTGGGAAAAGCCGCAGAAGAATTTTTTTATGGTCCCGCGGCATTTGTCTATCAGATACCCCTTGAAGATGCCCTACTTAAAAAGTGGGCTTCTCCCCCAGGGTCGACCCTCCAGTCGCCCGGTTGAACAAGGCCATCACTCTCCCGATAGAGGGGACTCCTGCATTTGAGGACCCCACTGACAGGAGGTCAGAAGTGGTGAGCAGAGCCATGTTTGCCTTGTTGGGATCCGCCCTACGGCCTGTAGTAGCGGCGACCCTTGTGTCTTAAACACTTACAGGTTGGGCAAAAATGTTGCACCTAGCTGTACAGGAGCATAATCTTCCTCCAGACACAGTTGCTCTGGCCCACCAACTGGTTCAGGGCCTGGTTTATGTGTGCGACGCCACGTTGGACACAGCCCCTTTAATATCCAGGGCCTCTGTCTCGGCGGTGGTATTGCGTTGTCTTATCTGGTTGAAGTGCTGGTCTGCTGACCTAGCCTTAGGAGGCTCCTGACGGATCTACCATTTAAAGGTAGACCTTTCGGTGCTGCTCTGGATGACATCGTCATGGATGTCATGGGAGGTAAAAGCACTCTTCTTCCTTAGACTAGCAAGGGTGAGGAGGCCCGCCGCAAACAGGGGCCTTCCTTTCCAGCAAAATTGTTTTTTTTCGTCAGAGTCCACGGGTAGGCCCTCTCAGACTGACGGCAGTGCGGCTGGTGGGCACAAGTGCCCCTGGGTGCGTAAGCCGAACAAGCGGCTCCCAAGCCCGCCTCCGCGTGAAGTCTTGCCTCCGCCCGACTCTGGGGTGGGGGGACGACTTCACAGGTCACGAATCGGTGGTCCTCCCGAATCTCCGACTGGTGGGTGTGCGAGGTGGTCACCTCAGGATACAGGATAGTATTCCGATCCTGGCCCCCAGACAGATTCTTTCCCTCAAATCTTCCTCTCCTTCCTACCTGTCGGGCATCCCTCTTGGGGGCTGTACAGGATTTGATCAGGTCCGGAGTGATTGTGCCGGTTCCGTCTCAGGAGAGTTTTCAGGGATTCTACTCGAATCTGTTTGTCGTCCCAAAAATAGGACGTGGTTCGACCTATCCTGGACCTCAAGGCCCTGAATGCCTTCAAGAAGGTGCAGAAATTCCGCATGGAATCCATTCGCACGGTGATCGCTACACTCCACCAAAGGGATTTTCTTCTGGCGTCCTTGGACTTCAGGGACGCCTACTTGCATGTTCCGATCTGCGCAAGTCACCAGAAGTTTCTGCGCTTTGCGATCAGCGAAGTCCACTATCGATTGTGGCTCTTCCTTTCGGCCTAGCCTCGGCACCAAGGGTGTTCACCAAGGTGCTTGCTCCGGTTCTAGCCTTCTGTTACAGCGAGGTATTGCTGTCGTGGGCTATCTGGACGATCTTCTGCTAAGAGCAGAAAGTGGATCAGACTTAGAGGAAAGGTGACTATCGTCAATTAGACCCTCAGGGACTCGGGTGGTTCCTGAACATTCAGGAGTCAGTCCTGGTCCCGACTCAGTGTCTGGAGTATCTAGTTCTGATTCTGGACTCCTTGGAGGCAAAGGTATCCTACCTCTGGAGAAGTTGCTGACACTTCAGTCTGCGGTGCGGGTGCTGACATCCCAAAAATGGTTGTCAATCCGTTTTTTGCATGAGAGTCCCGGGCCTCGTGGTGGCCTCCTTCGCGGCCGTTCCGTATGCCCAATCACACACCAGGGCATTGCAGAAGGAGATCTTGTCCACCTGGGACAAATCCCCGTTGTCCTTGGATCTTCAGATCCAGGTGATTCACCTGGTCAGGGCGCCCCTGACATGGTGGTTGAGATCCTCGGCTCTTCGGTCCGGAAAGTCGTTCCCCTCCCATCCAATGAACGGTACTCACGACGGACACCAGCCTGACGGGCTGGGGTGGAGTCTGGGGAGTCCTGTCGGCTCAGGCCTTGGACTCCAGACGAGCCCGTTTACCAATCACTGTTCTGGAAATACGGGCCATCGGACTGTGTCTCTCCTCAGGTCGGAGAGAGTACGGGGTCGCTCCATCAGGAGCCAGTCGGACACCGCCACGGCGGTGGCGTATGTAAACCATCAGGGGGGAACTCGGAGCTCAGCTGCGGCTTCCGAGGTAGTCCGTATCCTGAAGTGGGCCGGAAGAAACGTGTCGGCTCTGTAGGCCATTTTACATTCTGGGCATAGACAATGGGCAGGCGGACTATCTGAGTCGCCAATCGCCAGACGCCGGACCAAGAAGAGTGGTCCTTGCATATTTCAACTCCTTTACCGACGGTGGGGCACGCCGGATGTGGACCTGATGGCCTCTCGACTCAATCGCAAGGGTCGAGGTTGTGGCCAGATCCAGGGATCCTTGGGCGATGCCTCGGATGCGTTGGTGGCCCCATAGGGTCCTTATCGCCTGATATAAACTCTGGCGATCCTAATTGTTCCGGATTGGCCTCAGCATCACTGGTACGCTGATCTGGTACGTCTTGTTGCGGACGTTCCCTGGCGGTTGCCGATGAGGGAGGACCTTCAGTCTCAAGTCCTATGTTTAATCCGGCTTACAGTCTCTGGCTTTAACGGCAGGGCTGTTAAAAGCCAGGTGTTGAGGGACCGAGGTCTCTCGGACTCGGTCATTTTGACCATGTTAAGGACACGGAAGTCTTCCTCCAGGCAGATCTATCACCGTGCCTGGAAAGCTTATATCGCCATATGCGAAGCGCTGAACTGGCGTCCTCGGACGTATTCCATCCCCAGAATCCTGCATCCTCTGCAGTGTGGAGTGACCCAAAAGCTTGCTTTGAGTACCATCAAGGATCAGATTTCGGCCTTGGTCGTCTTTTTTCAGCGACCTCTAGCGGGTCATTTCTTGGTTAGCACCTTGTGTTGGGGGTTCGCCATGTGCTCCCTCCTGTCAAGCCTCCTTTCCCACCGTGGGATCTGAATTTGGTGCTCTCGGTCCTCCAGGAACCTCCTTTTGGGAATATCCGGGATATTCCCCGCTTGTCTTGTCTCAGAAGGTGGCCTTTTAGTGGCAATCACTTCTGTTTGACGGGTGTCTGAGTTGGCGGCTTTGTCCTGCAAGTCGCCATATTTAGTCATCCATAAGGATAAGGCGGGGTTGCATCCGCGACCTTCCTTTTTGCCAAAGGTGGTGTCGACCTTTCACCTACATGAGGGCATTGTCCTCCCGTCTTTGTGTCCTCACCCATCGCATCCCAGAGAGTTTGCGCTGCACATATTGGATGTGGTACGAGCCTTACGGGTGTACCTGTCTGCTACTGCTTCTATTCGGAAGTCCGACTCACTGTTTGTGACTGTCTCTGGTCCATAACAGGGCCAAGCGGTTTCGTCTGCCATCATTTCTAGGGGAATCAGACAAACCGTCATTCAAGCCTATGCTCTCAAAGAGCGGGCGCCCCCATTTCCGGTTACGGCGCATTCCACCAGGGCAATTGGTGCTTCCTGGGTTTTCCGACATCAAGCGTCGGTTGCACAAGTGTGCAAGGCGGCGACCTGGTCGTCTGTTCATGCCTTTTAAGTTTTATAAGGTTAATGTGGCTGCATCTTCGGATGCTTCCTTCGGCCGCAGGGTGCTGCAGGCCGCTGTTTAAAGTTGTGACTCCTCCGTTGAGGAGCTCTGCCTTCTTGGAGTGAAGTTTTTGGTTTTTCCATTTATACTGCTCCCATCCCTCTTGACACTGCTTTGGGACATCCCACGTGTAAAGTGTAAAGAGACACCGTGTCAGTCCATGGATGATAAGAGAAAATAGGATTTTTTACTCACCGTAAAATCCTTTTCTCTGAGTCCATGGACCGACACAGCTTCTCTATTGACAAAGTGGGTATTATCCGTTAATTAGGAGTGACTAGGCAGAAAAACTTGTAAAAAGTGTTGCATCACACCTTCTACAGTACCGCCCAGGGGGCGGACCCTCTGGGTATACCCTCTCAGTCTGCACATCGCAGATCAGTTCGTCAAAAAGCAGTACAAACTTAAAAGGAGGGGTGGGTGCTGTGTCGGTCCATGGACTCAGAGAAAAGGATTTTACGGTGAGTAAAAAATCCTATTTACTCTTTCGTCCATGGACCGACACAGCTTCTCTATTGACAAAGTGGG
Organism: Rana muscosa; assembly: GCA_029206835.1. Classification (NCBI taxonomy): domain Eukaryota; kingdom Metazoa; phylum Chordata; class Amphibia; order Anura; family Ranidae; genus Rana; species Rana muscosa. Next base: position 678,997,058 of record CM055118.1, on the reverse strand, counting down.
ACGTCCCAAAGCAGTGTCAGAGAAAAAAACGAGGGGTGGTAACAGCATAAAAACAAACTTCACCCCAAAACACAAAACAGCACTCCTCCAACGGAGGAGTTGCAACTCTAAACAGCCGCCTGCAAAACCTTGCGGCCGAAAGAGGCATCCGAAGATGCACCTACATCAACTTTGTAGAATTTTGTGAAAGTGTGAGCGGACGACCAAGTCGCCGCTTTACATAGTTGGGAAACAGACGCTTGATGTCGGAAAGCCCAAGAGGCACCTATTGCCCTGGTCGAATGCGCCGTGACAGGAAAGGGGGGCGCCTGACCCTTTAAGGCGTAAGCCTGGATTACTATCTGTCGGATCCACCTAGAGATGGTGGCCGATGAGACTGCTTGGCCCTTCTTGGGACCAGCCACCGAAACAAACAGTGAGTCTGACTTCCGGAACAGGGAAGTAGCAGATATGTATACTCTCAAAGCTCGGACAACGTCCAAGGAATGCAACGCCGACTCCTTAGGATTCGACGGCTGAGGACACAAGGATGGAAGTACAATGTCTTCGTTGAGATGGAAAGCCGAAACGACCTTCGGAAGAAAGGAAGGCTGCGGCCGCAGCACCACCTTATCCTTGTGGAAAATCAAATAGGGAGCCTTGCAGGACAAGGCTGCCAGCTCAGAGACTCGTCTAACTGACGTAACAGCCACCAAAAAGACCACCTTCTGAGAAAGTGTCAACAGGGGAATATCTCTAATATTCTCAAACGGTGCCTTCTGAAGCACCGAGAGGACCAGGTTCAAGTCCCACGGAGGTAACGGGGGGCGGACCGGAGGGGCCACATGTCGAACCCCCTGCACAAATGTACTCACGAGAGAGTGAGTCGCCAGGGGTCGCTGAAAAAAGACAGCCAGGGCAGATATCTGTCCCTTACTCGTACTTAGGGCAAGCCTTTGGTCTACCCCATGCTGTAAAAACAGCAGGATTCTGGAAACCAAATAGGTACGCGGATGCCATTTCATTTCCTCACACATGGAGATGTAGGCCCTCCAAGTGCGGTGATAGACCTTCCTAGAGGACGGTTTCCGAGCACTTCTCATAGTAGAAATTACTGAGTCTGACAGGCCCCGGTCTCTCAGTACCTGGTTCTCAACAGCCATGCCGTTAAAGCCAATGACTGTAAAGCAGGATGGAATATGGGACCTTGCGACAGCAGGTCCTTCCGTAGTGGTAGGCGCCAGGGGACGTCTGCTACCAGACGTACTAGATCGGCGTACCAAGGACGCTGAGGCCAATCTGGAGCGATTAGGATCATTGGAATTCCCTCTGCCTCCACTCTGCGGAGCAGAAGAGGAAGAAGCCTTAAGGGAGGGAAGGCATAGATTAGCCGATACTGGCCCCACGATGCTACCAACGCGTCCGTTGCGTCTGCCCATGGGTCTCTTGACCGGGCCACAAACCTCAATACCTTCCGATTGAGTCGGGAAGCCAGAAGATCTACGTCTGGTGTGCCCCATCTTTGGCAGAGGAGTTGGAACACCTCCGGGTGTAAGGACCATTCTCCCTGGTCCAGCATCTGGCGGCTCAGGTAGTCCGCCTGCCAGTTTTCCACACCCGGAATGTACACGGCCGACAGTGCCGGTACGCTCCTCTCTGCCCACTTCAGGATGCGAGCGATCTCCGATGCTGCAGCTGAGCTTCTTGTTCCTCCTTGATGATTGACATATGCCACTGCTGTGGCGTTGTCTGACTGGATCCTGACTGGACGCCCTTGCAGTCTCTGAGACCATTTGAAGAGGCACAGCTTGATCGCCCGGATCTCCAGGACATTGATCGGCAGGAGGGCTTCCTCTGGGGTCCAGCGACCTTGCGCCGACTGGACACCCCAGACTCCCCCCCAACCTGTAAGGCTGGCGTCCGTCGTGATCACTATCCAGTAAACCGGAAGAAATGACTTCCCGGCCATTAGAGCCGGTGCTGTCAGCCACCATACCAGGGATCTCCTGACTAGGTGGCTCACTCGGATTTGATAATCCAGAGATGAAGGGCATCTGTTCCATCTGGACAGAACTTCCCTCTGTAACACTCGAGTGTGGTATTGAGCATATGGGACCGCCTCGAAGGAGGCTACCATGAGGTCCAACACTCGCATGCAAAAACGGAGTGACGACCAATTCCTGGAAGTCAGCTGCCGTACTGCAGCCCGGAGGGTCTGCAACTTCTCCACAGGGAGGAATACCTTTGCCTCTGAGGAATCCAGAATCAACCCCAGGTACACTAGGCGTTGAGTGGGCACCAATACTGACTTTTGCGTGTTTAGTATCCAACCACAGTCTCGAAGAGTCTGACAGGTAATGGACACGCTTACCTCTAATTCTGAGCTTGAAGGGCCCTTCAGCAGAAGGTCGTCCAAGTAACCTGTGATAGCGATACCCCGCTGTCTTAGAAGTGCCAGAATCGGGGCGAGCACCTTGGTGAACGTCCTGGGTGCTGAGGCAAGGCCAAACGGGAGGGCCACAAACTGGTAGTGGTTCTTCCCGATAGCAAATCGCAGAAACCTCTGGTGTCTGGAGTATATGGGGACATGCAGGTATGCGTCCTTGATGTCCAAGGAGGCCAGAAAGTCCCCCGGATGGAGAGCCGTGACTACAGATCGAACCGACTCCATCCGAAAACTTTGTACCTTCACAAAGCAATTGAGGGCTCTGAGATCCAAGCTTGGACGAACCCCCTCCTTCTTCGGCACAATGAACAGATTTGAGTAAAAACCCCGTTCCAGTTCTGGAACTGGAATAACTACCCCGCGTTCCAGTAGACCCTGGACCGCCCCATACAGGGCCTCCCGACGGGTCGGTAGTAGCTGGAGATTGGAGGTGTTGAATCTGTCCGGTGGACAAGAGAGAAACTATCTTGTAGCCTGAGGAGATTACTTCGCAAACACACCTGTCGGAGATTAGTGCTGTCCACTGAGTCGCGAATTTGCGAAGACGTCTCCCCACCCGAGAGCTGGGTGGGGGTGGACCTTCATGCGGACGCAAATTTGTCCGCAGGCTTATTGGGTATGCGGGACCAGGGACGCTTTTGTCCTTGGGCAGGCGCTTTATCGGCCTGGGGTCTTTTCCCTGTCGCCCTAGGGGGACGAAAAAACCACTTGTGTGCAGTAAAGGAGGGCCCTTGCCCTTGGCGTGGCCCCTTACCTTTGCTAATTTGGGGAAGCAAAGTGCTTTTACTTCCTGTGGCATCCTTGATGATGTCATCCAGAGAAGCCCCAAAAAGTCTGTCGCCCTTAAAAGGCAGATCCAACAGGGCTTTCTTGGAAGTCTGGTCCGCAGACCAGCCTTTTAGCCAGATCAGGTGGCGTATTGCTACTGCATAAACCGAAGTTTTAGACAGCAGGGGAATAGTATTCATGTCTGACTCGCAGACAAACCTAAGGCCCTGGACCAACAGGTCGGCCAATGTTATCTCATCAGGAGGAGCATCTCGCTCCTTAACCCCTGGAGTAGCAATCTTGCCCATTCAGTAAGTGTGTGAGACACTAGGGCCCCCGCCAATGCCGGGCGTACTGCCGAGCCTACCACTGAGTATAGGTAGCAAGCGAGTGCTTCAGCCTTCTTATCCACAGGGTCCTAGAAAACAGGAGCCCCTTCTACAGGAATTGTGGTGGCTCTATTAAGTCTGGACACCGGAGGGTCCACTATAGGGGGGAGAGGTCCATTTCTTCAGAAAACTCTCCTCAAAAGGGGTACCGTACCGCAAACCTCTTTGGGGCTGTAAAGACCCTCAGTGGGTTCTCCCATTCCTTGTATAAGAGTTTATCAAAAGACACACAAGGGAACACCTTAGCAGTGCGGGCAGGTCTATGAAACCCAAGTGGACCGGAGTCTCTGCTGCTTCTGCAGTATTTTCCAATTTTAGCATATCCCGCACTGCAGTAATAAGGTCAGATACCAAAGCCGTCTCGCGTACTGACCTGGACTTTGAGTCATTCTCACTGTCCGGTCACGGTCTGCAGTCTCTGGTGCGTCAGAATCTGGGCCCCGAGCCATAGCTGGACCTGGTTCTGCACCAGAATTATCCCCAGAAGCTTGCAGGGGATGGGGCGTTTACTACCCCCTGTATTCCCGTGTGCTGCTTCCACCCTGGCAGCAAACGCCTCTAGGATTGCCGACATAGCGTCCATAGACACCTCAGGGACACCAGCTGCTAAATCTGGTGTTTCAGGGGAGAAGACATCTGGCTCAGATGCCATGCTGACCACACGCTGACACTCACAGGGCTCCAGGCAAGATATCAATAGGCCACCCTCCTGCGCTGCAGAGATGCTGGGTCACCCAGAGGACTCACCACCCTGGATAGGTACTGCTATGCTGCGCCTATGATGCTGTCCCCTTGCTGCTGTGTCAGTCTGCTTCTTTTATCAGCACTTCCTGTGTGAATTTTCGCGCCAGTGTAATGCACCCTAGAGGCCGGAGGCTCTCGCAAAATGGTTGCCAAAACCGTCTGTATGGAAGATAATGTGGGCTCTAAGAAAATGGCCGCCGACAGAAGATAGAGGTCAGGCAGCCATAGCCCACAAAAAAGATGGCCGCCGAACGGCAATATCTGCATACAGGGTGGACAAACATGGCCGCCGATCACCTGATAGGGGCCAGTGGGTGTGGCCGAACTACAGGAAGATGGCCGCCAGGCAGTTACAAGAGGCCAAACTTGGCATGGACCACCTCAAAATGGCCGCCGACAGCATGGAGACACAGAAACACAGGTAAGCAAAAATGACATTTCTTTTAAATGTTAGTTACAGCCAGCCCCGCTCCAGTGGGACCCCCTAGGTGACCCCCAGCACCCAGCAACCTTTAGCTAGAAGCCCAGGGAGGAGGGAAAGGCAGGGAGAGAGGAAAGAAAGGGGCCACAACCACTTACTTGATCTCTCCAGGAATGTCCAGCTAAATCACCCAGCCGAGGCAGGGGAGTTTTACTTACCTATCCTGCATGTATTCTGCTGGAAGACATTCCAAACAGATCATCGTCCGCGCACGGAAGGTGACTGTTGGCCAGGCATGCTGTGATTGGACCCAGAAGGGACGATCATATGTATGCCCTGGAGCATGACGCTCACCGGACAGGCTGCTGCGACTCGGCCGTAAGGTCAGCCGAAGCTGAGCGGTCCGATGCAAGCCTTGGAGCGTAAGCTCACCGGCCAGGCTGCTGCGACTCGGCCGTAAGGTCAGCCGAAGCTGAGCGGTCCGATGCAGGCCCTGGAGCGTAGGCTCACCGGCCACCCGTGGAGCGACGGGCATGTCGTGGAAAACCCAGCGCGTAGCTAGGGTCGGCACACGCTCGATGGCCGAAACTGGGGAGACTACAAGGATCGAGGATCCAGCCTGTCACCCAGTCGGCAGTTGATCGAAGATCGCAGGAAACAACAAATGTAGCAAAAAAATAAAAATATATATATCTTTTTTCCCCGGACCAATGAGCCCGAAGGGAGCCATGTCCTACTCCTTGCTAGACAGAAAAAAACTGATCTGCGATGTGCAGACTGAGAGGGTATACCCAGAGGGTCCGCCCCCTGGGCGGTACTGTAGAAGGTGTGATGCAACACTTTTTACAAGTTTTTCTGCCTAGTCACTCCTAATTAACGGATAATACCCACTTTGTCAATAGAGAAGCTGTGTCGGTCCATGGACGAAAGAGTAAATAGGATTTTTTGTACTCACCGTAAAATCCTTTTCTCTGACATCCATGGACTGACACGGCACCCACCCTTCCTTTTTAAGTTTGTACTGCTTTGTTACGAACTGAAGTCTGCTGACTGTAGTGGGAGGGTTATGTCCGGAGGGACCGCCCCCTGGGTGGGGCTGATCAGCTCTGGCTTTTAGAATGTATGTATAACATCTCACATTCTGCCTAGGTCTTCTCCTGCAAGCAGGAACATAAACCACGTGTAAAGTGTAAAGAGACACTGTGTCAGTCCATGGATGTCAGAGAAAAGGATTTTACGGTGAGTACAAAAAATCCTATTTTTCTTCCTGGAGAGTTGCTCCTATTAAGACAGTGAGAGGCGACTCCCATTGAAATGAATGGTTACAGGTCGCCTAGGAGTCAGATTGAAGTAGTACAGGGACCTTTTTTGAAGTCGGAGCGACTGCAGTAGTGTGCATAAGGATGGCTCCATTAACTTACATTGATTTCTTCAGCCAGCGCGACCTGAGGCAACTAGGGGCGACCTGGGGCGATTTGGAGTCGGATCCAAAGACGCCCCTGTGTGAATAGGCTTTTACTGTCTGGTTTATCAGATGAAAATTGAAGCAGAAAGCCTAAAAAGGAAACTAATACAGCCATCACATCTAGGAATTGGTAAGCTGCAATATAATAAAATGTTTGCTTTTGGGGTTAATACTGCATTAAGTATAGAACTTGGTGGAAGGTTGGCCAATTACAATGGGTAACTGGACATAGTATAAACTGCCCTGCTTGGGATAATCCTAAATTTGTTGAATGTAAAGTGATGAATTGGGATAGTTGGTGTAAATTTCAAATATGAGCACTGTTCCAATTACTACACCAAGGAGTACTCAATTTTTTTGCCATGTTACAACAGCAATATCATGTACCCTCAAATATGTGTCTCTGTTACCAGCCGTTTTATAATTCCTATAGGTCTCAAGATGGTGAATTGGGCACCCTTTAGCCACATGCCTAAATTCAGCTTGATTGCACATTGTGACTCCACAAAAGGCTTTGGCCCCTTTCACACTAGCGGACCGTATGTCCGCTTTTTCATCCGTCTGTTTACGGATGAATAAGGGACATACATTGGTCCCTATGAGATCGCGGGTGTCAGCGGATGAACATCCGCTGACACCCGATCTCCTCCGTGTCTGCAATCCCCCGATTCTGCAGACGGAGGAAAATCCTATTTTTCAATCCGACTGCAGAGCGGATCGGATGAACACGGACAGATGGTCCGTGTTCATCCGATCCCCCCATAGGGGGAGAGAGGAGATCTGACAGGGCGGTCCCTGCACTGTGTGCGGGGACCGCCCTGTCATCCGCCGGCTCAGCGGGGATCCGTCCCGTGTGAAAGGGGCCAAAATCTTAACCCCTTCACGCTTAAGGGTAAAACGAATCTAAATGCCTAAGCACAATTTTGCAACTTTGATATGTGTTAGTAAAACCGTACATATTGTGAGGGGGCTAGCTCGGCAGCGGGTATGTGTGACCCCCGGGATGGGCTCCCCACCCAAAAACAGGCCCAGCAGACGGAGGTTGTGGTTTTCAAAATCAAAAAAGGTGCGGTTTATTTTCTATTTACAGTGACAAAAACACAGCAAGGCAAAAAAAAACAAACACAAAATAAATCCTGGTCAACTTGACCTCTGACTAAACTTACAGGTTTCCTAACTAACGACTGGGATCAGCCTAGTGCTGTCCTAGTCCCTGGTTTTAAATGTCCAAGCAAAATATAGCCACACAGGCTTTCTCTCACCGCACAGGGGTTCACTCTCCCTAGACAGTCCACACAGGTCTGCTTCCAGGCATGAGCTAACATCTAATGAAGCTGGGCTTTCTTATAGAGGCCTAAATGAGCTGACAAGGTTCAGCTGGACTCATCAACTCCCTGTCTGCACGACGCCCAGCCCTCTCCCTAGAGGTATGAGTCATCAATGAGCCCACTAGTCTCAGCTGGGCTTATACAACTCTCCACCTAGCTGTATAAATCGGCGTAAAGCCTGAATCTGGGCGAAATATATCTACCCCCCTGGATGCAACCAGGTGACTTTACCTTCCTGCTGTCACATACCCCCCCCTCTTGTTTTAACCTCGGGGTTGGAACACCAGCAATCAGGCATTCATGTACTCGAGACAAAGCATCCACATTCCCCATTTGAACGCCAGGGCGATGCTTTACTGTGAAGTTGAATTCCTGGAGGGCCAGGAACCACCTATTCACTCTTCTATTTGTTTCCTTGTTTTGAGCCATCCACTTTAACGGAGCGTGATCCGTAACCATGTCAAAGTGCCTACCTAGCAGGTAGTACCGAAGGGAATCTAGAGCCCACTTCACCGCTAAACACTCCTTTTCAACGGTGGCGTAATTTACCTCATGGGACTTCAACTTCCTGCTGAGGTAAATGACTGGGTGCTCTTCCCCGTTCCAGACCTGGGACAATACTGCTCCTAACCCCACATCTGACGCATCACTTTGTACGACAAAGTCTTTAGAGAAGTCGGGTGAGTACAACACTGGCTGGCTACATAAGGCTTGTTTCAAGAATTGGAATGCTGCCTCAGCCTCGGGGGTCCATTTAATCATGACCGACCCTTTCCCCTTCGTCAGGTTGGTTAGGGGCACAGCCTTAGAAGCAAAGTGGGGAATGAATCGCCGATAATACCCAGCGATTCCCAGAAAGGCTCGTACCTGCTTCTTGCTGTTGGGACGTGGCCAACTCTGGATGGCCTCGACTTTGTTGAGTTGGGGTTTTATTACTCCCCTCCCAATGGTGTACCCAAGATATTTGGCCTCCTCCTGCCCAATGGTACACTTCTTGGGGTTAGCCGTAAACCCTGCTTCCCGAACAGAGTCCAGGACTGCTTGCACTTTTGGCAGATGTGAGGCCCAATCTGTGCTATGGACAATTACGTCATCCAGGTAAGCCGCAGCATACTTCCGATGGGGCCTCAGCATCTGGTCCATTTTCCGCTGGAATGTGGCCGGCGCATTCTGTAACCCGAACGGCATTCTTTTATATTGGAACGCCCCGTCTGGGGTTACAAATGCGGTTTTCTCTTTGGCTGACTTGGCCAGGGGGATTTGCCAATACCCTTTTGTGAGGTCAAGAGTCGTCATGTATCGGGCTGTTCCCAGCCGGTCGATCAACTCATCTATACGTGGCATGGGGTAGGTGTCAAATTTTGTAACTTTGTTCAACTGACGAAAATCGTTACAAAATCGCCAGCTCCCATCCGGTTTAGGCACCAACACAATGGGACTAGACCAATCACTTTGGGACTCCTCTATCACCCCTAAGTTCAGCATTTTCTGTACTTCCTCCCGTATTGCCTCCCGTCGGGCCTCTGGGATCCGATAGGGTTTTAACTTCACCCTTTCACCGGGCGGGGTAATAATGTCATGCTCTACCCCAGATGTTTGTCCCGGCAGCTCAGAGAATACCTCCTTGTTGCGAAGCACAAACTCCTTAACCTCCTGTTGTTGGGGTTGTGACAAGGTGGCTGCGATTCCAACCTCAGGAATCACGCAACCAGTTTGAGCTGGTGACCAAGTGTCTGCGACTAGGGACTCTCTATCCCTCCAGGCTTTCAACAGATTAACGTGATAGATCTGTTCGGGCTTTCGCCTTCCTGGTTGTCTGACCTTGTAATTCACTTCGCTCACTTTTTCCATTATCTCGTAGGGGCCTTGCCATTTGGCAAGGAATTTACTTTCAACCGTAGGGACAAGTACCAATATCCTATCCCCCGGGGAAAAGGTACGGGTCTTTGCTCCACGGTTGTACACTCTCTGCTGTGCCAACTGCGCTTGGGCCAAATGTTCCTTCACGATGGGCATTACCTGTGCAATTCGATCTTGCATCAGGGCGACATGCTCAATCACACTCCTGTGGGGAGAACTCTCACTTTCCCAAGTTTCCTTGGCAATATCCAACAGCCCTCTTGGGTGTCTCCCATACAGTAACTCAAAGGGGGAGAATCCCGTAGAGGATTGGGGCACCTCCCTAATAGCAAACATCAAATAAGGAAGTAGACAGTCCCAATCCTTTCCATCCCTATCCACCACTTTCTTCAACATTTGTTTTAGGGTTTTGTTGAATCTTTCAACCAGCCCATCGGTTTGGGGGTGATACACAGATGTACGTAATTGCGTCACTTTGAACAATTTACACAGCTCCTTCATAACCCGGGACATAAAGGGTGTACCTTGGTCCGTAAGCAGTTCTTTACAAATACCCACCCGGCTAAAAACAAGAGATAGCTCTTTGGCTATGGTTTTGGCCGAGGTATTTCTGAGAGGGATCGCTTCTGGATAACGGGTGGCATAGTCCATTATAACCAATATGTACTGGTGCCCCCTAGCGGACTTGATTATAGGACCTACCAAATCCATTGCGATTCTCTCAAACGGGACCTCAATGATGGGTAGAGGGACCAGCGGGCTACGGAAGTGTGGCATCGGGGCCGACCTCTGACACACAGGGCAGGAGGAACAATAATTTTCTATGTCCTTCATCACCCCAGGCCAATAGAATCTCTGTAATACCCTCTCTCGGGTTTTCTCTGTCCCCAGATGACCTCCAAGAATGTGCCCATGGGCCAACTCCAACACCAACTTCCTGTAAGGTTTGGGCACCACCAGCTGCTCAACGGTTTCTTCTGCCCTTTTTGCCACCCGATACAGTAGGTCCTTCTCTACGCTGAAGTATGGGTAAGTGCAGGTATTATCTGGGTTCACTAACTCGCCATCTATTTTCACTACGTTTTCCCGTGCCTTTATTAGGGCGGGGTCTTTCAACTGTTCTGTGGCAAAGTTTTCCCTGTGAACCTCAAGATCAGAAAACTCCACAGACGGTAGGTTTTCGTCTGAGGAGGTGGGCTCCTCTCCAGTTTCTTGAGTCTCCCCTGCCAATACTGACAAGGGAAATTCGGGAGAGTCCTCACCACTCTCAGAGGAGTTCTGGCTATCATATTCCTGGTACATAGGGGCACCAGTGGGGGGCTCATGATCATCCCACAGTTCCCAGAACTTCGGAAAATCCCTTCCCACAATGGCGTCATGCGGTAACTGAGACACTAAGCCCACTGGATGAGAAAGGGTACCTTTGGGGGTCTCGAAACACACTGTAGTCACTGGATACTCTCGGGTGTCCCCATGCACACAAATAACGGCTACCTTGCTATTCCCAGAGACCTCTGTTTTAACTAACTCAGCCTTTATCAGGGTCACAAGGCTACCTGAATCCAGCAATACCACAACATTTCTACCATTAATACACATTTTGCATAAATGTTTCTCAGTTCCCCGAATGGCAGTGCATGCGACTGTCGCACACAGCGACTGACGTCTGCCCGTCAGAAAGTCACACTGCATGGGTTCCTCCAAAACCGGGCAATTTGCTGCAATATGTCCCGCTTGCCGGCAGCGGTAGCAAATGATCCTTCTTGCCGCCTCTTGAGCCGCTGATTTCCCAGGCTGTTCTCGCCAAACTTGGGGTAGAGCTCCCACCCTCTCACTCTCTCCACCCTTACCCCTTGGAATCATCTTATCCGCCCCTGGGGATGGTCTGGTCTTAGGGTGGAAAGTCCGAGTGTCTCTGGAAGAGGCCGTCAGGTTCTCTGTAGCCAAGTATTTCTCCACACGGTCCACAAGACCATCGGCCGTCTCTGGGTCTCCATGGCTTACCCACTTTTGGATGGCAGTAGGAAGAGCTCTCAAAAACCGATCCATTACAACACGTTCCACAATCTTTGGTGCGGACAAAGTCTCTGGCTGTAGCCACTTTCTGCTCAGGTGAATGAGATCATACATTTGAGACCTGGGGGGTTTTCCAAGCTGGAAAGTCCAGTTATGCACACGCTGAGCCCGGACAGCCAGGGTGACACCCAGCCTTGCCAATATTTCAGCTTTTAGCATCACATAGTCTTTTGCTTGGTCAGGCTCTAGGTCATAGTAAGCCTTCTGCGATTCACCAGTTAACAGAGGAGCCACCAGTCCAGCCCACTGCTCCTCAGGCCACTTTTCTCTTTCAGCGGTCCTTTCAAATGTGGTCAAAAATACCTCTGGATCATCCTCTCCAGTCATTTTTGTCAATAAACGACTCACCCCAAAGGACGCGGTATTAGTGGGACGGCTTTCCTCACCGGTCTGCGGACGTTGCTGCATTACTGCTTCCATCTGTTGTTGTAGTCTCTGCTCTTGCTTCTGCAACAGGTCTATGAAGCGGGCCTCAGATTGCTGTTGGGCTTGTTGCTGAGCCTCCAGACTCTGTTGTAAAGTTGCAAGGCTCTGTTGATGAGCTTGCTGCTGGGCTGCAAGGCTCCTTTGCAAACCTGCATTTGTCTGCTGTTGATTGGCATTTGCTAGAGCCAGCTGTTTCAGTATCTCCTCCATGCTGGCTTAAAAAAAACTGCCACTGGTTCTCCACCAACTGTGAGGGGGCTAGCTCGGCAGCGGGTATGTGTGACCCCCGGGATGGGCTCCCCACCCAAAAACAGGCCCAGCAGACGGAGGTTGTGGTTTTCAAAATCAAAAAAGGTGCGGTTTATTTTCTATTTACAGTGACAAAAACACAGCAAGGCAAAAAAAAACAAACACAAAATAAATCCTGGTCAACTTGACCTCTGACTAAACTTACAGGTTTCCTAACTAACGACTGGGATCAGCCTAGTGCTGTCCTAGTCCCTGGTTTTAAATGTCCAAGCAAAATATAGCCACACAGGCTTTCTCTCACCGCACAGGGGTTCACTCTCCCTAGACAGTCCACACAGGTCTGCTTCCAGGCATGAGCTAACATCTAATGAAGCTGGGCTTTCTTATAGAGGCCTAAATGAGCTGACAAGGTTCAGCTGGACTCATCAACTCCCTGTCTGCACGACGCCCAGCCCTCTCCCTAGAGGTATGAGTCATCAATGAGCCCACTAGTCTCAGCTGGGCTTATACAACTCTCCACCTAGCTGTATAAATCGGCGTAAAGCCTGAATCTGGGCGAAATATATCTACCCCCCTGGATGCAACCAGGTGACTTTACCTTCCTGCTGTCACAATATCATCACAGCTACTTTGTGCATCCAGGTGGATTATATCTTGTTTTTTTTCAGGACAAATTGGGCTTTCATTTGATAGTAAATTTTTGTTTTTATTTTTATTTTATTTATTTATATCACAAGAAAATTGTCCCAAAATAGTAAAAAAAATAATTTTGGGGGAAAAACTTCCTGTAGATTTCTTGTTAAAGTGGTTGTAAACCCACTTTTTCAACTTGCACCTACAGGTAAGCCTAGATTAAGGCTTACCTGTAGGTGCAAGAAATATCTCCTAAACCTACACGGTTTAGGAGATATTTACTAAAATGTCAAGCGCCGCTATCTGCGGCGCATGCGCGCCGTAGACAACGGCGCATTTATGGGGTTAATCCCATTCACATACTCGGCTACTTCCCAGCAATCGCTGGGCGTAGCCGAGTGGGACGCCTCCCGCGCGCATGCGCAGAGTGACGTCTCCGCCGCTCCGGCCAATCACAGCGCCGGAGCGGCGCTGTGATTGGCTGGTGCGGCGATACCCGGAAGTAACATTCCGGCTATCGCCGCAGTGATGTCTGCGGCTGGACAGAGGGACGAGGGCGGCTTCGGGGGCCCCGATCTAAGGTAAGTGGAACATAATGAGCTATTATGCTAGTCATAATAGCTCATTATGCCTTTCTCTTGCAGGTGGGCCAAAAAAAAAAAAAGTGGGTTTACAACCACTTTAATACCATAACTTGCCACCAAAGAACAACCCAAAATAAATTCTCCTGCTCCTGATGATCGCGGCGATACCACATATGTGTATGTTGTTTGTACCCATAGTACTGCCCAGAAGCAATAGTGCACATTTTGCTTTTTTTATTTTGTCCTACCTAAAACACACTGACACTGATGCTAATTAAAAAAAAAAAAACTTGACCTATGACCCTGACCTTAAACCATACACTAATCTAGATCGAACCTTGATCTAGGTATTTTTTCTTTATTTTTGTTTTGTTTTACACACACTTCTTTATTTTTTTATCTCTCTGCAAGGAGAGAGAAGACAGGGTTTCACAGGGAATGATCAATGTGGTAGTCAATTAGAGGCTACCACAGCGATCAGGTGACCTGGAATCGGGCATTCGATTGTACAGTGGCTTGAAAAAGTATTCATACCTCTTGAAATTTTTCACATTTTGTCATGTTACAACCAAAAACGTAAATGTATTTTATTGGGATTTTATGTGATAGACCAGGGGTACTGAATTAAAATTCGCGGAGGTCCACTTAGTAAAATCTTCTTCCAGCAGAGGTCCGAATCACATGTTTGTGATAGGACTCAGATCCTTTACATCGCAGCACCCTCTCCTCCTAGGTGTTCTCATCTCTGCAGCTAGGGAACGCAGGCAAAATTGCACATGTTCCGAACCCACAGAGAAACACGCCAGATTTTAGCACATGCGTGCGCCAAACCACATGGTCCTGCAGCAACATGCAGCTTGGTGGTGCGCAATTTAAAAAAATGGCCAGGGACTTGTTTCCCTGCATTTCTCATGGGTAGTGCAACCCATTAAAATGAATAGGCTGACCTACCGGTGACATGCGCAAGCAAATGCGCATGCACAGATCTGAACTGAGCCCCATATCACAATCCCATCCTTGCATCAGTTCCACAGTGTCTACTGAACATTAAAGTTCCCTTCTCTTCACACCAAGATCCCCCTTCACAGTAGTGTTCTTATACCCCCTTGACATCAACACCCTCCAACAGTACTGTTCTCAGCATCCGCATTACTGTCCTCAGCCATCCATTACAGTACTCATATCCCCCATCTTGTCCTCATCTCCCATTATAGTCGTCAGCTTCCCCACATTGTCTTCAGCTCCCCACATTACTATCTTCAGCTGCCCCACATAATTGTCCTCAGCTCCCCCACATTATTGTCCTTAGTCCCCCCCACATTACAGTCCTAAACCCCCATTTCAGTTCTTAGCCCCCACCCATTACTGTTCTCAAACCCCCATTCCAGTACTCAGATCCCCTTATTACTGTCCTCAGCTCCCCTCTTTACAGTACTCAGCCCCCCTCCCAACATTACAGTGATTAGCCCCCCCACATTACAGTACTCAGTCCCCACACACATTTCAGTACTTGGCTCCCCCCCCACATTACGGTACTCAGCCCCCACACACATTACAGTACTTAGCCCCCACACACATTACAGTATTCAGCCACCCCCCCCCCACGTTACAGTACTCAGCCCCCCACACACACGTTACAGTACTCAGCCCCCACACACATGTTACAGTACTCAGCCCCCCACACACATGTTACCGTACTCAGCCCCCCCCCACATTACAGAATTCAGTCCCCCACACACACATTACAGTACTCAGTCCCCACACACATTTCAGTACTTGGCTCCCCCCCACATTACAGTACTCAGCCCCCACACACATTACAGTACTTAGCCCCCACACACATTACAGTACTCAGCCACCCCCCCCACATTACAGTACTCAGCCACCCGCCCCACATTACAGTACTCAGCTACCCCCCACATTACAGTACTCAGACCACCCACATTACAGTACTCAGCCCCCACACACGTTACAGTACTCAGCCCCCCACACACATGTTACAGTACTCAGCCCCCCCCACATTACAGAATTCAGTCCCCCACACACATTACAGTACTCAGCCCCCAACATTACAGTACTCAGCCCCCCACACACCTTACAGTACTCAGTCCTCAACTCGCAGCTGAAATTACCTATTTTCATTACGTCAGTCCTTTTCAGTATAGGTCTTTTTCACACACTTTGTGACTCAATCATTTTATCTGGTGTGTCTAAATGCTATACTTGTTGGTCAGCCAATCACGCCGGGCTCTTTCTTTGCATCACTTTTGGGTGGAGCATACGATGAACCCTCAAAAATCAGGTTGGCAAGTGAGGGTGGAAATTTAGCCACCATTGCTGCTCCGCACCTCTGGAGAAAATATTCCCCATTAAACATAAAATAATTATGTGTCAAAAAAAACTCCAATACAAACAAACCTGAAAAGTAAGATTAGTGTGATGTTCTAGTTAAAAACCCCCTGCTTTAATTACCAATCCATGTGGAATTGACGAATACAGGCTGGATACATCGCAGGGAATCCACATAGCATGCACATCCCACTGTATATAACGTACAATATTCAAAAGGTGATTAGTATCCTTCAAGTGGCTGGGGAGTGTGTTAACTAAAGGTTACAAGATCCCATCCAGCCATTGGCCAAGTCTCTCATTGAAAGAGCTAATCCCAGAGTTAATGGGTCTCCCCTGTAATGGATCTAACCCTTTGTGGGTTTTGGGAAGATGATGAAAAATTTTCATCACAGGATGTTCTATTCCTTAGTGGGATCACTTTTACGTTTTATATAAGTATGAACATCAGACAACTGTCTATCCACTTCTTTTTTTATAAATGTCTGCCTCCAAAACAACTACCAACCCACCCATGCATGAATTTCTTATAATGGAAGTGTTATCTTCAAGATTTTTAAGAGCTTCTCTCTCACTTCTAGATAGATTATCCTGTGCAATGCTTGAGCTAGCTGATCGACCAGATGCCAGCACAGTGAGATCTCTCTACCAATTTCTGAAATTTGTCCATCTCAGGACATCGAGCTTTGACAGGGTAAAAGTCAAACCGTATTTTGAAAGGTTTAATGGAATCAAGATTACGATCAATATTGATTTTGGAAACGGCGTCCCCTCCCAAGAAAGATTTTCCAATTCACCCAGGGCGCAGCATTCCCTAAAACTTTGTTGTAAATGGACACTGTCTATTTCATACTCTGTAGGTGTCACAACCATATCACATTGGCAATCTACATCTACATTAAAGTAATGTTTCTTTATTGCTAAATTTCTAATGAACTTTTTAATGTCAACAATGGTATCAAAAATGTTTCAATGGACAAAAGTTCTGGCCCTTGGAAAGTAAGGAAGTCTCTTCAATGGTTAATACTCTGCTAGAGAGATTTAACACGTTGTGGGTACCTGTGAAGTCCTGCAATTCTGGGTGCGAAGAGGATATCGATTGCCGCCTCCATTTGCTCCCTCGTTTTTGTCCTCTTCTCGTTTTCTTGTACCCCAATTGCGGGGCCTCCTGTATGATTTCTGTCCCCCGTTTTTTGAAGGAATGGGGGTGCTGACACCATCCTTTTGTCTGGATCTAGATTACTGTGCAGATGAATGGTCAGAATCTGTAGTCACTATAGAATCCTCCATATATTTTGCCTCAGTATCCGAGAAACTGACATGTTTTCAAGATGGCTGGCCCCAAAATCGTTTGCGCTTCCACACCTATACTGTGTTAGTGTCATAATCCTTTTTGTCTCTAAGAAGTTTATCCTTTTTGGTTTTGATAATACCTTTTTCCAGACGATCCAATCTTTCATTAGGTAAATTGTCCAGGTCAGCAAACTCAGCCATACATTGTAGAGGCTTGATTTCCTTTTGTAAATGCAAGATATAATTTTGTAATTCTTCAATTTTATTATTTTTGGACGAGATAATGATATTCATGAGTGCAATGGAACAGGTCTTTTTTAGTTCATTATCATGAAGTTCAAATGTAGGGAACTTCTTTATGTGTAAACCCCTAGAAATTTACTGTTCCAAAGTAACATATTCAGACAAGGTGCTGGAATCCCAGTAGGCTCTGATCTCTTTATTCATGGATTTTTCCAACTTCCTGAACAATAACCTAATTGAGCCCATGTTGCCTTCCGAATTACTTTTCAAAGTGTCCCAAGCATTGGCTCGATATGGATTCTCAGTTGATGGTCTGAAAGTACAGCTGATGTCCTTGGTTCCTTGGCTTTCTGACATATTTAGACAATATAAAGACTTGAATGGCAAATCCGTGTCGAGCAGGTGTCAGATGAGTATACAAAGTCCAGAAAGAGTGTAATACCGCTCAGACTGTAGATAAGAAATTCCTCATGGGTGCTGGCCCTGGCTCACCACCGTCAATAATAGTTGAAGAGAAGAGAAAAATTGGTAGCACACAATAAAAGGAACAGCTTCTATAGAATGATTTCTTTATTGACCGATTGCCGAAGGACATTACAGGAATATTTGTAGACGCGTTTCACACGGGTAACTCAAACTTGTTCACAACAAAAATATAGCCCCAAACCTGAGCTATTTAAATGCTCCACCCAAAAGTGATGCAAAGAAAGAGCCTGGCTTGATTGGCTTAAAATGTGTAATATCCCATTCGAAGTTTAAGCCATACGCATGGGCGTCCGCTCCATAGGGCAAGGGAGGGCGTTTGCCCCCCCTGAAATCCAGTGGCGTGATTCTCGGGGAGGAAAACAGCGGCAGGGGGAGATATACAGACAGCCCGTAGCTCTCCTCTCCCTGTCACGGCGCTGCTGCCGAGTTCTCTGGTAAATGGAGCAGCGGTGCTGTGACAGGGAGAGGAGAGCTGCGGGCTGTCTGTATATCTCCCCCGATCGCCCCCTCCCCCTTTTTTGTCAGCTGAAGCTAAAAGAGAGAGAGAGCGGCTCTAATTGGATTCGCCGTGCCGCCGCCCCACTTCCTCCCCGCTCTTTTCCTCCCCATGATTGGCCACAGCAGAGGGGACTGGGGGCATCATGGGAAATGTAGTCCCTGAAGAGTGGCGGCCCCAGCGTGTCCACAGACACCATGCTACAGCCACCAGCATGCAAGCACTCTGCTGGGGGGGGTGGTTTACAAGAGGAGAAAAGAGAATACTGTGCTGGGGGAAGCCAGAGAGGGAGCCACGCTGTACCGCACCACCATAGAGCCACGCTGTACCCGCACCACCAGAGAGCCACGCTGTACCCGCACCACCAGAGAGCCACGCTGTACCCGCACCACCAGAGAAGGAGCCACGCTGTACCCGCACCACCAGAGAGGGAGCCACGCTGTACCCGCACCACCAGAGAGGGAGCCACGCTGTACCCGCACCACCAGAGAGGGAGCCACGCTGTACCCGCACCACCAGAGAGGGAGCCACGCTGTACCCGCACCACCAGAGAGGGAGAAAGACCGAGCCACTGCCAGGGTACAGGCATGCTACACTACTGACTAGAGTCACCCCGGGCAACCCAGAGTGAGGGAACGTCCAGCCAGAGGGATCACTGTTGCGGTTTCACCAGGTCTGGTAAGAGGGCCTGTTGGCCAATATCCATTACTGTTCCTAGGGACTGAGCCATTAGGAAGTGTCTAACCTGATATCCTCCCATCTATGCTGAGGGCAATTATTGCAGAAAATTACACCAAATGCTGGGAGTTTTTAGTGCGGAAACTGACACCAGTGCTAAGGGTCATTATTATGTACACTGTCTGGTACAGATGCTGAAGTTTTTATTCTAGAAATCTGCACCGATGTGGGGGGTTATTATTGTTGCTACTGACACAAATGCTGGCGATTTTTATTGCGGAAACTGACAGCAAAGCTGGGGATTGTTATTGCAGAAACTGGCACTGATCCTGGGGGATGTTATTTCCTTGGGGGGGGGGGGGACTCCATTTTTTATGATATTGTTATTCAAAGTTGCTAGTTGCTTGATAGTTGCATCAGGTTTCTCAAACCTTTGCATGCCTGTGCTTTATGTGATAATGACTAAGCCCCTCCCCTTAATTGTCAAAAAGGGACCGAGCATGGATGACCTTAAAATAATGCCCCCCCCCCCTGAAAAAGTTCAGCGGATGCCCATGGCCATACGGTATACAAGTTTTAACCACTTCAGCCCCGGACCATTTGGGTGGTCAAGGACCAGGCCACTTTTTGCGATTCGGCACTGCGTCGCTTTAACTGACAATTGCGCGGACGTGCGACATGGCTCTCAAACAAAATTAACGTCCTTTTTTTCCCACAAATAGAGCTTTCTTTTGGTGGTATTTGATCACCTCTGCAGTTTTTATTTTTTGCGCTATAAACAAAAAATAGAGCGACAATTTAGATTTTTTTTAAATATTTTTTACTTTTTGCTATAATAAATATCCCCAAAAAATATATATATATTTTTTCCTCGGTTTAGGCTGATACGTATTCTTCTACATATTTTTGTTTTAAAAAAGCGCAATAAGCGTTTATTGATTGGTTTGCGCAAAAGTTATAGCGTTTACTAAATAGGGTATAGTTTTATGGCATTTTTATAAAAAAAAAAATTTTGTTACTAGTAATGGCGGCGATCAGTGATTTTTTTCGTGACTGCGACATTATGGCGGACACATTGGACACTTTTGACACATTTTTGGGACCATTGTCATTTTCACAGCGATCAGTGCTATAAAAATGCACTGGTTACTGTGAAAATGACACTGGCAGTGAAGGGGTTAACCACTATGTGGCGCTGTAGGGGTTTAGTGTTCCCTGCATAGTGTTTCTTACTGTAGGGGGGATGGGCTCTGTGTCACATGACACTGATCTCCGCTCCGAGTACACGGAGCTGAGATCGGTGTCATTGTCACTAGTCAGAGCAGGGAGATGCTTGTTTACACAAGCATCTCCCCGCTCTATACCTCCATGAGACGTTCGCGGCGATCGAGTCCGCGGGACCCGTGGTCCGACTCACAGCAAGCATTTAAAGGGCCACGTACAGGTACGTGATTATGCCTGTCCGTGCCATTCTGCCGATGTGTACAGTGGGCGGTTGGCAAGTGGTTAAAAAGAAAGATCCAAAAAACTCTCATTTGCACAGAGATCTGAAAGCATCCCCTCCACTTTTGAGCAGACTAACTTTCTCAAGAATCTGTACTGCTACTGCTGAGGTATCACCATTATGATATTGGTTAAAATGACTAACAACATTGGTGGAATGATTTTTCTCAATACTGGATAAATGCTCAGTAAATCTATCCCTGAGACGCCTAATTATACGTCCAATAATATACTGTCCATAACAGAGTGTGCATGTAATGATATATACAAAATGTTTGTGTTGTAATAATAGAATGACCGCAGTCTCTGTTCTTTCATAGTAGAATAAGAACGCACAACCTCCCCTTTAATAATATGTTTGCAACAAGGACATTTGGATACACTGCAGCTGAAATTACCTACCAGGATTTTTATTATGCAAGTCCTTTTCAGTATAGGTCTTGTTGTGTTACACTATGTGATTATTCTTGCTCTGTGTCTTTAAGATCTGTCCCCTTCTTTCTAGCTGAACTCTCTCTCTCACCGTAGTTCTTTATATATCTCCTCCACTTCCTGATTCTGGTCATTACTCCTGTATTTCTTCCATGCTAAACATCTTACATGTGGCTTACAACTGCAACGTTTTTCTACCTATGAATATCCATCATTAAACGGAACATTCGAAAGGATTCATTGTCTGTCGTCCTAACTGTGAGTTTATTCATTGAGTTAAACTGCCTGTATCGATGCAAGGGATGAATATCAAACCAGCTTGAGTAAGGCCTACTTAAACCTGGAGATGAACTTTATCGCTTTGTAGTTGAGACACAGTAGAAAAACGGAGTTTCACAGCCTAATTACAAGATTTCTGCATGTCAGTACTGAAACAGACAAGATTTACTGCCCTCATAGCAAGACAGAAGGGACATGGCAGCCTTATAGCCTGAGACAATCTGCACAGTGTCATATTTCAGCACACAGATCCTGCCTGCTTTCACAGTCAGTCTGCTATCATGAGTGACCAAGCTTCTGCATGTGAACTCACATCTACCTCCCCACAAGTTCCTGAAGAAACTGAGTTACCCAAACGCTCAGTTAAACCCACTTGGAAAGTAATGGAGAATTATGAAGCTTCAAGGACTGAGTTGTCAAATAGCTTGGAATTAGTCTGGGAGAAAATCCTTGCTGAAGCCAATACAGTGTCTGTTGAACGTGAACTACTGACACTAGAGGGCGCCATTAAACAACTTTCTGCCTCATATGAGCTTTATCAGCTTACCAGCATCAAATTCACTAATGTCTTACAAAACATGAAGTCAGAAAATGCGATGATGCAATTAAAGTGCGTCAATGCTCTCAATATTGAAAGAGACAGTTTTATCCAGCAAACCAGATTAAAGGCAGAAGCAAAAATAAAGCTGTTACAGGACACTGCATCTCACAGATCTGTTTCCACCAGACGTTCTAAAAACTCGTCAAGATCCCATAGTTCAAGATACTCAACAATCAGTGAGCGACTTATTAATGCCCGCGCTGAAGTGGAAGCCAGCAAAGTGCAGGTGGCATATGCAGAAAAAAGAGCAGAGTTGGAAGCGCAGTCAGCACGTCAAAGAGCAGAGTTGGAAGCGCAGTCAGCACGTCAAAGAGCAGAGTCGGAAGCGCAGTCAGCGCGTCAAAGAGCAGAGTTGGAAGCTCAGAGAGCAGAGTCGGAAGCTCAGTCAGCCCGTCAAAGAGCAACAATGGAAACCTTAAATGAACAGTGTAAACATGACGCAGCTATGGCAAAGCTAAGGGTCCTACAGCAAGCTATCAGTGCAGATGAAGGTGCAAGTGAGAAAGACAGCATTAACCTAAACATAGCAGATATGGAAGACCCCCTCAAACGCACTAAAGACTATGTCCTAAGCCACTGCAGTGCACACTCCATTGTCTCCAATGCTCCCGACTACATAGAGACTCCTTCACAGCTTCAAGTTAAAGAGGTTCCAGCAACTTCCTGCACTCAAAATCACTCCACTGCATTTCCTACCTGTCTACCTTGCCTGCCTTCATACGTCACATAGCATCAGCGCAAGCTTCAAGCTTCAAGCAAGTCATCAATCTCCAGTCATCGGTACAGCCTTGAATCAACGTACCATTGGAACAACTGACTTCAAGCAAGCAACTCACCTGGATGCATCTGCTGCACCATATTTCCCTGTGTCCTTTAACAACAATGTCAAAGATAACGCAATCAGCACCATACAGCCAACAGCATCTCACATAAAGGCAGAGACAACTGAGACAGAAGAGTTTGTGAGGTACATGCTTCGCAGAGAGCTCACAAAGACTGGTCTTACAAGTTTTGATGACCAACCTGAGAACTACAGAAGTTGGAAATGTGCCTTCAGAACTACAATCAGCAATATTGGCATTACAGCTGATCAAGAATTGAATCTGCTGATCAAATGGCTTGGTCCTCTATCTGCTGCACGTGTTAAGCCATTAAGATCGGTTTTCATGGACAATCCTACTGCAGGCCTCACAGCTGCATGGGAGCGACTAGAGCAAAGTTATGGCAGTCCAGAAGCTATAGAAAATGCTTTGTTCATGCATCTGGAAACTTTCCCAAAGATATCCGGTAAGGACAACAAGGAGTTCCAGAGACTGAGTGACCTTCTCCTTGAGCTTCAGCTAGCCAAGACAGACCCAAAACTACCTGGACTCAGTTACCTTGACACTCCAAGAGGGGTAAACCCAATTGTCTCCAAGCTCCCGTATGGTTTGCAAGAGAAATGGACTGCACTAGGGTCATCATACAAAAGAGAGAACAAGGTTTCCTTCCCTCCATTCTCTTTCTTCTGTGAATTCATCAGGAAAATTGCAGAGACCAAGAACGATCCAAGTTCTACGGTGAGTACAGCCTCTTCTCACCCTTTCCTAAGAGTACCAGTCTTCAGGGCAACTATAGAAACCATAGAGGCCCAGTGTCCGTGAAAAAGACTGACATCCTTCCCACTCCTACCACAGTTCTGGCCACAAACAAACAGAGTAGGAAGATTGAAAACCCTAACAGAGAGTGTCCCATACACAAGAAGCCACACCCCCTCAATAAATGTATCGGCTTTAGAAAAAAGCCTCTGGAAGAGCGCAAGGAGCTTTTAAAGACATTTAGGGTATGTTTCAGGTGCTGTGCTTCTACAGAACATTTTGCAAGGGACTGTAATGTGTCCATCAAGTGCATAGAGTGTGGCTCTGAAGAACATGTGCAAGCCCTCCATCCTCTTGAGCCCAGCTCTGCACAACCTGCCAACGCTCCTCCCAGGTTAACGCATGGCGGGGAGAATACAGACCAAGTGCCTAATTCTACCATCATTTCTTCATCCTGCACTGAAGTTTGTGGAGAAGACCGCTGTGGTAAGTCCTGTACTAAGATATGCTTGGTGAACATATACCACAAGGATCAACCAGAAAAGACTCTAAAGGCATATGCTATCTTAGACGATCAGAGCAATCGATCACTTGCAAAATCGGAATTGTTCAATCTATTTGAAATAAAAGGCGAAGCTCATCCTTACACCTTGGGTACCTGTAGTGGAACTATAGAGGTTTCTGGAAGAAGGGCTCATGGACTCATGGTATCTTCTCTCAAAGGTAACTTACAATTACCCTTACCTACACTTGTTGAGTGCAATCAGATACCTGCTAACAGGGAAGAAATCCCTACTCCAGCTGCTGCTTTCCATCACCCTCACCTCAAGGTAATAGCAAATGAGATACCGCCGCTTGACAAAGATGCTCAGATCCTTCTTCTGTTAGGAAGAGACATTCTAAGAGTTCACAAGGTACACAGACAAGTCAGTGGACCCCCAGATACCCCATTTGCCCAGCGCACGGATTTAGGGTGGGTCATCATAGGCAATGTCTGCATAGGCAAAATGAAAAGACCTACCAACATTTCGTCATTCAAGACAAATGTTCTGCCAAATGGCCGAAACACTTACTTTGAGCCATGCCCACATCACTACTGGGTGAAAGAGAAGATAGCCAGCCACGAATGGCAACATGGTATCTCAGGTGACACAAGCCCTTTCACCTGCCATGATGGTGACTTCGGCTCTACAGTGTTTAATGCAACCAGTGAAGATGACATACTGGCTCCTTCAATGGAAGACAAAGAATCCATCAAGGTAATGGACAATGAGTTCTTTCAAGATGACTCCAATAACTGGGTAGCACCCCTACCCTTTCGTCTTCCAAGAGAGAGATTGCCCAACAACTTACAGCAGGCCATCAGTAGATTCTCCTCCTTAAAGCGAAACTTAAGCAGGAAACCAGAGATGCAAAAGCACTTTGTGGACTTTATGCAAAATGTATTTGACAGAGATCATGCAGAGCCTGCTCTCCCACTAAAGGAGGGAGAAGAATGCTGGTACCTTCCATCCTTTGGCGTGTATCACCCACGCAAACCAGACCAAATCAGAGTTGTCTTTGATTCCAGTGCTCAGCACGAAGGTGTTTCTCTTAACAACATGCTCCTTACTGGACCCAACTTGAACAACAGTCTAATAGGAGTCTTGATTCGTTTCAGACAAGAGCCTGTAGCAGTAATGGCCGACATTCAACAGATGTTTCACTGCTTCATCGTCAGAGAAGACAACAGAAACTACCTCAGGTTTCTATGGCACAAGGACAATGACCTCAACAAGGAAGTTATAGATTATCGCATGAAGGTACATGTCTTCGGTAACAGTCCTTCCCCAGCAGTGGCAACTTATGGGCTAAGGAGAACAGCTCAGACTGGTGAAGTTGAATATGGATCTGATGCCCGTCAATTTGTTGAAAGAAACTTCTACGTTGACGACGCACTTAAGTCCTTTCCAACTGCTAAAGAAGCAATTGATCTTCTCACCAGAACAAAGGAGATGCTGTCTGTAGCAAACCTTAGACTACACAAGATTATATCCAACAGCCAGGAACTTATGAATGCCTTTCACTCTGAGGACTATGCCACTAGTCTAAAAAACCTTGACTTAGGTACAGATGTGCCTCCTGTACAGCGAAGTCTGGGTTTGTTGTGGAACATCAAGCAAGACAAATTCACCTTCCAAGTGTCAACTTGTGACAAACCCTTCACTAAGAGAGGAGTCCTGTCCGTGGTGAATAGCATCTATGACCCACTGGGTTTCCTTGCTCCAGTTACCATTCAAGGTAAGATTTTACTAAGACAGTTGTCTACTGAGAACATAGACTGGGATACTCCCTTGCCTAGTGAGAATCAACACAAGTGGGAAAGGTGGAGATACTCTTTGAAGTTACTAGAAAAACTTCAGATTCCCCGTTGCTATGTTCCAGGTTCCACTTCAACTGCTAACCGGAGAGAGATTCATATTTTCTCTGATGCATCAGTTGAAGCTATTGCTGCAGTAGCCTATTTGAAGACCTCTGAACTGAATGGAGAAT
Organism: Rana muscosa; assembly: GCA_029206835.1. Classification (NCBI taxonomy): domain Eukaryota; kingdom Metazoa; phylum Chordata; class Amphibia; order Anura; family Ranidae; genus Rana; species Rana muscosa. Next base: position 678,971,221 of record CM055118.1, on the reverse strand, counting down.
CACACTGTAGTTTTGTCCTAGGCAAGGTAAAACTCACTCCCAAGCCTGCACATACCATACCAAGACTTGAACTTTGTGCAGCCGTGCTAGCAGTAGAAATTGCAGAGGTCATACGAAGTGAAATGGACACTAAAATTGATTCTTTCACCTTCTATACAGACAGTAAGGTAGTACTTGGTTACATAAACAACCAAACAAAACAATTTTATGTGTTCGTCAGCAACAGGGTTGAACGTATCAAGAGATTCTCTCTACCAAGTCAATGGCATCACGTTCCCACTGAACTCAACCCAGCTGACTGCGGGACCAGAGCCGTGTCACCTGCTGCTCTTCAGGACAGCTTATGGCTGTCACCTCCAAGGTTTCTGTGTGAGGACTCCCACTCACCCACTATCGACACCACCTATGGACTAGTAAGCCCTGAAGATGATAAGGAAATAAGAACTGTGAACACCTCACTCCACACTTCTGTAAGTACAAAACAGAAGCTGCGGTCACACCATTACGAGCATCAATGGAAGCAGGTGCAGCATCTAGCCAATGTGTTCTGGCATCGCTGGAAGAAAAAGTATCTTCACCACCTTCAAGGTCGTAACAAATGGCAAGCATCTAAGCCGAATCTTAAGGTTGGAGACCTCATCCTTCTAAAAGACAAGAATGAGTGGCCTATGGGTCTTATTACTAAAAGTTATGCCCAGCGACGATAACAAAGTCCGGAAGGTAGAAGTCAAGGTAACCAAGGGAGGATCGACACAAACCTTTAGTCGACCAATTACAGAGTTAGTACTCCTTTTGCCAGGTGAGTGACTTGTGCAAGGACTAGCCATGCTGTTGGCACGGCGGGGAGTACATTGCTGCCATCTACAGGTTCTACTCAGAACTTTGGAATTATTTGAAGACATCATACTGTGACTTTATGTTCTTCATCCTGTTGAACTTACGTTTATTATTTGCTTGTTGCATGTTTTTCATTACAGTTTCCAGGACATTCGTCAGTATTGGACTTTTTGAAAATATATATTTTAGTTTAAGGTTATGAAATCTAAAGATTTCAGACGGGGAGTGTTGTGTTACACTATGTGATTATTCTTGCTCTGTGTCTTTAAGATCTGTCCCCTTCTTTCTAGCTGAACTCTCTCTCTCACCGTAGTTCTTTATATATCTCCTCCACTTCCTGATTCTGGTCATTACTCCTGTATTTCTTCCATGCTAAACATCTTACATGTGGCTTACAACTGCAACGTTTTTCTACCTATGAATATCCATCATTAAACGGAACATTCGAAAGGATTCATCGTCTGTCGTCCTAACTGTGAGTTTATTCATTGAGTTAAACTGCCTGTATCGATGCAAGGGATGAATATCAAACCAGCTTGAGTAAGGCCTACTTAAACCTGGAGATGAACTTTATCGCTTTGTAGTTGAGACAGAACAGGTCTTTTTCACACACTTTGTGACTCAATGATTTTATCTGGTGTGTCTAATTGCTATATATGTTGGTCAGCCAATTAAGCCGGGCTCTTTCTTTGCATCACTTTTGTGTGGAGTATTTAAAATAGCTCAGGTTTGGGGCTATATTTTTGCTGGGAACAAGCACGAGTTAACCGTGTGAAACGTGTCTACAAATACTCCTGTAATGTCCTTTGGCACTCGGTCAATAAAGAAATCATTTTTCAGAAGCTGTTCCTTTAAGACCCCTTTCACACCGTGCCGCCCCGAGGGTCGTGAAATTTGAAAATTCAGAAATTCGAAAATTTGGAACTCGGCAATTAGAAAATTCGGGAAATCGGAAATTCGAAAATTCAGAATTCAGAAATTCGAACATTCGAGAATTCGGAAATTCAAAAAATCGGAATTTCGAAAATTTTCGAATTTCCGACTTTCGAATTCTGAATTTTTGAATTCTGAATTTTCGACTTTCCGAGAATTTCCGATTTTCAAGTTTCCAATTTTCGAACAAAATAGGGGATAATTTATGACATTTTTATTATATTATTATATTTTATTATATTTTTTTTTTTTTACTAGTAATGGCGGTTATCTGTGATTTTTGTCAGGCCTGCGATATTGCGGCGGACACATCGGACACTTTTGACACTATTTTGGGACCATTCACATTTATACAGCGAACAGTGCTATAAATATGCATTGATTACTGTATAAATGTGACTGGCAGGGAAGGGGTTAACACTAGGGGGCGATCAAGGGGTTAAATATGTTCCCTGGGAGTGATTCTAACTGTGTGGGGGAGGGGACTGACTGGGGGAGGTGACCGATCTGTGTCCCTATGTACAAGGGACACAGCATCAGTCTCCTCTCTCCCTGACAGGACGTGGATCTCTGTGTTTACACACAGAGATCCACGTCCTGCCTCTGTAACAGCCGATCGCGTGTACCTGGCGGACATCGCGGCCGCCAGGCACACGCTTCGGCAACACGTGACACGGCGGGCACAGCTGTTCCCCGCCGAGCGCCCTCGGCGGCACGCAGGGGGAATGAAAACAGCAGGACGTCCAGGGACGTCCACCCGGCACTTGAGAGCCGCGCTGCAGACGTCTTTAGTCTATAGCGTGGGTCTCAAGTGGTTAAAAAGTGACAGCGCTTAAAAGTGGCCTGGGCAGGAAGGTGCGAAAGTGCCTGGTATTGAAGTGGTTAAATAAGGTCATCCACATACATTGCTAGCTTTTCAGCGGGAAGGGGTTAAACTTTTACCAGAGGTTGTTTGGAGAGAACCTGAACTCCTACCCCTGCAAGTTTAGGGATAATTGGGAAAGGGAGGTAGGCTTCTATAGCGGAAGATCAATGGGACAATGTATTATTAAATGCTCCTAGAGTATCACTGAATGTATTACAAAAGCTGTCCCAGTTATATATCATTGTGAGAGAAAATGATGGGGTTGATTTACTAAAACTGAAGAGTCTAAAATCTGGTGCAGCTCTGCATGGAAACCAATTAGCTTCCAGTTTTTTTTTTTTTTTTTGACAAAGCCTAATTGAACAAGCTGAAGTTAAAAGCTGATTGGCTACCATGCATAGCTGCACCATATTTTGCACTTTCCAGTTTTAGTAAAGCAACCCCTATATGTCTTATATTCCAGAAATTGTATATAAGTCCTATACGATTTCTGGAAAAGACAAGATCCTGTGTGTACTAGATGAGTGAGGGACCAAGGTGACCTCCTGCACATGCTAATTAACTGTTCAAAGCTAGTACATTACTGGGAAACATTTGTCACATTTCATGCACTCTCAATGGAGCTCCAAATTAACATGCCCAAAGACCACCTCACTTGCATTCTGGGATGCACAAATATGTTCAGTTTGAACCTTGTATACGTGAAGCGATCATGAGAGCATTATTCCAGGCCTGTGAACTGTAAGTTAATCCTTATGCACTGGACATCTCCAGATCTATCTTCAGCAGCTGAATGAAAGCTCCAGCTCAATAACAATCTACAAATGGAACAGTACATATACCTATAGGGGAACCTTGGAAAAATTGAGAAGGCATGGGGTTGAATAGCTTACAACTCCTGGGATGCCCACTTTACATTTAACGACCCTTCCTTTGGCATAGTAGATTACCTAAATCATAGTTTTATCTATATCTTACATACCCTTTCCTGATTAACCGAGGAGCGTGCTGGCGAATGGGGCTTAAAACTGTTTCCTTTCTTCTCCACGCTGCATATGGAAGAGTGTACTGTTTATATGTAAAAAAAAAGTTACCAAAGGTTGACTTATAAATAAAATATGCATATTTTAGCATGTGTGAAGAAAATTTAAAAATCGATCCAGCAGCAAGGCCTACGAAGGTGCAAAAACATGCTGGCTAAACCGTGACACAGACTGATCTTCTCAAAGATGAGTGGCAGGAGTTTTCTTGAAAAGCCATTGGGATAATGGCACCGTTAACCCCCCCCCTCCCCCTGAAGTATTTCTGAATTTACACCTGCTTATTGCTGCAGTTATGCTGGGAACATTGGGGTATGATTTCTATCTCTTCCTGTGTGACCACCTTCAGAGGACAGAAATCGAGGAATAGATTTTAGGTAAGTGTTTGGACTATGCACCATCAGACATTTGTTGCCGAAAAGTTTGTCCGTTTGCAGAGCGAACATTTGTCCGATGAAAACCGAAAAAGTTTGTCCGATGGAGCGTACGCACGGTCTGATTTTTTTGAAAACTTGCACATTTTGAAGTTTGTTGGCAAGAAGTCCGACCGTGTGTACGGGCCTTTAGACAAGACTTAAGTTGGGCATACATGGGACAGTTTTTTTCCCCATCAACCAGCAGAATGGATTTATCCATCCATGCAAACGAGGTGGATAGATGAAGGAATCCTCCCCTCTGTGTTATTGTATACTTACAGCAGGGACTCTGCTGTCAGAATACACTGATTAGTGCTGATCGAACAAAAATTTTCCAACAAGTGTGTTTATGAGAAGTTGATCATTTGATTGACTTCTCACAAATAATAATGGCCACTGATGGATCTAAATTTATCAGGTCCCTTCTGAAGCATCCTTTGCCAGCTTTAGACCAGTGTTGCACTAGCGATTACTAGAAGAGCATAGAAAGTCCTCACCTGCTGCTATGGTATTGCTCCCTCACTGGCAAAACCAGCGATGTATGCCACTGCTTCCCTCCTGTGAACAAGATTTTGCAGCATTGTGAGTGAGCTAGTTAACATTAGGACAGTTATTTATATAGTTAGATTTTCTCAAATATAACTGCACAAGTGGAAATATGTTTTAAATACCTTTTAATCTGCAACAGAAATTTGTAGTAAAGATGTAAGATGAAGCCTTTCCAACCACCTAGGCCAGAAGTGCTACCATACATACTTAGATCAGAGTGACCTAAAGTTCATGAAGCAATGTCAAATCGCATGTCAAATCGGACCAGTGTGAACCAGGGCTGAAACTGTAACCATTATTACTAGCGTAGAGTTCTTCTGCAAGGGTCACAAATAAGGATTGAGTTTTCTTTGAGGGATGAAACTTTACTGCACATATACCCTCTACTTCCCTGAACTGAAGTAAATTATGGGTAAATATTTAGCAAAATTTTGGGTAAAAGTTGTGACATTGAACAGAGCGGTTCATACTGTAATGATAAGAGTGCATTATAATGTGCAAGTAGACATTTTTAAACCATATCGTTCTTATGTGTTCAATAGTAACTAGTAGAGAAGACAAAAATTAACTTGAATATAAGCTCCAAAACAGATGTAAAGTGATATGACAATTTAAATATAATATTTTTTGTCTTTCCAAAGATAACAAGCCACAGCATGTTGACATGTGCAAAGCAGTTTTTTTAAGTGGAGGAAACAATAAAGAGCTGCCAATGTCCCCAACCATTGCTCCTTCAAAATTGTGCTTAGATGATTCTGAAATGTCGTAAGTAAAATGTAATTAGTTAGTTTCTATAATTTTATGTTTCTCATTGATTTGTTTTTTTGAAGTATTGCTTTGAAATGTAAAACATTCTGCAAATCATGAAAATGTAGGACGGGGGTCAGAAACCAGTTGATCGCGGGCTACCCGTAGGCCACCGACAGGTGATGGGTAGACTGAAAAGACATTCCACTGTTGCCGACCCAGTCTTTGCTCTAGAGCAGTGCATTCGCACGTTCAAAGAATCCCAGGCTGCAGAGGCAGCCCCGCCCCTTGCATACGTGTGGCTGCGGGGTGGGGAAAGCCTCCAGGATAGATTGTGCGTGTTCGGGCCCTTCTTCAAACACGCCCGATCCCTTCCTATGAATATTGCGCGCTCATCGCCTCAGACCCTCCTCCCCGATTCAACGATACCATTTGGTGAGAAAAGATTGCCGGCAGGGATGAGCGCCACTGCACCTTCCCTGAGCCACTCTACATTAAAAACTTCTGTACACTCCAGCCCTCCTGACTCCACAGCCCTTCTGATTCACAGCCCTCCTGATGTCCCAGCATGATGCCCACCACAGTACCATTCCCTTCTGACCGCCCCCCAATACCATACCCTCCTGACACCCCAGCCCTCCTGAACCCCCTAATACCAGTAGAACTTCAGTCTAAGAAAAAAAAATACAGAAAACCCTGCAGCAGCCACAGATGTTGTTGATGAAATTTAGGGAGTTAATTTTTAACAAGAGGCTGTATTTGTTATGGAATGGTTTATTGATACAGCAGTCACCTGTGCTGTCTGGGCAGCCATCTTAAATATGGACAGATTAAGCAGCACCTGTTTCTTCTAGGATATGGATGACACATATACCTTGTCAGTAGATGTGCCATTCTAACGCTTCTTACTGTGCCCTGTGGAAGTTAATCACTGGATGAAACGGTCCTAGCTTGCTCTTCCTCCCATGTACAGGCATCTCTGGACATGCCTCCCTGCCCGGCTCTGCCTCTAAACTCTCAAGCATTGATCCCCAGCCTCTGGACATGCCTTCCGCTCTCTCAACCACAGATCCCCAGTCTCTGGACACACTTCTCTGCCCTCCTCTGTACTCAAGCATTGACTCCCAACCTCTGAACACACCTCCCATCCTCCCTTGTCCTCTCAAACACAGATTCCCAGCCCCTGAACACTCCTCTCCACCTTCCTCCTATGCCCTCTCAAGCATGGAACTTTAAGGAGAGCAAAAATAAAAACCTGCCTGAAGACTCCTGAGATTTTTGAAGATTATATCCCAGGAGTCATTGGCAGTACACACTACATTTGCCTAGGCGATCAGAGCAGGAAGTACATCAGGAGAAATGAAAACAAAACGTATGTAGAGTAGGGGTCGACCCGCATCGTTTTTTCAGGGCCGATACCGATTTTTCGGCTGCCATTCAGGCCGATAGCCGATATCGGGTTCCGATATTCTGTAGATTTTATTTTTTACACTGTCCTTTTAAAAAAAAAAATATTTAACACTGTTATTGCTGTCACAAGGAATATAAACCTCCCTTGTGACAGTAATAGGCAGCACAGGTACTCTTAATGTAGGGATCTGTGGGCCTATAAGACCCCAAACCCCTCCTCTGCACTTGAAAGTATTCAAAACATCAAGATCTGCCTTTTTGAATACTTTATATCTTTTAAAACTGGTGCCTTTAGGATGCCAGTAATCCGGAAGGGATGTCATGACATTGCTTTGTTCGGAACTCCAGCCAGTGGAAGTGCTGGCTGGTCGCTCGGGCCTCCCGGTGGGATGGGAGACCCTGTCAGAGTGGCAGGTGGTGTCCCCTCCCGATGCTTGTAATAATAGCCATACGGCTGCATCAGTTGTTATTGTTATTACAAGAACACTGACCGTCGGCTCTAAAGAACGGTACCGGTGTGATGCCTGCAGCTGCATGCATCACCCCAGTACAACCCATTGAAGCAATATCGGTAACAGTGGTAAGTTTGTGCTTCAAAAAAATTGTATATCAGCCAATAATCAGTCGACCCCTAATGTAGACAGCCAAAACAAATTGTTTTTACTATTCAATAGTGTTTCTCATATATCATTGTGTGGCATCAGGGCATTTAAAGGGGTGCCCCTGCTGGTGGCACCCACAGTCTTTCCCAAAGCAGAAGGAAGGAACCCAGGGGAACCCAGGGGAACATTCATTCCCTGCAATATGGAGATGTTGTATTTACTGCAATGTATTTCCATAACTCAATATCTAATGATAATAGCAAAGTTGCCACTGCCTCCCGACCATGGTAAGTAAATCGTTTTAGAAAGTTTTTATTAGTTATGGACCAGTTTATTCAAGTTTAAAATGTGTAGTGTTCTTGTTCACACACAAGCAACTTAACATTGATTAAATTGTGGCTTTTTGTTGTAGTTCACTATATATTTTGTAATGAAAACTTACATTTTAGATCATTACAGGTGACAACTGCGGACAGCACAACAAATTCGAAAACGTCACATTATCCACTTGATCAGGTACTCGGTTGTTAACTTTTGCAAGAATGATTCAGTTTAAAACAGTGTTTTCTTTTTATTCTTTATCAATTTACTGTATATGTATACTTGCCATACATTAACTTTTAGAGCTTTCACCTAAAATTCACACATTTTCACCCAAATTGCTTTACTGTTCTACTTCTCTTATGCATCACTCAATAAATGCAGCTAACATTCACCTTTTTTTTATTTTTTTACCTCGCACAAATATTTAGACTAATATCAGATTTTTAGTAAATGAGCATTGTACGTTGCTTCTTGCTTTGGAGCTGCGAATTTTCTTTTTCTGTCTCTGGAGTGTGCAGAACCTGTAATTTAATACAGATTCTGCACTTTCATGTTTTTTGGGTCTTTTTTTGGCCTTTGAACTGGCAAATACAATTTATGTTTATGTGATGTTACCAACTCTTTTTGATATTATGTGTGTATTTTTTTGCTGAATAAAATGCGTAACACCACAATCTATGCTGCCTGTACCTTGCACAATCAAAAACAAGACACAAACCAGTTATTAGTGATTTTGTTTTCTATTTGAATAAAGTGGTTTAAGTGATACTAAACACAAACTGTTTATTTACATTGTCCCTTCTATTTCTGTGTGTGGATGATTGCATTGTAATTATTTTATCCACTTGATTTCAAAAAGATTTACCCCCCTTCATGACCAGGCCATTTTTTGCTATATGACACTGCATTACTTTAACTGACAATTGCGCAATCATGCAACGCTGTACCCAAATAAAAATTGTGTAATTTTTTTCCCCACAAATAGAGCTTTCTTTTGGGGGTATTTGATCACCACTGTGTTTTTGTTTTTTTTTACTTTGCAGGGAAAGAAAATCCATCACATCCCGCTGTCAGAACGGAGCGCTGCCTTGTTTACATAGGCAGTGCTACGTCCTGTGAGTCTTCCCAATGATGGGCGGGTGCCGGCGGAAATCCATTGGCTGGCACTCACTGATCAGCTTCTGCTGAGACTAATGACAGCAAAAGCGGCACGCTGGCAGTGCGCATGCTCACCTAGGCGGAAGTGCAGAATCACGTACACATACGTGATTCTGCGCACAACGGCTACCCTGTAGCAGTAAATCTGCTATAAAGCAGTTGTTAAGTGGTTAATTAAAAACATCTAATTACCTTTTTCCTTATTGATATACTGTACAGCTGTCACATGACCCAACTCTTTCCCAGTCTGTCTGCAGAAAAACCTAAACAGGAGGAGATTCTTGTCCTCTGCTGCTGGTCATGTTAAAAAAAAAAAAAAAAACAGCCTTTGGAATACAGAATTAAAAAATAAAATAAAAATCTCAACAAACTTTTAAATTGGCATACAAATATATATTTGAAATCAAATCTTTATTATTTTGTGGAAATAACATGGTGTGGGCTTACATCTGCCAGTCACAAGATGTCACCCCCTCAAGCCTGTGTCTTAGAGTAAAAGGGAGATGAAGCCACCTTCAATCTACATGTAATATCCCATCCCCATTGTGTTTAGCTGGTTAGTGGGCATGGAGGAGGAGGAGGGAGGGAGAGAGTGGGCTGTCATTTACTACTGTGTATATGTCCACATGTCTGACTCTATAGTCACATGGGTTGCTCAGATGTGATAGGGAGGAAATGCTCAGCATAGAAACTCACTGAAAACTGAGCATATGCAGAGTTGCTGCCATAGCTGCATCATCCCCAGCTAAATGGGGACATGATCAGAAGGGGGAGATAGAGAGCAGCAGGATCACCCAAGTTTTTTGGCAGAATACAGAAAATGAATCTCATAGTGACTGATTGAGCATGCACAGCACGTAACACAGCATTTTATTGTATTTTATAGTTTTTTATGATGTGGATTTAGTGACACTTTAAAATACAATTACATAAAGCTCATCCCTGTTCCCACCCCTCCCACTTGAATGCTAATAAAGAAAATGTCATTGTCCTTAATTTTTATATATATTTTTTTTTTATTCTGTAAATGTTTTTCCTTCACCTTGGTCACACATGTGCAGTTGCAGATCTTTTCCTGCCCACTTTCTGGTGCAGAAAATTTTCAGAAGTGTGATTCTTAGTGAATAGGTCTGGTAACCATAGCAAGTCAACATACCTGTCTCTGGCCACCTCACATTCTCCAGTCACAGTGCATCCGTCCTCGGCCTTACCACAACACCCCGGTTCCAGAACATTTGAATAGTAAAATAAAGCTGAAGAACAAATAAAACCAGAAAGTTTTCTCAGCACTACCACAAAATGCGTGATTATAGACCAAACTAATAAAACAATTATACATGTACACTATAATGTATTCCCACATCCACAAACAATATATACAGTATATCAAAAGTGCAGCACAAAAATGTTTTATCACCCTTAACCGTGTGACCCCCTTACAATCATAAAAACTTGAATACACAAATTACATTCAATGTGCTCAAAAAAAGTAAATAATTTCAGTTTCTGGGAAATTCCTAATGATATTGCCAACAGTGTTCTGCTGTCACCAATCACACCAGGCGCTTACCTATAGGTATTGACCTATGATCTTGCCGATTAATTGGTCTTTTTTAATTTAGATCTATCAACACCTCGCCTTTTTCCACCTCCAATGTCAGGATCCAGATATATCGGGCACTTCCATACTGGGCCTTTTCTGGAACTTTTTGTTTACAAGTTTAAATTTGTATTTTTTGCTAGAAAATTACTCAAAACCCCCAAACATTATATATATTTTTTTTTAGCAGAGACTCTAGGGAATAAAATGGCGGCCATTGCAACTTTTTACCTCACACAGTATTTGCGCAGAGTAGGTCTTGGGCTAGAATTGTTGCTCTTGTTCTAAGGCACGTGGTGATATCTCACATGTGTGATTTGAGCGTTGTTTACATATGTGGGCACGACTTACGTATGCGTTCGCTTCTGTGCGCGAGCATGCGTTCACAGGGGCACTTTAACCGCTTAAGGACCAGCCACTGTGTATATACGTCAGCAGAAGGGCACCTCGAGGCACAATCACGTACCTGTACGTGGCCCTTTAACTGCTGACGTCGGGTCGCGGGTCCCGCGGACTCGATCGCCGCAGAGATCCCCGCGATCGTGTCACGGAGGCATGGAGCGGAGAGATGTGTGTGTAAACACAACATCTCCCCGTTCCGCTACTGACACTGTCAGCGATCTCCGCTCTGTGTAATCAGAGCGGAGATCGGTGACGTGTCACTCGTAGCCACGCCCCCACACAGTAGTAATCACTCCCCTAGGCACACTTAACCCCTCCAGCGCCCCTAGTGGTTAACCCCTTCACTGCCAGTGTCATTTTCACAGTAAAAAGTGCATTTTTATTGCACTGATCACTGTGAAAATGACAATAGTCCCAAAAATGTGTCAAAGGTGTCCGATGTGTCCAGCATAATGTCGCAGTCACAAAAAAAATCGCTGATCGCCGCCATTACTAGTAAAAAATTTTTTTTATAAAAATGCCATAAAACTACCCCCTATTTTGTAAACGCTATAACTTTTGCGCAAACCAATCAATAAACGCTGATTGCGATATTTTTTACCAAAAATATGTAGAAGAATACGTATCGGCCTAAACTGAGGAAAAAAAAGTTTTTTTATATATTTTTTGGGGATATTTATTATAGTAAAATGTAAAAAATATTGCATTTTTTTCAAAATTTTCGCTCTATTTTTGTTTATAGCGCAAAAAATAAAAACCGCAGAGGTGATCAAATACCACCAAAAGAAAGCTCTATTTGTGGGAAAAAAGGACGTAAATTTGTTTGGGAGCCACGTCACACGACCGCGCAATTGTCAGTTAAAGCGACGCAGTGCCAAATTGTGAAAACACCTCTGGTCATTATGGTCCGTATTGGTCCTGTCCTTAAGTGGTTAAATTATTATTATTTTTTTATTGTTTATTTTACTTTTATTGTTTTATTTTTACACTTTCTCTTTAAATGTATTTATTTTTGATCACTGTTATTCCTATTAGAAGGAATGTAAACATCCCTTCTAATAGGAATAGTGCGTGACAGGTCCTCTTTATGGAGAGATGTGGGGTTCAGACCCCACATCTCTCCTTCGGGCTGGAAAGACAGATAAATAAACTGTCCCGGCCTTTCCAGCCGCGTTACCAGCATTGTTTCCTTCTGCCGGCCCGGACGTGACGTCATAACATTGCGCCTAGGCCTCCGAGGGTCATAGAGATGACTGGGGACCATCTAGTCCCCAGAAATCTCTATGCTTAACTTCCAGCGGCGACTGATTCATTCTGCCACTATGATTTATGTTATGGTGCAGAAAATCACCGTCCGAAAACGATGATATCTGAATGATGGCGGTAGGCATCATTTAGATATCCCCACTCAAATTCAAAGATGTCATATGACGTCCTTGGGCTGGAAGTGGTTAACATGGCTCAAAAAATTATAAAACTGTGCAGTATATTATATCAAATATGGGTTTTATTTAATGAATGTAAAGCCACTTACAAATATAGCACACACAAATACATTTTTGTGATACACTTTTGATATATAAGTAAAATAAAGGTGCCCCACTCATGCACTTGCTCACACCCCCCCCCCCCTTAACCACTTCAGCCCCGGGGGATTTGGCTGCGCAACGACCGGATCATTTTTTGCGATTCGGCACTGCGTCGCTTTAACTGACAATTGCACGGTCGTGCGACGTTGCACGCAATTAAAATTGACGTCCTTTTTTTCCCACAAATAGAGCTTTCTTTTGGTGGTATTTGATCACCTCTGCAAAAACAAAAAAAGAGTGACAATTTTGAAAAAAAAGCAATATATATTACTTTTTGCTATAATAAATATCCCCAAAAAATATATTAAAAGTTTAGGCCGATATGTATTTTACATATTTTTGGTAAAAAAAAATCGCAATAAGCGTATATTGATTGGTTTGCACAAAAGTTATAGCGTCTACAAAATAGGGGATAGAGTTATGGCATTTTTATTAATATTTTTTTTTACTAGTAATGGCGGCGATCTGCGATTTTTATTGTGACATTATGGCGGACACATTGGACACTTTTGATGCTATTTTGGGACCATTTATACAGAGATCAGTGCTATAAAAATGCACTGATTACTGTGTAAATGACACTGGCAGGGAAGGGGTTAACCACTAGGGGCAAGGAAGGGGTTAAGTGTGTCCTAGGGAGTAATTCTAACTGTGGGGGGCTGGACTAAGAGTGACAGGACGGTTATCACTGCTCCCGATGACAGGGAGCAGTAGATCACTGTCCTGTCACTAGGCAGAAAAGGGAAATGCCTTGTTTACATAGGCATCTCCCTGTTCTGCAGCTCCGTGACACGATCGCGGGACACCGGCAGACATCGCGTCCGCAGGCACGGTCCCGGAGCTTGCGGCAGGGGCGCGTGCCTGCCCGCACGGCGAAAAATACACAGCAACTTTGCGCAGCCGTGCCACATATATCTGCAGGAGGCGGTCGGCAAGCGGTTAAAGTGGTTTGAAAGGCTGAAGGTTTTATACCTTCATGCATTCTATGCATGAAAGTAAAAATCCTTCTGTGTGCATCATCCCCCCCCCCCCCCCAATACTTACCTGACCTCCCCCTTGATCCAGCGACGTGCACAAGATTATCGGCTCTCCGGGGACTCTCCCTCCTCATTGGCTGACACAACAGCGTGAGCCATTGGCTTCTGTCAATCACAGCCAATGAGGAGAGAGAGGGGGCGGGGTTGAGCCGCGGCTCCGTGTCTGAATGGACAAGGAGAAGAGAAGAGAAGCTTAGGAGCGCGCCAGCTTGGGTGCCTCCATTGCAAGCTGCTTGCTCTGGGGGCACTCGATAGGAGGAAGGGGACAAGAGAGCTGGCAGGGGACCCGGGTAGAGGAGGAATCGGGCTGCTCTGTGCAAAACCGCTGCAAGTATGATATGTTTATTATTTAAAAAAAATTGCTGTTTATGCCACTTTAATGCTGAATTGTTAGTAAACAATAATAAACCATATCAAAGAGATCTCTGGGCTCATCATTGAGATATATTCTTCTATCCATATATATATACTTATATCCACACTCTTGGAGATGTCACATGTACAGCAATATAGCAGGTCTAATGTGATGTCTGACAATTTTAATAATCATCATGTGTTCACTCTATACCAGCAATATTACAAAAAAGAGGAACAGTTTCTAGCAATGATTATATAGAGTAAAAAGTGTGTCCAATAAAAGCCGGTAATTGAAGAACACACTGTAGGTGTCTTAGTGATATATAGCTGTACTATGTCAAATAATACAAACAGTATTCCAGCAATCCAGCGCTGCTATATAACTTTACGCCTACTTACAGTATTATTTGACATCGTAATGTTTTTAGTGTTTTTTTAAAAAAAAATTTAGAATTTGACATTGCTACTTTTAAAGCGGAGTTCCACTGAAAAAAAAAAAATTCAATTAAAAGTCAGCAGCTACAAATACTGCAGCTGCTGACTTTTAAAGTAAGGACACTTACCTGTCCAGGGTGCCCGCAATGCACTCACCCGAAGCCAACCCTTCCCTTGGCTTCTGGGTGTAGGCGCCGGCATCTTCAGTAAGGGAATCAGGACATGAAGCCTTGCGGCTTCACAGCCTGGTTCCCTGCTGCTCATACGTGAGTCGCGCTGCACGTCCTGACTGGTCCCTGCTGTCTTCTGGGACCTGTGTGTCTCCTAGAAAGCAGCGGGAGGGACAGAGGAGGGGCCGAACATGGCCTGTATTAGACAGGTATCTGCTCCCCCCTGAAAGGTGCCAAATGTCACACTGGAGGGGGGGGAGAGGAACCAGATAAGCGGAAGTTCCATTTTTGGGTGGAACTCTGCTTTAACCTCCCTAGCGGTAATCCCGAGCGTGACTCGGGGTTGTTTTTTTATGCTAGGATCGGTAACCCCGAGTCACGCTCGGGGTAGACATTGCAGAGCCCGCAGCGGAGTTTCCTTACCTTCTCCTGGCGATCCAGCGATGATGTCCTCTGTTGTGATCGCCAGCGAGATCTCCGGCGAGTGTCAGCACTTTCGACCCCATCTGACCTCCTAGTTCCATTCCCTGCGAGCCGCAGCGGCGCATGGGAGCGGAACTGGGCGCCAAATTCAAAAAGGTAAACACATAGTATACATACAGTATACTGTAATCTTACTGATTACAGTACTGTATGTAATAATTACACACACCCTTTGTCCCTAGTGGTCTGTCCAGTGCCCTGCATGCACTTTTATATAATAAAAACTATTCTTTCTGCCTGGAAACTGGAGATTGTCCATAGCAACCAAAAAGTGTCCCTTTATGTCAAAAGTGGTTTTAGACCAGCTAGAAAACAGCGATAATAAAATAGAATCACTCGCAGAATTGAGCGATAGCGATTTGTGGGGAAATTCGTCATCAAACACTAAATCTAATGACAGCGACAATTCTGCAACTGAGAAAATTTCAGTGTTTTTGATTTGATTACATTATTGAATAATTTTTATTATAATTAGATTACTATTTTTTATAATTATTTATAGTTATTTATTATATTATAATTTATGATTTTGTGTTTCAAACTTTATCATACCCGGGATGTCTACTAGACTCTGGTTTGCTCAGGTTTAAGTAAGTAATTACTAAGAATTGCAGGCCTATAATACATAACACCAAATTTCCATGCAAAATAATTGTACCGCTTTTGGTACATAATTCCAGAAAGAATCATACCGCCAGGGAGGTTAACCACTTCCTATCCGCGCTATAGGCGAATGACGTCCTCCCCTTTGCACGCGCCCCGCGCTGTGATCACAGAGTCACTGAGACTCAGGTGATCACAGATCCGAGTAAGGGGCTGGTCCCAGCCCCTTACCACGTGATCAGCTGTCAGCCAATGACAGCTGATCACGTGATGTAAACAAAAGCTCGGTAATCTTTTTTTTTTTCTCCTCACGCTGACAGCGTGAGGAGAAAAAAAAGCCGATCGCCGGCTTTTGTGCAAGGGACATCGGTCCTGAGTGGAAGAGGCACATCCGCCTCATCAGTGCCTGCCAGTGCCCACCAGTGCAAAACGGTGCCACCTATCAATGCCCACCAGTGGTGCCAATCAATGCTTCATCAGTGCCACCTAGCAGTGCTGATCAGTGCCCATCATTGCCACCCATCGCTGCCACCCATCAGTGCCACCTATCAGTGCCCATCAGTGCCACCTATTAGTGCCAATTCTCAGTGCCACCTATCAATGCCACGTCTGTGTCACCTCTCAGTGCCCATGAGTGCCGCCTTATCGGTGACCATCAGTGCAGCCCATCAGTGCAGCCTCATCAGTGTACATCAATAAAGGAGAAAAATTACCTGTTTGCAAAATTTTATAACAAAATATAAATTGGTTTTGGATTCTTTTTATTTAAAATTTTTAACAAAAAATAAAAACCACAGAGATGATCAAATACCACCCAAAGAAAGCTCTATTTGTGGGGAAAAAATTATAAAAAATTTCATTTGGGTACAGTATGACCGCACAATTGTCATTCAAAGACTGAAAGCTGAAAATTGGTCTGGGCAGGAGGGGGGTTTAAGTGCCCAGTAACCAAGTGGTTAATTACTGGTGTTTCCTCCAACAGTGTGTTTACAATTACCAGCTTTTCAGTGATAACATTTCTTCATTTTATGGCATGAACAATCAGTGTTGGAAGAGGTTTCCTTTTGAAAATATATTTCAGTGATGGTATGAGGTGAGCACAAGGATTTTTGAAAGTCCTAATAATAGAGCTGTTATAACGCTGTACATCTGATATTTGAAACATCGTTGCAGCTTTCTGTATGTTTGTACATAGCTAGTGAGTGCCAAGATCCAATTTCTCTTACCGTCCATGGACTGACACAGCATCTTCAATCTTGACAAAGTGGGTTATGTTCCTGCTCATAGGAGAAGACTAGGCAGAATGTTGGATGTTTTAACATACATTCCATTACCAGAGCTGAACAGCCCCGCCCAGGGGGCAGTCCCTCTGGACATAACCCTCCTACCTGCAGCCAGCAGCCTCAGTTTTTTTCTGCCTAGCAGAGGAGATGACATGGCTCTCTTCGGAGCCAGTCTCTTGAAGAAATATTTTATTATTTTTTGAACTTTTATTTTATTTTTGTGATTCTTCTATTAACTGTCGGCTGGACAACAGGTTGGGTAGTTGCTATCCTCGTAGTCTTCCCAGTCCGACCATCGAGCGTGCTGATCCTCGCTCTGCGTGGGATCAGTCCACGACATACCCCATGGCTCCAGGGGTGGCCGGTGAGCTTTTTGCTTCAGGGTCCACATACGACTGAACAGTTTTGCTGTATCTTTCACGGTGGACCGGGCCGACAGCTACTCAGTACTGCACTGTGATAGACCTGTCAGGAACACACCAGTGGGTCCTATCTGTAGGGGTAAGTACTGTTCCCCTGCCTCAGCAGGTGAGTACATGCTGTGTGTTCCTATGGTAGGGGGGTTTTCCCTGTCTCCCCCTTGTTTTTGCTACTCTCTGTCACCTACTGGCGATGAGCTGACTGGGGGTCACTCTGTCCCGGTGGGGGTCCATAGGGGTCTGCATTAAGGTGTGGGGTGCTTTCTGTGTCAGCCTGGGTCTTGCGCGCCTTTCGGCGGCATGTTTTTACTATGCTTCACTTTGCATTGTAAACCGCATTGGCGGCCATCTTGCCGTGGCCGTGCTGTGGCGCACTTGTAATTGCGGCAGCCATTTTCTTGAAGCTGCGCGCTCTTTTGTGCTGGTTTGGCCTCTATCGCTGACTGGAACGGCGCGATTCTCCTCACAGTCTCCTCACTGTTCACTCGAGCTGAGGAGCAGGACACAGGCAGTGGAACTGAGCGGTCCTAGCTGGGTTGGTGATTCCCCTGGGTAACCCCCCACAGTCAGTGCAGCCGGAGGGTGGACTTTATCTCTCATTTATTGACAAAGTCTGAGAGGGTGGTGGTATCATGGAGTCAGTGTCACCTGCTTCCCCATTCATGTCAGAAGCAACTGGCAGTGCGGCTGCACCTGCGGTCCCTATGGACCAGTTGTCGTCAGTCCTGGAATAATTTGTTGCCAGGATGGAAGCGGCGTGCGAGCGCAAGGGGGCTATAAAGCGCCCTCTCCCCCCACCATCTCCAGGGGAGTACTCTAATTCAGATATGGACATTGCTGTTGCACTGGACCCTAGCTCTGAATTTTTGGATATTTTGACCAGGACATTCCTTGTGAGGAAGACTCCTTATCTGGGTCAGTACATGACAGGACACTTGTTAGTTAGTCATTGATGCTGTGAGGGATACTATCAAGCTGGATGCTGCGGCTGAAGAACCTCTGGTGGAGTCAGTCTCCTTTTGGTTATTTTCAAGCTAATCCTTCTAAAAAGGTTTTTCCCTATACACCTTTTTTTTACAGATTCGTTTGGGACAAACCGCAGAAGACCTTTGCGGTCTCGCAGCGTCTGGTGGTTAGGTACCCCTTTTGAGGACAGCCTGATTAAAAAATGGGCCTCTCCTCCGGTGGTCGACCCCCCCCGGTCGCCCGGTTGAATAAAGCCACAACTCTCCCAGTTGAGGGGACCCCTGCTTTTTAGGACCCTACTGATAGGAGGTCGGAAGTGGTGAGCAGAGCCATGTTCACCATGCTG
This sequence comes from Rana muscosa, assembly GCA_029206835.1. Lineage (NCBI taxonomy): Eukaryota > Metazoa > Chordata > Amphibia > Anura > Ranidae > Rana > Rana muscosa. Next base: position 678,952,650 of record CM055118.1, on the reverse strand, counting down.
GGATCCGTGCTACGTCCTCTTGTAGCGGCAACCCTGCTGTCTCAGACACTCACGGAATGGGCGAAGATTATGCACCAGACTGTGCAGGAGCATAATCTTCCTCCGGAATGCATTACACTGGCAGACCAAATGATACAGGGCCTGGTGTATGTGTGCGATGCCACTATGAAGGTTGCCCCCCTAATTTCTAGGGCCTCAGTGTCTGCGGTGGTTTTGCGTCGCCTGATCTGGTTAAAATGCTGGTCTGCTGACCTGGCCTCTAAGAAGCTCCTGACGGATTTGCCTTTCAAGGGGCAGAAGGCTATCTGGTGCTTCCCTGGATGACATTATTAAAAATGTCACAGGGGGTAAGAGCACCCTTCTTCCTCAGCCTACTAAGGCGAAGGAGCCGCGCCGTAAGCCGGGTCCTTCCTTTCCCACTCAGAAGAGGTTTTTTCATCAGTCAGATCCCGCGGGAAAATTCTCCCAGACTGACAAGGGTGCGGCTGGGGGACAGAAGCGTCCCTGGGTGCGTAAGCCGAACAAGCCGGCAAGCAAGCCCGCCACCGCATGAAGTCTTGCCCCCGCCCGACTCTAGGGTGGGGGGATGACTTTGCAGGTTCACGGATCGGTGGACCTCCCGGATCTCCGACCAGTGAGTATGCAAGGTGACTCGGGTCACCTCGGGGTACAGGATAGAGTTCCTTTCCTGGCCACCAGACAGATTCTTTCCCTCAAATCTCTCTCTCCTTCCGGCGCATCGGGCTGCCCTATTAGAGGCAGTGCAGGACTTGCTGAGGTGCGAAGTAATTGTGCTGGTACCGTCAAAGGAGAGGTTTCAGGGATTTTATTCAAATCTATTTGTGGTCCCAAAGAAGGACGGAGTCCATCCAATTCTGGACCTCAAGGCCCTAAATGCCTTTGTGAAGGTTTGGAAATTCCATGTGGAATCCATTCGCTCAGTGATTGTTGCGCTCCACCCGGGGGATTTTCTGGCATCCTTGGACATCAAGGACGCCTACTTGCACGTCCCCATCTGCGCGGGTCACCTGAAGTTTCTGCGCTTCGCGATAGGCAAAGACCATTATCAGTTTGTGGCTCTTCCCTTCGGGTTGGCGTCAGCACCGCGGGTTTTTTACCAAGGTGCTTGCCCCGATTCTAGCTTTGCTGAGGCATTGCTATCGTGGACGATCTTCTTCTGAGAGCAGACTCTGGCTCAGAATTAGAGGAAAATGTGTTGATAGCCAGTCAGGCCCTCCGAGAATTCGGCTGGCTGCTGGACATTCAGAAGTCGGTCCTGGTTCCGACTCAGCGTCTGGAGTACCTAGGATTGATCCTGGACTCCTCGGAGACGAGGGTATTTCTACCCTTAGACAAGTTACAGACTCTTCAATCTGCGGTATGGGTGCTGACGTCCCGAAAATGGTCATCACTCTGTTTTTGCATGAGGGTCCTGGGACTCATGGTGGCTTCCTTCTAGGCAGTGCCGTATGCCCAATTCCACACTCGAATCTTACAAAAGGAGATGCTATCTTGCTGGAACACGTCTCCATTATCACTGGATCGTCAGATCCAGGTGGGTCACCTGGTCAGGGCATCCCTGACGTGATGGCTGAGAAGATCCCCGGCCCTTTGGTCGGGGAAGTTGTTCCTTCCTCTCCAGTGGACTGTGATCACAACGGACGCCAGTCTTTCGGGCTGGGGCGGAGTCTGGGGAGTTCTGTCAGCTCAAGGGCTCTGGACTCCGGACGAGTCCCGTCTGCCGATCAATGTCCTGGAACTCCGGGCAATCAGACTGTGCCTCTCCTCATGGCCAAGGAGACTGCAGGGACGCTCGGTCAGGATACAATCGGACAACGCCACGGTGGTGGCTTATGTCAACCATCAGGGGGGAACTCGGAGCTCAGCTGCGGCGTCCGAGGTTGCTCACATCCTAAGGTGGGCGGAATGAAGCGCGCTGGCTCTATCGGTCGTTTACATTCCAGAAGTAGACAACTGGCAGGCGGACTATCTGAGCCTCCAGATGTTGGACCAAGGGGAATGGTCCTTGCATCCGGAGGTGTTTCACCTCCTTTGCCGGAGGTGGGGCATGTCGGATGTGGACCTATTGGCCTCTCGACTCAATCGCAAGGTGTCGAGATTTGTGGCCGGGTCCAGGGATCCCTGGGCGGACGCGTCAGACGCATTGGTGGCCCCGTGGGGTCGGTATTGGCTGATTTATGCCTATCCTCCACTGAAGTTGCTTCCTCGACTACTTCGCAGGGTGGAGGCCGAGGGGATTCCCGTAATCCTCATCGCTCCAGATTGGGCTCGGCGTCCTTGGTACGCCAATCTTGTGCGCCTAGTGGCGGACGTTCCATGGCGGCTGCCTGTGCGGGAGGACCTTCTGTCTCAAGATCCCATACTTCATCCTGCTTTACAGTCGCTGGCTTTAACGGCATAGCTATTGAAAGCCAGGTGCTGGGGGACCGGGGTCTCTCGGATTCGGTCATCTCGACCATGCTGAGGGCACGGAAATCTTCTTCCAGGAAGATATACCACCGTACCTGGAGGGCCTACATTGCTATGTGCAAGGAGCTGGATTGGCGTCCATGGACTTATTACGTTCCCAGGATCTTGCTGTTTTTACAGCGTGCTGTGACCCAAAAGCTTGCCTTAAGCACCATTAAGGGTCAGATTTCGGCTTTGGCTATTTTCTTTCAGCGGCCGCTAGTGGGCCATTCTTTGATAAGTACCTTCGTACAGGGGGTCTGACATGTGCTCCCCCCTATTAAACCACCTCTTCCTCCTTGGGATTTGAATTTGGTACTCTCGGTTCTTCAGAAACCTCCTTTTGAGAATATCAGAGAGATTTATCTCAGAAGGTGGCTTTTCTAGTAGCCATTACTTCTGTCAGAAGGGTTTCTAAATTGGCGGCCTTGTCTTGCAAGCCGCCATACTTGGTCCTCCATAAGGATAAAGCGGTGCTACGCCCGCAGCCTTCTTTTCTCCCGAAGGTGGTCTCGGCCTTCCACCTTAATGAGGACATTGAACTTCCGTCTTTATGTCCTCGTCCATCGCATCCCAGAGAGGTTGCGCTTCACACGTTAGACGTGGTACGTGCTTTACGGGTGTACCTGTCTGCTACGGCTTCGATTTGGAAGTCTGACTCGCTGTTTGTGTCTGTGTCTGCCACCATTTCTCAGTGGATCAGGCAGACCGTCATACAGGCCTATGCCCTTAAGAGGCGGGCGCCTCCCTTTCCGGTTACGGCGCATTCTACCAGGGCAATTGGTGCTGACTGGGCTTTCCGACATCAAGCCTCTGTTGCACAAGTGTGCAAGGCGATGACCTGGTCGTCCTCACATACCTTTTCAAAGTTTTATAAGTTTTATAAGGTTGATGTGGCTGCATCTTCTGATGCTTCCTTCGGCCACACGGTTTTGCAGGCGGCTGTTTAAAGTTGCACCTCCTCCGTTGAGGAGCTTTGCTTGTTTGGGGTGAAGTTTGGTTTTTTCCTTGATACTGTTCCCATCCCTCGTTCTTTGACACTGCTTTGGGACGTCCCACTTTGTCAAGATTGAAGATGCTGTGTCAGTCCATGGACGGTAAGAGAAAATAGGATTTTTTTGTACTCACTGTAAAATCGTTTTCTCTGACGTCCATGGACTGACACAGCACCCACCCCTCCTTTGTTGAGTTTGTACTGCTTTAATACGAACTGAGGCTGCTGGCTGCAGGTAGGAGGGTTACGTCCGGAGGGACCGCCCCCTGGGCGGGGCTGTTCAGCTCTGGTAATGGAATGTATGTTAAAACATCTAACATTCTGCCTAGTCTTCTCCTATGAGCAGGAACATAACCCACTTTGTCAAGATTGAAGATGCTGTGTCAGTCCATGGACATTAGAGAAAAGGATTTTACGGTGAGTACAAAAAATCCTATTTTTTCAGAGACCAAAAATTCTATGCTTCCCCCCCTCCGACTCCGTTTATGAATTAGGGCCCAATCACACTTGCCCACACAGTAAACCAGAGTGGTTTGGTGTGCAGGCGGCTCATTTTGGACTGCAGTAACGTGCAGCAGGGGGAAGTGTGTTGTGAATTTTACTGCATCACTCAACTACCCTTTTTTATGGGAATTTTTTCATGTGTACAAAGTGACACTTCATTTATGTCACTGCACAACAGTGCTGTGTATTGTGCTCGCTGTGTGGTGACATGGTACCATCCAGTAAAGTGCAATATTATGTTGCATGTCTGCATTTTATCGCACCTCAATGCATTGCACCTCTGGGCTACATTGTAGTGAGAACAAGGCACATAGAAAACAATTGTTTTCTTTGTGCCTTAGCAGTGAGTGGTGTTATCCCAGTGCGGAAAAATGCCAGGCACTGCTCTAGTGTAAACGGGCCCTTATGCCCCTGTAGCCACCCCCTCACCCCGTCCTCTTTAGCTAGGGGTATGTCACGCGACAGAGTGAGGTGCGCTACGGCCCATGTCCTCCCCATAACAGCGGGTGAGGTGAAGGCCAATACCTGATGTTTCCTCGGGCTGGTGTGTCCTGAACATGTACCAAGTCTGTCGTGCAGAAACCACCGAACCACCCTTTGCTCCCATTAACAGAGTCCATACACCGATCACAGTCCAACTGTTGGTTTATTTCGTATCTCCACATACAGGCAATGCGATGGCATGATACGGTGGGATGAGCAGGTCGAGGCACTATACTGATCTGGGTCCCTACACCCCCTGTGCTATGACCAAGGGTTGTAGGAGTCTTGACATGAATACCTCCGTTGCGTTGCGGCCCCTATCAGGGGAAGCTGTCCTCCAAGGGAGTTACCGAAGGCCCATCCGTCACCGGGTTGACACTACACCGGGTCTTCGAACGAGTAACCTCCCCAGCCTCCTCACCTCAGATGCGGGCCCCCTCGCAAGGGGCGCCCTGGAGCAACTTCACCCTCGCGGGACCCAGTCGGAGTCGCCGGGTCCCAGGCCTCCTGAATAGTACCTCACCCCAGGCTGAAGGTGCCTGGGATGGACTCCATCTTCATTCCGGCCAGGCCTAGGGCGCCTAGGCCGGAACCTTGAACTGCCCGCACCCAGGCCTAAGGTGCCTGGGTGCGTGAAGAGATGATCCCCCGAAAAGACCTCGTGGCGAGGGCGTCTCCCCCTTTTATCTCCTCCCTTCGATACCACGGCGGGTTCCCCGCCCCGGCCGTACCATCTCCAGGAAGGGACAAAGAAGGGTAGCACTCCGGTAGTGATTCTACCCTGAGCCAGTAGGTACAATGACACCCACTGGTCAAGGAGAATATTACACCACCCAATCCTCCACGAATAACAAAAAGGGGTCTGAACCCTAACACAATTACACACTTGGGTCACACTACCCCCAGGTGTATCCCACTAAATTGAGGACCCCGCTACACCCCATACACACGATCGTTTTTCATGCCGTTAAAACTGCCATTTTTAAAAATGGCCCTGAAAAATGATCGTGTGTATGCTCCAGAGCATTTTTAACGACCTGAAAAACGGCCATTAAAAATTTCGGACATGCTCTCTTTTTTCACGTCGTTTTTCATGTCGTTTTTTTTACCGACGTGAAAAACGATAGTGTGTATGCTTTCACGACGTGAAATAAAACGCGCATGCTCAGAAGCAACTATGAGACGGGAGCGCTCGTTTTGGTAAAGCTAATGTTGGAAATGGAGATGGCACATTCGTCACGGTGGAATTAATAGCATCGTTTTAATGCTGCGCATTCCGTTCTTCTTTTGATAATGCTTAAAAATTACCTTCTTTTGATAATGACATTGAGAGTTATGCCAAACTTGTTTCTAAAGTAATTCCAAATTGCTCTAATGATTGTAAAATATTATTTCTAAGCCGCACCTCCCTCCTAAATAATACTAATAATAATAAAATAATATAAATATCCTTTTTTTTTTATTCTATTTTACTATTGTCTTCTTAATTTTTGGGGCCTTGTTTTTTATTTTTTGGCTTAAATTATTCTTGTGTAAAGTTACCACACCAACCTTCAAAATGTGTCTCATTTGGCCTCAGGGAGGTTTGTGTCCCTTGATAATAACAATAATATTATTTGAGATGTCCCTGCCTGCTCCCTAGCAAGCTCTCTTTTGAAATACAAATCACATAGTCAAGTTTTTTAAGGCCAAAAAAATAAACTTTATTTCGGAACATTAACAAATTAAAAGGGGAAGGCAGCACTGGAGAGCCTGCTTGCATTTGTGCATCCCTTTGACCCCACAACAACCATCCAAGATGTGAAAACCAAAATAGAGATTAGATCCCCAAAAAAAAGGAGCCCAATCTTGTCTTGAGCTCCCAGAGGTCAGGAGCCACAGCAGATAAGTCCTATATGTCCCCAGTCTGTGGTACTACAGCAGGCATTATTTTCTCCTCTTCCTTGTAGCCTTCTCTCCAGCCTTCTCTGCAGCCTTGGTTGGTTTCTTCCTTGGAGGCTGGGGATCAGGAGGAGAGGTTGTGGCAGGAGGAGTAGTAGGAGGAGGTGGAGGAGTAGGGACAACCTCCGTTATATCGGTGTACATGGTGAGTTCACCCAGCACACCCTTATTGATGACTTTTAAAAGCAGGGTCTCGCTATATATCTTTTGCCGCAAGTCCATTTGCCCTAGTTTGTGGGCAAGGACTGCGGCAAATCCCTCATCAACAGAGGGTGCCTCTCTGAGGGCCGCTGTTGCCTCTCTGATGAAGGCCCTGGTTTCCTCCTCCACCTGCCTACCTCTCCTCGGCCCTCGTGGTTTAACTACCAGGGGAGGCATCTGGGCTCTTGTGCTGGGCCCAGCCTCCTCCTGGGTGCCACTGGGCCCAGCCTCCTCCTGGGTGCCACTGGGCCCTGCCTCCTCCTGATCCCCAACATCACCCTCTTCCTGGCTCTGCTCTGGCTGTAAAAAAAGAAAAGGACATTATTTATTTTGGCCCACCATCATTCACAGACATTGTTCACCTCTAGACATTGTTGAAATCAATGCCAAAAGTTATGTCATTTTCATTGATTCCGCATCCTGGTTTTGTTGCCTTGTCCACATAAAATTAGGCCACTACTGTATCTTGCTCTTAAAAAACTTTATTGGTAGAAGTTTACATACCTAACAATACTAACATCTATTTAAATTCTACAATTTTGTAAGATATAAATATAGATATCAATACTTTACCTGGCTCCATATATCCAAATCTGCCTCCTCAAGGACCTGATCTTGATCCTCAGAGGAAGCCAGAGCAGGGTTGCAGGAAGGCTGGAGGACTGGCTGCAGGGAAGGCTGGAGGGTTGGCTACAAGGAAGGCTGGATTGACCTCTGGGGGGAAGGGTGGAGAGAGATTCCCGCACTTCCAGCTGGTCATCCAGAAAAGAAAGCTTACTGTAGTACCACAGACTGGGTTTATAAACCTTATCTGCTGGAGCACCTGACCTCTGGGACCTCAGGACCATAGTCCTCTGGGTCCTGTATGTCCCTCTGATGGTCGCTATTTTGGTTTTCACATCTTGGAGAGTTGTTGTGGGTATCTTGGTTTGCACAAATGCAAGCAGGCTCTCCAGTGCTGCTTTCCTGGCGTGTTTATTTTTATTTGCGCCACTTTTGGTTTGCCATAGTATAGGTAGCTCTTGCCATTTGTCTATGAACTCCCCCATGAATTCCGGGTTTTTAAAAGTATTCATGATATCTGTTAAAGCGAGAAACAAAAAAATATATATATTTCAGGCAACATTCCTCAAATGTGCATTTTCTACATATTTTTAGCGCACAAATCTCCTCGTCTGATGAACCTCAAATACTTAAATTGTTAGGTACCTTCGTCAAGACGTTCGTTGCTAACTCCCTCTCCCGCCAAATGAACGTATTTTCGAGACATGGATCTTCCCTTGATATACACTGCGCATGCGTGACACTCCGCACGCTTTCTCCGCCCCTGACGTTCGATATTGTACTTTCCCCGCCCCTTCTCGCTCGTAGTGCTTTACAAAACATGGCGGAGACACAGGTGGCTGAGATTACCTCTACAGAGGAGGAAATTCCAGAGGAGCCCAAATCCAGATCCAGGAGATATAAGGCATCCAACATGTCATTCGAGGAAATGGTGGAGATGGTCGCCATTTTAAAGAAGGAGGATTATGATGCCAAGCATGGGCCGTATAAAAGGCCTAATCTGGTCAAGTCAAAAATTATGGGCAAAGTGGTCAAAAGTCTTCACAAAAAATTCGGGGTGTGCAGAACGAAGGAACAGCTCAGAAAACGATGGTCTGATCTGAAGTTGCAGGAGGCCGACCAATACAAAAGAATCAAGAAAGTTTTAGGAAAAAGTACGTTATTTTTGAATATTTTCCATGGTACATATTATTTACTTGTATTCTGTCGTGTATTTTTTACTTTCATATAGTACAGTGAAAGATACCATCTTTCAGGTTCGTCCGCACAGTAAACGGACGTATTAAACCTCTTTCTCCGTACAGTTCCTCAAACGATGTTTTAGGATCATCCAGTGTGAACACCCATGTATTTTATTTTATTTGGGGGAGTAAATTTTGGCATCACTTATTTTTTCGGTGCTAATCCAAAGGACATTTGTTTGTTTGAAAAAAGGATATGCATGGTAATGTTAAGGGAGTGAATGCTCAGCAGCTGATGAAACATCTGAACGCTGTAGTACAAGTGTGGGCCTAAAGCCAAAAAGCTTGAGGGTGTCACACACAGGTGATCCTGTGTAGATACTTTGGGGTGTTACAATGTGTCAAATTTGTGTTTTAAAAGTATATGCTATGGTTTTGGCTATGTATCCAATCATTTGTCCCGGTTGGCACAGGGGGTACATTTTAAAATGGAGCAGACTTCAAAAGAATGATTACAAAGTATTTTATCATGTTTAGTTTAATTGAAAAATTGAGTCGCTACTAATGAAACTATTCCTTTTATTTCAATCTCCCTAGGGATTCGAAAAGCTACCTCAGATGAGCCGATAATTGCAACACCTACAACAATACCCCCAGAACCCCAGGATGGAGAGGAACGTGATGTTGTGGAAGTGGAAAGTGGCACCACCACAGGTCAGAGAGAAACCAGACACATGCATGTTAAATAGATGTAGGCCTACATATTCTATCCTACATATTTCTTTTTACATTTAGGTGCAGTTCTGGCCGAAGACCCCAAAAAGTTGACACATCACAGTGCCCAGATCCTGATCCAATACCTCATGGTCTGCTGTCGTGACCTCGAAAAAATTAAGGGAGACTTGCTAGAGATCAGGGCAAATACCAAGCGGGTAGAGGAAAGGCTCCAAAATATCATGGCTGTGCTTGGGCGTGTCTAATGTTTTTACACCAAAGAACGTTTAAATTGCTGAGTTTTGGAAGGTTTTTTGTTGTTTTACCCTTTAATGACTAGCACATGTTTAGCTTTTTCACAATTTTTATGAATATAGTTTGTTTATGAATGGCTGGTCATGCGTTTTAATACCCCAAAAATTAAGGGAACATCCATATTTCAAAGGAAGTTTCCCACCTAAAAAAAGAAATAAAGGTATTTTTACATTCAAAATAATTGTGGCTTCATTATGTAAATGTGGTGCAGAGTGAACTAATCAATGTTTTGTGTTTACACTGACAATGAAGGCTAAATAAGAATGTTAAATACACATGGCAATACAAGTGCACTAGGTAAACCTACATGAAACATAAAACATTATACAATTAAAACACCAAACCAATCTTTACTCCATAAAAGAATTTATTTTTTTTGAATAACATTTTTAAAGATTTTCTGGCATTTCAATGGCCCCCCTACCCATAAAATATTCAACATATTGGTTACGGACCTCACGTCCGGTTGGGGGGGCCAAGCCAGGATGGCCAGGTTCCAGGGCCACTAAAGTTTCTGTATTGAGTAAAGAGGCCTCAGGCCCACTCAAAGCTATTTAACTGTTGGAATGCACCCGTAGGAAATTATGAAGCACACAGCAAGTCATTACCACATGGTTCCATTTGTATGGGGCAAGGTGGATGGAGGTCAGGAAGAGGCGAAATCGGCTGGCCATGATGCCAAAGGCATTTTCCACCACCCTTCTGGCTCTGGCCAGCCGATAATTGAACACCCTCCTCTCAGGGGTGAGGGTGCGTTGCGGGAATGGCCTCATCAAATGGGGTCCCAGGCCAAACGCCTCATCCGCCACAAAGACAAAAGGTAGTCCCTCCACATTCTGCTCCGCTGGTGGCAAGGCCAGCAGATCCAAAAGGAGCCGTTCCCCAAACTCCGTCTGGCCAAATACTCCTCCATCAGACATCCTGCCATTCCTGCCAACGTCCACATAGAGGAACTCGTAGGTGGCCGACACCACTCCCATCATCACGATGCTGTGGAACCCCTTATAGTTGTAATAAAAGGATCCCGAATGGGGTGGTGGGACGACCCGAACATGTTTGCCGTCGATGGCTCCTCCACAGTTCGGAAAGTTCCATCGTTGGGCAAACTCAGATGCCACATTCTGCCATTCATGTGGCGAAGAAAGGTACTGTGGAATTAAAGAAATAAAAAATTAATACTTTGAGCCAGAAACATTGAAAGCTGATTTCATACCAACATTCATGGCCAACATTGGTAGAAACTGTAATAAAAAAAAAGATTAGTAAGCAACAACAAACCTAAAAAATAAAATAAAAATTGGGGGGGGGGGGTTGAAGATGAGTTGGGAATATCACAAATGAAGGCTGTAGCACTCTGTATGAAGTTAAAAAAAATGAAACATTCCTAGGCAATCTTTAGGGTGCGTTTTGGGAAAAGCACTACGATGGGACATAGAATAAAATACATGGAAATGACTAGGCAAGGTAGGTATGGCCCCAGGATAGCATGCTGGAGAGGTTAGGTAAGCCAAATTTACAGGTAGGCCTCAAACCCAAAAAATTTAATATTAAAACATGGGGAGAAAGGGGACATTCCCTGCAGCTAAGAATCATGTGAATTAGGGACTGCTAATAAAGCAAAATAAAAAGTATCCAAAACAAAAATACATACAATGTGAAGTTATTTTAGAAGAACACTTACCTTAATATAGTCCTCCTGCAAAACTTGAAGGATGGCAGAACAAGTCTCTGGTATAATGATCCCCAGAGCCTGGGGGGATATGCCTGTGGAGAACTTAAGGTCCTGCAGGCTTCTCCCAGTCGCCAGGTATCGCAACGTGGCGATGAGCCTCTGCTCAGCACTGATGGCTTCCCGCATAACGGTGTCCTGCCTGGTAATATAGGGGGACACCAAAGCCAACAGATGCTGAAATACGGGGTCAGACATCCTGAGAAAATTCCTGAAATCATCAGGATTATTCTCCCTGATCTCCCGCAACAAAGGCATGTGACAGAATTGGTGCCGCTGGAGCAACCAATTCTTGGTCCATGAACTCCTCCTGACCCTGCTCATGGCATGGAGTCGGGATACAGCATGAACCCCTGCACCAACTACAGCACGAACTCTACGACGAGTACGTAGCCGCAACATGGCTAGATAGCGGTCGGCTGAACAGAACGAACTAGAAGAACGCACGGAAGAACAGCAAGGCCAATGAAGAACAAGCTGAAAAACAGGAACGAGCAGAGCAGACCGCACTGAATAAACAGATACGAACTGACTACACGCACTGCCAAACAGATACGAACCCACAGGCACAAACTGAACTCCACAAAACGATCTTCAAAGCACGAAGACTGAAAAGCGCGAATTGTCTCTCACCAAACTTTTACTAACACGCGGTAACACGGAATTAGCAAAAGCGTCCCAAAGGGTGGCGTCATTAGAACGGAACTTCCTCTTTATAGTGCCGTCGTACGTGTTGTACGTCACTGCGCTTTGCTTCATCGTTTTTTAAAATGATCGTGTGTACGCAAGACAGGCTTGAGAGGAAACATGAAAAAAACGACGTGAAAAACGGCAAGAAAAAAAATGGCAAGAAAATCGATCGTGTGTACGCGGCATTAGAGTTGGAACCTCCAAAACTGTTTGAGGATGAAATGGAGTAAACCGATGGGGAAGGACATACTGTAGCAGAGGCATTTTTTCAGTCATTGCATTTTATAAGCTAATGTATGTCTTGTCAACAAATACTTTCCACTGAAAAATAAACAAACCTCGTGCCAAATAACAGATTAAAATAGCTAATAAAGCTGCTCCCCAAATACTAGGGAATGTGAAAGTGTTAATAGGGCGCGCTAAATATGTGACAGTGACACTATAATGAATGTGCTAACCAAACTATTTCAGACCATGTGATATGGAATAAAGTGAAATATCAAATATTGAGAGTGAAAATAAATATATACAAAGTGACTATTGAAAGTCCATAAATCTTCAGTGAAAAAACTTGAATCAAATCAAAAGTTTGCAGAAAGTCCTTTATAACTTGACAGGTGATCCAAATTACAGCCAATGTGCTCAAATGAAAAACCTGCTCACCAGATATCCATGACCTCTTTACTTAAAAAAAAAAAAGTCTGGGAACGCTAGATTGATATTCAGGAGAAGGTCGATTGGGGATGAATCAGGGAACTTCTGGACTATACTCTCCACTCCAACACAGTTGCCCATAAGGGATGGAAGACCAGCATTTCCAGATGACAAAGCATTACGAAACATACGTTGAGGCGCATTCCGGCCATGTCACTTCCGGGTCCGAGCTTCCAGTTTGTCTCCCAGTAGCAGTGGAACGCACGCCGATCTCACAGCATGAGCTGAGCAAGGTACTGACAAGGTACTACTAAAAGTTTTAAAATGAAGTAGTATTACGCTATTGGTTCCCCTCTTGACTTCCATCCCTTATGGCCAATTCCGTGTTGGAGAGGAGAGTACAGTCTAGATGTTCCCTGATTCACCCCCAGTCTACTTGTTCCTGAAATCCAATCTAGCGTTCCCAGACCTTCTTTTTAAGTAAAGAGGTCATGGATATCTGGTGAGCAGGTTTTTCATTTGAGCACATTGGGTGCTATTTGGATCTCCTGTCAAGTGGTTAAGGACTTTCTGCACACTTTTGATTTGATTCATCAAGTGTTTTCACTGAAAATTTATGGACTTTCAATAGACACTTTGTATATATTTTCACTCTCAATATTTGATATTTCACTTTATTCCATGTCACCTGGTCTGAAATTGTTTTGTTTGCATATTCATTAAAATGTCACATATTTAGCGCCCCCTATTAACACTTTCACAAATACTTTCCACTGTTGACACACTGATTAACATAATGCAGACTAGACTTTAACTAGCAGCACCTGATTCTCCATAGCCAAAACAAGCATTAAGGGGCTGGCAAAATCAAGACTCTCGTACAGTGAAGGACACAGGAATCTATTCATAGACCATGGGTTATATACTGCTACCTTCAGGTCATTGTACACTGGCAAAAGCTTCACTGGGTTCGAACCCTAGTGTACCCATATAACACCATGACACTTCCGTTTTTTTCTAGTGTCCATAGTTTGACGTTTTGTCCTTTTTGGAGAATTTCCTACTATTTTTACCAGGTTTAATTATCCCTTTCGACTGACACTTCTTTCAGGATCTGACTGCTTAATGCTTTCATGGCTTATTAGCAGTTTCAAGGTCAGTCAGATTTAGTCAGACCCTCGATCACACTTTGAGAACCGCACCCAGACCCCACAGCTGTGGGGCTGGTCTGTAATATTTGCTTCAGGCAATTAATTCTGAGTTCGGCACTTACCTTAGCATGTGGTGCAATGACTGTCATTAGCCACAGGGTGTGATACAGATCCAGGAGTGTGGCATATTCCTAAAACCCCAAAATCCCATCTGAATTTATGCCCACCATGATGGGCAAAGCCTGGATAATGGATGGGACCAGTGACGTAGATAAGAGAAGACAGGATTTCCCTGTACCCCTTTTAAATACCGGATCTTGACAAATCTTCAATCTCCATTGAGGGTACTCCATTATCCAGTTTCACAATTCAATCTGCAGTATGTATCCTCTACTGTTTCATTTGTTTACCCTCCTCACGTACAATCCTCATTTACTGTGAGTCCTTCTGGTTGTGGCAAACATTCCCTCTCCAAGCCCATCTTAACTGCTAAGAAACCTTCCTCACACTTAGGTCTCTTGCACATGGACACCTAAAAACACCAAGTTTTTAGGCATTCAGGAGTTTTTTTTCTTTAACTGATCTAAATTGTGTTAAAAAGGGCATGTAACCACATGTGCATATAAACGCGCTGCGTATAGATCATTAAAAAATAAAACAAAATCTGCATTGCTGGACAGTATTTTAATACGTGTGTGTGTGTGTGTGTGTGTGTGTATGTACGTACGACACAGCCCAAGAAAGGCTAGAATAACTATTATGCATGCGTGCGCATGAAAATGCACTAAACAGGGATTACAAACATTTGTTTTACAGCCCATGCTCACATTTTTAAGAAGGAATTTTCTGTCAGAAATCTGATGTTCATACAATTCAGTACCATGTGAAAGTTTCCTAAAAGTTCTCCCCCCTCTTACAGGGGCAATAGGGTAGTCTATTTAACTTAGAAGAGAGATGTCTAACAACTTTCTCTCTTTACCCTTTACAGGGCATGTTTAAATATGCTTAATTGCAGTCCTCTCCTTCTGTCTCTAGTTCTTGTTCATCTCTACTACGGAAACGAACAAGAGCTTTAACCCCATTATCACATTATCTTTTCATTGGGTGTTCCCCTTCTTTCCTACTCAAGAAAAGATTTTAGGGCTTACCAACTCCTAAGAACTCCTAGGAGGCTTACATACAGCATTGAACAGCATTGCATTGCTATAAACTATTTTAGTAGTCAGGCCTCCACAAGGTCCCCTCTGACACAACCATTTGTCTAATAGTAATCATAAACCATAAATAATGTGCAGTGCTGATAAAACAGTAAATCATACAATGTGCAAAAAATCTTGCAATAGTAGTTTCCATATATACGTCAGACTTTTATAAAAAGGTGCCTCCACTCCAACAACATGTGCAGATACATATAACTTTAACCACACAAATGCCCAACTATGTTTGAACACAAAGGGGATAAAAATGTCCAAACACCAGTCCTTAATCTTCCCTCTGATGTCCCCACCTACTGGGACATAACATGTAAGGGCGGGGTTAGAATGACATCATCACACTGCTGACTCTGATAAGGAAGTGAGCAGCTTTCTGTGTATTTTTGCACCCGAGCGGTTATCGATATATAATGAAGCAGTGACTTCCTATGTTATATGTGAGTGCTTTCTGCATGCTTTGTGAGTAGAAAAAAAACGAAGCAAAAATACAGCCATATAGGCGTCAGAGTGCAACGAAGGGGGGGAAAAGGTTGGGACTTTACATGAGGCTCTTGGTAACAAATTGATAGAGTGGTGGGTGGTAAAGCATTTATTAGTACAAGGATGCATGTTAGAATACATTGATTACATATACATAAAACGCACATTCGATAGTGCCAATTCCTGAAACGGTAATTTCAGGTAGTAACGCATTACAGACTTAGAATACATTACATATACATAAAACGCACATGCTTTGTGAGTAGTTTAAATGTGTTTATTGAATAATTTAGGGTTAAGTGACAATACATTTGACAGGTGTATCAGTACAAAATAACTGAGAACAGTAAACAATACAATGTCTACCATTATTTGTGGCCTGGCCTGTCATTCAAAACATTTTCAAACATAAAAACAGAGAGAGTCCTCTATCTGATGCTTAGTAGAGAGAACCTGGTTCTGTTAAAGGTATATGTATCTGCTCATACTGTATATTATTGGGATGGTGGTGAATGAGTGGAGTAAATTATTCTTGAAAAAAAAAAGGGTAGATTCACTTTGATACAAAAGTTTCACATATACGTATGTAAATAGGGCTAAAACCGCGCTAATGTACCAACAAATATGACATTAAGTGAATAAATATACCGTATAAGCCAAGTTTTTCAGCACATTTTTTTGTGCTGAAAATGCCCCCTTGGCTTATACTCGAGTCACCTTTTTGCGCCTGATCTCCCGGAATTCGGGGACTCGGTACTGGCACACATGTAGCCTCACTCTTTCTCTACAAGTGTGCAAAGTTTGTTGTCCGGGGGACCTACGGTCGAGGAGCACCGATTTTTCAAAGCCGGGCACCCCTTCCATAGACTCCCATGTTAAACGTCAGTCTAGTCATGGGCACAGTGAGGCATGGGCACAGTAAGGTACAGTGAGGCATAGGCACAGTGAGGCATGCACATGGACACAGTGAGGCATGCAGATGGACACCCTAGGCTTATACTCGAGTCAATACGTTTTCCCAGTTTTTTGTGGTAAAATTAGGTGCCTCGGCTTATATTCGGGTCGGCTTATACTCGAGCATATACAGTACTGTATTTATTGTCATATAACACTCACTTTTTTTACCCTGAAAATAGAGGGGAAACTGTGCCTGCGTTTTATACGCAGGGGGCTGTGGAAATTAATTTTTTCCTGAACCTTCCCTCTTAAAGTTAGGGTGCGTGTTATACGCCAATAAATACGGTAATAAAAATAATAAAGAAAGCAGCAGCTTAATGTGGCATAACACAATAAAACAGATAAAAATTGGAAAAGCCGTGCTAAATAGTCCCAATTGATTTAAATGAGTCATTGATTGACAGCATAGATAAGGCCACGTATGAGAGGATGACATGAGAAAGAGCCTTCTCTCAGTGCCACCACAGTGATTCACAGCAATTCAGTGCACCGCCACCTTAAAAAAAAATGTTATCCTGAACTCTGGCCCCACATCCAATCACTTTCCAAAGCTTGCCGCCTCAACCTCTGCAATATCTCCAAAATACGCCCCTTCCTAACCAATGACACCACAAGGCTCCTAATTCACACCCTAGTTATCACTCGACTACTGCAACTCCCTCCTCATTAGCTTATCTTTAAATAGGCTATCACCTATTTAGTCCATCATGAATTCTTGGAATGTTTGCTTTCCAAAATGGGTCCATTGTGTGGGTGTTTCCACTGTCCTGGTGCTCCAAAAATGTGCTAGGTAGTCATGCCCCCTTCTTGTATTTTGGTCCCCTTTAGTCTTCTGGGCTGTAAATAAGTTCTACACATGTGGTATCCCCATACTTAGGAGGCATAGCAGAATGTGTAATTCTAAGCATGACTATGCTGTGTTTGAGAAATTACTTGTTAAAATGGCAACTTTGTGAAACAAAATAACACATTTTATTTATTTCTTAATTTTCCCAAAAATTACAACTTTAAAAAAAAACCTATGCCTCTCACTAAATACCTTGGACTGTCTACTTTCCAAAAGAGAAAGGTAATAGACGAAACGTTGGTGTGCTGGTTAAGCTGCAACCAGATGTAACCTCAGGGGTGGTACCCAAAGTGATGTATTGGTAGTGATGCATTATGCAGAGTTACTTGAGTAATGCTGGATTGTTTTATCTTCTTGTGAGTGTGTTTTTAATATACAATGCTTTGAAAAAGTACTCATACCTCTTAAAATTTTCCACAATTTGTCATGTTAGAACCAAAAATGTAAATGTATTTTATTGGGATTTTATGTGATAGACCAACACAAAGTGGCACATAATTGTGAAGTGGAAGGAAAATGATAAATGGTTATTCAAAATGTTTACAAATAAATATATGAAAAGTGTGGCATGCATTTGTATTCAGCCCCCTTTAGTCCGATACCACTAACTAAAATCTAGTGGAACCAATTGCATTCAGAAGTCATCTAATTAGTAAATAGAGTCCACCTGTGTGTAATTTAATCTCAGTATAAATACATCTGTTCTGTGACGCCTTCCGAGGTTTGTTAGATAACCTTAGTGAACAAACAGCATCATGAAGGCCAAGGAAAACACCACACAGGTCAGGGATAAAGTTGTGGAGAAGTTTAACCGCTTGCCGACCAGCAGCCATTGTTACATGGTGGCAGGTCGGCTCTCCTGCGCAAATCGCCGTAGCTGTACGGCGGGAGCGTGCCCGTGGGTCGGGCGGATTCAATGTCCGTCGGTGACCAGCGATCGCGTTATACAGAGGCAGAATGGGGATCTGCCTTGGTAAACAAGGCGGATCCCCATTCTGACAAGAGACATGACAGACATCTACTGTTCCCAGTTATCAGGAACAGTGATCTCTGTCATGTCCCTGCCAGCCCATCCCCCCTACAGTTAGAACATGCTGAGGGAACACATTTAACTCCTTGATCGCCCACTACTGTTAACCCCTTCCCTGTCAGTGTCATTTTTTAATTAATCAGTGCATTTTTATAGCACTGATCAATGTAATAATATCACTGGTCCCCAAAAAGTGTAATTTGGGGTCAGATTTGTCCGCCGCAATGTCGCAGTCCCACAAAAAATCGCAAATAGCCATGATTACCAGTAAAAACAATAAAAAATAAATAAAAGTCCCTAAATCTATCTTATAGTTTTCTACACGCGAAAAGTTTTGCGCAAATCAACCAATGGTAGGCGCCAGGGGACGTCTGCTACCAGACGTACTAGATTGGCATACCAAGGGCGCTAAGGCCAATCTGGAGCGATCCGGATCATTGGAATTCCCTCTGCCTCCACTCTGTGAAGCGGATGAGGAAGGAGCCTCATGGGAGGGAAGGCATAGATTAGCCGATACTGACCCCACAATGCTACCAATGCGTCCATTGCCTCTGCCCATGGGTCCTTTGACCGGGCCACAAACCTCAATACCTTCTGATTTGAGTCGGGATGCCAGAAGATCTACGTCTGGCTTGCCCCATCTTTGGCAGTGGAGCTGGAACACCTCCGGGTGTAAGGACCATTCTCCCTGGTCCAGCATTTGGCGACTCAGGTAGTCCACCTGCCAGTTCTCCACACCAGGAATGTACACGGCCGACAGTGCCGGTACGCTCCTTTCTGCCCACCTCAGGGTGCAAGCGACCTCTGATGCTGCAGCTGAGCTTCTTGTTCCTCCTTGATGATTGACATATGCCACAGCTGTGGCGTTGTCTGACTGGATCCTGACTGGACGCCCTTGCAGCCTCTGAGACCATTTGAAGAGGCACAGCCTGATCGCCCAGATTTCCTGGACATTGATCGGCAGGCGGGATTCCTCCGGGATCCAGTGACCTTGCGTCGACTGAACACCCTTTGACTCCCCCCCAACCTGTAAGGCTGGCGTCGTGATCACCATCCAATGAACAGGAAGAAATGACTTCCCGGCCAGAAGAGCCGGTGATGTCAGCCACCATACCAGGGATGTCCTGACCAGGTGGCTTACCCGGATTTGATAATCCAGAGATGATGGGCATCTGTTCCATCTGGACAGAATCCTCTTCTGTAACACCGAGTGTGATATTGAGCATATGGGACTGCTTCGAAGGAGGCTACCATGAGGCCCAAAACTTGCATGCAAAAACGGAGTGATGACCAACTCTTGGACGTCAGCTGCCGCACTGCAACCCGAAGGGTCTGCAACCTTTCCACAGGGAGGAATACTCTTGCCTCTGAGGAATCCAGAATCAACCCCAGATACACTAGGCGTCGGCACCAATACTGACTTTTGCGTGTTTAGTACCCAACCACAGTCTCGGAGAGTCTGACAGGTTATGGACACGCTTACCTCTAATTCTGAGCTTTAAGCGGCACTCAGAAGAAGGTCGTCCAAGTAGCCCACGATAGCGATGCCCCGCTGTCTTAGAAGGGCCAGAATAGGGGCGAGCACCTTTGTGAATGTCCTGGGTGCCGAAGCAAGGCCAAACGGGAGGGCCACAAACTGATAGTGGTCCTCCCCGATTGCGAATCGCAGAAACCTCTGGTGTCTGGAGTATATGGGAACATGTAGGTATGCGTCCCTTGATGTCCAAGGACGCCAGAAAGTCCCCTGGATGGAGAGCAGTGACTACAGATCAAACCGACTCCATTCGGAATCTTTGTACTTTCACAAAGCAATTGAGGGCCCTGAGATCCAAGATTGGACGAACCCCATCCTTCTTTGGCACTATGAACAGATTTGAGTAAAAACCCTGAAATCGTTCCTGCTCTGGAACTGGAATGACCACCCTGCGTTCCAGCAGACCCTGGACCGCCCCATACAGGGCCTCCCGACAGGTCGGCTGTAGCTGGAGGTTGGAGGGAAAGAATCTGTACGGTGGAGAAGAGAGAAACTGTATCTTGTGGCCGGAGGAGATCACTTCGCAAACCCACCGGTCGGAGATCAGAGATGTCCACTGAGTCGCGAATTCGCGAAGATGTCCCTACACCCGAGAGCTGGTGGGGGCGGACCTTCATGCGGATGCAGATTTATCCGCAGGCTTGTTGGGTTTGCGGGACCAAGGACGTCTTTGTCCTTGAGCAGGCGCTTTGTCGGCCTGTGGTCTTTTCCCTGTCGCCCTGGGCGGATGAAAAAAATGCTTGCATGCAGTAAAGGAGGGCCCTTTCCCCTGGCGTGGCCCCTTACCCTTCTTGGTTTGAGGAAGCAATGTGCTCTTACCTCCTGTGGCATCCTTGATGATGTCATCCAGAGAGGTCCCAAAAAGTCTGTCGCCCTTAAAGGGCAGATCCAACAGGGCCTTCTTGGAAGCCTGGTCCGCAGACCAGCCCTTTAGCCAGATCAGGCGGTGTAATGCTACCGCATAAACCGATGCCCTAGACAGCAAGGGGATAGTATCCATGTCTGAGTCGCAGACAAACTTAAGGCCCTGTACCAACTGGTCGGCCAAAGCTACCTCATTAGGAGGAGCCTCTCGCTCCTTTAACCTCTGGAGTAGTAACTTTGCCCATTCAGTAAGTGTCTGAGACACTAAGGCCCCAGCCAATGCCGGGTGCACCGCTGAGCCTACCACTGTGTATAGGTAGCGAGCGAGTGCTTCAGCCTTTTTATCCACAGGGTCCTTGAAAACAGGAGCCCCTTCCACTGGAATTGTGGTAGCTTTATTAAGTCTGGACACCGGAGGGTCCACTATCGGGGGAGAGGTCCATTTTTTTTAGGAAACTCTCCTCAAAGGGATACTGCACCGCAAAGTTCTTTGGGGATGTAAAAACCCTTAGTGGGTTTTCCCACTCCTTGTACAAGAGCTTATCAAAATAAGACACACAAGGTAACACCATAGCAGTGCAGGCCGGTTTACGGAACCCAAAAGGGACTGGTGTCTCTGCTGCTTCTGCAGCCTTCTCCAATTTTAGCGTATCCCGCACTGCAGTAATAAGGTCAGATACCAAAGCCTTTTTTGCATACTGACCTGGACTTGGAGTCATTCTCACTGTCCGATCGGTCATGGTCTGCAGTCTCTGATGCATCAGAATCCGGGCCATGAGTCATAGCTGGGCCTGGTTCTGCATGAGAATTATCCCCGGAAGATTTCAGGGGACGGGGGTGTTTACTACCCCCCGTGTTCCCGTGTGCCGCTTCCACCCTGGCAACAAAAGCCTCTAGGATTGCCAACATAGCGTCCACAGATACATCAGGGGCACCAGCTATCAAGTCAGGTGTTTCAGGGGAAAAAACGTCAGCGCGTGGGTCAGCATGGCGTCTGAAGCAGACACCCACAGGGACTCCAGGCAAGGTATCAATAGGCCACCCTCCTAGCTGATACAAAGATGCAGGGTCTCCCAGAGGACTCACCACCCTTGGAACGGTACCGGTTTTGCTGCCGTGTGCTCCGCCTGTGATGTTATCCCACCGCTGTCTGTGTCAGTCTGATTCTCATCAGCGTTTCCCTGTTTGAGATTCGCACCAGTGAATTGCACCCTAGAGGCCGGAGACTTCCGCAAAATGGCCGCCAAGTGGCCGTATTGAAAACAATGTGGGCCCTAAGAAAGTGGCCGCCGAGCTGTCGGTAGAGGCAAAAGCGGCCGCGGGCCACAAATAGATGGCCGCAGTATATACATACAGGCGTGAATCATAAGAAACATGGCCGCCGAGCAGTCGATAGAGGCCAAAGCGGGCGCGAACCACAAGAAAATGGCCGCCGAGCGGCGATATATACATATTGGCGCGAACCACAAGAAAATGGCCGCCGGACCGTCATTAGAGGCCAAACAGGCATGGACCACCGCAAAATGGCCGCCGACAGCATGGAGGGAGAAAGGCACACACAGGTAAGCAGAAAATTACATCTTTTAAATGACAGCTACAGCGCAGCCCCGCTCCAGATCTCCAGATGGAGCCCCCTAGGTGACCCCCATCCCCCAGCAACATTAGCTCAGAGCCTAGGGAGGAGGGAAGGCAGGGAGAGAAGAAAGAAAGGGGCCACAACCACTTACTTGATCTCTCCAGGAATGTCCAGCCAAGTCACCCTGCCGAAGCAGCGGAGCTACTTACCTTTCCTGCGTGGATCATGCTGGAAGACATTCCAGACAGATCATCATCTGCGCAAGGAGGTGACTATCGGCCAGGCATGCTGTGATTGAGCCCTAGGGAACGATCGTCTGCATGTCCTGGAGCGTGAGCTCACTGGCCAGGCTACTGCGACTCGGCCGTAAGGTCAGCCGAAGCTGAGCGGTCCGATGCAAGCCCTGGAGCGTAGGTCGGCACACGCTCGATGACCGAAACTGGGGGGACTACAAGGATCGAGGATCCAGCCTGTCACCCAGTCGGCAGTTGATCGAAGATCGCAGGAAACAAAACAACAAACGTAGAAAAAAAATTCCCCCCGGACCAGTGGGCCTGAAGGGAGCCATGTCCTTCTCCTTGATAGGCAAAAAAAAACTGATCTGCGAGATGCAGAGAGAGGGGATATACCCAGAGGGTCCACCCCCTGGGCGGTACTGTAGAAGGTGTGATGCAACACTTTTTACAAGTTTTTCTGCCTAGTCACTCCTAAATGAAGGATAATACCCACTTGTCAATAGGAAGCTCTGTCCGTCCATGAACGAAAGAGTAAATACATTTATGTTTTTGGTTGTAACATGACAAATTGTGGAAAATTCCAGGGGGTATGAATACTTTTTCAAGGCACTGTATATAGAGCGCACTTTAGTGAAACGGTTTTACACTACTGGAGCCCCTTTTTTCTTCTTTACCATATGCGGAGTGCCACAAGAGAGGAGAGTCAGGACTGGAAGCCATATTAGATGGAAGTCCTCTCCATAAGCATGGTATGCCATTCTGTAAAAAGAGAGGCATTTGTGTAGGGTGAGTCCTAGTCTGCTGGGGAGAGGTGTTTGAGCTCTGGAGCACCTTTTATTCACAGTGAAGAGATTGAACTTTCTTGGGAAGTTTACTTAAAACTGTTGCAGGATGGACTCATTTTTATTTTAGTACTGGAGCACTTTTCATTCACTGTGGAAAGACTGAACTTTTTACATTTTTTTGGACTAATCTGGGCTGGATGTACTAATCTTTATTTGTCATACACCTGGTCACTTTGGCTTTTACAGTGGTGCATAATTGCTATAATTTAAATTTTATCTTTACAGCGTCTTTCTTATTGTTCTATTGCATTACAATTATTTGCAAAATGTTATAACCAAAACTAAAAAAAAGTGTGTTTTTATTCTTTATTACTTTTTGCTACATAAAAAAAAAAAACGAAGTGTTGATAAATACCACCAAAAGAAAGTCCCAGCCCAGCCCACCTAAGTGCAGTATCAATCGATCACTGTCACATACAAAACAGAACACACATGGCTGCAGCGTTCGCAGAGTCAGGCCTGATCCCTGTGAACGCTAACAGTTTTTTGATAGCGTTTTGAATCAGTCGCTGACAGTCAGGAGCTCTTTTTCCTGTGAGTCTCACTAGTTGTACCAGTAAATGTAGAGGCCACAATGTCCAATCGAAGGTACACTAGTGAAGAGGCCTACACGTTTCTGACCATGACAGATAGTGAAGAGGAAGTCACCCATCTGTCAGATTCAGGCTCAGAATATGAACCCATAGACAGCAGCAGCACCCTGACAGATAGCTCTGACGACGGAGTAGTGGTCCCTGCCAAGGTCAGGCGTACCTGACCCCGTTTTTCTGCTGTTGTTGAGGTGCAACAACTGCAGGGCTCTCGTATGGAGCAGAGAGCCAGTACTAGTGCCGCTCATTTTTCTGGTGAACTGGCAAGCACCAGCGGCCTAGTACAACCTGGTCGTAGTCAAACCAGCACTGCAGTATCATGTGGTGATGTGGCAAGTCCCAAAAGTGCAGTTCAAGCTGGTGAGGTGGCTAGCACAACTAGTGTCCCGCAGCCACCAAGAAGACAAAGACAGGCCTGTCGAGCCCATAGTGCCCTTCCTGCTGCATTTGCCAATCCGAATTGGGAGCCCTCCACTTCTGCAGCACCTGTACTTCCCCCATTCACTGGCCAACCCGGAATTCAGGTGGAAACAGTTGATTTCACGTTACTTGATTTTTACTCGCTGTTTTTCACGGAAGATCTCTATAGATCTATTGTGGACCAAAGTAATTTGTATGCTGGTCAATTCATCGCCGCTAATCCCCAGTCCTCCCTTGCCAGAGAATGGAAACCAATTACGGTTTCCGAATTTTAAGTGGAGCTCCACCCTAAATTACAAGTTCCTCTCATCGGAACCCTCCCCCCCTCCGGTGTCACAATTAACACCTTTCAGGGGGGAGGGGGGTGAAGATACCTGTCTAAGACAGGTATTTTCACCCACATCCGGGAGTCCTCTCTCTGGGAATCTGCAGGAGTGACGTCACTTCCCCCAGACTTCCCGTAGTGTTCTGGGAGACACTCGGCTCCCAGAACACAGGAGGACGAATCAGAACGGCGCAGCGCGACTCGCGCATGCGCCGTAGGGAACCGGGCATGAAGCCGCAGGGCTTCACTTCCTGGTTCCCTCAGCGAGGATGGCGGAGGGAGCAGCAGAGCGACGAGCGATCGCTCGTCCTCTGCTGCGGACGTCGCTGGACTCCAGGACAGGTAAGTGTCCAAATATTAAAAGTCAGCAGCTGCTGTAGCTGTAGCTGCTGGCTTTTAATATATTTTTTTTCCGGCGGAGCTCCGCTTTAAGACCTTTCTGGGCCTATCCCTCGAGATGGGCATAGTTAAAATGAGTAAGTTGCGGTCATATTAGTCCATTGACCCAGTTTACCATTTGCCCCTCTTCTCTGCCTCCATGACCAGGGCACGATACGAGCAGATCTTGCGGTTCATGCACTTCAACGACAATTAACTCTGTCGTCCTTGTGGAGACCCTGGATATGATCAGCTCTACAAAATTCGGCCCATCGTAAACCACTTCAACCAACAGTTTGCAGCATTGTTTACTCCCAATCAAGTTGTCTACGTTGATGTGTCCCTGATTAAGTTTTCTGGCTGTTTGTCTTTCAAACAGTACCTTCCCAGCAAGCGTGCCAGATATTGGGTTAAGATGTATAAGCTCTGTGACAGGGCAACAGGCTATACATATAGTTTTATGGTTTACGAGGGAAGAGATAGTTACATAGAGCTGGAGAACTGCCCAGATTACATAGGGAGCGCTGGTAAGATTGTGTGGGACTTGGTGTCACCCTTATTCGGAAAGGGGTACCACTTGTACGTGGACAATTATTACACAAGTGTGCCACTTTTTAGTCACTTGTTTGATCTTGGAATTGGCGCATGTGGCACTGTGCGATCTAATCGCCGGGGCTTACCCCAGCGGCTTGTAGATTCCCAGCTTAGGCTGGGAGAAGGAGCCTGCTTGAAGTGTAATAATTTGCTCACTGTGAAGTGGAGGGATAATAAGAATGTTTTCGTTCTGTCCTCCCTTCACGTAGACACGACGGTCCAAATTCCTATGGCGACTGGTGTTGTGGAGAAACCCTTCTGTGTCCACGAATATAACCTTAATATGGGAGGGGTGGACCTCAATGACCAGTTGTTGGCGCCGTACCTAATTGGCCGTAAGGCCAGACGCTGGTATAAAAAAGTGTCTGTATACTTATTCCAATTGGCTCTGCTGAACGCTTATGTGCTATACTAAGCGTCAGGACGAACTGGATCCTTCCTTAAATTCAAGGAAGAGATTTTCACAGCCCTTCTGTTTCCAGACAGTGCTTTGGCCCACCTTCCCAACGCAAATGCAGTAAGCCGGCTGCATGAGAGGCATTTTCCACATGTCCTCCCTGATAGCCCTACCCAACGAGCCCCCCAAAGAAAATGTGTCTGTAGAAAGCGGAGTTCCACCCTTTTAAATGTCAGCAGCTACAAAAAGTGTAGCTGCTGACATTTAATAAACAGACACTCACCTGTCCCATGGTCCAGCGATGTGGGTGCACAAAGCCTCTCTTCTCTCCGTGGTGCCGGCATTGTAACTGTGGGCGCCCGGCTGTGGCTTCACAGTTGGGCGCACACTGCACATGCGCGAGCCCGCATTGTGAATGTCCGAGCAATCTTCTGGGACCTGTGACGTGTCCCAGAAATGCAGGGAGGGAGGGGGGATAGGTGAACTTCCTTCCGGCTCTGCGGTGCCAGGGGAGGAAGTGGGAGTTGGTTGCCCGTCAAAACTGGGTACCCGCCCCCCCAAAAAAAATGGCATGTCAGGGGGTCACCAGTACTTAAAGCGGAAGTTAAATTTTTGGGTGGACCTCCGCGTTAATGTACAGTACATTGTGTTAAGGCAGCCCATTCTTTCATTTAGCAACAAACACAGAACTGGACTTAAACCTTTTGTTTTTGTCCAGTGCAATGCATGGTATGTTTTTTTAAAACTATATTACAGGTTTGATGCAGTGACACCTGATACTGCAGCAAAACAATTAGAAGCTGCTATTGCTGCATGAGATGGGTGTATGATAGATCTAAAATGTGGAGTATAACTCATTTACTATACTGTAAACAGCACATATATGTGTTTTATTTTTTCATTTTAAATTAGGATTCTAACATAATATAATGTCACCTAAAGAAATAATAATTGTGAGTTTCAGTGCTTTGGAATTAAAATATCACAGCTTAAAAGCCTGCACTGAGTGAGAGATAAAGGGCGTGAGTGAATGTTAAACTTAGTAAATCAATGAATGATTAGGCTTGTTGGCATTTACCAAGAAATGTCAGCAGTATGTGAACTGAACTTTACATTGACTCTAAAAAAACAATAAATAAGCTTTATCATTTGGGGTAGGAGGGTGGTATTGGTAAAGTATTTAATTGGTTGTGCAAAATATTGAGTAGCAGTGACATTGTTGCTCTTTGTGCATATTGTACTATAGATTTACAAGATTGTACCATTCTAAATCATCAATTAAAGGATACATGTAATATTTGATCAAATATGTTACAGAAATTAAACGGCACAGAAGAGGGAGACGTCACCATTGAGAATAGGAGCATGAGGGGCTGTCTATCCGATCTAAACATGAAATACAAATCGGAGGTCATTTCTGGCATACAGCAATATTTGCATGGCAGTGGTACAAATGACAAAGATGCTGTTATGTTAGCAAAAGAAGAATGTGTTTTCTTTACAACCTGAAAAGGGGGCATTTTATCACAGGGATGAATGTCATCAAGTCAACAATTGTGTTTACAATACTGGAAAATGTGATAAAACCATCTAGTTCTTTGTTGGAAAAGGATGCAAATGTTCTAATTGTTTTTCTAATTTCTATACTGAAGCAAAGGGAATGACAAATAATTCTGCAAATGCCACTAGGAGGCAGTGTAGACCACATCTTGATAAGTTTATACTGAATATGTGGTCAGCTAAATCTACAAGCAAAACTTTTACTTTCACTCTCAGTGATGATGGTAAAAATGACAACTAGAGAGGGTGAATCTCCCTAACGAAGGCACTGACAGGAATAAAAACACACAAGTGTTCTGATCCCTCTCCACTCTATCCAGAACTAAAATAAAGAGCTATTGTCAAACTGTTAGGCTGACAATAGCTCTAAATGTCCCTACTGCACAAACTCTAAGAGCCCTTTCACACTGGAGCGCCCATAGTGTCGGCGGTAAAACGCTGCCATTTTTACCGCCGATGCTATGGGCGGATTTGCGGCGCATTTCCCCCCGCTAGCGGCCGCGAAAGGGTTAAAACCACCCGCGATGCGCTGCAGAAGCAGCGCATTGCCGGCGGTATAGCTGCGCTGCCCCATTGATTTCAATGGGCAGGAGCGGTGGAGCAGCGGTAAACACACCGCTGCTTCACCGATCCAAAGATGCGGCTAGCAGAACTTTTTTTACCGCCCTGCTAGCGCAACGCTCCAGTGTGAAAGCCCTCGGGCTTTCACATTGGAGTGAATGTGGCAGCAGTTTAGCAGTGGTTTCCAGGCGCTATTTTTAACGCTATAGCGCCTGCAAAACGCTGCAGTGTGAAAGGGGTCTTAGTATAACTTTCCCAATACATTTAACCTAACCCTAAAACTTAACCTGTAAAGCACAAGTAAAAACCCTGGGGGTAGGTATGGGTTCCCTTCCATTATTCAGGCACACAGACTTCAGATACAGTGCAAACCTGTTCCCCACTGCCTGACCCAAACCTACCCATTTGCACATAACTATGCAATTGCAATGTGTGGAAGGAGATGGGTAAACTCAGTAAAGCTCTCAAAATAACCCAGCATTCAAGTGAATCAGAGAATACCATAGACTGCTACAGGTACATACAGTCACCTCTGGGTGACTGCACTTCATACCTGTAGGCAGCCCTTAGTATTCGTAAAGTGACAGGAGTCTAAATAAACCTGTCTGTGATATAACGTGCTCTAGGTTGTTTTATGTTAGTGATTGAGGTTTTGTATTTAAACAAGAGATTATTGTTTTTTAAGCAGTGCTACATTATTTTAAAGCTGAGCTCCAGCCATGTGGAAAAACACGATACTGCCCCGACCACCCTATTTCTCCATGCATCCACCACTCATGGTAATACTTGTAGTCCTGCAATTTTCCACCCTATTAGTTCCTGTTGCAGTGACTGATCCATTGAAGGATGTTTGCTGATGTCCCTTTTGCTGACATAGCCATGTCATCAGGATGGGATATAGGTATTGTTAGAAGGGCCCATCAACATTCCATTTCCGATGAGCAAAGGACTAGGATGCTGATTGTCACAGGAAAAAGTAAACATTTCTTTACAAAAAAATATGCTGTAGACTAATTGAAATGTGCATTTGTGTGTGTGCGTGCGTGCATATGCGTCCCTACTTTTTTTAATTACATGGCTAAAGCTTTAAAGCAGGAAATGTAAATGATCCGTATATGTTTTTGTTCATATTAACATTGTTCTGTTGTGTTTTATTACTTGTTATTTAATGTTTTACTTGAAAATAGATTTATTAACCTATAACTTATTTTTAGTGTTCCATGTCTAAACATCTTGTTAATAAAATGTACTGACCCATCTCATGTTGAAGTAAAAACTCTTTGAAATGGTTGCAAAACATACTGTGACAGCAGGAAGGTAAAGTCACCTGGTTGCATCCAGGGGGGTAGATATATTTCGCCCAGATTCAGGCTTTACGCCGACTTATACAACTAGGTGGAGAGTTGTATAAGCCCAGCTAAGGCTAGTGGGCTCATGGATGACTCATATGTCTAGGGAGAGTGTGGGGCGTCGTGCAGACAGGGAGTTGATGAGACCAGCTGAAGCTTGTCAGCTCATTTAGGCCTCTATAAGAACTCCCAGCTTCATTAGATGTTAGCTCATGCCTGGAACCAGACCTGTGTGGACTGTCTAGGGAGAGTGAACCCCTGTGCGGTGAGACAAAGCCTGTGTGGCTATTTGCTTGGACATTTAAAACCAGGGACTTAGGGACTAGGACAGCACTAGGCTGATCCCAGTTGTTAGTTAGGAAACCTGTATGTTTAGTCAGAGGTCAAGTTGACCAGGATTTATTTTGTTTATGTTTCTTTTGGCTTTGCTGTGTTTTGTCACTGTAAATAGAAAATAAACCGCACCTTTTTTGATTTTGAAAACCACAACCTCCGTTTGCTGGGCCTGTTTTTGTGTGGGGAGCCCATCCCGGGGGTCACACACACCCGCTGCCGAGCTAACCCCCTCACAGTTGGTGGAGAATGCGGGCAGTTTTTTTTAAGCCAGCATGGAGGAGATACTAAAGCAGCTGGCTCTAGCAAATGCCAATCAACAGCAGACAAATGCAGGTTTGCAAAAGAGCCTTGCAGCCCAGCAGCAAGCTTACCAACAGAGTCTGGAAGCTCAGCAACAAACCCAGCAGCAATCTGAGGCCCGCTTCATAGACCTGTTACAGAAGCAAGAGCAGAGACTACAACAAATGGAAGCAGTAATGCAGCAACGTCCGCAGACCAGTGAGGAAAGCCGTCCCACTAATACCGCGTCCTTTGGGGTGAGTCGTTTATTGACAAAAATGACTGGAGAGGATGATCCAGAGGTATTTTTGACCACATTTGAAAGGACTGCTGAAAGAGAAAAGTGGCCTGAGGAGCAGTGGGCTGGACTGGTGGCTCCTCTGTTAACTGGTGAATCGCAGAAGGCTTACTATGACCTAGAGCCTGACCAAGCAAAAGACTATGTGATGCTAAAAGCTGAGATATTGGCAAGGCTGGGTGTCACCCAGGCTGTCCGGGCTCAGCGTGTGCATAACTGGACTTTCCAGCTTGGAAAACCCCCCAGGTCTCAAATGTATGATCTCATTCACCTGAGCAGAAAGTGGCTACAGCCAGAGACTTTGTCCGCACCAAAGATTGTGGAACGTGTTGTAATGGATCGGTTTTTGAGAGCTCTTCCTACTGCCATCCAAAAGTGGGTAAGCCATGGAGACCCAGAGACGGCCGATGGTCTTGTGGATCGTGTGGAGAAATACTTGGCTACAGAGAACCTGACGGCCTCTTCCAGAGACACTCGGACTTTCCACCCTAAGACCAGACCATCCCCAGGGGCGGATAAGAGGATTCCAAGGGGTAAGGGTGGAGAGAGTGAGAGGGTGGGAGCTCTACCCCAAGTTTGGCGAGAACAGCCTGGGAAATCAGCAGCTCAAGAGGCGGCAAGAAGGATCGTTTGCTACCGCTGCCGGCAAGCGGGACATATTGCAGCCAATTGCCCGGTTGTGGAGGAACCCATGCAGTGTGACTTTCTGACGGGCAGACGTCAGTCGCTGTGTGCGACAGTCGCATGCACTGCCATTCGAGGAACTGAGAAACATTTATGCAAAATGTGTGTTAATGGTAGAAATGTTGTGGTATTGCTGGATTCAGGTAGCCTTGTGACCCTGATAAAGGCTGAGTTAGTTAAAACAGAGGTCTCTGGGAATAGCAAGGTAGCTGTTATTTGTGTGCATGGGGACACCCGAGAGTATCCAGTGACTACAGTGTGTTTCGAGACCCCCAAAGGTACCCTCTCTCATCCAGTGGGCTTAGTATCTCAGTTACCGTATGACGCCATTGTGGGAAGGGATTTTCCGAAGTTCTGGGAACTGTGGGATGATCCTGAGCCCCCCACTGGTGCCCCTGTGTACCAGGAATGTGATAGCCAGAACTCCCCTGAGAGTGGTGAGGACTCTCCGGAATTTCCCTTATCAGTATTGGCAGGGGAGACTCAAGAAACTGGAGAGGAGCCCACCTCCTCAGACGAAAACCTACCGTCTGTGGAGTTTTCTGATCTTGAGGTTCACAGGGAAAACTTTGCCACAGAACAGTTGAAAGACCCCGCCCTAATAAAGGCACGGGAAAACGTAGTGAAAATAGATGGCGAGTTAGTGAACCCAGATAATACCTGCACTTACCCATACTTCAGCGTAGAGAAGGACCTACTGTATCGGGTGGCAAAAAGGGCAGAAGAAACCGTTGAGCAGCTTGTGGTGCCCAAACCTTACAGGAAGTTGGTGTTGGAGTTGGCCCATGGGCACATTCTTGGAGGTCATCTGGGGACAGAGAAAACCCGAGAGAGGGTATTACAGAGATTCTATTGGCCGGGGGTGATGAAGGACATAGAAAATTATTGTTCCTCCTGCCCTGTGTGTCAGAGGTCGGCCCCGATGCCACATTACCGTAGCCCACTGGTCCCTCTACCCATCATTGAGGTCCCGTTTGAGAGGATCGCCATGGATTTGGTAGGTCCTATAATCAAGTCCGCTAGGGGGCACCAGTACATATTAGTTATAATGGACTATGCCACCCGTTATCCAGAAGCGATCCCTCTCCGAAATACCTCGGCCAAAACCATAGCCAAAGAGCTATCTCTTGTGTTTAGCCGGGTGGGTATTTGTAAAGAACTGCTTACGGACCAAGGTACACCCTTTATGTCCCGGGTTATGAAAGAGCTGTGTAAATTGTTCAAAGTGACGCAATTACGTACATCTGTGTATCACCCCCAAACCGATGGGCTGGTTGAAAGATTCAACAAAACCCTAAAACAAATGTTGAAGAAAGTGGTGGATAGAGATGGAAAGGATTGGGACTGTCTACTTCCTTATCTGATGTTTGCTATTAGGGAGGTGCCCCAATCCTCTACGGGATTCTCCCCCTTTGAGTTACTGTATGGGAGACACCCAAGAGGGCTGTTGGATATTGCCAAGGAAACTTGGGAAAGTGAGAGTTCTCCCCACAGGAGTGTGATTGAGCATGTCGCCCTGATGCAAGACCGAATTGCACAGGTAATGCCCATCGTGAAGGAACATTTGGCCCAAGCGCAGTTAGCACAGCAGAGAGTGTACAACCGTGGAGCCAAGACCCGTACCTTTTCCCCGGGGGATAGGATACTGGTACTTGTCCCTACGGTTGAAAGTAAATTCCTTGCCAAATGGCAAGGCCCCTACGAGATAATGGAAAAAGTGAGCGAAGTGAATTACAAGGTCAGACAACCAGGAAGGCGAAAGCCCGAACAGATCTATCACGTTAATCTGTTGAAAGCCTGGAGGGATAGAGAGTCCCTAGTCGCAGACACTTGGTCACCAGCTCAAACTGGTTGCGTGATTCCTGAGGTTGGAATAGCAGCCACCTTGTCACAACCCCAACAACAGGAGGTTAAGGAGTTTGTGCTTCGCAACAAGGAGGTATTCTCTGAGCTGCCGGGACAAACATTTGGGGTAGAGCATGACATCATTACCCCGCCCGGTGAAAGGGTGAAGTTAAAACCCTATCGGATCCCAGAGGCCCGACGGGAGGCAATACGGGAGGAAGTACAGAAAATGCTGAACTTAGGGGTGATAGAGGAGTCCCAAAGTGATTGGTCTAGTCCCATTGTGTTGGTGCCTAAACCGGATGGGAGCTGGCGATTTTGTAACGATTTTCGTCAGTTGAACAAAGTTACAAAATTTGACACCTACCCCATGCCACGTATAGATGAGTTGATCGACCGGCTGGGAACAGCCCGATACATGACGACTCTTGACCTCACAAAAGGGTATTGGCAAATCCCCCTGGCCAAATTGGCCAAAGAGAAAACCGCATTTGTAACCCCAGACGGGGCGTTCCAATATAAAAGAATGCCGTTCGGGTTACAGAATGCGCCGGCCACATTCCAGCGGAAAATGGACCAGATGCTGAGGCCCCATCGGAAGTATGCTGCGGCTTACCTGGATGACGTAATTGTCCATAGCACAGATTGGGCCTCACATCTGCCAAAAGTGCAAGCAGTCCTGGACTCTGTTCGGGAAGCGGGGTTTACGGCTAACCCCAAGAAGTGTACCATTGGGCAGGAGGAGGCCAAATATCTTGGGTACACCATTGGGAGGGGAGTAATAAAACCCCAACTCAACAAAGTCGAGGCCATCCAGAGTTGGCCACGTCCCAACAGCAAGAAGCAGGTACGAGCCTTTCTGGGAATCGCTGGGTATTATCGGCGATTCATTCCCCACTTTGCTTCTAAGGCTGTGCCCCTAACCAACCTAACGAAGGGGAAAGGGTCGGTCATGATTAAATGGACCCCCGAGGCTGAGGCAGCATTCCAATTCTTGAAACAAGCCTTATGTAGCCAGCCAGTGTTGTACTCACCCGACTTCTCTAAAGACTTTGTCGTACAAAGTGATGCGTCAGATGTGGGGTTAGGAGCAGTATTGTCCCAGGTCTGGAACGGGGAAGAGCACCCAGTCATTTACCTCAGCAGGAAGTTGAAGTCCCATGAGGTAAATTACGCCACCGTTGAAAAGGAGTGTTTAGCGGTGAAGTGGGCTCTAGATTCCCTTCGGTACTACCTGCTAGGTAGGCACTTTGACATGGTTACGGATCACGCTCCGTTAAAGTGGATGGCTCAAAACAAGGAAACAAATAGAAGAGTGAATAGGTGGTTCCTGGCCCTCCAGGAATTCAACTTCACAGTAAAGCATCGCCCTGGCGTTCAAATGGGGAATGTGGATGCTTTGTCTCGAGTACATGAATGCCTGATTGCTGGTGTTCCAACCCCGAGGTTAAAACAAGAGGGGGGGGTATGTGACAGCAGGAAGGTAAAGTCACCTGGTTGCATCCAGGGGGGTAGATATATTTCGCCCAGATTCAGGCTTTACGCCGACTTATACAACTAGGTGGAGAGTTGTATAAGCCCAGCTAAGGCTAGTGGGCTCATGGATGACTCATATGTCTAGGGAGAGTGTGGGGCGTCGTGCAGACAGGGAGTTGATGAGACCAGCTGAAGCTTGTCAGCTCATTTAGGCCTCTATAAGAACTCCCAGCTTCATTAGATGTTAGCTCATGCCTGGAACCAGACCTGTGTGGACTGTCTAGGGAGAGTGAACCCCTGTGCGGTGAGACAAAGCCTGTGTGGCTATTTGCTTGGACATTTAAAACCAGGGACTTAGGGACTAGGACAGCACTAGGCTGATCCCAGTTGTTAGTTAGGAAACCTGTATGTTTAGTCAGAGGTCAAGTTGACCAGGATTTATTTTGTTTATGTTTCTTTTGGCTTTGCTGTGTTTTGTCACTGTAAATAGAAAATAAACCGCACCTTTTTTGATTTTGAAAACCACAACCTCCGTTTGCTGGGCCTGTTTTTGTGTGGGGAGCCCATCCCGGGGGTCACACACACCCGCTGCCGAGCTAACCCCCTCACAATACATTGAAGCTATCCATGGCCAATAGAGAACAATATCTGTGTTCTCCACAAAATTTGCTCAAAACTTTCTCATAGAATTAAACTAATTTCTAGACACCAATTCAAATGACAAGTTAGTCAAAACCTAAATGTTAGTGTGTAGTATGTGAATAAGAGAATGCTTAAAACTTTTTTTAAGATAATCTGCCACCATAAAAGATTGATTGGGCACATTAAGTAGATTAGCATGTTTATTTCAATTCAGTGTCCAAAAAATGTATTGGA
This sequence comes from Rana muscosa, assembly GCA_029206835.1. NCBI lineage: Eukaryota > Metazoa > Chordata > Amphibia > Anura > Ranidae > Rana > Rana muscosa. The sequence goes on along the minus strand of CM055118.1, from coordinate 678,917,509 downwards.
TGTACAAAATTGAGTCAGATATGTTATTCATCATATGTTTATTTTTATTTACAATATGCTCAACAAACATTAGAAAAATTACTTTTTTATATACTATGCTTGTCTCATCAAAGGCAATGAAAGTAGAAATTTTAAATAAAAACAAAACAATGAAGCATTATATAACTCATCAAAACTTTATCAAGACATAGAACTATAAAGATATTAACATTGTTTTTTTTTTTTTTTAATTACTAGCTATATTTCTTTTACCAGTATATACTATCACCATTAGATGTCACTCTGCGTCATGATAACATATAAGCACATACTGTATAAGCCTTTTTTGTCTCTTTTTTTTATTATGCTCCAAATGTGCAAAAATATATATGAAAAGATGAACTTTTATTATAAGGAACGAAATTGGCTGCACACTGATATTCTTGAAGTACATTTATTGAATGTTCCATACAAACAATGACACCACGGTTGCAGTAGCTGGAATAGAGGTGAACTAGTTTCGCGCAGCTACACTGTACTTACTCATCACCTTGAGGTGTGCTACTGACATTAAATAGGCCCCCCCACACCCATGTCCACAGGTGTGGGTGGGTATCAGTAGACACACCACCTGTCCCAATTACATATAGAGCAGCACGTTCAAAACCAGATTAGGGGGGAAGTGAGATGACACACATTATCTAATTTTGTTTCAAAATAGGCAAAAGAAAAATATTTAACTTAAAATGTCAAATGCACATCAGTAAAAACTGATCACCCCCTACCAATCTGAAAATGCCCATATGCAAATAAATACCAACAGACAATTGACCAGGACAATACATATAAAACCATCAAATATAAATAGATATAACCATAAAAGAAATTTAAGCAAAAAATAAGAAAAAATATTATATATGTATGGATAATAATAAAACAAACTTCAAAATTACACACTTAAGGAAAAGGAAAGAAACTAAGACCAAAAATGGCAAGTAAAATAATGAATAATCTTCTGTATATAGAGAAAAATCATGAGTGTACATATAAGTATCATATACTAAATTAACCTCAAATGTATTTAATGCATATGTCTTAAAATAAAATAACCAATGGAAGGACCGATTTATAAATAAATTGTAAACATGACAATCTCACACTGACCTAGACATGGCGACAAAGCCATGGCACGTATAGGATGGTGTATACCATACATGTGAGCTCCCACATTCCAGATCATTACACCAAAATGGTATATGGATATATATGAATGGTCTCCATCAAACAAAATACAAACACAGATATTGGAAGGGATGGAAGAATGAGCTAGTAAAAACACATGGAGCAAAAGGTAATGTCATGGACACACTGCTCATAGTCCTACAACAGGTCTCAGGCACGCGTGCACAGTGACGTTGCCTTGGCGCCCAGTGACCTTTAAAAGGGGATTCAGCTGCATCAGTCATTAGCTGTTTGATCTGCAGCTTTACCTGTAACCTGATCCTGAACCTGCATCTGATCCTATTCTGACCCGGCTTCCTGAACTCGCTGCTATCTCCAGTCCTGACCTTTTGGCTTTCCTTGACCTTGCTTTGTTTTCCTGTCTGCTTGAACCTCTGATATCGACCCAACCTGAACTCTGACCATCCCTTGCCTGCCGCTGCTGCCTGACTTATCCGTTGTGTATTACCTGGCTAGTCTGACCTTGCTCTTGCCTTCTGTCTTGCATCTGTGCGCACCTGCATCCGCATGCACCTGCACCCGCTGACCTGTATCCACAGCATCCAAGCCGGTTCCTGTCTCTGCCAGCTGTCATCATCTCCAGCCTAGAGAACCCTGCAGGCACTCATACCTCACTGCACTCCTACGGTCACTGTCCCAACTCCAGTGACCCCGGAGCCAGGGCTGTACAAGAGGTCTCCCTCTGCACTTCAGGCTCATCTCCAAGGTTCCTGGCAGGTAAAGATAAAGCAAAACAGAGTATATTATAAACTACCTGCATAAAAGATGTTTGCTGCTGGGCCGCAGGGAGGCGCCGGGACCTATTCATAAAAATGACTCACATTCTGTTCAGTTCAAACCCAAAGGAATGCGAGTCTGGAGATGGAATATCCAGAATACCGCTCTGCGGCACAGCAGGTGAAAGGCATCTCCACCTCTCTTTGGGACTCCAATCTTGTCTGCGAATTGAACTTGCATGGTGGATTTATTACCTCCATGACATGAAATAAAATGTTTAACTATATTTGTAGATTTATTTTTCTCAATGCTATAGACATGTCTTCATAGAACCTGTCACATAGACGTCTAGTTGTCCTCCCCACATATTGGACACAACAGGCACTACATGAAATTAGATAAATCACAAAGCTCGTATTACAATTGTAAAAGGAGTCAATATTGAGTAAAGAGAAAAAGAAAGGTTTTGGGACTTCGAATGAGGCATGTGTATGTAGCATAATGAGTGGAATGGAACCTGTAACGGCACCCCAATCTCAAGGGGTATTAACGCCGTTTACGATGTTCCCTCTCCTAGACACACATCCACTCGCTACCAATATCCACAGCTAAACGACCCTTTCCTATAGGAGCCGACCCCTCTGGAAGAAGACGAGACGCACTCTGTCTCTTCTGTAGTAGGAATGAATTTATTATTGAGAAACATTGTAACTTTATACACAATTCAAGGCACATGATTTAACATGAACAAGGGCCCAGCTCCACCCACACATCCCAAGACTCAACACCTCATCCTGACGTCTGCTAGGCTTCAAAAGATCCCAACACAATAGAATATACGATCTCCAATACACATCTTTTCACAAAGGGTTGGCAGCCAGTCGGTCTGGCACTTTACAATACACACAAGGACAGACTTAAATGAACAATAGAAATGCAAAACAACTTAATTCCTCACAGCAATGATACTTAACCCCCACATACAGTATACATCCAATCTATATACAATGTATATACAGCCTTAAATATGGCTATCACAGACCATATCGGGGGTTTCTTTTATTCACCCTGTGTCCAAAGTGACCCCACTGTCACACATCTCCCCTTTTGGCAGGGGACTAACAGAGGAGGGGACCCCAGACGGGTCTACTCCGAAGTTAGTCCATGGGTCCATTCTTCCAATGCTGGTATCCACCCAGTACCACAAATGAATTGCTCCAAGCAGAGCATTACTTACCCAGCCAACCTCTGCCTCTCTCAGAGAACATACCCGCCGCTGGGGAGAAGACAGGGTGACTGGGCTCAGTCCGTCATGCTGTTGGGGATCTGGGTCGACTGCCCGGCATCCCTGGGGTATACAAGTGGAGACTGAAGTCCCATCCACTTGTGGTAGGTGGAAGTCCCCCAGTACTTGCAAAGCAAGGCTGACATCCTCCTGTCTCAGTGTCACACCATTTTCTGGGGTTGTGTCAGTGAGGACTGAAGTCCCATCCAATACCACAGGAACTCCCTCTTCTGTTAGTTGAGAGCCGAGGCCCGTGGCACTCGGCTCTGTTGCCAGCTCTTCTGCTGGGTTGCTGTGAGTGGAGACCGCAGTCCCATCCACCGATATCCGCTCAAGTGGCAGTTGTGTGCAGCGGCCAGTAGCATTCTGCCCTGCTGCCAGTGATTCAGCTGGGGGTAAAAGCTTTACCACCCCAGCTTGTTGCTGGAGAGAGGGGCCAACTGCCCCGGCTCCCTGAAACTCCACAGTTGTTTCCGGTGCTGGGCAGCACAGGTTGCTATCACTCTGCCCTGTTGCCAGTACTCCTGCTGGGGACTCCACACCATCTGCTCTGGCTACCTGTTGGGGAGGGAAAATGGCTGCTTCTCCTCCCTGCATCTCTGAAATCCACTCAGAAAGAGGAACCATCACCTTCTCAACTCGGGCCTCCAACACTGCCACGGGTGTAGAGCAGGGGTCTGCAGTACTTTGTCCTGCTGCCAGTACTTGAGCGGGCGATGCATAATTCATAACATCCTCTGCACAGTCCATTAAGTCCATACCTTCTGTAATCTGTGGCTGGGGAGATGAGCCAACTGCCCTAGCTCCCTGGAACTCCATATCATCCACTTCGGCTTTAAGGGTGGCAATCTTCAGATTTTCCACTGCTGATTCTTCAGCCAGGCTAGCTCCCTGGAACTCTATATCATCCACTTCGGCTTTAGGGAGGGCAATCTTCATCTTTTCCACTGCCGATTCTTCAGCCAGGCTAGCTCCCTGGAACTCTGTATCATTCACTTCGGCTTTAGGGAGGGCAATCTTCAGATTTTCCACTGCTGATTCTTCAGCCAGGATTTCATAGTTGTCAACTGGTAATTCCTGATAGTCCCAGGCAAAGGGAGCCCCACCCTGCTGCTGAGCAGAGTCTAGCAGCTGTTTGTAGGCAATCTCCAGCTCCCATTCCTGAACGGCCAGAAACTCCAAATCTTCCTGTGCCCAGTGCCCTTCCGAGACATTCAGTCTTTGTTCTCTGTGCTCCATTATTTCCTCCAAACGCCACTCCTGATCACTCCCAAAGTCAGGGTCCTCGGACAGCCTCCAATACAACAATCCCAGGCCATTATAGTCAAAGCCTTCCGTGGGGCTGTCATCCGCTGACCATGGGCACTCATGGGCTACATACCACCGGAGGGCTCTGTAGCTCTCGTCCAACCGCATCTCTGCCCGGATCAGCCTGCTTAACTCAGCTGTCCACTCCTGCTTCGGTTGTTCCCCCAATAACAGCATTCGTACTTCATACTGCGACCAGTACCTTACATGGATGGAGGGGAGAACTTTTCCCTGGTGTTGCTGCTCGAGGGCTAGCACTTTCTTCCAGAGTTCGCAGCGGATCGAATCCGACCATCCCAGCAGGACCTCCTCTGATACTGGTCCTCTATGCTGTATCTGCATCTCTCGCAACCTCCTTCTGAATTCCTTTTCCATGTCGGCTGGTATCTGTATCTCTCCTCTCCTTTCAGTTGGTGCTGCTTTTTTAGGTGTTGTCTCTGATTGCCGTATTTCCGCCATTCTCTGCTCATGTTGTCGCTCATCCTGCCGCTCGATTTCTCTAATGGCTTCCTGTATGGCGGTCTCTGATGGGTTAGCACCATATAATGCCAAGCGCTCTCGAACTCGTTGCTGAAACAAATCTTCAACTGACCAGGGTCCTGCATCACCATTCCTCTGGTTCATCTCGGCTCTCAAGTAAGTCTTTCAGCGTGACTTTCCTGCAGGCTGCATAGCTTGGTCATTCACTGTGGTGGCTTGGAGTGTCCCAGGAACTGGAGAGAAAATCCCGCTGCTGCCAACCAATGTAACGGCACCCCAATCTCAAGGGGTATTAACGCCGTTTACGATGTTCCCTCTCCTAGACACACATCCACTCGCTACCAATATCCACAGCTAAACGACCCTTTCCTATAGGAGCCGACCCCTCTGGAAGAAGACGAGATGCACTCTGTCTCTTCTGTAGTAGGAAATGAATTTATTATTGAGAAACATTGTAACTTTATACACAATTCAAGGCACATGATTTAACATGAACAAGGGCCCAGCTCCACCCACACATCCCAAGACTCAACACCTCATCCTGACGTCTGCTAGGCTTCAAAAGATCCCAACACAATAGAATATACGATCTCCAATACACATCTTTTCACAAAGGGTTGGCAGCCAGTCTGTCTGGCACTTTACAATACACACAAGGACAGACTTAAATGAACAATAGAAATGCAAAACAACTTAATTCCTCACAGCAATGATACTTAACCCCCACATACAGTATACATCCAATCTATATACAATGTATATACAGCCTTGAATATGGCTATCACAGACCATATCGGGGGTTTCTTTTATTCACCCTGTGTCCAAAGTGACCCCACTGTCACAGAACCTATTTTTTCCATTCATGTGTTGTGATTCCCTGTACAGGGCAGCACAAGATCCCGGAACAAAAAAACTCCAACTAAACATTTGATCAATTTATGGTTCATGAATACACATAGTACCCAATATAACATAGATTGTGTCATGTAAAAATGCATGACACACAGTTTCAAAAAGAAACATAATAATAAATTAGAAATGAACATGATCAAGTTGACATATTTAATATACATAATTGATACAAAAAAGAGCAGTTGATAAATAAAATAAAATACTTATACAGATCCAATAATGTACAATCATCATAGAAAAATGAATGAAATCATACAATAAAGTGCATAGTTAAAAAAGGCTGGTATTGGCATCCTTTAATCAGATGACTCATGTGTCTCGACGCGTTTCTTGGCAGTTGTAGCCACTCATCAGCAGAAGAATGCATATACTTTGGCTACAGGGCAAAATGGAAAAGAATGGATAAATAAATAAATACATAAAGGGTATTCCATGAACTCTATAAGAGGGAACTGAGAACTAATATGTTACCTATGGTGATACCCAGGTGTATATATATAGAGGCCAAAACGACTGCCCACGATGGAGTGGGATGGTGGCTCTGTATTAGCTTGTCTCGTCCGGGGTTGAGGCGGAGGTAACCCCCCTTCCCCCACAGAGGCTCCAGAAGGGCCAAAGGGGGTCACAGTGGACACATGCGGCCAAGGGGCAGACCCGGAAGCCACGGCACACCACCGGGGATAAGGCCGATCTATGACATGTATGCCAGGCTCTGGGGAGAGAATGAATGAAAAACCAGATGTGATAGATAACAGGCTATTTCCCATTGATACCACTATATCTGAAGGTGTATTGATCCATATTGTCATGCCAGGCACTAGACCTAGCAAATTGCCACATTGATGTATATTACTATTAAGATCATAGATGAATATCTGTATACTGTATACTCACAATGTCATGTTTGGACTATACATAACAACTGAAAGTCAGATCTGTGCATGAATCTCACAATAACTTTTCACAAAGACCTCGGAAATATTGGATATACAGGCCAGTATGAAGGGGCTTAAGCCCCATACTCAGATCATCTCCTGACTTTGCCATCCTTTTTTGAATATATTTTTATGCACTAGAAACGTTTAAATGCAATTTTCTTGAAGAAACCACTAGTTGGTGCTATTTCGTTATCCAGCGTGAGGCAGCTCCCAATTGGCCAACTACTGCTATTTAAGATGAGCATTGTCCACACGCTGGCACATCCAGATGAAGTGACGGTTCACGTCACGAAACGCGCCATGTCTTACGAGGACAGACGATAGTAAGACTTCCCCCTCCTCACCCTTCCACGGCCTCTGCCTCCCCCCCCCCGTCGCTACCAAGGGAACCCTGTGAATGACCTGAAGGAACGGTCTTTTGCCCCCAGTGGCTGGAGCCTCATACTACGTCCAGCCAGCCCCTCTCCTGTGACTCCCAGCCACAGCCTCAGCTTCCGCATACGCACGCCAGTCACATAGCAAGACATTCGGAATCTCGTGCTGAGACCCCACGTGACCTGATGACACACGCCGCTACAGTCTAACGGCAATACCCATCTACCTGAGACAGCGGATCGCTCTTTACCTACAGCGGAGTTCTGGGACCGAGAGCCAGGATATTGATGTACCGGGATCACACAGATTGAGGTATTTCCACGGCTGCTGGACGCTCCTCTATGGACGCACTAAGGAACTCAGACATCTGAAGGGTAAGATTTGGAACTGCTAAGCTACCCTATATCTGTACTTCATGTCCGTGTCCTGTGAGACTGCTCCATATTGTTAGCTCTAGCCCTGCTAGGCAGACTGTTCCCCACCTAGTGTTACAGTGAAAAACTGAGTTGTCCTTTACCAGTCTGCTTTACTAGCAACTATTGCATATGAACTAGTGGCAATAATATCAACCAGACTCTGACCAAAGGAACTATGCCACTGTCTGTACATATTCACGGCAGCCACTTTCTCATATATGCTGGTATATAGGCCCTTCATGCTGATCACAGATCCGTTGTTCTAAAGACCTTTCTACTTTAATCATCAGCCTTGGACCTCCAAAAATTCTTCATTACTATTTTTGTATACTTTTTCTCCATCAGGTCAACTCACCTTTTTCGTGTTCCACGTTCTCAGTCACTCGTATATACATACGCACACTATACATCTGTGTCCTCTTTTGAGGAGTGCATTTCCTCCTTATATATATATGTGTCCTATTCACATCTATGGTTCCCCTCAAGATTTAGGATCACAGGGGTTTATATGCACATACACATGGGCCAGCTGAGGAGTGTGTAGAGGGGTTGCAGGTCCTATTCGTCTGTCCCATTTTAGCTTGTTCTTGTGTACTACATGCATGTTTCTATGTGTTTTATGTTTTGTACATGTGTTGGAGAAACCCATTTCTCCCTCAGGTTGTGACGCAACCCTGGGATTAATTGTTCCATTAACTATTCAACCAATAAAGTCTCCAAATTAGCCGGCTGTGTTGTGGTTGATTCACCACTTTAATCTTCTGTTGGGGCTCTTTCCAAACACCCCTTTGTGTTTTTCCTGTCACGTACATGTCTAGTTGTCCTCCCCACATATTGGACACAACAGGCACTACATGAAATTAGATAAATCACAAATCACAAAGGACGACCCGGGAGCCACGGCACACCACCGGGGATGAGGCCGATCCATGACTTGTATGCCAGGCTCTGGGGAGAGAATGAATGAAAAACCAGAAAGCAAAAATAAGAAACCAGGGTAATAATGCACGTCAGATGGAATGGCGCCAAAAAGAACTTCGGCGTCCTGAGACGCCGCACGTGAGGCGCACTAGACATGACGCAGATGCGCCGAGATCCAGGTCCCACCGCCGTCCAGGGCGAGGGAGGAGGCCGGGGCTAGGCACATCGCAACCCCGGGACAGGACGTGTAAGGACAGAGACACGCCCAGGGGGCGTGGCTAACTATAATGATGATAAAAAAGGGAGAAAAAACAAAGGTCCATTATAAATGGCCCGAGCCAATGTTAGTCCAACTGGATGCTAAACTATTTATTAATAATATATATGAATATAGGAAAGGATGCCAATTCATATAGAAGTAGATATAAAAAGGAGAATCCAGAGCTATAATTAATATGTAGGATATGCTGGGCGTGTGGGGTCACTAAAAAAGCGGGTGTCTTCCACCCTAAATATATGCGAAAAATAAAAAAGGGAGAGAGTGACCTCGTAACGCCCAAGCCAAATGTATCATACACATGTCAGCACACACACTATAAATGTATCATACCTATGTCAGCACACTGTGAGGGGGTTAGCTCGGCAGCGGGTGTGTGTGACCCCCGGGATCCCACACAAAACAGGCCCAGCAAACGGAGGTTGTGGTTTTCAAAATCAAAAAGGTGCGGTTTATTTTCTATTTACAGTGACAAAACACAGCAAAAGCAAAAGAAACATAACCAAAATAAATCCTGGTCAAGTTGACCTCTGACTAAACATACAGGTTTCCTAACTAACAACTGGGATCAGCCTAGTGCTGTCCTAGTCCCTAAGTCCCTGGTTTAGTAAAAGTCCAAACAAATAGCCACACAGGCTTTGCCTCACCGCACAGGGGTTCACTCTCCCTAGACAGTCCACACAGGTCTGGTTCCAGGCATGAGCTAACATCTAATGAAGCTGGGAGTTCTTATAGAGGCCTAATGAGCTGACAAGGTTCAGCTGGTCTCCTCATCTCTGTCTGCACGACGCCCCACACTCTCCCTAGAGGTATGAGTCCATCCATGAGCCCACTAGCCTTAGCTGGGCCTATACAACTCTCCACCTAGTTGTATAAGTCAGCGTAAAGCCTGAATCTGGGCGAAATATATCTACCCCCCCTGGATGCAACCAGGTGACTTTACCTTCCTGCTGTCACATACCCCCCCCCTCTTGTTTTAACCTCGGGGGTTGGAACACAGCAATCAGGCATTCATGTACTCGAGACAAAGCATCCACATTCCCCCATTTGAACGCCAGGGCGATGCTTTACTGTGAAGTTGAATTCCTGGAGGGCCAGGAACCACCTATTCACTCTTCTATTTGTTTCCTTGTTTTGAGCCATCCACTTTAACGGAGCGTGATCCGTAACCATGTCAAAGTGCCTACCTAGCAGGTAGTACCGAAGGGAATCTAGAGCCCACTTCAACCGCTAAACACTCCTTTTTCAACGGTGGCGTAATTTACCTCATGGGACTTCAATTTCCTGCTGAGGTAAATGACTGGGTGCTCTTCCCCGTTCCAGACCTGGGACAATACTGCTCCTAACCCCACATCTGACGCATCACTTTGTACGACAAAGTCTTTAGAGAAGTCGGGTGAGTACAACACTGGCTGGCTACATAAGGCTTGTTTCAAGAATTGGAATGCTGCCTCAGCCTCGGGGGTCCATTTAATCATGACCGACCCTTTCCCCTTCGTCAGGTTGGTTAGGGGCACAGCCTTAGAAGCAAAGTGGGGAATGAATCGCCGATAATACCCAGCGATTCCCAGAAAGGCTCGTACCTGCTTCTTGCTGTTGGGACGTGGCCAACTCTGGATGGCCTCGACTTTGTTGAGTTGGGGTTTTATTACTCCCCTCCCAATGGTGTACCCAAGATATTTGGCCTCCTCCTGCCCAATGGTACACTTCTTGGGGTTAGCCGTAAACCCCGCTTCCCGAACAGAGTCCAGGACTGCTTGCACTTTTGGCAGATGTGAGGCCCAATCTGTGCTATGGACAATTACGTCATCCAGGTAAGCCGCAGCATACTTCCGATGGGGCCTCAGCATCTGGTCCATTTTCCGCTGGAATGTGGCCGGCGCATTCTGTAACCCGAACGGCATTCTTTTATATTGGAACGCCCCGTCTGGGGTTACAAATGCGGTTTTCTCTTTGGCCGACTTGGCCAGGGGGATTTGCCAATACCCTTTTGTGAGGTCAAGAGTCGTCATGTATCGGGCTGTTCCCAGCCGGTCGATCAACTCATCTATACGTGGCATGGGGTAGGTGTCAAATTTTGTAACTTTGTTCAACTGACGAAAATCGTTACAAAATCGCCAGCTCCCATCCGGTTTAGGCACCAACACGATGGGACTAGACCAATCACTTTGGGACTCCTCTATCACCCCTAAGTTCAGCATTTTCTGTACTTCCTCCCGTATTGCCTCCCGTCGAGCCTCTGGGATCCGATAGGGTTTTAACTTCACCCTTTCACCGGGCGGGGTAATGATGTCATGCTCTACCCCAGATGTTTGTCCCGGCAGCTCAGAGAATACCTCCTTGTTGCGAAGCACAAACTCCTTAACCTCCTGTTGTTGGGGTTGTGACAAGGTGGCTGCTATTCCAACCTCAGGAATCACGCAACCAGTTTGAGCTGGTGACCAAGTGTCTGCGACTAGGGACTCTCTATCCCTCCAGGCTTTCAACAGATTAACGTGATAGATCTGTTCGGGCTTTCGCCTTCCTGGTTGTCTGACCTTGTAATTCACTTCGCTCACTTTTTCCATTATCTCGTAGGGGCCTTGCCATTTGGCAAGGAATTTACTTTCAACCGTAGGGACAAGTACCAATATCCTATCCCCCGGGGAAAAGGTACGGGTCTTGGCTCCACGGTTGTACACTCTCTGCTGTGCCAACTGCGCTTGGGCCAAATGTTCCTTCACGATGGGCATTACCTGTGCAATTCGATCTTGCATCAGGGCGACATGCTCAATCACACTCCTGTGGGGAGAACTCTCACTTTCCCAAGTTTCCTTGGCAATATCCAACAGCCCTCTTGGGTGTCTCCCATACAGTAACTCAAAGGGGGAGAATCCCGTAGAGGATTGGGGCACCTCCCTAATAGCAAACATCAAATAAGGAAGTAAACAGTCCCAATCCTTTCCATCTCTATCCACCACTTTCTTCAACATTTGTTTTAGGGTTTGGTTGAATCTTTCAACCAGCCCATCGGTTTGGGGGTGATACACAGACGTACGCAATTGCGTCACTTTGAACAATTTACACAGCTCTTTCATAACCCGGGACATAAAGGGTGTACCTTGGTCCGTAAGCAGTTCTTTACAAATACCCACCCGGCTAAAAACAAGAGATAGCTCTTTGGCTATGGTTTTGGCCGAGGTATTTCGGAGAGGGATCGCTTCTGGATAACGGGTGGCATAGTCCATTATAACTAATATGTACTGGTGCCCCCTAGCGGACTTGATTATAGGACCTACCAAATCCATGGCGATCCTCTCAAATGGGACCTCAATGATGGGTAGAGGGACCAGCGGGCTACGGAAATGTGGCATCGGGGCCAACCTCTGACACACAGGGCAGGAGGAACAATAATTTTCTACGTCCTTCATCACCCCCGGCCAATAAAATCTCTGTAATACCCTCTCTCGGGTTTTCTCTGTCCCCAGATGACCTCCAAGAATGTGCCCATGGGCCAACTCCAACACCAACTTCCTGTAAGGTTTGGGCACCACAAGCTGCTCAACGGTTTCTTCTGCCCTTTTTGCCACCCGATACAGTAGGTCCTTCTCTACGCTGAAGTATGGGTAAGTGCAGGTATTATCTGGGTTCACTAACTCGCCATCTATTTTCACTACGTTTTCCCGTGCCTTTATTAGGGCGGGGTCTTTCAACTGTTCTGTGGCAAAGTTTTCCCTGTGAACCTCAAGATCAGAAAACTCCACAGACGGTAGGTTTTCGTCTGAGGAGGTGGGCTCCTCTCCAGTTTCTTGAGTCTCCCCTGCCAATACTGATAAGGGAAATTCCGGAGAGTCCTCACCACTCTCAGGGGAGTTCTGGCTATCACATTCCTGGTACATAGGGGCACCAGTGAGGGGCTCAGGATCATCCCACAGTTCCCAGAACTTCGGAAAATCCCTTCCCACAATGGCGTCATGCGGTAACTGAGATACTAAGCCCACTGGATGAGAGAGGGTACCTTTGGGGGTCTCGAAACACACTGTAGTCACTGGATACTCTCGGGTGTCCCCATGCACACAAATAACAGCTACCTTGCTATTCCCAGAGACCTCTGTTTTAACTAACTCAGCCTTTATCAGGGTCACAAGGCTACCTGAATCCAGCAATACCACAACATTTCTACCATTAACACACATTTTGCATAAATGTTTCTCAGTTCCTCGAATGGCAGTGCATGCGACTGTCGCACACAGCGACTGACGTCTGCCCGTCAGAAAGTCACACTGCATGGGTTCCTCCACAACCGGGCAATTGGCTGCAATATGTCCCGCTTGCCGGCAGCGGTAGCAAACGATCCTTCTTGCCGCCTCTTGAGCCGCTGATTTCCCAGGCTGTTCTCGCCAAACTTGGGGTAGAGCTCCCACCCTCTCACTCTCTCCACCCTCACCCCTTGGAATCCTCTTATCCGCCCCTGGGGATGGTCTGGTCTTAGGGTGGAAAGTCCGAGTGTCTCTGGAAGAGGCCGTCAGGTTCTCTGTAGCCAAGTATTTCTCCACACGATCCACAAGACCATCGGCCGTCTCTGGGTCTCCATGGCTTACCCACTTTTGGATGGCAGTAGGAAGAGCTCTCAAAAACTGATCCATTACAACACGTTCCACAATCTTTGGTGCGGACAAAGTCTCTGGCTGTAGCCACTTTCTGCTCAGGTGAATGAGATCATACATTTGAGACCTGGGGGGTTTTCCAAGCTGGAAAGTCCAGTTATGCACACGCTGAGCCCGGACAGCCTGGGTGACACCCAGCCTTGCCAATATTTCAGCTTTTAGCATCACATAGTCTTTTGCTTGGTTAGGCTCTAGGTCATAGTAAGCTTTCTGCGATTCACCAGTTAACAGAGGAGCCACCAGTCCAGCCCACTGCTCCTCAGGCCACTTTTCTCTTTCAGCGGTCCTTTCAAATGTGGTCAAAAATACCTCTGGATCATCCTCTCCAGTCATTTTTGTCAATAAACGACTCACCCCAAAGGACGCGGTATTAGTGGGACGGCTTTCCTCACTGGTCTGCGGACGTTGCTGCATTACTGCTTCCATCTGTTGTTGTAGTCTCTGCTCTTGCTTCTGCAACAGGTCTATGAAGCAGGCCTCAGATTGCTGCTGGGCTCGTTGCTGAGCCTCCAGACTCTGTTGCAAAGTTGCGTTTGTCTGCTGCTGGGCTGCAAGGCTCTGTTGTTGAGCTGCAAGGCTCTTTTGCAAACCTGCATTTGTCTGCTGTTGATTGGCATTTGCTAGAGCCAGCTGCTTCAGTATCTCCTCCATGCTGGCTTAAAAAAAAACTGCCACTGGTTCTCCACCAACTGTGAGGGGGTTAGCTCGGCAGCGGGTGTGTGTGACCCCCGGGATGGGCTCCCCACACAAAACAGGCCCAGCAAACGGAGGTTGTGGTTTTCAAAATCAAAAAGGTGCGGTTTATTTTCTATTTACAGTGACAAAACACAGCAAAGCAAAAGAAACATAACCAAAATAAATCCTGGTCAAGTTGACCTCTGACTAAACATACAGGTTTCCTAACTAACAACTGGGATCAGCCTAGTGCTGTCCTAGTCCCTAAGTCCCTGGTTTAGTAAAAGTCCAAACAAATAGCCACACAGGCTTTGCCTCACCGCACAGGGGTTCACTCTCCCTAGACAGTCCACACAGGTCTGGTTCCAGGCATGAGCTAACATCTAATGAAGCTGGGAGTTCTTATAGAGGCCTAAATGAGCTGACAAGGTTCAGCTGGTCTCCTCATCTCTGTCTGCACGACGCCCCACACTCTCCCTAGAGGTATGAGTCATCCATGAGCCCACTAGCCTTAGCTGGGCCTATACAACTCTCCACCTAGTTGTATAAGTCAGCGTAAAGCCTGAATCTGGGCGAAATATATCTACCCCCCTGGATGCAACCAGGTGACTTTACCTTCCTGCTGTCACAACACACACTATACTTTATTCACCTTGTAGGACCATTATGTCCGGATATTTGATTGAATTTTGTTTGAGATTTCCCTCACATATTTTTCCCAGTCTCCAAGGTGTGTTTAGAATATTTCACACATCTTTCTCACACCTACGGTTTGTCCGAGGACATTTATTTGACACATTAGTTATTCATTTAGATATATCCCTTATGCCCCATACACACGATCGTTTTTCATGCCGTTAAAAATGCCATTAAAAAAAATGGCCATTAAAAATGATCGTGTGTAGGCTCCAGAGCATTTTTAACGACGTGAAAAACGGCCATTAAAAATTTCGAACATGCTCTCTTTTTTCACGTCGTTTTTCATGTCGTTTTTTTTAACGACGTGAAAAACGATAGTGTGTATGCTTTAACGACGTGAAAAAAAACGCGCATGCTCAGAATCAAGTATGAGACAGGAGCGCTCGTTCTGGTAAAACTAGCGTTCGTAATGGAGATAGCACATTCGTCACGCAGTCACGGACTGAAAAGCACGAGACTGAAAAGAGCGAATCGTCGTTCAACAAACTTTACTAACATGAAGGGTGGCGCCATTCGAACGGAACTTCCCCTTTATAGTGCCGTTGTACGTGTTGTACGTCACTGCGCTTTGCTTGATCGTTTTTTTAAATGATCGTGTGTACGCAAGACAGGCTTGAGAGGAAACATGAAAAAAAACGACGTGAAAAACGGCAAGAAAAAAAATGGCAAGAAAAACGATCGTGTGTATGGGGCATTACACATACCCCTAACAGCCCATTTCATATCTCACTGATCACACCACACACTCACTTTTTATTTCATTTGTATCCCCTTTATTACCCTGTTTTTTTTTTTTTGTTTCTGGATTTTCATTCATTCTCTCCCCAGAGCCTGGCATACATGTCATGAATCGGCCTCATCCCCGGTGGTCTGCCCCTTGGCCGCATGTGTAAGTATTTATTTATTTATCCATTCTTTTCCATTTTGCCCTGTAGCCAAAGTATATGCATTCTTCTCCTGATGAGTGGCTACAACTGCCACGAAACGCGTCGAGACACATGAGTCATCTGATTAAAGGATGCCAATACCAGCCTTTTTTAACTATGCACTTTATTGTATGATTTCATTCATTTTTCTGTGATGATTGTACATTATTGGATCTGTATACGTATTTTATTTTATTTATCAACTGCTCTTTTTTGTATCAATTATGTATATTAAATATGTCAACTTGATCATGTTCATTTCTAATTTATTATGTTTCTTTTTGAAACTGTGTGTCATGCATTTTTTACATGACACAATCTATGTTATATTGGGTACTATGTGTATTCATGAACCATAAATTGATCAAATGTTTAGTTGGAGTTTTTTTGTTCCGGGATCTTGTGCTGCCCTGTACAGGGAGTCACAACGCATGACCCGAAAAAATAGGTTCCATTCCACTCATTATGCTACATACACATGCCTCATTCAAAGTCTCAAAACCTTTCTTTTTCTCTTTACTACATATATACATGGGGATGGAGGCATGTGTATGATACATTTGACTTGGGCGTTACGAGGTCACTCTCTCCCTTTTTTATTTTTCGCAGAGTCAATATTAAATTCTCTCTTGTTGGACATGGAGCTAAACTTATTTCCCCCCAGAATATACCTACAGCAGGGACATTCAGCAGCCCCACATTTGTAGTTCCCATTGCAGTGCAACCATGTTGAGGATTTAATTGCTTTCCTATTAAAAAAACTGGGGGACAGGGAGCGTCCCAGGGTAGGTGCCTGACGGAATACCACATTTACGCCCTCCTTTAGAATCTCTGCACAAATCTCCTCAGTACATAAAATTGCTAGTAGTTTATGAATGATATTGCTTATGGAGTCGAATTGTGCACTAAAGGGGGTGGAAATAGTGAGTCTGTGATCTTGCTCCCTAGTTTTATTTAGATAGCTAACCCTGCTGGGATTCTTTTTAGATAATAAATCTACTCCCCTCTTCCCACTTGCAAAAGACAGCGCATTATTGAGCATCCATCTCGGGTAGCCTATGTCTATGAAACATCTATATAAAGCAGAAGCTTCATATTCAAACGTAGTATCATTGCTGCAGATATGTCCGACACAAAAATTGGCGGGTATCCCTTTAATTGTATGTTTTGGGTGACTGGATTAAGCAAGGAGGGTATTGACCGATAAAGGCTTTCTGTAGAGGGAAGTGTTGACACCCAATTCCTTTCCAATCAATGTCACATCTAAATAACAGATGCTTGTGTTGTCCCCCTGTCCTGTTAATGACAGATTTTTATTGTTAGAATTGAGGAACACAAGGAAGGAATCTAGGTGTGCAACACCATCCTCCATAACTATCAATAGATCGTCTATGTACCTGAGATATAGTTTAATAAGAGGTCTAAAGGGGTTCTTTGATCCAAAGATGTGGGACCGCTTCCACCAACCCATGCAAAGGTTGGCAAGGGAGGGCGAAAACGTAACCCCCATCGCGGTCCCGCATCTTTGGAGATAGAACCCCCATTGAATGTAAAATAATTGTGAGAGAGAAGAAACTCCAAAATATCCAAAATAAACAAACGATGCTCCACAGATAGTTCAGTCAAAAGTGCTAGACTCATCCACCTTACCAATCGCTCTGTGTCTGCTATTCCTCTCTGTCAATCCCTCCATTGGCTCCTGCTCACCCAACAAATTAAATTCAACTACTTACAAAGCCATCCACAACTCTGCCCTCCGCTACATCACTGACCTATTCTCTAAATACCAACCTAATCGTTCTCTTCGTTCTTCTCAAGACCTCCTGCTCTCTAGCTCCCTCATCACCTCCTCCCATGCTCGCCTCCAGGACTTTTCCAGAGCCTCTCCAATCCTATGGAACTCCTTACCCCAATCTGTCCGATTATCTACAAGTCTATTAGCTTTTAGAAGATCCCTGAAAACCCTCATTTTCAGAGAAGCCTATCCCTCCCACACCTAACAACTGTATTTTCATTTTCTCCATCTGATCATCCCCCCCACCACTGTTAACTTTTGTTCCACTTGATCCTTCCTTCTAGATTGTAAGCTCTAACGAGCAGGGCCCTCTGATCCCTCCTGTATTGATTGTATTGTAACTGTACTGTTTTCCCCATGTTGTAAAGCACTGTGAAAACTGTTGGCGCTATATAAATCCTGTATAATAATAATAATAGATAGAATGAGACCGCCTCAATAGCTAGATGATGAGGTATTGAAGCATACAAACTGCATACATCACATGTTAGCCAGGAAAAATTGTCTTCCCATTTCAAATGATTTACTACCTGCAGCAAATGATTGGTGTCTCGTCGGTGTGCAGCCAATTTCTTTCCTTATTCAGTCTTCTACGGCAGGCGAGCCAGGGCCTGCACCCATGTGAGGAGTCTCACACTATTCATTGTGCCTGTAGTTTCTCACCTGGAGCAGCGATTTTCCTTTGCTGTCTAAATGTTTTCAAAGAAAAAAAATGGATCAGTTGACATGAGTTTTATTTATTTTATTGCTATCACATAGAGGACCAATAGTCCCCTGTGATAGCAGATACGTGACAGGTCCTATTTGGGGGGGGGGGGGGGGGGCAGGAGAAGAGAAGTATACACACTGAGGGAGTAGTCTGTACAATTGTCGGCTTTTTTCCTTTATTCTGGAGCTGTAATTTATTTTTTTTTTGGGGGGGGGGGGGGGTTGTGGCAGAGAAAGACAGGACAGGAGAAGAGATGTACATATATGGAGGTAGCAGTCTGTACAGTGTCCCTCACTTGCCGACACTGACTGTCATTGTCAGCTTGTCGGCTTTTTTTCTTCTATACTTAATAGCGCCAGGAAAGAGCTGTCAATCGGTCCCACCACTAAATTAAACAAAGGGATCCCGCTCTTTCCTGGCGCTATTAAGTATAGAAGAAAAATAGCCGACAATTAAACTGACAATGATTGTTGGCGTCGACACGTGATGGAACCCTGTCTGTACAGACTGCTCCCTCACTATATGTACATCTCTTCTCCTGTCCTATCTTTCTCTGACACAACCCCCCACCCCAAAAAAAAGTACATCTCCAGAACAAAGAAAAAAAAGCCAACAATTGCATTTAAAGCTGACAATGACAGTCAGCATCAGCAAGTGAGGGAGCCTGTCTGTACAGACTGCTCCCTCACTATATATACATCTCTTCACCTCTCCTGCCTTTCTCTGACACAACCCCCCCTCCCCCACAGTGACTGGTTGCCCCTAACAACCAATGCAAAAACGGATGAAAAACTGACCATTTGTCAGTTTACATACGTTTTTCATCCTACCTGTTTCTTGATGGATGAAAAATAGGACTTTCATCCGTTAAAAAAAGCAGATGTTGACGGAAGCGAATGAAAATAGATGATCATCCGTTGTCATTCGTTTTTACATAGACATGCATTGATGTCCGTTTTTCATCCGTCAAAGGATGGATGAAAAACGGATGAACGGTCCATATGTGTGAAAGGGGCCTTAGCCTTCGTTTTTTTTAAAATTAAAACAACAAACGGTAAATGGTATACCTACCTGCTCTGTGCAATGGTTTTGCACAGAGCAGCCCTGATCCTCTTCTACTGGGGTCCCCTGCTGGCACTCAAGGCTCCTCCTCTTTAGCAAGTGGCCCCATATGGAAAGCAGCTTACTTTCCAACCCCCCCCCCTACGCAGAATCCGCTTGCTCAGCAGGGGACCGCTCCGCTGATCCCTGCTGAGCTGGTGGATGACAGCCCTGCTCTCCTCTATGGGGCAATCATATGGAAACGGACCGCCTGTCAGTTTCCATCAGATGCCACCCAATCCGCCGTCTGTTTTTTTGTGGATAGGATCGGATGGCTGCGACCGTCTTGCCGCTCCATAAAGAACAATGCAGGGTCCAGTCAGGCCCACCTGAAAAACTGACAAATGGACCTGATCGGACTGCCCGCGTGAAATAGGCCTAAGAGTGTCCATTTGCACTCTGAAGGCCTATATTTTTTCAATGAAGTCTCAAACCTGTTGGAGATCCGATAGTGGTTATAGTGATCATATGATTGAGAACAACTCTTATTTGGCAGTGACAGTGGGGGATTGAGAGGGATCACTGCAAAAAAGTGTTGGAAGTTGGTTCTCAAAGGGGTGTTTTTTTTTACAATGTATTCCCAGCATGGGGACTGTGCAAAGAAATGGTTAATTACAATGTACCAAATATACAATATATATATATATATATACACACATAGTGGATTTAAAACTTCTACACACCCCTGTTAAAATGTCAGGTTTCTGTGAGGTAAAAAAATGAAACAAAGATAAATCATTAAAGACCTTTTTGCACCTTTAATGTGACCTATAAACTGTACAACTCAATTGAAAAACAAACTGAAATCTTTTGGGGAGAGGGAAGTAAAAATAAAACACTAAAATAATGTGGTTGCATAAGTGTGCACACCCTCTTATAACTGGGGATGTAGCTGTGTTCAGAATTAAGCAAGCACTTTCAAACTCATGTTAAATAGGAGTCATTACACATCTGCCATCATTTAAAGTGCCTCTGATTAACCCTAAATAAAGTTCAGCTGTTCTAGTAGGTCTTTCCTGACATTTTCTTAGTCGCATCCTACAGAAAAAGCCATGGCACGCAGAGAGCTTCCAAAGCATTAGAGGGATCTCATTGTTAAAAGGTAGCGGTCAGGAGAATGGTACAAAATAATTTCCAAGGCATCAAATATACCATGGAGCACAGTCATCATCAAGTGGAGAAAATATGGCACAACAGTGACATTACCAAGAACTGGACGTCCCTCCAAAATTTATGAAGAGATGAGAATAAAACTGATCAGGGAGGCTGCTAAGAGGCCTACAGCAACATTAAAGTGATTGTAAAGTCTCGCTTTTAAAAGAAAAACATTTTATACTTACCTGCTAAGTTGTAGTGGATATGCACAAAGCAGCCCGGATCCTCCTCTTCTCGGGTCCCTCTTTGCTGCTCCTGGCCCCTCCCTCCTGACAAGTGCCCCCATAGACCAGCAGCTTGCTATGGGGAGACCCGAGCTGACTCAGAGCTCTGTGTATCCATTCAGACACGGAGCCCCGCCCAGCCCCACCCCCTCTCTCCCCTGATTGGCTAATTGACTTTGATTGACAGCCGCGGGAGCCAATGGTGCCGCGGCTGTGCCCCAGTCAATCATGAGGAGAGTCCCGGACAGCCGAGGGAATTGTTGACACCGCCAGATAGAGAAGGGGCTCAGGGTAAGTATTAGGGGTGCTGAGGGGGCCTGCTACACACAGAAGGTTTCTTATCTTAATGCATAGAATACATTAAGATAAAAAAACCTTTTGCCTTTACAGCTTCTTTTAGGCTGGGATCACACTTAAGCGCGGTGCGGCTCACAGCAGGGGTCTGGTGCGTCTCCATTCACCGGTTCAGGTCAGATTTCAGCCCAAATTTTTGCCTCAATCCAGACCTGAAACAGACCAAAAGATGCAGAGGACTCCTGTGCAATTCGCACTAGAGCTGCTCCGGAGATGTGTGAACCAGCTCCATAGAGAACCGGTCACAATCTCCTATGCGAGTTGGATGTGGGGGAAACCCGCATCCAATTCGCAATAGTGTGAACCTAGCCTAAAGGAGCTGCAGGAATATCTGGCAAGTACTGGCTGTGTGGTACATGTGAAAACAATCTCCTGTATTCTTCATATGTCTGGACTATGGGGTAGAGTGGCAAGACGGATGCCCGGCTAAATTTTGCAAAAAAAATCTGAAGTCTCCCAAAAGCATGTGGGAAAATGTGTTATGGTCTGATGAAACCAAGGTTGAACATTTTGGCCATAATTCACAAAGATATGTTTGGAGCAAAAAAAAAAACACTGCACATCACCAAAAGAACACCATACCCACAGTGAAGCATGGTGGTGGCAGCATTATGCTTTGGGGCTGTTTTTATTCAGCTGGAACAGAGGGAATGATGAACAGTTCCAAATACCCATCAATATTGGCACAAAACCTTCAGGCTTCTGCTAGAAAGCAGAAATCAACAATGGAATGGCTTCACCAGAAGAAGTGATGTTGGGATGGCCCAGTCAGAGCCCAGACCTCAATCTGATTGAAAATCTGTGGGGTGATCTGAAGAGGGCTGTGTACAGGAGATGCCCTTGCAATCTGAAAGATTTGGAGTGTTTTTGCAAAGAAGAGTGGGCAAATATTGCCAAGTCAAGATGTGCCATGCTGATAGACTCATACCCAAAAAGACTGAGTGCTGTAATAAAATCGAAAGGTGCTTTAACAAAGTACTAGTTTAAGGGTGTGCACACTTATGCAATCATATAATTTTAGTTTTACTTCCCTCTACCTAAAAGATTTCAGTTTGTTGTACAGTTATATTTCACATTAAAGGTTAAAATAAGTTCTGAAATGATTTATCTTTGTCTCATTTTTTTACATCACAGAAACCTGACATTTTAACAGGGGTGTGTAGACTGAATACCACTGTATGTGACTGAATCCATAAAAGGTAAGATTTAGAGAGCCTAATTGGCAGGGCTCTAAACAAATATAGTAACTTGGGAGGAGCCATCACATTAAATGCTACCACCCGCCCCAAAAAAGAGAAATGAAAGGAGGGCCACATTAAAATAAATGTTAAAAGTTTGATTGCAGGACAATACCTAGTTATGAAATAGTAGACGAACAGGACCAGACAAAAGGGAAAGGCCTGCTTAAACGCAAAATACAATTATTTTAGTGGGAAAGGTTGATTACTATGAAATGTGAATAGGAGATATGAATACTGTACATATATGTAATTGCTTGTAGATGCATTTAAATATAGGAACTATATTAGACTAGTGCAATTCGTTTTTCAACAAAATTCTACAAATTCGTAAATATTCGAATTAACGAAAACAATTAATTTTTTCTGGCACCAACAACCATGCCATGTTCAAATTCACTTATATTCCATTTTGATCCCCACTCTGATGCTCATTTTGAACTTCAGCAAGTCGCCTTTGACACGTTTAGATGCCTAAGGCTGGGTTCACACTAGTGCAACACGACATCTGTCCTACTTTGGATCCGACTTTGCCCTGCGACATGAAGCCGACATATGTCCGACTTTCAATGAACGGGGATCCGACTTGGATCCCCGCCAATGGCAGGCACTGTGTTTGGTATGAATCTTGAGGGGAACTCCAGGCCAAATTTGAAATAAAAAACCGGCATGGGTTCCCCCTCCAGGAGCATACCAGGCCCTTGGGTCTGGTCTGGATTTGAAGGGGAACCCCTACGCCGAAAAAACGGCGTGGGGGTCCCCCCCAAAATCCAAACCAGACCCTTATCCGAGCACGCAACCTGGCAGGCCGCAGGGGAAGAGGGGGGGGACGAGAGAGCGCCCCCCTCCCTCCTGAACCGTACCAGGCCGCATTCCCTCAACATGGGGGGTTTGGTGCTCTGGGGCAGGGGGGCGACCTGCGGCCCCCCCACCCCAGAGCACCCTGCCCCCATGTTGATGAGGACAGGGCCTCTTCCCGACAACCCTGGCCGTTGGTTGTCGGGGTCTGCGGGCGGGGGGCTTATCGGAATCCGGGAGCCCCCCCCTTGATAAGGGGGCCCCCAGATCCCGGCCCCCCCACCCTATGTGAATGAGTATGGGGTACATCGTACCCCTACCCATTCACCTGGTGGAAAAAAAATGTCAAGAAAAAACACAACACAGCTTTTTAAATTAATTTATTGCACAGCTCCGGGGTCTTCCGTCTTCGGGGGTCTCCGCGCTCTCCGGTTCTTTCTTCTAATGGGCCTCCGCTATCTTCTTCCAGCTCTTTTGCTAGCGGGGCCCGGTCTTCTCCGTCGCCTTCTTCTTCTCCCGCTCTCCGGTTCTTTCTTCCGCCGGGCCTCCGCTAACTTCTTTTGCTAGCGGAGGCCCGGTCTTCCCGTCGTCTCATCCGCCTCTCCGTTGTCCTTCTGCCGGCCCCTCCACTAACTTCTTGTAGCTCTTTTGCTAGTGGAGGGGCCGGTCTTCCCGTCGCCGTCTTCTTCTCTCTTCTCCTCCTCGATGTTGACGCGTCGCTTCCTCCGCTCCGCATTAATATAGGCTTCTCATGACGTCACAGTCACATGCTCCAGTGGCCCCGGAGCATGTGACTGTGACGTCATGGGAGCATGTGACTGACGTCATGAGAAGCCTATATTAATGCGGAGCGGAGCGAACAGCCAGTATTACAGCGGGAGGAAGCGACGCGTCAACATCGAGGAGGAGAAGAGAGAAGAAGACGGCGATGGCGACGGGAAGACCGGCCCCTCCACTAGCAAAAGAGCTACAAGAAGTTAGTGGAGGGGCCGGCAGAAGGACAACGGAGAGCCGGACGAGACGACGGGAAGACCGGGCCTCCGCTAGCAAAAGAGCCAAAAGAAGTTAGCGGAGGCCTGGCGGAAGAAAGAACCGGAGAGCGGGAGAAGAACCGGAGAGCGGGAGAAGAAGAAGAAGGTGACGGAGAAGACCGGGCCCCGCTAGCAAAAGAGCTGGAAGAAGATAGCGGAGGCCCGGCAGAAGAAAGAACCGGAGAGCGCGGAGACCCCCCGAAGTCGGAAGAAGACCCCGGAGCTGTGCAATAAATTAATTTAAAAAGCTGTGTTGTGTTTTTTCTTGACATTTTCCACCAGGTGAATGGGTAGGGGTACGATGTACCCCATATTCATTCACATAGGGTGGGGGGGCCAGGATCTAGGGGCCCCCTTATCAAGGGGGGGCTCCTGGATTCCGATAAGCCCCCCGCCCGCAGACCCCGACAACCAACGGCCAGGGTTGTCGGGAAGAGGCCCTGTCCTCATCAACATGGGGGCAGGGTGCTCTGGGGTGGGAGGCCGCAGGTCGCCCCCCTGCCCCAGAGAACCAAACCCCCCATGTTGAGGGCATGCGGCCTGGTACGGTTCAGGAGGGAGGGGGGGCCGCTCTCTCATCCCCCCTCTTCCCCTGCGGCCTGCCAGGTTGCGTGCTCGGATAAGGGTCTGGTTTGGATTTTGGGGGGACCCCCACGCCGTTTTTTCGGCGTAGGGGTTCCCCTTCAAATCCAGACCAGACCCAAGGGCCTGGTATGCTCTTGGAGGGGGAACCCATGCCGTTTTTTTTTTTTATTTGGTGTGGAGTTTCCCCTCAAGAGCAGCAGAGCACAAGTCGCATGCCAAAGTCGGATCATGCAAGACTGCGGTCCGACTTTGATCCGACTTCAATGATAGTCAATGGGCTGAAGTCGGATCAAAGTCGGACCAAAGTAGTACAGGGAGCATTCTCAAAGTCGGACCGACATGTGTCGGACCAGTTAAGACGGCTCCCATAGGGAAACATTGATTTTCACACGTCATGCGACATGAGTTTCCAATGTCGGAGCATTTGTCGGACCAGTGTGAACCAGGCCTTAATGCATGCCATGTGATTGGTTGATTAGCAATTTGTGTTACCAAGCAATTGAACAGATGTAACTAATAAAGTGGCTGGTGGGTGTATATATACAGTTGTGTTCAAAATTATAGCAGTGTTTAAAAAAGTGAGCAAAGCTCAAAATCCTTATAGAAGCTTTTATTTTGATACATGCAAAAAAAAAATTAAATTTGTTATTACTTTACAGAAAGTGAATAAAAAAAGTAATAGGCCTTTTCAGAAAATAGCCGTGTCTGCGTTTTTTTTTACAAACTCAAACATTTACTGTATAAACTGAAAAATGTTTGAAGATTTAGCTTTCCTGTGAATCACTGAACTAATATATAGTTGTATAACCACTGTTTCTGAGAATTGCTTCCCATCTGTGTTGCATGGAGTCGACCAACTTCTGGCACCTGTGAAAATGTATTCTAGCCCCGGGCGATTGCACTACATTCCACAATTACTTAGCATTTTTTGGTTTTACATCAGAAACAGCATTTTTGATGTCACCCCACAAGTTTTCTGTTGGCTTAGGGTCTGGGGATTGGGCTGGCCACTCTATAGCCTTAATCTTGTTGGTCTGGAACTAAGATGCTGCTCGCTTACTGGTGTGTTTAGGCTTGTTGTCTTGTTGAAACACCCATTTCCTGATGCCAACATGGCAGCATACATATGATATAGCTCTGACCCTATATCCACCCACAGAAGCTGTTAAGCTCAATAAAAGTCTGACTCAGAGCTACCTCCCCCATATTACTTTTTGTCCTCAAAGATCAATACCTACAGACCGTTAAACTTGAGATAAGCTCTTACCTGCCGACTATGTCAGAGTCCGTCTGGGTTCAAGCCTCTCCCAGAATGCAGGCCTAATGCACCAACAAGGTGGGGAGCCCCTTCTGGTGGTCTTTTAGGGCCGAGGTGTTCTCTAATCAGAGACGATATCCCTCTTGTGGCATGCCTGCTGTGGGGTCTGGATCCAGCAGCTGGGACTGCATGATGTCTTCTCTCCTATGGAACTCTTTCCAGGTCTGTCAGTTTTCTATAAAATGTATTTTTATTTTTCTTGCTCTCATGTCTCTAAGACCCAATACACACTGTGCAGCTTTTATTGTATGATTTATGTTAGATTTGCAGGGACCATGTAGTGCAGGGGCCTGCCTGATTGCATACAAATTGAGGCTCTTAAGGTTTGACCTCGTATTGTCTTGTTTTTGTAAATCTAAGGGAAAAAATCTGCAGAGGATTGTATGATGTGTAGCCAGCTTAAAAGTGTCCTTTTGTGTGGATGGGCATTGACTTCCTTCCAATTGTACTAGCCCTTTTTTGATTAGAACAAAGACGAGGGAGGGCTGAGTCTCTCTCTCAGGTGCTCTATTTAAAGGGCACAAATGGCCAGGTAATGGATGCCTTTGCGATTCAGGCATCCAGAGAGGCAGCATCTCATTCTGAGGAACAGTCAATGACAGGTAAGTCTTGCTATTCTAGTGAAGGGGATAGGAAAGGGGGGCAAGGAAGAGTTTATTACTAGGAGATGGGGGGGGGTCTTGCCCAGATTTCTTTTATTTAACCACTTTAATACAGGGCATTTTCACCCCCTTCCTGCCCAGACCAATTTTTAGTTTTCAGCGCTGTCGCACTTTGAATGACAATTGCGCGGTCATGCAACACTGTACCCAAATGAAATCTATGTTTTTTTCCCCCACAAATAGAGCTGTCGTTTGGTGGTATTTGATCACCTCTGCGGTTTTTATTTTTTGCGCTATAAACAAAAGAGTGACAATTTTGAAAAAAAACACTATTTTTTACTTTTTGATTTAATAAATATCACAATTTTAAAAAAAAATATATATTTTTTTCCTCAGTTTAGGCCGATATGTATTCTTCTACATATTTTTGGTAAAATAAGCGTACATTGATTGGTTTGCGCAAAAGTTATAGCATCTACAAAATAGGTAATAGATTTATGGCATTTTTATTTATATATATATATATATATATATATATATATATATATATATATATATATATTTTTTTTTTTTATTGTGACCGTGACAATGCGACGGACATATCGGACACTTTTGACACGTTTTTGGGACCATTCACATATATACAGCGATTAGTGCTATAAAACTGCACTGATTACTGTGTAAATGTGACTGGCAGGGAAGGGGTTAACACTAGGGGGCGATCAAGGGGTTAAATATGTTCCCTATAGAGTGATTCTAACTGTAGGGGGAGGGGACTCACAAGGGGAGGAGACCGATCTGTGTTCCTCTGTACTGGGAACACACATTGGTCTCCTCTCCTCTGACAGGACGTGGATCTGTGTGTTTACACACACAGATCCACGGTCCTGCTGTGATTGCGGGCGCCTGGCCGACATCGCAGCCGCCGGGCATGCGCACCGGGTCCCGAGCGATGCGGCGGGCGCCCCCCCTAGACGGCCGGGGAAACACAGGACGTCATATGACGTCCACCCGGAGGGAGAGAAGGTTCCTGCTGACGTCATTTTTCAATGACTCGGTAAGGAAGTGGTTAAATTTGTTTCTCTATGCCCAAAAAATTGGGTATATACTGTATGTATTTTTTCCCTCTCTTGCTTCCTTTATTTCTCTCTGTTGCCATGCAGTCCTCTTTGTACCTTTTAGTTTTTCCGCCAGCATGAGCTTTACACCACATAACATAGACCATCGCAATACCAGGTAAGGGCTAACTTTGGGTAAGTAAGAAGGTGCGGGGAAAAAGAGTGCCTTCTTGTCTATTACAGCCCCGGCTGCTCACACTCCCGCTCTTGGAGGTGCAGAGGCCCTCTGGATCATCAGGATTTTTCCAGGGCAGAAAGGGACTCCTCCAGTCCTGGCAGGCCCCAGTACAATGGGCGCAAATGTACGCTTAAGAGAAAGTACACAGCTTCTCTTCTGAGTGCTCAGCACCCGAAAGCCAAATATTGGTCATGCGGAGATGACCCTATGCCAGGAAAGCTACTTTGCAGCAACTGTTTCAGGCAGCTTGTCAGAGACCAGGAGTACAAGAGTCAGCAGGTTTCAACCTTGCTCAAGAAAGTAGTCCGTGACTCCCTGGACCAGGTCTAAACCAAGCCATTCAAACCTCTCTAACTAGAGGTACCAGGCACTTCAGGGGTGACTCCAGCCCAGCAGATTAGGCGGACTGATTCCCCAGACCCAGTATTACAGCCAACCTTCCAGGCAGAGGGAGAAGATACTGCCTCCTCCTCGGCAGAGGATCCTGAAGGTTCAGGCTTTGATTTTGCCATGATACAACCATTCATTAAGGCAGTAAAAGCTGCACTGGAATAGGAGGATCCAGAACCTCCTCCAAAGAAGGAGGATTTTTTTTTTATCACACACCATACAATCTGATTTTAAATTGTGTGGCAATCACTGCACAACACGCATTAGGTGCCTTTATCATTTCAGGGCACCCCAAATGCGATACGATTCTGCTGCGATTGTCACGTGGGAGAGCACGCCTTTAAAAACATTGTGCGAAGCTTGTCGCCCCTATGGGAGCAATAGGGGTTTCTTTTTGCATGTGTAGGGCAGCCAAGTGTATGGGCCGCCCTCATGCGAATTACAACATTGCATGCAAATTGCTCTTTGAAAATTACATAGCGGGAACACTTGTCCCCTTTACGTGATAATATCAAATGCCTCTGAAAAGTGACCTAAGCACAGATCGCTTTTCAGTGCAACAGCAGAGCCTGCTGCAAGTGTGAACAAGCCTTTGGGTTCCAAGAAACAGGTAGCTACATTTCCTCCTATAACAGAAATAAGAGGCCTGTTTCAGGAGGAATGGGAGAAGGGGGAGAGAAAATCCTCCTTAACCAATAGGTTGCATAAGTTGTATCCACTCACGGAGGAGGATGCGGCTCCTTTATGCAACCCACCAATGGTGGATGCGGCCGTCACCAGACTGGCCAAGTATGTGACACTTCCGATTGAAGACTCTTCCTCCTTTCGCGATATCCTTGATGGACGCATTAACTTGGACTTAAGAAAGTTTTACCTCACGGCAGGTGGTGCTTGTATGCCCTCTGTTTCTTTAACATCTGTAGCAAGCGCTATGCAAGTGTGGGCGCAGAACTTGGAGTATGCAATCAAAAACCAGCTGCCAAAAGAAAAAATTGTAGGTGAGGCAGCTATAGACATCATTCGATGGTCCTCCAGAGCCATGCTTAGCTCTGTCAAAGCCAAAAGTGCATTGTGGCTAAAACCCTGGGCGGCCGACCCATCCTCAAAGCAGAATTGCTGTAAACTGCCTTTTGATGGGAAAGCGCTGTCTGGCCAAAAACTGGAGACTGCCATCTCCAGGGTACAGGAGAAAAATCAGGTCCTCTGCCCCAAGATTGAAGGTCCAGACGCCAGAGGGGGCAACCATCCAAAGGAGCACCAAACAGGTACTGGGATTTCGGAGGCTTTCGCCCATCCAAGGACTCCAGAAGGGGTTAGAGGGGTACACAGTCAACCTTCGTAAGATCGCAGAGAGCCAAGGCCCCTGTGGCTCCCTCAGATACCCAGAAGCCCTTTTAACGCCAGGCCCGCCCAAGAGGCAATTGGAGCCAGTCTGCTCAAAGTGGCCCAGTTCTGGCAAGACCACTACCAAAATCAGCAGATTCAGTCCACAGTGGCGCAAGGCAATTATTAGCTTTTCAAACAGCAGCCTCCAGAACGACCTCAAGAGGCTGAATCAATTTATCCAGATAGAGAGTCTCAAGATGGAGTCTCTCCATACCATAATCCAGGTTATTCAACCAGGAGACTGGAGGATAGTAGTGGACTTGCAGGATGCCTACCAGCATGTCCTGACCCTTCAGTCATACCAGCAGTTCCTCAGATTTGCGTTGGGGGATAGGCATTACCAGAGCCAGCTGGAGCCTACACAGAATATGGTCTACCTAGGGGCCCAATTTAATACTCAGGCGGCCACAGTTTCTTTGCCACTTCAGAAACTCCCCAAATACAGGGAGAAGTTCCAACAGGCATTGGCTGCACCAGCGATGTCAGCATCCCAGTGCATGAGTCTTCTTAGGACGATGGCTTCATGTAACCTGAACAGTTTTTCAACAAGGCTTCCTGATGCAGTGGAAGAGAGTTTGTCTTGCTCAGCCAATCAGGATCATCAGCCGGATGCGCCAAAGTCTCTGGTGGTGGACGAAACAAGAAACGCTAAACAACAACGTCCATTAGGGCCGCACCAATGGATCATTTGTTACCATAGATGGCAGCGCAGCAGAGTGGAGCCCCACCTGTGAACAACTCAAGATCCAGGGCAGAGAGGAATTTCCCACTCAGGGCCTAGTTTCCAATATTCTGGAACTTCGAGCAGCATTCATGGTGTTGGCCACCTTGCTGCCTCACATACAGGGTCGCCCAGTCCTGCTCCATCTGGACAACATGGCAGCAGTGTCCTACATGCAGCGACAAGGTGGGATGCACAGCCAATTCGTCTTCGGAGAGGTGGAACCGTTTATGACATTGGCACAAACATATCTCCCAGATTTGAGGGCCATATATCTTCCTGGCTGTCAGAACTTTGAAGCGGCTCGCCTATCCAGACAATTCAAGGATCCTAACGAATAGTCCCTTCCCCCCGAAGTGTGTTTAAACAGATCATCCACAAGTGGGGCTGTCCACAACTGGATCTTTTTGCCTCATCAACCAACTGCAAGGTGAGCTAGTTCCTCTTACGCTACCCTCATCCATTAGCGGAGGGGACGGACGCCTTGACCCATCCTTGGATTGCGCAACTGGCCTATACCTTCCCTCTACTTTCTTTAATCCTGAAATTCCTGAGGAGATGGTTGATAGAGAATTTGACAGTCATCGCAGTATTACCTTACTGGCCTTGCAGACCATGGTTCTTTCTGGAAATGGATCTTAGCGTGTGCCCAGTGATCACTCTGCCGGTGACTCCTCATCTCCTGTCGCAAGGACATATCCTACATCTGCAACCATCATGACTGGCCTTAGTGGCCTGGAGATTGAAAGGCAAGGGTTAAAAGAGTTAGGATGTTTTCCAGAGGTTATTAGAACTTTACAGAGTTCCAGAAAGGGCTCAACCAATGCCATCTACTTCAGAATATGGAATAGGTTTACAAGCTTTGCAGCTGGACATCAGTTTGACCCTAGTGACCCGAATGTATCTAAAATCCTGTCTTTCCTGCAATCCGGATTGGATTTGGGGCTCAGCCTAATTTCGCTTAAGGTGCAAACTTCAGCCATCTCAGCTTTCACCCAAAATAAATGGACAGCAAACCTGCTGGTGGAACGCTTTGTGAGAGTGGTACTTAGACTATGCCCTCCCAATAGGTTCCCTCAATGGGACCTGGCAGTAGTCCTCAATTTTTTAGCAAACCCTCCTTGTGCTCCGACAGAAGACTGTTCACTATGGGATGGCACCTTAAAAATTGCTTTCCTAATAGCCAAAACTTCAGGGGGAATGGTGTCGGAACTCCAAGCATTGGGGGCAGCCAAACCTTATACCATGTTCTTCCCAGACAGGGTTGTGCTGAGACCATTGGATCACTTTGTCCCAAAAGTGGCATCAATATTTCACCTCTCCAGTTAATGGGTGTTTCCCGCCTTCCCAGCAGATGCTGGCCTGCCCTGCACCAGTTGGACATTCCCAAAGACCTCAAAGCCTATCTCCAGGCTACTTTTGCATTCAGACGTTCTGACAGACTTTTCATCATACCTACCGGAAAATTTAAAGGGAAAGAGGCTTTGGCCATAACCATCTCTGCCTGGATAGTGAAAACTATTCACTGGGCATATAGAGCGGCCGGGAAGGACCCTCCGGAGGTGGTTAGAGCTCACTTAACCAGGGCGATGTCTTCTTCTTGGGTGGCATGGGCAGGAGTGTCTCTGGAGACAGTCTGCAAAGTGCTTAGCTGGTCATCACATCATACGTTCTTAAAACACTACAGGGTGGATCCAGCAGCTCTTACTACAGTAGAGTTTGGGAGGAAAACTATCCAGGCTTCTATGTCTATTGTCAAATAAAGACTAAGTTTGCAGCATTAAACCCTCCCTCTCAAAAGCTCATAATGTATCATATGTATGCTGCCATGTTGGCATCAGGAAAATTGTATCAAATACTTACCGTAAATTTCCTTTCCTGACGCCAATACATGGCAGCATACAAACCCTCCCTCTGATCTTTGTGCTTTATATGGAGAATAGGGGAGGTAGCTCACAGTCAGACTTTTATAGAACTAAACAGGTCCTGTGGGTGGATATAGGGGCGGAGCTATATCATATGTATGCTGCCATGTATTGGCGTCAGGAAAGGAAAATTACGGTATTTGATACAATTTTTCATTTTTAAGGGCATTTCCTCTTCAGCATACGGCAACATGACCTCTTAAAATATTTTGATGTATTCAAACTGATCCATGATCCCTGGTATGCGATAAATAGGCCCAACACCATAGTATGTGAAACATCCACATATGATGCTTGCGCCATCATGCTGCACCGTCTTCACAGTGTACCGTGGCTTAAAAATCAGTATTTGGGGCTCGTCTGACAAACTGCGGCCCCTAGACCTAAAAAGAACAATCTCGCTTTTATCAGTCCACAAAATGTTGCACCATTTCTCTTTAGGCCAGTCAGTGGGGTTGATTTACTAAAGGCAAATACACTGTGTGCTTTGCAAAGTGCAATTGCACTCTGCAAGAGCAGTTGCTTCAGAGCTTGGTAAATGAGCAAAAGCTCTGCTGACCTCCATTAGTCAATCATATGCAAGCAAAAATTCTGTTTTTTAAATTTTCCTTGCATGTGATTGGGTACTTTTGCAAAGTGAAGCTTTACCTTAATTATTAAGCTCTGGAGCAGCTGCACTTGCACTTTGCAAAGTGCACACTCTATTTGCCTTTTTTAACCCCAATGTGTTCTTTGGCAATTTGTAACCTCTTCAGCGCATCGTTTTTTTTCAACAAATAGACTTTGCGGGGTCTTCTTGCCAATAGCTTGGCTTCACATAGGCATCTTCTGATTGTTATAGTGCTCACAGGTAACTTTAGACCTTCTTTGATCACCCTGGAGCTGATCATTGGCTGAGTCTATGCCATTTTGGCTATACTTCGATCCATTTCAATGGCAGTTTTCCATTTTCTTCCACATCTTTCTGGTTTTGGTTGCCATTTTAAAGCATTTGAGATCATTTTAGATAAACAGCCTATCAGTTTCTGCAATTCTTTATGTGTTTTCCCTCTTACAATCAACTTTTTAATCAAAGTAAGCTGTTCTTCTCAACAATGTCTGGAATGACCCATTTTACGTGCACTATAGCCAGCACTGTACAACATTTGCTGCCTTAAATAAAGGCCACCTGTTTTTTCACAGAAAGAATGACCTCACTAAATTAACTCCTCACTGCTATTATTTTGAACAACCCCTTTCAATTAATGATTCAATTACACAGAATCAGCAGCATGCATGTCATGACTGTTGGGTCTGTTGGTTTTCTATTACTCTACTACACCTACTAGTAAATTATTTGCAGAAATATAATTCAGACCAAAAACAGTGATTGAACCAGTTAGTGATGTTGGACTGCTATTATTTTGAACGCAACTGTATAGAATAGAAACTTGCAGTGATAAATTAGAGCTGCAACACACCCAAACTTCCCCTTAAACCAACAATTGGAGTTCAAATCCATTGGATGCACTCCTCAGCTATTGAGCATCCCCGGGTGTGCATACATGAGAACTCAAGCACTAAGACCCCTTTCACACTGAGGCGCCCATAGCGTCGGTGGTAAAATGCCGCTATTTTTACCGCCGACGCTATGGACGGATTTGTGGCACATTTCGGCCACTAGCGGGGCGGTTTTACCCCCGCTAGCGGCCGAGAAAGGGTTAAAACCGCCAGCAATGCGCTGCTGAAGCAGTATAGCCGCGCTGTCCCATTAATTTCAATGGGCAGCAGCGGTGGAGGAGCGGTAAACACACCGCTCCTTCTCCGCTTCAAAGATGCGGCTAGCAGGACTTTTTTTACCGTCCTGCTAGCGCAATGCTCCAGTGTGAAAGCCCTCGGGCTTTCACACTGGAGTGAATAGTGCAGCTTTTTAAGGGCGGCTTGCAGGTGCTATTTTTAACGCTGTAGCGCCTGCAATACGCTCCAGTGTGAAAGGGGTCTTAGAGAGATATAAGAAACCATTATCTGACAAAATGTCACATTTGTTAATAAAACAGAAAATTTCCTCTCAAATACTTCCTGATGGACTCCATGGCAGCATACATTTGGGTAGCTCCTCACTCGCTCCTATACCATAGGATCCCACTCCCATTTGAGGGTGAGCCCGAGGCCGCCTTCCCTTACTAGCCTACTCATGACACTGGGAGGGTACCCACGCTGCCATGGAGTCCATCAGGAAAGGAAAATTAAGATAAGTGTTGTAAGTGTGCCAGAACAGCTTTGGTGAGTGCATTGTCACTGCTTTCAGAGAAACCAAGCCCTAAGCCTTATTAGCCAGCTGGCTAGCCTTAATGACCCATTCAGCAATAATTCTGGATGATAACTCTTTCCTACTGGTTCTGCTAGAAAGAGTGACAAAGAGATGTTCTAAAACTAAACAAAAATGTAGCTTGTGAGCATGCTCGAAATATCCAGATCATGTAACCGGTTAACCTTAGTGGACCTGCATGTGGCGAAAACAAATATTTTGTTCTCATGCTGAAGTTACCTCGGATTGCATCTCAGTATGGGTATAAACAACAAGGATCCCTCATAGCCTAAGGCCCAGATCCTGGCAAACCTTCTGACTGAGGAAAAAAAAAAAACTTTAGAAAGGCTGCCTTCATGACTGAGCTTTAAATCATTACTGGACTGAAAGAGATGCCATCTGGAGCAAGAAGCCATGAAAGTGTCCTAAAATCTCTGATCCTGGAAAACTTTCTGGCTGAGTCTGCAGCCCTAAAGTCCCGTACACACGATATGAAAATCGGACGGAAAAATTTGTACGACGGGCTGTCTGACGATTTTCGGATTGTTAGTACGGTGCTTTTGACATCCAATTTCGCTTTTTCGTCAGACAAAAGCTGAATGTGCAAACTATAATTTTTGGCAGATGTGAACTCAACGTCCGATTTTCATTTCATTAGTATGGTTTTCGTCCGAAAAAAACTTTAACAGCAAGGCTACGCATGCTCAGAAACTGCTGCTATTTGTGGATTATTTACTGGAGGTATCACGTAAATGAAGAGCCTCCCAGCCGATATACTCAATCTTCTATCAAAAGGGTATCAAATTCATGCTATCCTGCCATACTCCCCATGAGTACTCCTTGGGAGAACTTAAATCTTTTTCACACCCTGAGGAGGCTGAAGCTTTTTCACGCTCACACTTGCATATCTTCCAGGATCACCTCTTACCCTCTGGGCCCCAGTGAACAACGTAGCCCTGAAAAAGATCCTCCCAGGAGGCCTCGTTATTCAAAAACTCCAGGGCAATCTAAAACTCATTAATCTGAGACACACTTCAGATCTGTTATTCACAGGATGTGCCAGCTAGTACCAATCTGATATTTCCTCAGTCTCATCACTTTTGGGTGCTATAGTATAGTCTGTTTCACTCAATTCTGTTTTTGTGTTCACATAAGATAACTTTACATGTTTACTGTAATGTATCCTGCTTCTTAGCTTGCAAAGCCTCTCCTGGGCCAGATGACGCTGCTATCCTACATGCCATGCTGTACTCTGTCCTTTGGGGGGGACCAGCTGATTTAAGATGCTTATTTTTTGTCCCATTGTAGCTGATTTTTGGCCCACGGTTACGCTGTCCTATTGGTATTGAGTGGCATGTGGAAAAAAGTGATTTCTGTTCCCTGTTTTGCTCATAATTTTTCCTGTTTAGTTCAGCCCTGGCAAGACTTGTTACTTTCATCCCCAGGTCTACCACTCACAATCTCCTTCATAGCTTTTTTAAGTGTGAACTATATCTTAAAATCCTTTAGGTTAGCTTTTAACACTGTATCTGATGTTTATATCACTCCGTTCAGGTTAGAACGTCATTGAAGATTGTAACATGGAATGTTAAAGGGCTACGCTTCCCAACTATATGTGTGTCTGTACTACGCCATCAGCGGCATCTAAAGGCAGACATAGCCCTTTTGCATTAGACTCATTTACCTGCAGAGGATTTAAACTGAATGTGCAAATTATGGGTTTGCCGTGTATACGGTTCGGTGTTGGTTAACAGGAAGGCGGGTGCTCTCCTCCTTATACATAAACATATACTGTATAGTGAGAAGTAATGATTGTTACCAGGGCTGAGGAAGGTTGAATATTTTCTTTGTCCTCTCTCTCTCTACATGTCTGGAGTTTGCTTCCACTTCCCCTGCAGGGCTTGCCCTGACACAGTGGACTGGTCTGTTACACAGAGCTGTTTAGCTCAAAGGACTTTCTATGGACTGAGTTATATTTAAAATATCCATTAGGCTGCGCCACTACCCCATGTATTTTTCAATTCCACTTGTGCCTTCATCACCAAGGATACGTGGTGAGAAACTCAATTCAGAATCATGCACCGAGCTTATATCTCTTTCCTGACAGACAAAGCCACGTATCATGAGGATATATGTCCCTTGTGTGGCACCTCCAGGCTGTCACTATACCATCGGTTCTAGTTTTGCCCATTAATTTCTGCCTTCTGGGACCAAGTAGAAAATTTTGCAGCAACAATAACTGCCTAGCGAACCCAGAGGGACCCCATCACGGTGATTTTCGGGCACTTCAATTCGCCTTCATTTGCTGCTGTCCGTCCCTAATCCACGGCCTTCCACAGCAATAAGGCCTGGCTGTCAACCTGTTCTTTAGTTGGAAAGTGAGCTATAAAATAATTTAATCTCTTCTCCCCTCCCTCATCAGTAGCTGATGTTAAGAAAGAGTGCTGGAGCTTCTATACAAAGAAAATCTGGGTATGGAACTTTCCCATTGTAAGTCACCTAACTGCTTCCAGGATAAGTGGGGGGGGGGGGTCTGTATTAACACAATATTGCCAGTATTTGAGCAGAACTCCCTTAATTCGGATTCTCAGCGTCCAAAATACCGAACCACTGAGTTCTCTCACTGTTCATGAATTATAAACATGCTCTCTCACCACCAGTGGACGACCTACACTACCCGAAGGGTTCGCAACTCTTTTTATAACCTGAAGATATGTAATTATCTAGTTTACTACCCCCCCCCTTTCCAATCTTCATCTGCTTCTTCTTCCCTTACAACTCTCTTCTTACCCGCTTCCTTCCCATCTTCTCCCCCCTTCCCACTCACCCCCCCTTCCCTCTTTCCATCTCATCCATTTCCTTCCCCCTCCTTTTCTCTCCTTTCTTTGTTCAGTAGTCTCTGGTTTACTCATCTTACCATGGTAGCTATTGTATTTTAACTTTATATTGCTTATCCTGTTGAAATGTAATGGATGGGTCTTTTTTTTAAATACTTTTTATTGGTTTTCTGAAAAAGTTGAACAATACAGAGCCTTTGGGCATTCCCCGGCTCAAACGGCACAAAACAATCAAAAGGAAAAATAAAAAAAAGACAATTACTACAATAAAACCTGCAGGTTAAAACCTGCATAAAAAAAAGAGTTCATCCAGTCATTACTGCTCTCTCTTACAAATATTGTGTTATAGCAACGCAATTAATCTTTTCCATAACAAGGTCAAGGTGCATTAGGTGTACTGGAAATACATGCATAAAGTCTATCTAAATGTCTGATTTATAGAGGTATGAAAGTCACCTCCCAGCCAACTACGCATCATTGTTGAGCATTTGTGGTTTGAGATTCTAGAAATATGTTCCAAATTTTGTCAAATTTACTCGGGGATCCACGGGAAAGGTAAGTTGCTTTGTATAGAGGTACAGCTGCATTAACTAAGGACTTCCAAAAATGTAAAGAGGGTTCCACAGGTTGTTTCCATTTTAAAATAATTGCTTTTCGAGCATAGAACAATAATAACCCTAGTAGTGTTCTGGTTGCCCTGCGGTGTGCCAAGGGAACCACCAAGCCCAGTAAACAGACCAAGACTGTTTGAGGGATTGTGATAGTGGTTAGAGAAGTTATGAACTGAATAACTGTACCCCAAAAAGATTTATAATTGGGGCAGGACCATAGCATATGATGGAAGTCTGCATCATTGCTGCCACAATTCCAACATAGGGCAGAGGCCCTGGGATAGATTTTACTCAATTCAAGGGGCGTTAAATAAATGCGATGGAGCAACTTATACTGAATAAGACGGTCTCAAACTGCAACTAATTGTAAAAAGGGGTACTCCCAGACATCCTCCCAGTCCTGTGTCCAGTTCTGGATAATCTTCCTGCCATGCAGAGTATAAACCCTCCAGACCAAAATGGACAGATGGAAGAAGTGCCTTATAGATATTGGATAGGGGCTTGTCCAGCTGGTCATCTCGTAATAGAGATTCCATGTTAGATTGAAGGATGGTTAGGGGTTGCGTACCAAATTGAGTTGAAGAAATAAAAAATAAAAATCTATTTGATAAATGATGCCTTTGTTTTAAGGTGTTGAAGGCTAATAAGGTTCTCCCTCACAGATATTGGCAATATTTTTAATACCCTTCATTGCCCATATTTCTGGGTCTGGGTTAGATTGAAATTCTGGCAAGCAAGAATTGTGCCAAAAGGGAGTGGTAGGGGACCATCTGTTGGGATCCTCATGACGCCCACAAATCTGCTAATGTCCGTATGACTGCCTTCATGGAGAGTGTCCATATTTTAACAATTCATAGTACCCAAGATAAGCTGCTTCTAGGACAAAAGAAGAATTTGTATCGTCTGAAGTGATCCAGTTGTGGGCATGGGAAAGGAAAGCTGCTAAATAGTATTTGTGCAGATCCGGACAAGCTAGACCTCCCTGTGTCCATGGCCTCCTCAGAATTGGTTTGTTTAACCTGGGGGCTCTCCACAAGAAAGGGGAGAAAATGGCATTAAATTGTTTAAAAAATGTTTTGGGTATCCAGATTGGGGCATGGCATAGTATACACAGAAAAACAGAGAGGATTTTAATTTTTAAAAGATTTATTCTGCCAATTATAGAAAGGGGGAGATTGTCCCAAGCTTTTAATTTGGCTTTGAGCATGGTAACGAGAGGATGGAGGTTCAGTTTATTGTAAACCGAAACATTTGAGGTGAATGTAATCCCCAGGTAGCGAATTGAGGTGACCCAGGACAATGGTATTGCAGAATCTGCAACCTGACTGGCCCAGATATCTATTGGGAGGATTTATGATTTTCCCCAGTTCACTTTAAGGCCGGATAGGACAGAGTTTTGGGAAGATAGAGAGCGCCTCTCAGAAAGAGGGTCCTGGATCATAAAGGAAAAGCATCATGTAATCAGCATATAATGCCAGCTTTTCGATTATGGAACACATTCTTATTCCCTTCACAGCTACCGACTGTCTGAGGGCAGTAGCCAGGGGCTCCATCACCAAGGAAAATAGGAATGAGGAAAGCGGACACCCCTGTCTAGTGCCACGTTGAACTAGAAAAGAGTCAGATAGCATACCTCCAAGCTTGATTTGAGCCATCAGAGCTTTGTACAATAGGGAAACCCATTTCCTGAATATTGGACCAAAGCCAAAGGATTGCAGAACAGCATATAATCCCAAATCACTGTATCAAAGGCCTTCTCTACATCTAAGGTGACTAACACACAGGACTGGGAATCTGCTGGAGGGAGTTGCAAGTGTGTAAGCACTCTTCTAATGTTTATATCTGTGGACTTCCCTGGCATAAAGCCAGTTTGGTCTATATTGACCACCTTAACCAGCCTGGTGAAAATAATTTTAGCAAAAATTTTGCGGTCATAGTTTAAAAGTGAAATAGGTCTGTATGAAGCACATCATTTAGGGTCCTTTCCCGGTTTATGAAGAAGAACTACATGGGCCTGATACATAGAGGAAGGTAGTGAGTTAGTTTCCAAGCATTGCAAATACAGATTGTGAAGTTTTGGGCCCAGCTATTTAATATACATTTTATACCAATCTCCGGGAAGACCGTCCGGTCCCGGAGTTATGGAGGGGGGAAGCGAAGAAATAGCCGCCTCCACCTCCAATATAGAGATTGGAACAACTCGATATCCTCAGGAGCCTACGTGAGTAATGACAGGGACTGAAGTTCAGCTATAATATCTTGATTTGAGGGTTGTAGTTGGCTATATAGGACTTGAAGATAACTGCAAAACTCCTGAAGTAAGCTTTTGGGGTCCAAGAGTAGAACCCCTGTGGATGTTTGTAGTTTGGAAATGTGGTTCTGCCACCAGGTTGACTAAAAGCTGTCCATTTTTGTCCCCAGACTCAAATATGTTACCTGCCAATAGATTACTGTCAGTTTTTTGCTAGAGTAGTGTAATGTAAATTTGCTTCCCTTCTTGCCTGAGCTAGGTGAAGGTAGGCGTCTGGTGTGGAGTGTGTCACAAAGGACTCGGCTGCTTCAGTCTCTCGAGCCTCCAAATGTGAGGTTATAGAGGTGAATATAGTATTCCAATAGGAATCAATAAGTGGGGCAACTATTTCTGACACCTTCCTGTTTTGCACCCAGCGTGGAGCTATTTTCCAGATGCCTGAATCCTTGTACCCTCCAATCTTTAAGCATATCTCTAGAGGTGCATGATCTTAAAGTCCAGCTGGAATGTACGAGGTTTCGGACAATTTGGAGAGCACTGATGAATTTCCAAAGGCATAGCAGATAAATGTGAAAATGCCTTAGCAGAGGCGTGTTTCCATCTCCAGAGTTCTGTAAGGGCGAAGGTATCGGCCCAGTGAGTTAAATCCTGGCTCGCTGGACCATTTGGGTTAGAGGTGTCCAGGAATGTGTCTAAAATAGAATTTAAATCTCCCCCAAGTAGTATATGTGATGCCTGAAAAGGGGCTAGTTTCTTACATATAGTGTACAATAGAGAGACATCTGCTAGAGGAGGCAAATATACATTCACCAAGGCTCAAAGAACTGCATGTAGCTACACTATTATGAGGAATCTACCCTCCCCCCCCCCCCCGAGTCTGTTATTACGCTCTCCACTATGTATGTTCATTAGTATCGCCACCCCACAGGAATATGAGGAGTATGTGGCATGAAATGACTTCCTTACCCATGATTGTCTCAACATTAAGATGCAATTACCAGTGAGATGAGTCTCCTACAAAAACAGGATATGAGGTTTATGGGCATTTAGATATTTAAATAGGAGGGAGCGTTTAAATTTGTCATTGAGACCTCGTATATTCCATGAGACTAACTTAAGTGTAGACATGACTATAGCATTTAAAATACCATTGTTGCGGATAAACAAATAAAATGATAACACCTAGAAACCCTCGTAAGGGTATGAGGACCCAGAAGAGATTGGTATACGATTCCAAATAAAGCAATTGAGCTGTAAAAACAGTGACTACCTTGTCATAAAACTCCCCGTCACTGAGCCAAAACCCCAACATAACTGGGCTTAGCGCCTTTTTCCCGGAAAACAGAAAAACATGTCAAACTCCCTATAACCTAGCCCAAACCCCAACATAACTTGGAATAGGCAATTTGATAGCCAAAACTAAAGTGAAAGTCTGCTTAACAGTCAAAGGGGCTGATTTACCAAACGTTTGCGCCATGAGTATTGGCGCATCTGCGTGCGCAATGGCTGTTTTGTTATTTTCAAAACATTAGCGCCTGTAGCGCAGCCCTATTTGCCATTTACTATAGTGTTGTCGGCGGACGGGAGGAGGCGCTCAGTGCGCCACTATGGACCTGGCGCACGGCATGTAAAAATCTAAATATAAAGAAGCTGGAAGTGAGAATATAATGGGGGTGATGTGGGGTGATGTGAGGAAGTGTAGTGACACCTGCCCAAATAACTAATATGCCCAAAACAGAGTGAGAAAGTAACTTTTTCAAAACCAGCCCGCTGCGCCGGCAAGTACGATTCGAGCTGCGGGAGGTTTTTTTGAGCTCAGCGCGGGAATTTCAATGGTTTAAATGCGCCGATACACTGCGCCGGCAAAATCTTAGTAAATGTCAAGTCACGTAAACCAATTTGCATAAGTTGAACAGGCGCAGCTCTGAACTTCCCAGTGTGCCTGCAAAATGTAATTTCTAAAGGAAAAAAAAGGCATTTAAAAGCAGCCGCGGCTATAATGAATTGTCGGCTCCCGGCAATATAGAGAAAAGTCATAGAAAATCTTTGCTAACCAAAAAAAAAAAAGCGCGGGGGTCCCCCCAAATTCCATAACCAGGCCCTTCAGGTCTGGAATGGATATTAAAGCGGTAGTATACCGCAAAACTTTTTTTTTTTTTTCAGAACCTGCAAGGCAAAGTCATAATGAGCTAGTATGACTAGCATACTAGCTCATTATCAATCACTTACCTTAGATCTAAGCCCCCGCAGTGGTCCTCGGACACGTCCTCCGTCGCATCCATGATACCCGGAGTGACTTCCGGGTATCGCCGCTCCGGCGCTGTGATTGGCCGGAGCGGCGATGACGTCACTCCCGCGCATGCGCGGGGAACGGCACGATCCCCGCGCATGTACGAATTCCGGCAGTGTCCGGCAGACTGCCATTCAAAGAGCCTCCGCGCTCAGTGCGCCTGCGCCGTTATCTACGGCGCGCATGCGCCGTAGATAGCGGTGCACTCTTTTTTGCAAATATCTCCGAGACCGTGTAGGTCTCGGAGATATTGCAAGCACCTACAGGTAAGCCTTAATGTAGGCTTACCTGTAGGTGCATTTCATATTTGTGGGTATACAACCACTTTAACCACTTAACGACCGCTCACTGTATATATACGTCGGCACAATGGCACCGACAGGCACAATCACGTAGAGTGTACGTGATTGCCTTTGTACAGTTGGGGGGTCCAATCGGACCCCCCTTCTGTACAGTGAGGGGTCGGAATTCGTTGGGGAGCGATCCGACATGAGGGGACGGCCGTTCGATTCCGGCCACCCCCCCGCGATCGCTCCCGGCGAATAGAAATGCCCCCTCTGTCTGTCGAATGTACACACAGACAGAGAAAGCAGGAGGAAGTGATGTCATCTCCTGTGCGGCGCTCACATATACCGAGTGCCGTACAAGAAAAGACACACAGGTTAGTGCACAAACACTACACTAACACCAGCACACATAGGCACATAAATCGCCCCCCCAGGCCCCCCCAGATCACCCCCCAGCCCCCAGTCACAGTGTCACTGATTGCAGTGACCATTTATTTACTGATCACTGCAATCAGTGACATTTGTGACTGTAAAAGTGTCACTACATTTAGTTTTAGGTCCAGTGTAGCCCCCTAACCCCCCTAATAAAGGTTTAACCCCTTGATCACCCCCCAGATAACCCTTTCACCCCCTAGCACCGCCGTCGCTAAGCGATCATTTTTCTGATCGCTGTCTTAGCGTCGGTGATGCAGATCGGTACCCAGTAATTTTTTTTAGGTTCGCCGCAGGTTTTTATAGCGTCGGGCACCCCCATAAATGATCTAATAAAGGTTTAACCCCCTTGATCGCCCCCCAGGTAACCCTTTCACCCCCTATCACCACTGTCGCTAAGCGATCATTTTTCTGATCGCTGTCTTAGCGTCGGTGATGCAGATCGGTAGCCAGTAATTTTTTTTAGGTTCGCCGCAGGTTTTTATAGCGTCAGGTACCCCCATAAATGATCTAATAAAGGTTTAACCCCCTTGATCGCCCCCCAGGTAACCCTTTCACCCCCTATCACCACTGTCTCTAAGCGATAATTTTTCTGATCGCTGTCTTAGCGTCGGTGATGCAGATCAGTAGCCAGTATTTTTTTTTTGGTTCGCCGCAGGTTTTTATAGCGTCAGGTACCCCCATATATTATCTAATAAAGGTTTTAACCCCCTAATTGCCCCTAGTTAACCCTTTCACCAGTGATCATCATATAAGTGTTACGGGTGACGCTGGTTAGTTA
The DNA here is from genome assembly GCA_029206835.1 of Rana muscosa. Classification (NCBI taxonomy): domain Eukaryota; kingdom Metazoa; phylum Chordata; class Amphibia; order Anura; family Ranidae; genus Rana; species Rana muscosa. The sequence goes on along the minus strand of CM055118.1, from coordinate 678,873,309 downwards.
GTTTGCTTTTTATAGTGTCAGGGCACCCGCCGTATATATAACCCAATAAAGGTTTAACCCCCTGATCGCCCGGTGGGTGATATCAATTAGGTTTTAGCATCAGAGAGGGTCTGCGTCACACCCCAGGCAGCGTCAGGTTAGTGCCAGTAAAGCTAACACCCACGCGTGAAGCATACACCTCCCTTAGTGGTATAGTATCTGAACAGATCAATATCTGATCTGATCAGATCTATACTAGCGTCCCCAGCAGTTTAGGGTTCCCAAAAACGCAGTGTTAGCGGGATCAGCCCAGATACCTGCTAGCACCTGCGTTTTGCCCCTCCGTCCAGCCCAGGCCACCCAAGTGCAGTATCGATCGATCACTGTCACTTACAAAACACAACACACATCTGCAGCGTTCGCAGAGACAGGCCTGATCCCTGCGACTCCAGTGCTGTAGGAGGTGATTTCACCACCACAGTTAAAAAAAAAAGCAAATATGCCGAAGCATTGGGGCAGCAGGGGCGGAGGAGTGATTTTGCTCCTAATGCCGCGTACATACGGTCGAAATTCCGACGGAGGCTTGCCCATGGAAAAGTCCGACCATGTGTGTGCGGCATAACTTTTTTGCGGGAGGATGCCCCCATGCTTCGGCATATATAAATGGTGCATGTATGCCCATCATTAGAAGTGGGTGGATGAAGGGCGGTATTCTAATGGTGGGCATACCCACCGATCAATCTCTTTTTTCGTTCAGCCACCTGGCTGCATGAAAAAAAAAGATTACAATACATGTCCAACAAGGACCAGCAACGTACTGGTATGTTGCTGGACTTTGAATGGTTATACCAGATTGATGCCTGCGGGTTTAGGTATCATCTTGGTATCATTCTTTTCAGCCAGCGGCCGGCTTTCATGTAAAAGCAATCCTAGTGGCTAATTAGCCTCTGGACTGCTTTTACAAGCAGTGGGAGGGAATGTCCCCCCCCGGATATAAAAAGCGCCATTGGGAAATTGGGAAAGCATTTTATCACACCGATCTTGGTGTGGTCAGATGCTTTGAGGGCAGAGGAAAGATCTAGGGTCTAGACCCCAGTTTTTTCAAAAAAAGAGTACCTGTCACTACCTATTGCTATCATAGGGGATATTTACATTCCCTGAGATAACAATAAAAATGCTAAAAATAAATATGGAAGGAACAATTTAAAAATAAAATAAAAAAGCAAAATTAATAATAAAAATAAATAAATAAATAAATAAAAGCACCCCTGTCCTGCCCTGCTCTTGCCCAATGGCGAACGCAAGCGTCGGTCTGGCGTCATATGTAAACAGCAATTGCACCATGCATGTGAGGTATCACCGCGAAGGTCAGATCGAGGGCAGTAATTTTAGCAGTAGACCTCCTCTGTAAATCTAACGGGGTAACCTGTAAAGGCTTTTAAAGGCTTTTAAAAATGTATGCAGTTTGTCGCCAATGCGCGTTTGTGCGAAATTTTAAAGCATGTCGTGTTTGGTATTTATGTACTCGGCCTAAGATCATCTTTTTTATTTCATCAAACATTTGGGCAATATAGTGTGTTTTAGTGCATTAAAATTAAAAAAAGTGTATTTTTTCCCTAAAAAATGCGTTTGAAAAATCACTGCGCAAATACTGTGTAGAAAAAAAAAAATGCAACACCCACCATTTTATTCTGTAGGGCCTTTGCTTTTAAAATATATATAATGTTTGGGGGTTCAACATAATTTTCCTGCAAAAAAAAAAGTTTTCATGTAAACAAGTGTCAAAAAGGGCTTTGTCTTCAAGTGGTTAGAAGAGTGGATGTAAGCTTCCTAATGTTGTCTATAAAATGCCAGAACAGTTCAAAACCCCCCCAAATGACCCCATTTTGGAAAGTAGACACCCCAAGCTATATACTGAGAGGCATGTCCAGTCCATGGAATATTTTATATGTTGACACAAGTTGCGGAAAAAAGACAATTTTTTTTAATTTTTTATTTTTTTTTGCACAAAGTTGTCACTAAATGATATATTGCTCAAACATGCCATGGGCATATGTGGAATTACACCCCAAAATACATTCTGTTGCTTCTCCTGAGTACGGGGATACCACATGTGTGAGACTTTTTGGGAGCCTAGCCGCGTACGGGACCCCAAAAACCAATCACCACCTTCAGGCTTTCTAAGGGTGTAAATTTTTGATTTCACTTCTCACTGCCTATCACAGTTTCGGAGGCCATGGAATGCCCAGATGGCACAAAACCCCCCCAAATGACCCCATTTTGGAAAGTAGACACCCCAAGCTATTTGCTGAGAGGTATTGTGAGTATTTTGCAGATCTCGCTTTTTGTCACAAAGTTTTGAAAATTGAAAAAAAAAAAAAAAAAAATGTCTTTCTTCATTTTCAAAAACAAATGAGAGCTGTAAAATACTCACCATGCCTCTCAGCAAACAGCTTGGGGTGTCTACTTTCCAAAATTGGGTCATTTGGGGGGGTTTTGTGCTATTTTGGCATTTTATGGCCTTCGAAACTGTGATAGGTAGTGAGGAGTCAAATCAAAAATTTGTGCCTAGAAATCCTGAAGGCGGTGATTGGTTTTCGGGGTCCCGTACGCGGCTAGGCTCCTAAAAAGTCCCACACATGTGGTATCCCCGTACTCAGGAGAAGCAGCAAAATGTATTTTGGTGTGCAATTCCACATATAACCATGGCATGTGTGAGCAATATATCATTTAGTGACAACTTTTTGTAATTTTTTATTTATTTTTTGTCATTATTCAATCACTTGGGACAAAAAAAAAATATTCAATAGGCTCAACAGGCCTCTCAGCAATTTCCTTGGGGTGTCTACTTTCCAAAATGGGGCCATTTGGGGGGGTTTTGTACTGCCCTGCCATTTTAGCACCTCAAGAAATGAGATAGGCAGTCATAAATTTAAAGCTGTGTAAATTCCAGAAAATGTACCCTAGTTTGTAAACGCTATAACTTTTGCGCAAACCAATAAATATACACTTATTGACTTTTTTTTACTAAAGACATGTGGCTGAATACATTTTGGCCTAAATGTATGACTAAAATTGAGTTTATTCGATTTTTCTTATAACAAAAAGTAGAAAATATCATTTTTTTTAAAAAATTTCGGTCTTTTTCCGTTTTATATCGCAAAAAATAAAAATCGCAGAGGCAATCAAATACCATTAAAAGAAAGCTCTATTTGTGGGAAGAAAAGGACGCAAATTTCGTTTGGGTACAACATTGCATGTCCGCACAATTTACAGTTAAAGCAGCGCAGTGCAAAATTCTGAATTCACCTCTGGTCCTTTAGCTACCAAATGGTCCGGGGCTTAAGTGGTTAAGGGGAACCCCGCTGCAAATTTTTAAAAAAAATGACGTGCGGGTTCCCCCCAAATATCCAAACCAGGCCCTTCAGATCTGGCATGGATTTTAAGGGGAGCTCCACCCCAAATTTTCTAAAAAAATGGCGTGGAGTTCCCCCAAAAATCCACACCAGAGCCTTATCTGAGCACATAACCTGGCCGGCCGCAGGGGAAAAGGGGGGGACGAGAGAGCGCCCCCCCTCCCTCCTGAACCGTACCAGGCCACATGCCCTCAACATGGGGAGGATGTCCCCATGTTGATGGGGACAAGGGCCTCATCCCCACAACCCTTGCCCGGTGGTTGTGGGGGTCTGCGGGCGGGGGGCTTATCGGAATCTGGAAGACCCCTTTAACAAAGGGGACCCCCAGATCCCGCCCCCCCTGTGTGAAATGGTAATAGGGTACAAATGTACCCCTACCATTTCACAAGGAAAGTGTCAAAAAATAGGATTTTTGTACTCACCGTAAAATCCATTTCTCTGACGTCCATGGACTGACACAGCTGGATACTGTAAACGTGTGGGTATATGTCCCTGCTCGCAGGAGAAGATCTAGGCAGAATGTTAGATGTTAAAACATTCTAGAACAAACCAGAGCTGAACAGCCCCACCCAGGGGGGCGGTCCCTCCGGACATTACCCTCCCACCTGCAGCTAGCAGACCTCAGTTCGTAACAAAGCAGTACAAACCTTAAAAGGAAGGGTGGGTGCTGTGTCAGTCCATGGACGTCAGAGAAATGGATATTACGGTGAGTACAAAAATCCTATTTTCTCTTATCGTCCATGGACTGACACAGCTGGATACTGTAAACGTGTGGGACGTCCCAAAGCAGTATCAGAAGGGTGGGAGCGGTAGCAAAGGAACAACCAAAACTTCACTCCAAACAAGCAGAGCTCCTCAACGGAGGAGTTGCGACATTAAACAGCGGCCTGCAATGCTTTGCGGCCGAAGGGAGCATCCGAAGATGCAGCCACATCAACCTTATAAAATCTTGAAAAGGTATGAACGGACGACCAGGTCGTAGCCTTGCACACTTGTGCAACCGACGCTTGATGTCGGAAGGCCCGGGAAGCACCAATTGCCTTGGTGGAATGCGCCACAACCGGAAAGGCTTGTACCCATCTTAATGTATGAAGCGCAAACTCTCAGGGATGCGATGGGTGAGGACACAAGGACGGAAGAACAATGTCCTTCTCAAGGTGAAAGGCCGAGACCATCCTTAGAAAAGAAGGATGGCCGTGGGCGCAACACCAACATATCCTTATGGAGGACCAAGTAAGGCGACTTGCCGGACAAGGCCGCCAACTCAGACACCCGTCTAACCGAAGCAATGGCCACTAAGGCCAACTTCCGGGACAAGGTCAAGAGAGGAATCTCTCTGATATTCTCAAAGGGATGTTCTTGGAGAACCGAGATGCATCAAAATCAGATCCCAAGTAGGGAGAGGAGGCTTGACAGGGGGGATCACATGGCGAACCCTCTGCACAAAAGGTGCTAATCAAGGAATGGCCCGGTAGCGGTCGTTGAAAAAGACAGCCCGGGCCGAAATCCGACCCTCAAAAAAGGTATGCAAGGCCAGCTTTTGGGTCACACCAGGCTGTAAGAACAGCAAAATCCTGGGAATGGAATACATCTGAGGATGCCACTCAAGTTCCTCACACATAGCGATGTAAGCCTTCCAGGTACGGTGAGATATCTTTCTGGAGGAAGATTCCCGTGTCAACAACATAGAAGAGATCACCGAATACGAGAGAACTCGGTCCTTCAGCACCTGGCTTTAAATAGCCATGCCATTAAAGCCAAGGACTGTAAAGCAGGATGAAGTATGCTCTGCGAAGCCGGCGAGGCAACAGTAAAGGGTAAGCATATATCAGGCGATACTGCCCCCACGGGCTTCCAACGCGTCTGACGCATCCGCCCAGGGGTCCCTGGACCTGACCACGATCTTGCCACCTTGCGAGTGAGTCGAGAGGCCACAAGGTCCACTTCCGGTGCCCCACCTCCGGTAAAGAAGGTGGAAACACCTCCGGATGCAAGGACCCTTCGCCTGCAATGCACACGGCCGACAGGACCGTCTTGCAGCGAGATGTATGAAAATCCCAAAGAGACTCCGCAATGTATCGGAGAAGGGAGGCCCCAGTGTACAGGGTGCCTCAAATGTTGGCCAATAAAGGCAAATTGACGGAACTTCCCTAGAAACTCGGTCAGAGGACTAGTACCTCAGCCTCCACAGGTGGCGCAAACCCACCCCGGGCACAGAGACCCTAAAGGCTAAAGCAGTTGTAGTGCACCTGCTAGACGACTGATGGATGAAGCAGAGGCTTTTGCCCAGTCATTGAGCTACAAAAAATGCCAGAGACGCAGCCACTAACGGGCTTAACGCTAACCATAGCCTGGCGAACACAGTCCAAGCCAGTGCTTCTGATCACCACTGAAAGCAGGTGGAAAGTGATACCCCTGAAATCAGGGATCCTTGTGACAATGCTCCATCCAGCAGCTACCCATGGATAGGTGCTGATTGTGCAAACACATAGTTTATACTATGTATTGCATCAAACGCACAAATGGAGAGTGTGGGAGGAAACCCACCCAGCCACAAAGAGCATAATACCACCACATACGGCGTATGTAGTTTAGTATTTGTGGATAACCCTATTAAACACGTATATACTGTGCCAGCGACGAAGGCACGCACATCATCGGGGCCTGGACGTAAACCAGCCACGCAGATTGCGTACACAACCGTGTAGGTATGTTAGCCTGCGAATAAACAAATTGCACATGTTTATACTGTGCATAGCGCTGAGAATGCGCACACCATTGGAATGCAGGGGAGAAACCTGAGCACCCGGATGAAACCCATGCAGACTGCATACGCATACCGTGTATGGTATTATAGTATGTGTGCTAAACATTTTGCACAAGCCCATGTGTGCATAGCACCGAAGGCGCGCACACTGTTGGCGCGTGGGAGGAACCAAAGTACCCCACGCATACTCAGAGAATGCAATACCTACAACTACTGTGAATGTATTTAGTGTAGTGTATAAACATAATGTGTATGCTTACATCGTGTATTGCACCAAAGGCATGCATGTCATGTAGCGTGGGCGGAAACCCACGCAGACTGCAAAGACATACCGGGTAGGTATGTTAGTATGTGGATATCCACTCGCACAAATTTAGACTGTGCATAGCGCCCATGCGCCCATACCAATGGAGTGTGGGAGGGAACCGGAGTACCCGGGAGGAAAACCACACAGACTGCCTACACATACCGTGTAGGTATTATAGCATGCGTGATAAACATTGAACATGTTTAACTGTGCAGAAGGCCAAAGGCGCACATACCGTCAGCGCGTGGGAGGAAACCGGAACACTCGGAAGAACTCCACACAGATACTGTGTAGGAATGATAGCATGTGAATCAACATATTGCACATGTTTAAGCTGTGCATTTCCATTGGAGCATGGGGGGAAACCGGAGTACCCGGTGGAACCCCAAGCAAACAGTATACCCATACTGTAAACATGTATAATATGTGCAATAAACATATTGAACATGTCTATACTGTGCAGAGAGCCGAAGCGCACATACCATGAGAGTGCGGGAGGACACCGGAGCCCCCGCCAACCCAGAGAGTATAATACATACATATACTGTGAATGTATCTGGAGTCGTGCATAAACATGTTTTGTACGTTTATATCATGTATGGCACTGAAACACAGCATTGGAACGTGGGGACAGCCACGCAGACACAGAGACCAATAACACATACATACACTGTGAATGTATGCAGTGTAGAGGTATAGGATGAGTTTAAATTATGGCGCAGAGGCGCATAATCTTCTCTGTATCATTCCAACCTGCTTGACTGTGCTGCCGAAGCAGCATGCAGGTAACAGGTAACCTCTGATCCTCAGACCGTGTGTCTGTCAGAGCTCAAATCATTCCCCAGGAAATGGCGGGAAATGTTACCTCCAGGTATCACACAGAAGGCTCACAGGGACTAGATACATAAATGAATAAAGTCCTGCCTCATCCATGCTGCTCTTGAGGCAGTGTGAGGAAAACGGTGAGGAAACTGTGTAAAAGAAAAGCTTGTCACAGCAATTCCAGCCTGAGAGTGTTTCTCACATCATCAATGAGATGACTTACAAGCGCCCTGTCATTCACAGACACAGAACTGGAGTCTTCCTCACAAGGGAATGTCCTGTTCATAAACATTAAATATTCAGAGATAGGGTCCTGAGCATAGTAGCTAGGCACATATCTGACTCAGAGCACTCCACTAAAGATTTTTGTGGGGGGAGGGGGCTTATAGCTCCTTTTGCTCGCACACCACTTCCATTCTGACAGGAATGATTCCAGGCCTGCTGACAACTGGTCCATAAGGACCGCAGGTGCAGGAAACATATGAACATGTTTAACTGTGCAGCACTGCCAGTTGCCCCAGGCAAGTGTGGAGAGCAGGTGTATCAGACTCCATAACGCCACCCTCTGAGACCTTATACACTATACAGTGAATATACAGTCCACCCACTGGCTACGCTGAGGCTGAGGAGGGGATACCCGGGAGGACCCACCAACCCTTAAGGACCGCTCAGTCTGTGAGGAGATTGTGAGGGGATTCGCGCCGCTGCCAGAAATAAATGTGCAGCGGCCACAAGAAAGCTATAACTGCGCCACTGAACGCCAAGATGGCCGCCGAGCGCGAAATTCAAAGCTCTAATGCGCGCCAATGGCGCACGCAATAACCACCTCACACACCAGAAAAAACTGCAGACATGAGCGCCCAGCCAGGCCAGAGTGACCCCCAAGCACCCCACAGCACAGCACCAGTACAGGGTGCAGAGAGCAGCATAACAGGGGGGAGACAGGGAGAAACCCCCACACACAGAAACACAGCCAGCATGTACTCACCTGCAGTAGGAGAGACTACTTACCCGTCCCTTTCAGGGACCCACTGGCTTGTTTCAGACAGACCTATCACAGAGTCGTACTGCGTAGCTGTCGGCCCGGTCCACCACGAGAGATACAGTCAGTCAAGTACTGTTCAATCTTGAGAGGACCGCTGGAGCATGAAAGCAACCCGGCCACCCCTGGAGTCATGGGGTATGTCGTGAACTGAGTCTCACGCACACAAGGCGAGGATCAGCACGCTCGATGGTCGGACAGGGAAGACTACGAGGATACTAGTGTACCCAACCTGTTGCCCAGCCGACAGTTGATTAAAGGTCTCAAAAATAAAATAAAATTCCCAAAGGAATAACATTTTAAAGTAGAATCTTCCAGGAGACTGGCTCCTGAGAGAGCCACGTCTTCTCCTTCTGCTAGGCAGAAAAAAACTGAGGTCTGCTAGCTGCAGGTGGGAGGGTAATGTCCGGAGGGACCGCCCCCCCCCCTGGGCGGGGCTGTTCAGCTCTGGTTTGTTCTAGAATGTTTTAACATCTAACATTCTACCTAGATCTTCTCCTGCGAGCAGGGACATATACCCACACATTTACAGTATCCAGCTGTGTCAGTCCATGGACGATAAGAGAAATGACAAGAGCCGGTTTTTGACAATACCTTTATTAATGTCTTCTCTTTTCTTCCATCTTCTTCTTCCTTCTTCCATCTTCTTCTTTTCTCCATTCGGGTTTCTTCATCTTCATCTTCCTCTTCATCTTTATCTTTATCTTCATCTTCCTTCTTCCTTCGGTCTTCTCGTCCGCATCTTGCCACGGCGTCTTCCCTTCTTCTTTCTTCTCCGGCCGCTCCGTTTGAATTGGAGGTTCCCGCTGTGCGACGCTTCAGTTCTCCACTTGGTCCGCTAACCACCCGGTGGCTCCGCCCCCCTCTGTCACCACGGGGAAAGTCCCCGTGAAATCCATGTGCGTCAGAGGGGGGTGGGGTAAACGGACCCAGAGGCGAACTGAAGCGTCGCACAGCGGGAACCTCCAATTCAAACGGAGCGGCGGAGAAGAAAGAAGAAGGGAAGACGCCGGACCAAGATGCGGACGAGAAGACCGAAGGAAGATGAAGATGAAGATAAAGATGAAGAGGAAGATGGAGGAAGAAACCCAAATGGAGAAAAGAAGAAGATGGAAGAAGAAGGAAGAAGATGGAAGGAAAGAGAAGACATTAATAAAGGAATTGTCAAAAACCGGCTCTTGTCATTTTTTAAATTTTTGACACTTTCCTTGTGAAATGGTAGGGGTACATTTGTACCCCATTACCATTTCACACAGGGGGGGGGCAGGATCTGGGGGTCCCCTTTGTTAAAGGGGTCTTCCAGATTCCGATAAGCCCCCCGCCCGCAGACCCCCACAACCACCGGGCAAGGCTTGTGGGGATGAGGCCCTTGTCCCCATCAACATGGGGACATCCTTCCCATGTTGAGGGCATGTGGCCTGGTACGGTTCAGGAGGGAGGGGGGGGCCACTCTTGTCCCCCCCTCTTTTCCTGCGGCCGGCCAGGTTATGTGCTCGGATAAAGGGTCTGGTGTGGATTTTTAGGGGGACTCCACGCCATTTTTTTTTTAAATTTGGGGTGGAGTTCCCCTAAAATCCATGCCAGATCTGAAGGGCCTGGTATGGATATTTGGGGGGAACCCCACGTCATTTTTAAAAAAAATTTGCAGCGGGGTTCCCCTTAATATCCATTCCTGACCTGAAGGGCCTGGTTATGGAATTTGGGGGACCTGCACGCATTTTTTTTTTTTTTTTTTTTTTTTGGGTTAGCAAAGACTTTCAATGACTTTTATCTGTATTGATGGGAACCAGCAATTCATTACAGCCGCAAGGACTTTTAAATGACTATTTTACTTTAGAAATGTCATTTTGCTCTCCAACTGTTATAAACATGGAAAACATGTGCTACTTTACAGGCATACTATAGACACCCCCCGGGGATGATATTTAGGGCCAGTTCACACCGGATGCAGTGCAGTGCGTTTTTTTGATGCCTGAAAAACGCAAAGAAAGTTGATCACATTAATGCCAATGGCATAGTTACACCACTGCAGTCAGGGCTGGCCCAAGACATTGTGCTGCCTGGGCCCAAGAATGAAATGCTGCCCCCCCCCCCCCAAAAAAAAATAATTCTATGCCCATCCAGCAAAGAGACGTTTCCATAAAGCAAAGAGACAGCCCAATATATTCAGCAAGAAACATCCCATATATTCAGCAAAGAGACATGCCCCTTCTAGGGTGACCACGCATTTTGCAGGTCTGTCCCGGGCACATTCATTCCAGGACAATACAGTGTCCCGGAATGAAACTGACACAGCCACCCCCCGGGCCGATCTGATGGCCCCAAAAAAGGCCGCCACATCACCGCTTTACTCACTGACAGTACTTGTCCTGGCCGGGAATGCCTGGAGGAGCACAATCCCCGCCCCCTGCATGTGATTGGAGAAATCATAAATCCCACCTCTTGTGTCCAATCACTGTGCTGTGATTCGTTACAGAACAAGCTGATGTTTGGGAAGGGGGGGGGTGTCCGTGAATAGTAGTTTAAAAATGTGGTCACCCTAGCTCCTTCCTGCAAAGAGTATTGTGTAGCACCACGAAAGCTCCCCCCTTTCTCTCCACTGCCACCGACCAGCTACGCTCTGATCCCAGCTCAGTGATGCAACATGCTGCAACAACAGCGCTGCATTGACCACATTTCCAAACTGCCATTCAGGGATACCGCCCTTCCTTCCCAAAAAAAGATGAGGGGGGGGGGGATGGAGTCTCGCTGACAGGGAATTTGGCAGCGGGTGATTTGTCGGGCGAATGGCTGGTGTTAGCACTTAAATCATCCTAACATTATGATTGATATGGTGTCAGGATGATCAAATCACATTTATATTACTACATTGTAATATATAATGAAATAGTTTAACTCACCATAATGCAGAATCAGTGGGAACCCTGAGCTTGTCATTTGCCACCATTGCTTGCCACCAGATGTAGCTTATTGCTTGCCACCGTTGCCTGCCACCAGATGCAGCTGTGCCACTTGCCACCCATAGCCTGCCACAACATGCAGCGTGTCACTTGTCAACATTGCCTGTCACCAGATGCAGCCTGTCACTTGTTACCAATGCCTGTCACCAGATGCAGCCTGTCACTTGTCACCAATGCCTGTCACCAGATGCAGCCTGTCACTTGTCACCAATGCCTGTCACCAGATGCAGCCTGTCACTTGTTACCAATGCCTGTCACCAGATGCAGCCTGTCACTTGTCACCAATGCCTGTCACCAGATGCAGCCTGTCACTTGTCACCAATGCCTGTCACCAGATGCAGCCTGTCACTTGTTACCAATGCCTGTCACCAGATGCAGCCTGTCACTTGTTACCAATGCCTGTCACCAGATGCAGCCTGTCACTTGTCACCAATGCCTGTCACCAGATGCAGCCTGTCACTTGTCACCGATGCCTGTCACCAGATGCAGCCTGTCACTTGTCACTGATGCCTGTCAACAGATGCAGCCTGTCACTTGTTACCAATGCCTGTCACCAGATGCAGCCTGTCACTTGTTACCAATGCCTGTCACCAGATGCAGCCTGTCACTTGTTACCAATGCCTGTCACCAGATGCAGCCTGTCACTTGTCACCGATGCCTGTCACCAGATGCAGCCTGTCACTTGTCACTGATGCCTGTCAACAGATGCAGCCTGTCACTTGTCACCATTGCCTGTCACCAGATGCAGCCTGTCACTTGTCACCGATGCCTGTCACCAGATGCAGCCTGTCACTTGTCACTGATGCCTGTCACCAGATGCAGCCTGTCACTTGTCACTGATGCCTGTCAACAGATGCAGCCTGTCACTTGTCACCATTGCCTGTCACCAGATGCAGCCTGTCACTTGTCACCATTGCCTGTCACCAGATGCAGCCTGTCACTTGTCACTGATGCCTGTCAACAGATGCAGCCTGTCACTTGTCACCATTGCCTGTCACCAGATGCAGCCTGTCACTTGTTACCATTGCCTGTCACCAGATGCAGCCTGTCACTTGTCACCATTGCCTGTCACCAGATGCAGCCTGTCACTTGTCACCGATGCCTGTCACCAGATGCAGCCTGTCACTTGTCACCAATGTCTGTCACCAGATGCAGCGTGTCACTTGTCACCAATGCCTGTCACCAGATGCAGCCTGTCACTTGTCACCAGATGCAGCCTGTCACTTGTCACCAATGTCTGTCACCAGATGCAGCGTGTCACTTGTCACCGATGCCTGTCACCAGATGCAGCCTGTCACTTGTCACCATTGACTGTCACCAGATGCAGCCTGTCACTTGTCACCATTGACTGTCACCAGATGCAGCCTGTCACTTGTCACCATTGACTGTCACCAGATGCAGCCTGTCACTTGTCACCATTGCCTGTCACCAGATGCAGCCTGTCACTTGTCACCAATGTCTGTCACCAGATGCAGCGTGTCACTTGTCACCAATGCCTGTCACCAGATGCAGCCTGTCACTTGTCACCATTGACTGTCACCAGATGCAGCCTGTCACTTGTCACCATTGACTGTCACCAGATGCAGCCTGTCACTTGTCACCATTGCCTTGCCTGTCACCAGATGCAGCCTGTCACTTGTCACCGATGCCTGTCACCAGATGCAGCCTGTCACTTGTCACCAATGCCTGTCACCAGATGCAGCCTGTCACTTGTCACCGATGCCTGTCACCAGATGCAGCCTGTCACTCAGCCTGGCTCTCTCTCCCTCCCCTTCAGATGGGCATGCTGGGGGCTGCAGTTTCCCCCCTAGAATTGCAATGTTCCAGCCATTTGCACTACACATCCCATAATCCTCTTTTCTCCTTTTAGTTTTTTTCCCTGGCCAATGGGAGGAAAAGGGGGAAGAAACATAGCGGTGGCTGTCCTAGGAACAGCAGCATGAGGAGGAGAAGGAGGGGGGAGAAGAGCCCGCAGCTGCTCTCTCTCCACACACACACACAGTCGCTCCGATCTCATGCTGTTACATACAGGGAGGAGGTGGGTGGAGCTAGCGGAGGAGGAGGAAGTGAAATACTCTCTGCAATGAATGATGGGCCTCTCTCTCCTTACGTCACTGTTTGCTAGACACAAAGCGGTCCGCGGCTAGCAACCAGTTTGGGCAGTGAAGCAGGGGCCGCTGGAGAGACCCTTGAAGTGGGTCTTGCCACTGCGGCCAGTGACAGCGGCGCCGGCGATGCAGTACAGTATGACACTGCACACTAGATGGAGGGAAACCCAGGTCCTCAGGCAGTGCGCCCCTGTTGCCGCCCCTCTTAAAGTGCCGCCTGGGACCATGGTCCCACCGGGTCCCATGGTAGGGCCGGCCCTGACTGCAGTCCGTTCCAGTGCATTTCAGAAAGCCAAAAAATAATTGGTCATGCTGCATTTTTTAGGTACAAAATTGTACTGGACCCCAGTAAAACACATCAAAAACGCAACAGAACGTACCAAAAATGCACTGGAATGCACCGCAACGCACCTAAATGCACCAAAGACGCACTGCAACACACTTGTCCTAAGTGAAAAGAGGGGGGAACAAAACACTGGACTGCATCAAAAACACCTAAAAAATGCACTGGAATGTGTCAAAAACGCGCATGCAGAAAAGCACCTGGAACACACCCAGACTGCGTTTCTATAGTGTGAACTAGGGCCAGTTCACACCATAGAAACACAATCCGGATGCGTTCTAGGTGCTTTTCTGCATGCACGTTTTTCATGCGTTCCAGTGCATTTTTGGGAAGTTTTTGATGCAGTCCAGTGTTTTTTTTTCACCCCTCTTTTTTATTAACCATAGATAAGGACAAGTGTGTTCCAGTGCGTTTTTGGTGCATTTAGGTGCGTTCCAGTGCGTTTATGATGCGTTTTGATGCATTCCAGTACAGTCCAGTGCAGGTAAAATACAGCATGTTCTACTTTTTTGGTGGAACTGGAACAAACACTGCCATTTAGAACCATATAACAAACTTTCCATGCATTTTGGATGCATAAAAAAACGCAATGCACTGCATGTGGTGTGAAATGGCCCTTAAGCAATTTGGCATATTTAAAGGCACTTCTCCTTGTTTTGTTTTTGGTGTTTTCCAAATTGGTGACATTGATATATGTCCCTTAGGGTGGGACCTGGGCCCCCATTTTAAGGCCAATAACTAGAAGATAAGCCAGCCAAGTGGGGACTAGCAAAATTAACAAGTCAGTTCCCATAGACTGCAATGGGATTTGTTGGTGGGGGGGGGGGAGGGGTGATTGTCCCATCTCTAATTTTGTAGCATGCTGGATGATGTGCTTAATTTTGGAAGAGGGGAGGGGGGGGGTTATTTTTTGCTAGCTGCATTGGTGTTGTTCTGCACATGCCCAGCCAGTTATTTATTTTTTTTGGCGTGCTTTTTGTGTGTGAACAGCGCTTGGATATTTCTGGGCATGCTCACTCAGAGAGTGTTTTTATGGGTTAGAAATTGAAGGACATCCTTAACAGGTGTACCCACTTTGAATTTCAGTCTCTACATTGAGTGAACTTGCATTTTGGGTGTTTCATGGACTGTGCATGTGTTTTCAATTGCCTCATTAGCACACAAACATATGTTTTATATAAAGCTCACAGAGCATTTGGTCGCTTGCCTTGAGAAGAGGCAAGTGTGTGGGGGGCAAAATGTACATGTTGGTGTCCTTATCGAGTTTGTAACACATGTATTTTATTTGTTATGTCTTTGCAAAACAGGTGATTGTTAACTTTCGTGGATTGTATATTTTTGGTGTGGGGGAGATATGTTCCCCTGAAATAATAATTGGTATTGTGTGTTGTTTGTTCACTTTGATTTAATTGTCTGCTGCATTTTTTTGGCCAAAAATTGCTCAAGATGTTGAGTCTGTAACTGTTTCAAATTGACCATGTTTTTTATTTTGCCTTCCCTTTTTGTTTTGTTGAACAATAAAATTAGATGGAAAGTTTTGATGTTTGTTTTTTGTGTTTTCTTTGCAACAAATGTGACAGCTGATTGGCATGTCAAAACAAAACAGGTGTGATTTGTCTACCCTGGTGCCTTCATGGTAGTATATGCATGGATTGTGTGCTGCCATGGAGCGTCACTAGGAAATGAAATGCAGAGCGGTAAGTATTCAATTTTCCTTTTTTTACTGCAGTGGTTCTCAGCCTCAGTCCTCAAGTACCCCCAACAGGACATGTTTTGTGAATTTATCTTATCGAGAATTGCTGTCCAAAAATCAAAACCATTGACTGTGATTTAAAGCACATGTGCAAGATGAAGGAAAACCTGCAAACATGGCCTGTTGCGGGTACTTGAGAAGCACTGATTTAGAGCACTGCACTTAAAAATAGCTCAAAGCCATACAATTCAAATTGTGGGCATTTTGAGGGAAACTAAGTAAGTGTTAGAACCCCTGTGTGTGTTTTTTTTTTTTTTAGATTTTTAATTTTTTTTTGGAGTTTGGCCTTTGTCTCCTTTTTCTTAACATTGGCTTCATTTCCTGTCACACAGCTAAACAGGAAGTGAAGGTAAAACCCTACCAATGGCTTTTCTTGGGGACACACAGATCAATCTAGTGTCCCCATTAAGCAAATTGCACTCTAGCACTTTGTTGTGTACACACCAAATCATTGGGTAGTTTGGGGTTTAGTAAAGACAAATCCACTCTGCAGTAAAAGTGTAGCTGCTGAAAATCTGAGGGAAAGTACTGGTGATTGGATGTTACAATCATGTAAAAGCAAAGATGTTTTTTTTTTTTTTTAGGCTTGCATGTCCCCCTCAGATATACAGCAAGTGCATTTGTAGTGCAAAGTAGATTTGCCTTTAGTAAATAAACCCCACAGTCCAAACTACCTAATAAATTGTGGTGTACCCCGCAATATGCTGGAGTGCAATGTGCATAATGGGGAAAGTATTTAGACTGACCTGTGTGTCCCCAAGGAAAGACATTGTTAGGGATTTCCCCTCACTTCCTGTGTGGCTATGTGACAGGAAGTGAATTATTTGGAAGGATAAAGTGGCCAAATTATTTAGTTTAACTTTTCAAAGACTCATTCCTAAGTTGAATTGTGATGCATGTCAATGGCCCATTTAGACCCTCTTTAATCACTTGAGATCAGTGCTATAACTGATCGACGGCCACGGCATGGTCCTCAATTGCCGGGAGTCCGTCAAACGTCCTCCCCTTCGCGCGCGTGCGCTGTGGTCACCGAGTCACTGAGACTCGGGTGATGACAGATCAAAGTAAGGGGCCGATACCTGCCCTTTACCATGTGATCAGCTGTCAGCCAATGACAGCTGATCACGTGATGTAAACAAAAGCTGGGTAATGGTTTTTGTTTTCTCCTTGTGCTGACAGCGTGAGCATAAAAAAAGGCAATCACCGGCTTATGTGCAAGGGACATGGGGCCCGAAGAGGAAGAGGCAATTCTGCATCATCTGTGACAATTAGTAGCCCCTGCCAGTGCCACCTATCAATGCCCACCACTGGTGCCAATCAGTGGCACCTAGCAGTGCTGCCTATCAGTGCCCATCACTGCCAACTATCATTGCCACCTAGCAGTGCCACTTCTCACTGCCCACCAGTGCCAAATAGCAATGCCACCTCTCAGTGCCCACCCTTGCCACCTTATCGGTGCCCATCAGTGCAGTCATCAGTGTACATCAATGAAGAAGAAAAATTACCTTTTTTAAAAATATTAACCATGACATCCTTGGCTTTGGGCGGTGACATCTGAATGATGCCTGCAGTTGCAGGCATCATTCAGATATCATTCTTTTCAGCCGGCGATTCTGTGCACAATAAAAATGATCATAATGGCAGTTCCGCCGCTTGATCGTTCTTCTAGGCGGGGGGAGGGGACGTCCCCCCCCCCCCTCTTGCCGCCATCCGGTGCTTCTCCGGGCTCTCCCGTGCCATCTGGGGCTCGGAGAACGATTTGGAGATGACTGGTGACCAGATGGTCATCAGTCATCTCTATGACCGTCGGAGGCGCGGGCACGACGTTATGACATCACGCCGTGTTCCCGTATGTTAACCAAGCCGTGATCTCGGCTGTCCGCATGAGATTGGTGATTTTTTTGGAACAATATCATGCTTTCCAGCCTGGAGGAGAGATGCGGGGTCTTATTGACCCTGCATCTCTCCATAAAGAGGACCTGTCACACACATTCCTATTACAAAGGATGTTTACATTCCTTGTAATACGAATAAAAGTGATCCAAAAAAATAAAAATAAAAAAAGAGTAAGAAATACAAAAAAGTAAAAAAACAAAATAAGAAAAAACGCCCATGTCCCCGGTAGCTCGCGCTCAGCAGCGAACACACACGTAAGTCCCGCCCACATATGTAAACGCCGTTCAAACCACACATGTGAGTTATTGCTGCGTGCGTTAGAACGAGTGCAACAATTCTAGCACTAGAACTCCTCTGTAATGCCAAAATGGTAACGTGTAAAAAAAATTTAAGCATCGCCTAGGGAGATTTTTAATTACTGAAGTTTGGTGTCATGCGTGTGCGCAATTTTAAAGCGTGATGTGTTAGGTATCTATTTACTCAGCATAACAACATCTTTCACATTATACCAAAAAATTGGCCGTAACTTTACTGTTTTGTAATATTTTTAGCAAACAAAAGGCGTTTGAAAATGTATTGCACAAATACCAAGCGAGATAAAAATTTGCAATGATCGCCATCTTATTCTCTAGGGTGTCTGCTCCAAAAAAATATATAATGTTTGGTGTTTTGAAGTAATTTTATAGCCATAAATTTATGATTTTTACATGGAGAGAAGTGCCAGAATAGGCCCAGTGCTGAAGTGGGTAAAATATCCTTTTTTTTTTTTTTTTTTTTAAACTCGGTCTTTTGTATTTATAGAAAAAAAATAAAACCAAAGCACAAAGGTGATCAAATAGCACCAAAAGCAAGCTCTATTTGTGTGCCAACAAATAAAACATTTTCATTGGGTTACAGTGTTGTATGAGAGCGCAATTGTCATTAAAAGTGCATCAGCGCTGAAATGTGAAACTTGGTCTGGGCAGTGCGCAAGTGGTTAATATAAGGCTACATGCACACGGACGTTTTTCAAGCCGCTTGTTTGAGTGTTTTTTGCAGCTTAAAAACATCTCTCCGTGTTAGCCTATGGCCACCATGGCGTTTTGGAGCTGTAAATGGCATAGGCGTTTTTAGGCCCCATGTAGACGGGACGCTGGTGCAAAGTGTTCCGAAGTAAGGTTGAAAGTGGCGTTTAGAAAGGCGCACTTTGTGGCGTTTGCATGCCGTGTTTTACCACATTTGCGTGTATATGATAAGGAGCCGCCCTAAGCTCCAAAAACAGTATTATTTACGATTTTAGCTATTTAGTGAGACCAGAGTGATATGAGCAGCTGAGAGCAGCAGTGTACTTGTATTTAGCGTGTCACTTGCCACATCACTTGCCACAAGTTGTGGATTGTCCACTTGCCACGTCAGCTGCCCCAAGTTGTGGATTGTCCACAATGCAATGGAAGCAATTTCTTTTATTTATATATATATATATATATATATATATATATATATATATATAAAATTATGGTTTTTCCTCATTTGCCATAAATTTGGAGTTTATCAATGTAAAAAAATAGGTCACCTTTAAAAACGCTTCTAAACTAAAATGCGGGTAAACGCTGGTACCGCGCAACTGCAGATTTTTTTTGCCAGGACAAAAACAGTGTTTTGGATGTAATAGAATTCAATGGACCCGCATCCAAAACGCAAGTACCGCAATTTTTTGTTTGACCTGTTTATAGCTGGTTGTTAAAGGAAATGTAAAAAAACAAAAAAAAAGGTTAAAAAAACAAAACCAAAAAAAAAACTGCATGGGGTCCCCCCCCCCAGGTCCATACCAGGCCCTTGGGTCTAGTATGGATTCAAAGGGGACCCCCCCCCCCCCAAAAAAATGAAAAAAAATGGCGTGGGGTCCCCTTAGAATACACACCAGACCCTTTATCCGAGCACTCAACCTGGCAGGCTCGCTCTCTCGTCCCCCCTCCCTCCTGAACCGTACCAGGCCGCGTGCCCTCAACATGGGGGGTTTGGTGCTTCGGGGCAGGGGGGCGACCTGCGGCCCTCCCCACCCCAAAGCACCCTGCCCCCATGTTGATGGGGACAAGGGCCTCTTCCCGACAACCCTGGCCGTTGGTTGTCGGGGTCTGCGGTCGGGGGGCTTATCGGAATCCGGGAGCCCCCTTTAATAAGGGGGACCCCAGATACCTGCCCCCCACCCTATGTGAATGAGTATGGGGTACATCGTACCCCTACCCATTCACCTGGTGGCAAAATAAGTCAATAAAAAAACAACACAGGTTTGAAAAGTAATTTATTGGGCAGCTCCAGAGGTCTTTCTCCTGGGCCCCCGCTATCTTCTGCTAGCTCTTTTGCTAGCGGGGGTCCCGGGCTTCCTCGCCGTCTTCTTCCGACTTCAGGGGTTTCTTGTTCTGTTCTCCGGTTCTTCTCCGGTGTCTTCTCCACGATCTCCGGTTCTTTCTGCCTTCTGCCGGTCTTCTACTTCGCCTTCTTCCTTCTTCTCTTCGCCCGATGTTGCCTCGTCGCTGTCCACCGCCGCAATGATCTGGCCGAGCAGCGGTGCCACTTTTATTGGCATGGGCGTGGTCACCGGCTTATGCCACCGCTGACCCCGCCCCCGTATGATGTCACAGTCCCGGGGAATGATGGGACTGTGACGTGAAATGGGGGCGGGGTCAGCGGTGGCATCATCCGGTGACCACGCCCCATGCCAATAAAAGTGGCACCGCTGCTCGGACAGATCATTGCGGCGGTGGACAGCGACGAGGCAACATGGGGCGAAGAGAAGAAGGAAGAAGGCGACGTAGAAGACCGGCCCCCGCTAGCAAAAGAGCTGCGAGAAGATAGCGGGGGCCCGGCAGAAGGCAGAAAGAACCGGAGATCGTGGAGAAGGCGTCGGAGAGCGGGAGAACAACCGGAGAACAGAACAAGAGACCCCCGAAGTCGGAAGAAGACGGCGAGGAAGCCCGGGACCCCCGCTAGCAAAAGAGCTAGCAGAAGATAGCGGGGGCCCGGCAGAAAGACCCCTGGAGCTGCCCAATAAATTACTTTTCAAACCTGTGTTGTCTTTTTTTTTATTGACTTATTTTGCCACCAGGTGAATGGGTAGGGGTACGATGTACCCCATACTCATTCACATAGGGTGGGGGGCCGGCATCTGGGGGCCCCCTTTTTAAAGGGGGCGCCCTGATTCCGAAAAGCCCCCCGCCCGCAGACCCCGACAACCAACGGCCAGGGTTGTCGGGAAGAGGCCCTTGTCCCCATCAACATGGGGGCAGGGTGCTTTGGGGTGGGGGGGCCGCAGGTCGCCCCCCTGCCCCGAAGCACCAAACCCCCCATGTTGAGGGCATGCGGCCTGGTACGGTTCAGGAGGGAGGGGGGGCGCTCTCGTCCCCCCTTTTCCCCTGCGGCCTGCCAGGTTGCGTGCTCGGATAAGGGTCTGGTTTGGATTTTGGGGGAACCCCCACGCCGTTTTTCGGCTTAGGGGGTTCACCTTAGAATCCAGACCAGACCTAAGGGCCTGGTATGCTCCTGAAGGGGAACCCATGCCGTTTTTTTTCATTAAAATTTGGCCTGGAGTTCCCCTTCATGATTCATACCAAACACGGGACAGCGAGGCTGCCGAGGACCAGCGCGATGACATCGCGCTGGATACATTCTCGGCCGGCTAGTCGCCTCTAGGACACGACTTGAGCGGCTGCTTCACGCTCAGGTCGTGTCCAGGTCGCCTCGCAGAGTAGCGCTGTCCCTGTGTCAGCCGGCACACGAGTCGCCCCGCAAGTCGGATCCGACTTCCCGGGCGACCTCTATTCAAATCAATGGGCTCCCATAGGGAACCATTCATTTTCAATAGAGCGCCGCTGACATTTCTATTTACTATAACAGTGCGCCGCTGCTTCCTGCGCCCAGTGAAGGAGTTATCCGGCGCACCAATTAAGGTTAGAACCAGCGCAGCACACTGTTATTAGTAAATCAGCCCCAAAGTGTCTCAAAGGGAGATCCAGTAAAAAACTCTTCCCAGATGATCCACGATTATCCACCGACCACATAACAAAAAAAAAGGGGGGGGGACAAACTCGCTACTGACTGGTGACCCCAGCAACAGTTCCAGTCAGTTTTATACCCTTAAAGGTTAACCAAACCTTCTCAAGGTTACTCCAGGGGAGTCGGGAGAAGTAGTTCTCTTGTTGCTTCAAAGAAGGGGAAAACTAAGGGGAGTGGCTGTGAAGTAAATTTAAGGTTGTACACAATGTAGCTCCATTAACATAGGACAGGTATTGTGAGAATATTCATTCAGACTATGAAAAAGATCTGTGCACCTGGTGAATCCAAAAGGGAAGGTACTGCAAAGGTGAACATATTGAGAGCATCAACTCAGGATCACTACAACCCCCATAAGTTAACTTTATTTCACTACATTATTATTAGGGTTGCACCGATACCACTTTTAAGACCGAGTACAAGTACCAGTACTGTTTTCAAGTTACCGCTGATACTGACACTTTTTTTTAATGTCATGTGACAGTGGCACTAATATGCAGCACTGATAGGTGGCACTGATGAGGCGTGGACTGTCAGTAGTTTTTTTATTTTATTTTCCATACAATGTTTTTTTTTTTTACAATTTTATATATATTTACAATGCTTTTTGTTTGGGGGGAGGGGGGCAGTGTCAGTGTTTTTATTTACAATTTTTTTTAATTAGCCCTGTTGCCCTGTTGGGGGGCTTTGGTGAGATACCAGGGGTCTAAACAGATCCCTGACATCTCCCCTTTGAGACAGGGAAAGGGACTGAGGATAGAGATTCCTCAGTCCCTTTCTCTGCAGTCTCAGCTGCACTGGCGATGAATGGACAGGAGACAGCAGCTCCTGTCCATTCATAAACTGACACATCGTAAACACAGTTTACTCAGAAAAGTAAAAGATTTACCGGCTCCTTCCTCCGCTCTCCATCCTGAAAGATCTGGGACATGGGGAGACCAGAGGAGGATACAGAAAGCTGGGGAGGACGCAGGGGGACCAGAAGGAGGACACAGAGGGGGACCCAGAGGACAAAACGGATCGGGAACTGGAGGAGGACCCGGGAGCACAGAGGGGGACAGCCGGGGGTGATTGGTGCGACGGTGGGGCAGTTACAATCACCAATCTCCCTGACAGTCACAGGAGGGAGAGGAGGCTGTCAGAAAAGCTATACATGCTTTTGTGCATGCATGCGACTAGTAATCATTCTATGGACAATGCCGTATGCATGTCTGCCTCACAGGAATTCTGACATAACCTTACAAAAGGGAGGTACAAAAATCTGCATATAGATAATCCTTATCTGCATCTTCCTCTCATGCTTCGTACACACGGCCGGGTTTTCCGACGGGAAAAAGTCAGTCGGGAATCCCGACGGGAAAAAAAGAGAGCCAGTTCTCTTTTTTTTGTCGGCCGTTTTTGGCAATTTTTCCCTGTCGGAAAAACTGCGATGGAACATACACACTGTCGGGATTCCCGGCCAAAAGCTCTCATCGCAGTTTTCCTGTTGGAAAACCCAGCCGTATGTACGAGGCATAAGAATTTGTTTAAAGAAAATTAATTGGCCCAAGAAGGATCTGAGACCAGTTGACTGGTTCTGGAAGGTAAAAAAAACTGGACGTTGCCAGAGTAGAGAATCCTTGCACAAAGTGAGATATAACAAACTCCTTTATAGTGTATTTGCCATTTGTGACAACCTGTTAGTCATTGTCATCCTCCTCCCTGGCTGCTTGAACAAAGCAGGAATTCATACAGGGTTTTGTCTTCCAAGGCAAAAGCAGCAAGTGCCCGGTTTAAGGTGTGCATATCTGGAGGGGCTTAACCTCCCTGGCGGTATGATTCTGTCTGGAATTTTGTACCAAAAGCGGTACAATTATTTTGCATGGAAATTTGGTGTTATGTATTGTAGGCCTGCAATTCTTAGTAATTACTTACTTAAACCTGACCAAACAAGAGTCTAGTAGACATCCCGGGTATGATAAAGTTTGAAACACAAAATCATAAATTATAATATAATAAATAACTATAAATAATTATAACAAATAATAATAATAAAAATTATTCACTAATGTAATCAAATCAAAAACACTGAAATTTGCTTAGTTGCAGAATTGTCGCTGTCATTACTTTCAGTGTTTGATGACGAATTTCCCCACAAATCGCTATCGCTCAATTCTGCAAGTGATTCTAATTTATTATCGCTGTTTTCTAGCTGGTCTAAAACCACTTTTGACGTAAACGGACACTGTTTGTTTGCTATGGACAATCTCCAGTTTCCAGGCAGAAAAAACAGTTTTTATAATATAAAAGTGCATGCAGGGCACTGGACTAACCACTAGGGACAAAGGGGATGTGTAATTTTTTAATACAGTACTGTAATCTGTAAGATTACAGTATACTGTATGTGTATTGTGTTTTAAATTTTTTTAATTTGGCGCCGATCTCTGTCCCCGTGCGCCGCAACGTCGCAGGGAACGGAGCTCGGCACTCGGCAGTGTGAATCGAGCGAGACACGGCTCGCACACACTGCAGGGAGACATTGCAGGAACCAGGGAACAAGGTAAGTAACTTCCCCTGGATATTGCGATGCAACCTGAGTCTAGCTCGGGGTTACCGCTCTTAGCATGAATAACTCACCCCGAGCCTGACTCGGGAATGCCGCTAAGGGGGTTAATTGCAAGTGCCCAATAGTCAGCTTCCCATACACCTGAAAGAAAAAACTGACAATCCAAGTAAAGATACCAGAAAAGAAGACATTGCCCCCCTCCAGCTACTAACCTGCATAGAGCAGTCACAGAATAGAGGGATTATACTGCTAGCTGCACAAGAACCTGTGTCAGTAAGAAACAAATCAATGCCAAATAGGGATTACTGCGCAAGTCTAATGCCCCATACACACGATCATTTTTCATGCCATTTTTTAAACCGACGTTTTTCTTGTCATTTTTTTTCATGTTTCCTCTCAAGCCTGTCTTGCGTACACACGATCATTAAAAAAACCGCTCGAGCAAAGCGCAGTGACGTACAGCACGTACGACGGCACTATAAAGGGGAAGTTCCGTTCGAATGGCGCCACCCTTCATGTTAGTAAAGTTTGTTGAGCAACGATTCGCGCTTTTCAGCCTCGTGCTTTTCAGTCCGTTACTGCGTGACGAATGTGCTATCTCCATTACGAACGCTAGTTTTACCAGAACGAGCGCTCCCGTCTCATACTTGATTCTGAGCATGCGCGTTTTTTTCACGTCGTTAAAGCATACACACTATCGTTTTTCACGTCGTTAAAAAAAAGACATGAAAAACGACGTGAAAAAAGAGAGCATGTTCGAAATTTTTAATGGCCGTTTTTCACGTCGTTAAAAATGCTCTGGAGCATACACACAATCATTTTTAATGGCCATTTTTAAAAATGGCATTTTTAACGGCATGAAAAACAATCGTGTGTATGGGGCATTAGGAAGAACTTCACATTGTTGAGAAAAAAACGTATAACATTTACAATTGCTACTCAATACATGTAGTAATTTAAAATAACCTTTCCAAATTCAAACTGCTGAATTTTCCTAAGCTGCCAAAAAAGACATTATAATTGTTTCTTCAAAGAACTAATGGAAGTACCAGCGTACTTACTGTTAGGGCACCACATCCAAAATCCTATGCAAAAAATAAGTAAGGTGAGGAAAGAAGGACTTTCTCAGTACCCCCGAAGGATGACACTGCAACACTGACAATATAATAGAATTGTAAAAAACACATATACATACTTTATATTATGCCTCCTCAGAAGACTGGGGTTCGATTGTGACATTGTCCCTATGCAATATAAACATACAACCACTCAGGCTAACTGGAGCTTTAGGCATTATATCAATAATTGGACAATATCAAATAAATACATATAAATGCATAGGAGACGATTCCACATTTTAGGTTTCTCTACATATTTTTCGGCACAGGGCCGCTTCCCCAGGAGATGTGGAGGTCACAATATCAAAGAGTGGAGGAATGGTTAACCCGGTCCAAGATCCCACCAAGGTCACCAAGTCTCTCACCATGGCAGGTATGGGAGCAAACAAAGGCCAAAAACAAGTGGCTAAAAACAATAAAGATGTATCATTGATGCATAGGAGACAGACCCAGGGCAGCAGGGACAGTTTTATATCCGATGTTTAAAAATGAATGTCACGTTACTTTAACAAAAGGAGCATCGAACTATACATCTATGTGTACGTTCACAAAGACAGTCTAGATGTTGCCTAAAGCAATCTCTCCACATGCCCCGCCCAAGTAGGAGTCCGCTCCAGTCCACTGTGCGCACAAAGAGCGCACATGCACAGACCTGACTGATGTCGGCTCTGCATTAACTGCGGCAACAGTGGCTTTCATTCCAGCCGCTTCAAGACTCATCACAGCGGCATTATTCAAAGGATAGCGCTCCCTTCACCAGCGACTCTTTTGGGACATCTTGGGCATTATGAATCGCTCTAGATCCCAACGCCCATCTACACGTATTGGGATCACACAAAGCGGCAGCTCTGACAGGATGGTGCATCCCACTCCCTGTGACAGTTCTGAGGTAATTCTCACAGTCAAAGCACTCAGGTACTATTCATCCACACCTCCTAAAGTCTCGTGAACAAAAGTACGTTTCAGATCTGCCCCAAGAATGCAATCTTATGCTACTGGATAAAACCACTAAACAAATAATTGATCACTTTACTAAGGAATGCAACGTCTTGAAGAATGTATGAATAATAATTCCACTTTAATAATAAAACATGCTGTCATTATTGGTTCTTTACAACATGCAATTGGTGGATGCTGAAAACAGAGCTTGCATATCTAATTTGCATATAAAAGGCGCTATTTCAAGACCTCTGTCCCTCCATTCCCCCTGAAAGGATGAAAATAGATAGAGCTCATAAAGCCTTGGGTAAGCCCTCCCAAAATGGTGAAATTACACCTCTATAAAACCAAATAACAGCTTTTGATGGCTGCTAGGAAAAATAAATCTTTATCATTCAAAGGACAACCATATCAGCTTTATCCTGACCTGGCACCTTCTACCATACAAAAAAATAAATGATTTTAGACCATTCCCTAAAATTCTACAAGATAACATTCTATATAACTAGCGATTCCCCTTTAAGATGAGTTTTACCTACAGTGATAATAAATATACTGTTTTCTACACTTCTGAAGCAAACCAAAAATTCATGAAACTAGGCCCCCTTCAACCAGAAAATGCTGCAACTTTTCTACAAACTGCCCCTTCCTTGCCTATTGCAGATCCTTAACTACTTCAATACCATGCACTTACACCCACTTCCTGCCCAAGCCAATTTTCAGCTTTCTGCACTGTCGCTGTTTAAATGACAATTGCGCGGTCATGCTACACTGTACCCAAACAGAATTTTTATCATTTTGTTCCCACAAATAGAGCTTTCTTTTGGTGGTATTTGATCACCTCTGCGGTTTTTATTTTTTGCTAAACAAATAAAAAAAGACCGAAAATTTTGAAAAGAAAACGTTTTTCTTTTGTTTCGGTTTCCAATTTTTTAAATAAGTAAGTTTTCTCCTTCACTGATGGGCACTGATGAGGCGGCGCCAATGAGGTGGCACTGACGGGCACTGGTAGGCGGCACTAATATGCAGCACTGATGGGCATTGATAGGTGGAACTGATGGGCACTCATGGGTGGCACTGGTGGGCACTGATAGGCGACACTGATGGGCACTGAAAGGCTGCACTGATGGGTACTTATGGGTAACACTGCTGGGCACTGATAGGCGGCACTGCTGGGCACTGATACATGGCACTGATATGCATCCCTGGTGGCACTGGCAGGAATTTTGGGTGGGCACTGGTTGGCAGCTACCTGGGCATTGATTGGCAGCTGCCTTGCACAGATTGGCATTTCCCTGGTGGTCTAGGGGGCATACCTGGTGGTCAAGCGTGGATGGCCATCTCTGCTGGTCCTGTGTGGATGGCCATCCCTGGTGGTTCTGGCGGCATGCTAGTTGTCCTGGGCGGGCATCCGAGGGGGGGCTGCGCTGATAAACTATCAGCACAGACCCCCCCCTGTCAGAAGAGCAGCCGATCGGCTCTCATCTACTCGCGTCTGTCAGATTAACGGCTCTTCCTGTTTACATCGTGATCAGCCCTGATTGGACACGGCTGATCACGTGGTAAAGAGCCTCCGCCAGACTGACACACCGCCCCACCAATCGCCGAGATGCGCGCCCCCACGACTGTTATCCTGCTGGACGTCATATGAGAAGAAGCCCAAACACACCAGTAAGCGAGCATCATTCTGGTTCCAGACCAACAAGATTAATGCTATGGAGTGGGCAGCTCAATCCCAGACCTTAAT
This sequence comes from Rana muscosa, assembly GCA_029206835.1. NCBI lineage: Eukaryota > Metazoa > Chordata > Amphibia > Anura > Ranidae > Rana > Rana muscosa. The sequence goes on along the minus strand of CM055118.1, from coordinate 678,845,538 downwards.
CCAATAGAAAACTTGTGGGGTAACATCAAAAATGCTGTTTCTGAGGTAAAACCAAGAAATGCAGAGTAATTGCGGAATGTAGTTCAATCACCCTGGGCTGGAATACCTGTTCACAGGTGCCAGAAGTTGGTTAATTCCATGCAACACAGATGTGAATCAATTTTCAGAAACCGTGCTTCAGTGGCGGTGCGTCCATAAAGAGCGCAGGAGTGCCGCCCCCCTCTCCTGCTCTCTCGCAATGCATGAATCTATCTATCTATGGTCATCGCTGCCGCCCCAATTAATGTGCCCTGCCCCTTGTCAGGTGCCGGGCATATGAATTACAGCGGCGGGTGTGTTTTGGAAGCGCCTGATTAGAGCCATAGGCTCTAAAATGCTTCCTGATTAGAGCCTGTGGGCTAAACAGCGGGCGCACTGCTGTGCGTTCGCTGATTACTCAGTCTTGTGTTAGGGAACCGAAAACATCGCTTCCCTAACACTGACCCGCCTCTCAGCCAATCAGGTGCACCGGGTCTGGTTACCCTGTCACCTGATTGGCTGACACAACAGGCGCCGCTATTGGACGCCTGATGGGACATGAGGGTGGTGTGGAGAAGTGCCTGGCCCTGCAGGAGACATGAAGGACCCGCTTGTTGCCGTCACCCGCTGCCCCACCAAGACAGGGTAAGTGCCGGGCAGACAGCGAGTGGGCGGGGGTCACACTGGCAGCATTTAGTGGGGACACTGGCAGAATTTGGCACAGTGACAGCATATGATAAGCGCACTGGCAGCATTTGGCACAGTGGCAGCATATGATGGGCACACTGGCAGCATTTGATGGGGACCCTGGAAGCATTTTAATGGGCACACTGGCAGCATTTGATTGGCACACTGGCAGCATTTGGCACAGTAGCAGCATATGATGGGAACCCTGGCAGCGTTTGGGCACCCTGGCAGCATTTGATGGGCACAGTGGATGCGTTTGTTGGGCACAGTGGCGGCATTTGGCACAGTGGCAGCGTTTGATGGGCACAGTGGCAGTGTTTGATGGCACAGTGGCTGCAATTGATTTTTTTTTTTTTTTTTCAGGTTGTTTGCAGCCCACCAAAAATTTTGGAGCACCAGCCGCCACTGCAGTGCTTACACAACTAAAGATTTGTTCAGTGATTCACAGGAAAGCTAAATCTTCAACCCTTTTTTCAGTTTATACAGTAAATGTTTGAGTTTGTAAAATAAAAATGCAGACACTGCTGTTTTTTTGGAAAAGCCATTCCCTTTTCTTCACTTTCTGTAAAGTAATAACAAATTTGAAACATTATAGCCTTTATAAGGATTTTTGCTTTACATACAGTGGGTATAGAAAAGAATCATCCCCCTTTAAAATAATCACATTTTGTTGCTTTGCAACCTGAAATGAATACAGACATGTTTTATTTTATTTTTTATCCCGCTGTATTGTATGCAACTTAACATCCAGGTGAACGATATAACACCAACATATCAGAAAAAAATGTAAAAAATCAAAAACAGAATCACCAAGTGGAAAAAGGATCACCCTCTTGCGTCACTATTTTGTTGAACCACCTTTTGCTTTAATTGCAGCCTTTAGTTTGTTGAGATATGTCTCTACTAAGTTCAGTTCAATTTGATGGTGACCGTTTGTGGACTGCAGTCTTCGAAGTCATGCCACAGATTTTCAATGGGTTTTAAGTCTGGGCTCTGACTTGACCATGTGCAAGGACATTCGCCGTTTTCTCTTTCAATCACTGTGTGGTAATTTTTGCAGTGTGCTTTCGGTCATTGTCATGTTGGAAAGCAAACCTTCTCATTGACAACTTTCTGGCAGAGGGCAGCAGATTTTCCTCAAGAATTTGACTGTATTTTGCCCCATCCAATTTTCCTTCTATCCTGACTTGTGCTGCAGTCCCTGCTGCAGAGAAACACTCCCATAACAAGACATTACCACCTCCATGCTTTACTGTGGGAATGATGTTATTTGGATGGTGAGCGGTTTGGACCACCTGGTCAAGGTGACAAGAGATGAAGAAACAACCAGCCCAAAAGAGCATGAAAATGGGATAAAAAAAGAAAAAGAAAAAAAGGAAAAAGAAGGAAAACGGGGAGAAAAAAAAGGGGTGAGGAGAATTAGGTGCAAAAAGGATTGTTAAAGTGAAAGAAAGAAAAGTAGTGATGTGCACAGGAATGCTCACTGTGCTTTTGACTTGATAGGACGTAGCAAGAAGTGAGTGAAAGAAGCCAGGCTGGCAAAGCACTGGTCTGAATATCAATGGATGTGCTGTCCTGACGGTGGCCTGACAGAAGATGGGGAGCGGAGCGTGAACCCGAAACGACCATGGGTTGTCCTCCAATGTCACGCTAGCATGGCACACTGGCAAAGCCGCCGGAAAGATACTCCTCGTGTCCGCTAAGCTGGAATAAATGTGCGTGCAGTGAGGCGCTCTGTGATGACGCCGCACACACAGCGCCCTGGTTGCGTGGCATCGACGCGCGGTGGAACGCCCGCCAAAACCCTGTATCGAATCAAGTTGGAGGGGAGGGGAAGAAGAGACGCGGTCCGGCCCAAAAGGTCACAGAGCACACAGGCGCAGATTGGCTCAATGAACAGGAGGCAATGAATGGAAATATAAAAATGCAGAGCTGTATTGTATATGACATATCAATTTGTGGTCTGACCGCTAAGAGGCCAGCCATGAGCAATGGTAGAGACCACCTACTTATCAAACCTCCATCCCTATTGTATGAAGAAAAAAAAAAGGGGACATATGTTGGGACTTTATATGGGACGTGAGGGAAAGTTCACGCCCCCATCCCTGTCTTTGGGTATAAGGGGGGGAAGGGTTGGGACTTTATGTGAGGTATACAGTCATGGCCAAAATTGTTGGCACCCCAGAAATTTTTCCAGAAAATCTATTATTTCTCACAGAAAAGTATTGCAGTAACACGTTTTGCTATACACATGTTTATTCCCTTTGTGTGTATTGGAACAAAACAAAAAAAGGAAGGAAAAAAGCAAATTGGACATAATGTCACACAAAACTCCAAAAATGGCCTGGTCAAAATTCTTGGCACCCTTAACTTAATATTTGGTTGCAAACCCTTTGGAAAAAATAACTGAAATCAGTCACTTCCTATAACCATCAATAAGCTTCTTACACCTCTCATCCGGAATTTTGGACCACTCTTCCTTTGCAAACTGCTCCAGGTCTCTCTTATTGGAAGGGCGCCTTTTCCCAACAGCAATTTTAAGATCTCTCCACAGGTGTTCAATGGGATTAGATCTGGACTCATTGCTGGCCACTTTAGAACTCTCCAGCGCTTTGTTGCCATCCATTTCTGGGTGCTTTTTGACGTATGTTTGGGGTCATTGTCCTGCTGGAAGACCCAAGATCTCGGACGCAAACAGACTACAGTGCGACCCAAAATCCTTTGGTAATCCTCAGATTTCATGATGCCTTGCACACATTCAAGGCACCCAGTGCCAGAGGCAGCAAAACAACCCCAAAACATCATTGAACCTCCACCATATTTCACTGTAGGTACTGTGTTATTTTCTTTGTAGGCCTCATTCTGTTTTCGGTAAACAGTAGAATGATGTGCTTTACCAAAAAGCTCTAGCTTGGTCTCATCTGTCCACGAGACGTTTTCCCAGAAGGATTTTGGCTTACTCAAGTACATTTTGTACAAACTGTAGTCTTGCTTTTTTATGTCTGTGTGTCAGCAGTGGGGTCCTTCTGGGTCTCCTGCCATAGCGCTTTATTTCATTTAAATGGCGACGGATAGTTCGCGCTGACACTGGTGCTCCCTGAGCCTGCAGGAAAGCTTGAATTTCTTTGGAACTTGTTTGGGGCTGCTTATCCACCATACGGACTATCCTGCGTTGCAACCTTTCATCAATTTTGCTCTTCCGTCCACGCCCAGAAAGATTAGCTACAGTGCCATGGGTTGCAAACTTCTTGATAATTTTGCGCACTGTGGACAAAGGAAAATCTAGATCTCTGGAGATGGACTTGTAACCTTGAGATTGTTGATATTTTTCCACAATTTTCGTTCTCAAGTCCTCAGTTCTCTTCTCCTCTTTCTGTTGTCCATGCTTAGTGTGGCACACACAGACACACAATGCAAAGACTAAGTGAACTTCTCTCCTTTTTATGTGCTTTCAGGTGTGATTTTTATATTGCCCACACCTGTTACTTGCCCCAGGTGAGTTTAAAGGAGCATCACATGCTTGAAACAATCTTATTTATCCACAATTTTGAAAGGGTGCCAAGAATTTTGACAAGCCCATTTTTGGAGTTTTGTGTGACATTATGTCCAATTTGCTTTTTTTCCTCCCTTTTTTTGTTTTGTTCCAATACACACACAAAGGGAATAAACGTGTATAGCAAAACATGTGTTACTGCAATACTTTTCTGTGAGAAATACTTGATTTTCTGGAAAACTTTCTGGGGTGCCAACAATTTTGGCCATGACTGTATGTGGTGGAACCAAAACATAATCATGTGGATGTAAATAAATTTCCTTTAATAATACACCAAAAAATTTATGTTTTATAACACAATGTGATTTGTATGAGAACTTGAACAATTCATTAACCAATAACATTATGGCAATACAGCACATGGTAAAGAGATTTTACATACATAGTTCCCCATGTATTGGATAAAACAGGTCACAGCAAAAAATGGTAAAACCATCTATAATTGTTAAAATGTATGTTTTGTGGATGCATCGGAAATGAGCTTGACGCGTTTCATGGGATTATACCCACTCGTCAGGAGCACGATGCATCACATTCTGAAAGAAAAAGGGATAAAAAAAGACCAATAATGCACTGCAATTACCCATGGGGAAAATGAGAAAAAATAAAGATGATGACTGTCTATGCCCACTTAGTACTCACGTATGATCCAAAGAGAAACCATGTGAAGCCATATGACCAAAGGGACGGCCATGGAGGCCTCACCCGGGAACTGTGGAGGGGAAACCCAGGAAGAGTCGGGACCAAAAGCCCAGGCCCCCATGGTGACCTAGGTGAAGGGTCTTGGTGTTGCGGTTGGGAAGATGTTCTATGAAATAAAAAATTATTGTATAAGTGATGTGTAACCATCGAATGTGAAAAGATATGAAGGGTGGGGTGGTACCCATAACCGCAGTATAAGAATAGTATGGACCACCTGGTCAAGGTGACAAGAGATGAAGAAACAGCAAGCCCAAAAGAAAGCATGAAAATATGATAAAGAAGAAAAAAGAAAAAAAGGAAAAAAAGGGAAAAAAGGGGGGTGAGGAACATTGCAGTGCATTATTGGTCTTTTTTATCCCTTTTTCTTTCAGAATTTGATGCATCGTGCGCCTGACGAGAGGGTATAATCCCACGAAACACGTCAAGCTAATTTCCGATACATCCACAAAAACATACATTTTAACAATTAGAGATTTTATGCTGTGACCCGTTTTATCCACTACATGGGGAACTATGTATGTAAAATCTCTTTACCATGTGCTGTATTGCCATAATGTTATTGGTTAATGAATTGTTCAAGTTCATATACAAATCACATTTTGTTACGAAACATAAATTTTTTGGTGTATTAATAAATTACATTTATTTACATCCACATGATCATGTTTTGGTTCCACCACATACACCTCAAATAAAGTCCCAACCCTTCCCCCCTTATACCCAAAGACAGGGATGGGGGCGTGAACTTTCCCTCACGTCCCATATAAAGTCCCAACATATGTCCCCTTTGTTTTCTCATACAATAGGGATGGAGGTTTGATATGTAGGTGGTCTCTACCATTACTCATGGCTGACCTCTTAGCGGTCAGACCACAAATTGATACGTCATATACAATACAGCTCTGCATTTTTATATTTCCATTCATTGCCTCCTGCTCATTGAACCAATCTGCGCCTGTGTGCTCTGTGACCTTTTGGGCCAGCCCGCGTCTCTTTCCCTTGAACTGCGATGCTTGCTGGACACCCTCTTCTTCCCCTCCCCTCCAACTTGATTGGATACGGGGTTTTGCCGGGCGTTCCACTACGCATCGATGCCACGCAACCAGTGCGCTGTGTGTGCGGCGTCATTACAGAGCGCCTCACTACACGCGCATTTATTCCAGCTTAGCGGACACAAGGAGTATCTTTCCGGTGGCTCACCGGGCTGTTCTCCGCCAGTGTGCTATGCTAGCGTGATGTTGGAGGACAACCCATGGTCGGTTCGGGTTCACGCTCCAGTCCCCATCTTCTGTCAGGCCACCGTCAGGACAGCACACCCATTGATATTCAGACCAGTGCTTTGCCAGCCTGGCTTCTTTCACTCACTTCTTGCTACATCCTATCAAGGCAAAAGCACAGTGAGCATTCCTGTGCACATCACTACTTTTCTTTCTTTCACTTTAACAATCCTTTTTGCACCAAATTCTCCTCAACCCCTTTTTTTTCCCCCTTTTTTCATCACATTTTCATGCTTTCTTTTGGGCTGGCTGTTTCTTCATCTCTTGTCACCTTGACCAGGTGGCCCATACTATTCTTATACTGTGGTTATGGGTACCACCCCACCCTTCATATCTTTTCACATTCGATGGTTTCACATCACTTATACAATATTTTTTTACTTCATAGAACCTCTTCCCAACCGCAACACCAAGACCCTTCACCTAGGTCACCATGGGGCAGTGTTGCCAACCGTACGTAGATTTACGTACGGTACGTGAATTTAACCCCTTATTTGGGGTGTACGTTAATGTCCACTATGGGCACCGGCGCCCATAAAAAAGATGGCCACGAGCCGGCCATACAACTGCGCATGCGCCGTTCCGAAGCCGGCCGAGCGCAGGGAAACGTATTCACGCTCGGCCGGGCGGCGCACGCGCAGTAACATGATGGCGCCGCTGGCGCCATTTTTGAATACACCGGCGTGACCACAGCGACTGGTGCGAGCCGCGCGACTCGAGTCCTCAGTCCTGCAGTAGCACTCATCATCATAGGTGCCGGTGGAGGAGCGAGCGGAGCACTGACAGGGTGGAGGACAGAGACAGACTCGAGGTGAGTGAAACTGGGGGGGTCAGTGAGTGAGCCTGGAGCGTGAAGCCGTGCCAATGGTGCCATGCAGGGGACACAGAGACTGATGTGCTCTCTGTCTACCGGCACCATATTACTTCTCGAAATCATCAGTGTGCTGTGTCCTCCTCTGGCTCCTGTGCACCTTTCCACAGGTCAGGGCAGCACAGTGCTGCCCTGACCTGTGGAGAGGTGAAAGGGGCACAGGAGGAGGACACAGCACACTGATGATGTGGAGAAATAATATGGTGGTGGACAGAGGAGGAGGCTACTGTGAGGGGGTGAGGAGGACACCATCATGTCCGCAGAGTGTCTCCGGCACCTCCAGTAGTATGTCCGCAGTCTCTGTCCACCTCCTGTAGTATGTCCGCAGTCTCTGTCCAGTGTCCACCTCCCTGTAGTATGTCCGCAGTCTCTGTCCACCTTCTGTAGTATGTCCGCAGTCTCTCCAGTGTCCACCTCCCTGTAGTATGTCCGCAGTCTCTCCAGTGTCCACCTCCCTGTAGTATGTCCGCAGTCTCTGTCCACCTCCTGTAGTATGTCCGCAGTCTCTGTCCAGTGTCCACCTCCCTGTAGTATGTCCGCAGTCTCTGTCCACCTTCTGTAGTATGTCCGCAGTCTCTCCAGTGTCCACCTCCCTGTAGTATGTCCGCAGTCTCTCCAGTGTCCACCTCCCTGTAGTATGTCCGCAGTCTCTGTCCACCTCCTGTAGTATGTCCGCAGTCTCTGTCCAGTGTCCACCTCCCTGTAGTATGTCTGCAGTCTCTGTCCACCTCCTGTAGTATGTCCGCAGTCTCTGTCCAGTGTCCTCCTCCCTGTAGTATGTCTGCAGTCTCTGTCCACCTCCCTGTAGTATGTCTGCAGTCTCTGTCCACCTCCCTGTAGTATGTCTGCAGTCTCTGTCCACCTCCTGTAGTATGTCCGCAGTCTCTGTCCAGTATCCTCCTCCCTGTAGTATGTCTGCAGTCTCTGTCCACCTCCTGTAGTGTGTCCGCAGTCTCTGTCCCCCTCCTGTAGTGTGTCCGCAGTCTCTGTCCCCCTCCTGTAGTGTGTCCACAGTCTCTGTCCCCCTCCTGTAGTGTGTCCACAGTCTCTGTCCCCCTCCTGTAGTATGTCCGCAGCCTCTGTCCACCTCCTGTATCGTGTCTGCAGTCTCTGTCTACTTCCTGTATCGTGTCCGCAGCCTCTGACCATCTCTTGTCATGTCTACAGTCTATGAGGGGATCCTAGAAAGGAGTCAAGAGTGGGAGTGCCGCCGGGATGGGGGTTACGGCCCAGGAAGAAACAGACGTGTGGACTGGGGAGAGGAGATCAGAGCCACCAAGCTGGAGCCGTCTGACTGAGCCCCACACTGTGCACCTGGGAGGAGGTAAGTGACAGTGCCGCCAGGCCATTCTGAGGGGGGGGGGGGTCACTGATGTAAGAAGGTGAATGAATACAATAATGTAAGGGGGCACTGATATAAAGGTTTCCCCCTTATATTAGTACCCCCCCCCTTATCTTAGTGTATTCACTCTGTGGAAGGTGGTCTCTATTCACCAGAGCCCCCCTCCACATCAGAGTTCCCCCTTACATCATGATCTGCAGCATTCCCCTTTACATAAGAGTTCCCTTGCACTGTAAGGGGGCATACTGCAGACTCTGATGTAAGAGGGAACTCTGTGCTGGCTGGGTTATAGTATCCTAACCTTCATGTGAATTGAGAAATATGTTTTTTTACTTTTGTTTAACTTAAACACATTGATATTAGCATTAGCTGTGTGTTTATAGTTGAAATGTTGATATTTGCACTGTTTAGCACTGAAAACAGTAATTTTAGGTACTGTTTTTGCAGCGTCAGTAAAAAATGTGGCTCTGCCAGTAATCTTCATTATTTTTGCCAGTAAGAAATTGGTGCCGTACAGAAATTTTGGCATCCTTGCCAGTAAATTTCACTTCAGGGGGTTGGCAACACTGCCATGGGGGCCTGGGCTTTTGGTCCCGACTCTTCCTGGGTTTCCCCTCCACAGTTCCCGGGTAAGACTTCCATGGCCGTCCTTTTGGTCATATGGCTTCACATGGTTTCTCTTTGGATCATACGTGAGTACTAAGTGGGCATAGACAGTCATTATCTTTATTTTTCTCATTTTCCCCATGGGTAATTGCAGTGCATCATTGGTCTTTTTTTATCCCTTTTTCTTTCAGAATTTTATGCATCGTGCTCCTGACGAGTGGGTATAATCCCACGAAACGCATTTAGCTCATTTCCGATGCTTCCACAAAACATACATTTTAACAATTATAGGTGGTTTTGCCATTTTATGCTGTGACCCTGTTTTATCCACTACATGGGGAACTATGTATGTAAAATCTCTTTACCATGTGCTGTATTACCATAATGTTATTGGTTAATGAATTGTTCAAGTTCTTATACAAATCACATTGTGTTATGAAACATAAATTTTTGGGTGTATTAATGACATTTATTTACAATCCACATGATCATGTTTTGGTTCCACCACATACACCTCACATAAAGTCTCAACCTTTCCCCCCTTATACCCAAAGACAGGGATGGGGGCGTGAACTTTCCCTCACGTCCCATATAAAGTCCCAACATATGTCCCCTTTTTTTTCTCCTTATGCGGCGTACACACGATCGATTTTCATGCCATTTTTTTTCTCGTCGTTTTTTTTTCATGTTTCCTCTCAAGCCTGTCTTGCGTACACACAATCATTAAAAAAAACGTTCAAGCAAAGCGCAGTGACGTACAACACGTACGATGGCACTATAAAGGGGAAGTTCCGTTCTAATGACGCCACCCTTTGAGACGCTTTTGCTCATTTCGTGTTACCGCGTGTTAGTAAAAGTTTGGTGAGAGACGATTCGCGCTTTTCAGTCTTCGTGCTTTGAAGATCGTTTTGTGGAGTACAGTTTGTGCCTGTGGGTTCGTATCTGTCTGGCAGTGCTTGTAGTCAGTTCGTATCTGTTTATTCAGTGCGTTCTTGTCTGCTCGTTCCTGTTTTTCAGCTTGTTCTTCATAGGCCTTGCTGTTCTTCCGATCGTTCTAGTTCGTTCTGAGCTGCCGACCGTTATCTAGCCATGTTGCGGCTACGTACTTGTCGTAGAGTTCGTGCTGTAGTTGGTGCCGGGGTTCATGCTGTATCCCGACTCCAGGCCATGAACAGGGTGAGGAGGAGTTCATGGACCAAGAATTGGTTGCTCCAGCGGCACCAGTTCTGTCATATGCCTTTGTTGCGGGAGATCAGGGAGAATAATCCTGAGGACTACAGGAATTTTCTCAGGATGTCTGACCCCGTATTTCAGCATCTGTTGGCTTTGGTGTCCCCCTAAATTACTAGGCAGGACACCGTTATGCGTGAAGCCATCAGTGCTGAGCAGAGGCTCATTGCCACGTTGCGATACCTGGCGACTGGGAGAAGCCTGCAGGACCTAAAGTTCTCCACAGGCATATCCCCCCAGGCTCTGGGTATCATTATACCAGAGATGTGTTCTGCCATCCTTCAAGTTTTGCAGGAGGACTATATTAAGGTAAGTGTTCTTATTTAAAACCTCACATTGTATGTATTTCTTTGTTAATATTTTTTTTCTTTGGTTTATTAGCAGTCCCTAATTCCCATGATTCTTAGCTGCAGGGAATGTCCCCTTTCTCCACAAGGTTATTTTTTTGGGGGAATTTTTTTATTAGGCCTACATTTAAATTTGCCTTACCTAACCTCTCCAGCATGCTATCCTGGGGCCATACCCACCTTGCCTAGTAATTTCCATGTATTTTATTCTATGCTCCATCGTAGCGCTTTACCCTAAACGCACCCTAAAGATTGCCTAGGAATGTTACATTTATTTAAACTTCATACAGAGTGCTACAGCCTTCATTAGTGATCTCCCCAACTCATCTTCACCCCCCCCCCCAGTTTTTATTTTGTGTTTGTTTTTGGTTTGTTGTTGCTTACTAATAATGTTTTAATTTTTCTGTTTCTCCTAATGTTGGCTATGAATGCTTTTCTTAAATCTGCTTTCAATGTTTCTGTCTCAAAGTATTATTTTATTTTTAATTTAATTCCACAGTTCCCTTCTACGCCACATGAATGGCAGAATGTGGCATCTGAGTTTGCCCAACGATGGAACTTTCCGAACTGTGGAGGGGCCATCGACGGCAAGCATGTTCGGGTCGTCCCACCACCCCATTCGGGAACCTTTTATTATAATTATAAGGGGTTCCACAGCATCGTCATGATGGCAGTGGTGTCGGCCATCTACGAATTTCTGTATGTGGATGTTGGCAAGAATGGCAGGATGTCAGATGGAGGAGTCTTTGCACAGACTGAGTTTGGGGAATGGCTCCTATTGGATCAGCTGGCCTTGCCACCAGCGGAGCAGAATGTGGAGGGACTCACATTTGTTTTTGTGGCGGATGAGGCGTTTGGCCTGGGTCCCCATTTGATGAGGCCATTCCCGCAACGCACCCTCACCCCTGAGAGAAGGGTGTTCAACTATCGGCTGGCCAGAGCAAGAAGGGTGGTGGAAAATGCCTTTGGCATCATGGCCAGCCGATTCCGCCTGTTCCTCACCTCCATCCACCTTGCCCCTTATAAATGGAACCATGTAGTAATGACTTGTTGCGTGCTCCATAATTTTCTGAGGGTGCATTCTTCAAATTATATGACTTTGAGTGGGCCTGAGGCCTCATTATTGGAAGCAGATAATTTAGTGGCCCTGGAAGCTGGCCGTCCAGGCTTGGCCCCCCAAACCGGACGTGATGTCCGACAAAAATATGTCGACTATTTTGTGGGTAGGGGTCCTTTGATATGCCTGAGGATGTTTAACAATATTATTTGTTAAAATAAAACTTTTATTGAGAAAATATTGGTATTGTGTTTTAATTTAATATTCTTTTAGGTTTCTCGTAGGTTTACCTAGTGCACTTGTAGTGCCATGTGTATTTTGCATTCTTAATTAGCCTTCATTGTCAGTGTAAACACAAAACATTGATTAGTTCACTTTGCACAACATCTACATAATGAAGCCACAAATTCTTTGTCTGAAAATACCTTTTTTTATTTTGTTTTAGTAAACTTCCTTTTAAATGTAGATGTCTTAAAAATATTTTTGGGGGTAAAACGCATGAACAGCCATGCATACAAAAACAATATTAAAATTTTTCGTGTAAATGTACTATTCATTAAAGCTTAATAGCAAAAAATACCTGCAAAAACACAGCAAGTTCAACGTTCTTTTGTGTTAAAACATTATACCACGCCCAAGCACAGCCATGATATTTTGTAGCCTTTCCTCAACCCGCTTGGTATTTTCCCTGATCTCTATCAAGTCTCCCTTTATTTTTTTAAGGTCATGACAGCAGACCATGAGGTATTGTATCAGGATCTGGGCACTGTGATGTGTAAACTTTTCGGGGTCTTCGGCCAGAACTGCACCTAAATAAAATAAAAAAACATGTAGTATAGAATATGTAGGCCTACATCTATTAACCTGCATCTGTCTGTTTTGACACTGACCTGTTGTGGTGCCACTTTCCACTTCCTCAACTTCACGTTCCTCTCCATCATGTGGTTCTGGGGGTATTGTTGAAGGTGTTGGATTTCTAGGCTCATCTGACGTAACATTTTGAAGTCCTATGGAGATTGCAATAAAAGGTATAGTTTCATTAGTAACTAATAACTATTTTCCAACAAAAACCCTGAAAAGTAAATTTTGAAAGATTATTTGGAAGTGTGGTCCATTTTTAAATGTACCCCCAGTGACAACCTGAACACATGATTGGATACATAGCCAAAACCAGAGCATATACTTTTTTAAATAAAGTTTGACACATTGTAACACCCCAAAGTATATACACAGGATCACCTGTGTGTGACACCCTAAAAATGTTGGGGTTTTGGCCCACACTTGTACTACTGCGTTCAGATGTTTAATCAGCTGCTGAGCATTCTCTCCCTTAACATTACAATGCATACCCTTTTAATTTTTTTAAAATGTCATTTGGATTATAAAAATAAAGCAACTTGTTTACAAGATTAGCTCCCCAAAAAAAAGTTAGAAATTTGGGTGTTCACACTGGATGATCCAAAAACATCGTTTTATGAACTGTACGGAGAGAGGTTTACTACGTCCGTTTACTGTGCGGACGAACATGAAAGTTGGTATCTTTCACTGTACTATATCAAAGTCAAATATACACGACTTAATACAAGTAATAATCTTTAGCAGGGAAAATAAATAAAAAGTACTTACTTTTTCCTAAAACTTTCTTGATTCTTTTGTATTGGTCGGGCTCCCGCAACTTCAGATCAGACCATCGTTTTCTGAGCTGTTCCTTCGTTCTGCACACCCCGAATTTTTGGTGAAGAGTTTTGACCACTTTGCCCATAATTTTTGTCTTGACAAGATTAGGCTTTTTATACGGCCCATGCTTGGCATCATAATCCTCCCTCCTCAAAATGGCGACCATCTCCACCATTTCCTCGAATGACATGTTGGATGCCTTATATCTCCGGGATCGGGATTTGGGCTCCTCAGGAATTTCCTCCTCTGTAGAGGTAATCTCAGCCACCTGTGTCTCCACCATGTTGTTAAGCACTACGACGAGCGAGAAGGGGCGGGGAAAGTACAATATCGAACGTCAGGGGCGGGGAATGCGTGCAGAGTTTCACGCATGCGCAGTGTATATCAAGTGAAGATCCATGTGTCGAAAATACGTTCTTTTGCCGGGAGAGGGAGTTCGTAACGAACGTGTTGACCAAGGTACATAACATTTTAAGGACTTGGGTTTCATCAGAGGAGGAGATTTGGGGCTTTTATATCTGTCCAAAATGCTGATTTGATGAATGTTGCCTGAAACATATGTATTTTCTTGGTTCTTGATTTTACAGAGAGAATGAATACTTTCAAAAATCCAGAGTTTATGGGGGAGTTCATAGATAAATGGAAGGAACTACCTATCCTGTGGCAGACCAAAAGTGTTGTGAATAAAAATAAAAAGGCCAGGACAGCAGCTCTGGAGAGCGTGCTTGCATTTGTCCAAACCCAGATACCCACAACAACTCTCCAAGGTGTGAAAACTGGTCAAACTAGACATGTTCTGACATTTGAAACAGGAAGATAAGAAACGCCAGATGTCAGTGCGGTCAATCTGTCAGTTAAAAAGCAGAAGTGAGATAAACTTTTTCCCGGAAAAGGCCTAACCACAAAGTCACATTTCAACCTAAATATACATGCTTGTCAGTTACACAGAAGAAAGATTAGCCTGACCACAAAGTCACATTTTGTTCACACTCATGTCAGAGAAACCTTTTCTGTAAAATATATTTATATTTGAGGAGAACTCTAACCATGAATATTGGTTCATGATCTTCTTATACCTTACAACCCCTCCTTATGATCATGGCTTCAAGAATTGAAGCCCATCGATCATTGGATTATTAAGGACGACAGGTGGTGTGCCGTTTAGGAGAGGGGTGAAGTTTAGAGGTACTGCCATTAGGGGGATCCTAGCAGTGCTAGGATGGAGTTTACTACATATCCAACATTTTTCATATCCTGATTTTTGAGCATAAGCATACTTAAATTTAAGCAGCAGCATTTTACCACTAAAATTGTCTTCCATACTTCTTTTTGGTCTGTTAGAATTATCTGACCAACAGTGTCCTATGATTATGAGCATTAAAATAAACAATGTAATCATTAAGGAAAAAAGAAAAAGTTTTGCCGAAGTGACCCCTCCTTTTTGACCATTAGTGTCTATGGGTATGGAACTCTGAGTTTCTTGTTTTTTATGGTCCACTAGGGAGTATTTTCCGGATCCTTTTCTGGAATACTCTCCAGAACAGAGGTCTTTGTCTTCTCCTTCACCTTCTTCCAGTTTCCCTTCGGAAATGTCTTTAGTCTGGATGCATGGATCCATTGTGGTCCTTGATCTGTAAGAACGGCTGTTCTGGCAACCTTCAGAATTTCAAATGGTCCTTGGAAGATAGGGCCTGGTTGTTTCCTGGACAGCAAGTTGTTTTATCAATACTTTGTCTCCTGGGATATATGGATGTGTAGGCTCTGTGGAGAGAGGAGGAAAAGTGACAGCAACCTTGTCCTCTGTTTCACTAAGGCTACTTACCAGATGTTTCACGTACTCTTCCTGTAAAGAATAAAGATTAACCTCCTCTCCCTCATCAGGTTTCCTCTGTACTGGCCTACCCATAAGTATCTCAAAAGGAGATATTCCTGTTCTGTGGGGGGTTAGTCCTGATTTGATATAAGACTGCTGGCAAGTAATCTAACCAGTTTTTCATTGTGCCACCTGTTGCTTTTTTCAATTTGTCTTTTATGGTTCTGTTCATTCTTTCCTCTACTCCTGAACTCTGTGGGTTACTAGCTCCTTCACTAAGGCCGAGGTAAATGCTGGACCTTGATCTGACCATATAGTGGCCGGAAGGCCAAACCTACAGATCCACTGATTTATTAGTACTCTAGCTGTCTCTCCTGTGGTAGTGATTGCTTCTACCCATCCTGTAAATCTGTCAACTATAACCAAAAGATATTCTAAATTGCCCATCTGTGTGGGGACTTGTGTGTAATCTAGGGATTCTATCATGTGGTGCACCCCTTTTATTCCCTCCTTGGTTGACCAAAGTCCAGTAGGATCTTTTGTCAACCCGTGTACCCATATCTGCTGTTAGTGTAAATGTTTACATCTTTTCCTTCAAAAATCTGACAAACCATAGTTAGAGCAATGAGTTCTGCAATCTGGACTGAACTAGCATTCAGAGATTTGGCTTCAATCATTACATCTGGCAATTGAACAATGGCATAACCAGTTTGATAAGTTTTGTCATCAGGTCGGGAGCAGCTGCCATCTACATAAACATTTTCCGCATTTGGATACTGAACATCTGTGAGGTCTGGTCTAGGGAGGGTAGTTTCTGCACGTACCTCAGTGCAATCGTGTTCCTGAATGTAAAAACCTAATGGGCTTTGAGGTTTCTGAACATGATTTTATGGTTAGATTATGTGTTTTTAGCAAGATAATCTCATAGCCGCTGCACCTTTGCATTGTCATGTGTTGTGTGTTCATGTTTGTCATGAGGTGTGTAGTATACAGTGTGAGGTCATGTCCCAGAACCACCTTTGAAGCCTCTTGTACTGCCATTGCACAGGCTGCTACGGCCTGTAAGCAAAGTGGCATACCTTGAACTTGATCTGGAAGTTTCTTTGAGATGTATGATACGGGTCTCAGAGAATTGCCATGTGATTGTGCTAGGACCGCTGCAACCGTAGGTCCAGATACCACACAGTACAATGAAAAAGGCCCTGCGCACTCTATAAGTCCCAATGCAGGGGCTTGCCTTAGAGAGCTGATTAATGCTGTGAAAGCCTTAACCCTCTCTGTTGTCCAATCAATAAACTTTGGGGCATCCTGCAGGGTAGCAGACCTTAGGATAGAATCATAATAAGAGCAATCGGGTATCCACTGCCTGCAGTATATTATGGACCCTAGGAAAGAGAGAAGCGCTGACTTGTCTCTTGGTGGACTCCAGGAGGACAGTGCCTTGACTCGAGCTGGTGACACCAAACGTTCGGATTATACACCCCAAGTACTCAACCTGCGACCTGCACCACTGGATCTCTTTGCGAGACACCAAGTGACCTTTTGAGGCGAGGTGAGTTAGTAGGTGCTCTGAGTCCTCCGCACAGCTGACCTCATTTTCATTACACAGCAATAGGACATCCACATACTGAAGCAACACTGAGCCTTCTTTTGGTACCCAATCGCTCAAATATCGATTCAAGACCATGGAGCATGCTGCAGGACTGTTCGCAAAGCCTTGCGGGAGCCTAGCCCAGGTCTAAAGTAATTTTGGGCTTCCACTGCAACAGGTATGGAAGAGAACGCGATACCTAAATCAATGACCATGTAGATCTTGGACGTTGCCGGTATCTCAAAATATTGTAGCAATATCCGCAACAAAAGGTGGAAGGGGGACAATAGCTTTGTTCAGGGCCCTTTGGTCCTGTGCAAAGCGCCATTCCCCACTGGCTTTGACTGGGTGAATGGGGGTGTTCCAGGGACTGATTGTATGTTTCAGTATTCCTTCTGCTAAATATTGCTTTATTTGTGGTGCTATGCCTGCAATTTTTCCTTCTGACAGGGGATATTGTTTTTGGTAATGTACTACTGCTCTTTCCCCAATGATGGGCTTGTATGGTGTACAATGTATGCAGTGCCCATATAGGGTGTGCTTTAAGGTGTGCCGATAGTAACATAAAGTACCCTCTAAAATCCTGTCTTTTTTTTTTTTTTTTTTGGTTAGACAAATCACAGATTTCTGATGTAGCTAGCAGGCCCCCATCTTTTGTAAATTTGATGTGAATGTTTAAACTTGACTTTTAAGTGTCTTCCCAGAGAAAGTGGTCAGTCAGAATGGCAAAACTCATTTAAAAAGATGTTGGTCATGAACTGTACCAATGGGCAATCTGCCTCTTCCCATATTACCCCTGCAGTTAGCTGCCCTACTTGTTCCTCTCCTAAAGGGGCATTCTGACTTCCAATGTCCCATGTCCCTGCATGTGAAATAACCCTGCTGGTTATCCTGGGGATATGCTTGGTATTGTGCTTGTTGGGATTGTTGGGGAACTGGTTGTGTATAAGGGACAACCATTTGTGCAGCAGCTAACTGCGGGCTTTCTATCTTTTCGGGGTTAAATGAGGGAAATACCCCTCCTTTTGTAGTGAATAAGCCAGAGGATGCACGCTTTTTTTAATGTCTTCGAGAAAGGCATCAGGTTTTAATGTTGACCAATTGGGGGTAATTAATTTAAGTAACTGTGTTGTTTTGGGATCTCCCCCGGACATGACTGTGCTCACATACACAGTTCAGGGTTCTCCATTCCTGTATCTTTGTATAACTGGTGTACCCGTTTACAAAATAAATAAAAGTTTTCTCCCGGTCCCTGCTTTGCAGTGCACATTATCTGCAAAGCGCTCTCTCCTTTGTAACTTTACTGCCAAACAGCTGCCCAAAATGATTCCCATCCCTTTGCCTTTTTAAAGGGGTCATTATCAGCAAATAATGTCTTAACTTCTACATCGCAGATGGGATCTGGATCCACTGTCTGTATTATTATTTCACAGTCATCGGCATTCATGCCAGTGCCTGCGCAATGTCTCTGTAAGAACAGAGCTGCCTCTCTGGGGTGTTTGCGTGGCTTTGGGCAAAGATCTTTAATATCCCTTAACGTCCCGAGGGGGAGTGGGATATGGACCGGGGTTTCTCCCATGTGAATAACTGGGAATTTGAGGGCTTCTACCCCCGAGGTCAAGCCACCCACTGCCTCATCATCCTTATCCTCCTCAGCTTTTCTTCTATCACTTTTTCTTCATCTTCCTCTTTTTTAATACACTGTTCTTCCTCCTTTACTAATTGACTTAAACGTTCCTGTATCTGTCTTCTATCTTCCCCCTCCCGTAACCAATTAGTTCCCTTTTGTTTAGCTATGGTTAATACTCCTGCTATAACATTTGGATCTAATGAGGGGTATATTTTCTTTGGGACAAGGGATTCATCTTTTACCATAGCATATGGAGGGGGTTTTTCTTGATAAAAATTAGGGGGAGCTGATGGACTTCCTATTGCGTCTTCTAATTGCTCTTTCTTTTCCATTTTTACACTTGTATATTTCTTTCTATATTCCTTCATACCCTTTTGCCCAAATCTTACAACATTTAGTCATGTAATCTTTGTCAAGGTCTTTTATGGGATAATTATACTGTTTATGTTGGCCACATATTCTGGTTACTTCCTCCCACTCTTCCTCGGAACATGGTCCGTATTCCCCCAAACATGGCACTTCTAACTGATGTGCTCTTTTTAAAACTAGTGACCAAAAAGGATCAGTATAATTTTTCCCATAATTGACTTTAATGTAATCAATCGGAGAGGGTTGGTGCTGCTTACCTTCAGCTTCCTTTCCTGCTTGATTACCCATTATAGCAAACAATAATACTTATACTTTAAAATTAAAAAATGTCTCTCTTGCTTTCTCTATTTCGTTCCAGGGGCGGAAAATATCCTTAAACTTATGACAATTTATAGATTTATGACAAGGAACCCAGTGTTCTCCTTTTTTAAATACAACCAGACACTGTATTTCTGCTACACTTAGTCCCTCGAACACCGGACTGGGGGGTAGTATGTTGTGTATATTAAACCTTAACATATGTTGTTTTGATCCCTGGAACATAGGACCCTTGCATATTTTGACATGATACCCCCCTGGAACAATTGCCACTAATGACGTGGTCTTCCCTTTATAAGCAAACAATAAACCAGTTTTACATTCAGGACAACAATATACAGTTAACATTTAAAAAGGTAACCCTTTTTGTGTACACCTTTTAGATATAGAGTTTCCACAGATCCGTCCTATGTAGAGAAGAATTTAAGATTCTTCCTCAATCTAATAACCTGGTCTGGCCAACCTAGCGAGACCCTCTGTATCTATTCTAAATCTACCTTTCAATCTTAACAGAGTCCCAGAAAACTTGTAGTTATTGACAAGGCAAGACTGTTGTTCCCAATAATAATTAAAGGGGGTCTTACCTGTTCAATTGGATCATCCCACTTCTGACACCACTGAAAGGTTCTGGTTCTGGTTCTGTTTGGTTCTGTTGGACCTTCTTGGCTCGAGCTGGACTCAGGATCTGTGGAAGTCTCTCTGACCGGTCAGATATTCAAGACACCGATACACAGTGAATAGGTATACAAGAATATGTGGTTTAATGGTTACATGTCCTTTTTTATACACAGCGAGAAAAGTTGCCTCCCTCCTATGGACCTATCAGCAATAAGCAAAAACCTCATGAGTTAGACAAAAATTAATTCTAACAGGTTTTTTGACTTCTGCAAAAGCGGTCAGTTAACATACGTCAATTGTGGTCAAACTAGACATGTTCTGACATTTGAAACAGGAAGATAAGAAACGCCAGATGTCAGTGCGGTCAATCTGTCAGTTAAAAAGCAGAAGTGAGATAAACTTTTTCCCGGAAAAGGCCTAACCACAAAGTCACATTTCAACCTAAATATACATGCTTGTCAGTTACACAGAAGAAAGATTAGCCTGACCACAAAAGTCACATCTTGTTCACACTCATGTCAGAGAAACATTTTCTGTAAAATATATTTATATTTGAGGAGAACTCTAACCATGAATATTGGTTCATGATCTTCTTATACCTTACAAAAACCAAAATTGCTACCATCAGGGGGACATACAGGACCCAGAGGAATATGGTCCTGAAGTCCCAGAGGTCAGGTGCTGCAGCAGATAAGGTTTATAAACCCAGTCTGTGGTACTACAGCAAGTTATCTTTTCTGGATGACCAGCTGGAAGTGCGGGAATCTCTGTCCACACTTCCCCCCCCAGAGGTCAATCCAGCCTTCCTTGTAGCCAAACCTCCAGCCTTCCTTGCAGCCAGCCCTCCAGCCTTCCTAGCAACCCTGCTCTTGCTTCCTCTGAGGATCAAGATGAGGTCCTTGAGGAGGCAGATTTGGATATATGGAGCCAGGTAAAGTATTGATATCTACATTTATATGTTACAAAAGTGATGATTTTAAATTGATGTTAGTATTGTTAGGTATTTAATGTTCATAAAAATTAGGATTTACAGAGCAACAGATAGTAGTGGTCAAATTTGATGGGGACAAGGCAACAATATCATGAGGCGGAATCTATAGAAATTGAATCCCTTTTGCCATTCAATTTAAAAATGTCTGGAGGTGAACAATGTGTGTGATTGATGGAGGCAAAAAATAAAGAATGTCCCTTTCTTTTTTTACAGCCAGAGCAGAGCCAGGAAGAGGGTGCTGTTGGGGACCAGGAGGAGGCAGGGCCCAGTGGCACACAGGAGGAGGCTGGGCCCAGCACAAGAGCCCAGATGCCTCCCCTGAAAATTATCCAACGAGGGCCAAGGAAAGCTAGGCAGGTGGAGGAGGAAACAAGAGCCTTCCTAAAAGAGGCTACTGCGGCCCTCAGAGAGGCACCCTCGGCTGAGGAGGGCTATGCCGCAGTCCTGGCCCATAAGTTAAGCCAAATGGACTTAAGGCAACGCCTATATAGTGAGAACCTTATGCTGAAGGTCATTAACAGGGGGTTGCTCGGGGAACTGACCAAGTTCACAGACCTCACTGAGGTTGTCCCTCCTCCTCCACCTCCTCCTCCTCCTACTACTCCTCCTGCCACAACCTCTCCTCCTGATCCCCAGCCTCTGAGGAAGCAAGCAACAAAGGCTGCAGGGAAGGCTGCAGAGAAGGCTGGAGAGAAGGCTACAAGGAAGAGGAAAAAATAATGCCTGCTGTAGTACCACAGACTGGGGACATATCTGACTTATCTGCTGCTGTCCCTGACCTCTGGGAGTTCAAGCCAAGATTGGGCTCCTTTTTGTTTGAGGAATTCCAGAGTTTGGTTTTCACATCTTGGATGGTTGTTGTGGGGTCCAAAGGATGCACAAATGCAAGCAGGCTCTCCAGTGCTGCCTTCCCCTTTAATTTGTAATGTACCTAAATAAAGGATTCTTTTTTTTTTCCTTAAATGACTTGACTATGTGATTTCTAGTTTAAAAGAGAGTTTGATAGGGAGTAGGCAGGGACATTTCAAATAATATTATTGTTATTAACAAGGGACACAAACCTCCTTGAGGCAAAATGATAAAAATTTAGAAGGTTGGTGTGGTAACTTTACACACAAATATTTTTTTCTAAATCAACCAAAAAAAAAGCCTACATATATCAAAGAAGCACAAAAAAATAAAATAAAGCTAACTTAATTACAAAAATAAACAATAAAAAAATAAATAAATTGTGAGCTGGAAATTTAGTTATGAATTTATGAGGGAGATGTGGCTTAACAAGAATAT
This sequence comes from Rana muscosa, assembly GCA_029206835.1. Lineage (NCBI taxonomy): Eukaryota > Metazoa > Chordata > Amphibia > Anura > Ranidae > Rana > Rana muscosa. The sequence goes on along the minus strand of CM055118.1, from coordinate 678,823,554 downwards.
TTTACAATCATTAGATAAATTAGGAATTACTTAAGAAACAAGTTTGCCATAACTCTGAATATCATTAGCAAAAGAAGGTAATTATTTAAGCATTATCAAAAGAAGAACGGAATGCGCAGCATTAAAACAAATGCTATTAATTCCACCGTGACGAATGTGCCATCTCCATTTCCAACGCTAGCTTTACCAGAACGAGCGCTCCCGTCTCATACTTGATTCTGAGCTTGCACGTTTTTTTTCACGTCGTTAAAGCATACACACTATCGTTTTTCACATCGTTAAAAAAAACGACGTGAAAAAATAAGAGCATGTTCGAAATTTTTAATGCCCATTTTTCACGCCGTTAAAAATGCTCTGGAGCATACACACGATCGGTTTTAATGCCCATTTTTAACGGCATGAAAAACGATTGTGTGTATGGGGCATTAGAGATAAACAAATTGCTGACATACATGTTGGCATGAGATGACTCCAAAAGGGCTGATGAAGATCCACAGCACCGAGATGGATGGTTTATTCAAATAGCTATAGACTATAACTACCTTATATTTTCTTATCATATTTGGTATAAAATTAAAAAAGTTTTATAGATCAAAACACACTTATTTTTAATTGACAGAAAATTAGCAATCCATTTCATCTATCAGAAAGACTATATCCTTCGCAACCAATTTTAAGATATCCAAATCTCAAACTGTTTTACATTCTCTTTTTATGACCTACTGCCCTATTTTTATGTGCCCTCATTTTCTGATTGACAATAGTTGTTATTTTGTGATACCTTAGGTGTGTGTGTATATGTGTGTGTGTATATAATATATATATATATATATATACACACACACACACATACAGTATCTCACAAAAGTGAGTACACCCCTCACATTTTTGTAAATATTTTATTCTACATTTTCACATGGGACAACACTGAAGAAATTACACTTTGCTACAATGTAAAGTAGTGAGTATACAGCTTGTACAACAGTGTAAATTTGCTGTCCCCTCAAAATAACTCAACACACAGCCAATAATGTCTAAACTGCTGGCAACAAAATGAGTACACCCCTAAGTGAATATGGCCTAATTGGGCCCTATTAGCCATTTCCCTTCCCGGTGTCATGTGACTCGTTAGTGTTACAAGGTCTCAGGTGTGAATGGGGAGCAGGTGTGTTAAATTTGGTGTTATCACTCTCACTTTCTCATACTGGTCACTGGAAGTTCAACATGGCACTTCATGGCAAATAACTCGCTGAGGCTCTGAAAAAAGGAATTGTTGCGCTACATAAAGATGGCCTAGGCTATAAGAAGATTGTCAACACCCTGAAACTGAGCTGCAGCACGGTGGTAAAGACCATACAGTGGTTTAACAGGACAGGTTCCACTCAGAACAGGCCTCGCCATGGTCGACCAAAGGAGTTGAGTGCAGAGGTTGTCTTTGAGTAATAGATGTATGAGTACTGCCAGCATTGCTGTAGAAGTTGAAGGGGTGGGGGGGTCAGCCTGTAAGTGCTCAGACCATACACTGCACACTGCATCAATTTGGTCTGCATGGCTGTCGTTCCAGAAGGAAACCTCTTCTAAAGATGATGCACAAGAAAGCCCACAAACAGTTTGCTGAAGACAAACAGACTAAGGACATGGAACCATGTCCTGTGGTCTGATGAGACCAAGATAAACATATTTGGTTCAGATGGTGTCGAGCGTCTGTGGCGGCAACCAGGTGAGGAGTACAAAGACAAGTCTGTCTTGCCTACAGTCAAGCATGGTGGTGGGAGTGTCATGGTCTGGGGCTGCCGGCACTGGGGAGCTACAGTTCATTGAGGGAACCATGAATGCCAACATGTACTGTGACATACTGAAGCAGAGCATGATCCCCTCCCTTCGGAGACTGGGCCGCAGGGCAGTATTCCAACACGATAACTACAGCAAACACACCTCCAAGACGAGCACTGCCTTTCTAAAGAAGCTGAGGGTAAAGGTGATGGACCATGTCTCCAGACCTAAACCCTATTGAGCATCTGTGGGGCATCCTCAAATGGAAGGTGGAGGAGTGCAATGTCTCTAACATTCACCAGCTCCGTGATGTCATCATCACTCCAGTGGGTTAAGGCAGTGCTGGAAAATAATGGTAGTCACACAATATATTGACACTTTGGGCCCAATTTGGACATTTTCACTTAGGGGTGTACTCACTTTTGTTGCCAGTGGTTTAGACCAGTGTTTCTCAACTCCAGTCCTCAAGGTGCCCAAATAGGTCATGTTTTTAGGATTTCCCTCAGATGAAATGGCTGTGGTAATTACTAAGGCAGTGAAACTGATCAAGTCACCTATGCAAAATAACGGAAAGTCTGAAAACATGACCTGTTAGGGCGCCTTGAAGACTGGAGTTGAGAAACACTGGTTTAGACATTAATGGCTGTGTGTTGAGTTATTTTGAGGGACAGCAAATTTACACTGTTATACAAGCTGTACACTCAATACTTTACATTGTAACAAAGTGTCACTTCTTCAGTGTTGTCACATGAAAATATATAATTACATATTTACAAAAATGTGAGGGGTGTACTCACTTTTGTGAGATACTGTATATATGTGCATACCTTAGATGTACTTTTAGATGATTTGATTTTATAACATTTGCTCTAATATACTTTACTTGGAGTTTTTGAGACCATCTCTATATAATATATAATAATTCTTCCTTTTTCACTACTTTTAAATAATCTTTTACCCTCTTTACTTATTCTGGCATATCTCTACTGAAACAGATGTACAGTTCCCTCTTGGACTTGCTATTATTTTAGAGGATTGTTAACTGGGTGGCCCCCCTCCTTAGTTTATTTAGTGGCGGGAGGCGGCGGAGCTGTTAGATGGCGGCAGCCTTCGTCGGGTGTAGACCTTTTTTTTTCTCGGGTCGGCGACCGCCGTTCATCATGATTGATGATGGATCTACACTGGAGGACATAGTTTTTATGTTTTGTAATAAAGGACTTGACGAAAACTTTGTCTGCGTTTTTATATACTTTTTGACACATTTTTGGTCAATTCACATAGGGCAGTGGCCAGTATCTGGTGGCCCCTTTGTTATTGGGAGCTTCCAGGATTCTGATAAGTCAACCCCCGTACCCCCACAACCCCCTCATCAACATAGGAACAAGGTGCTTTGGGGGGGCCTTTACCCAGAGCAACCCCCCCCACACATTGAGGGCATGTGGCCTGGTATGGTTTAGGGGGGTGCCTTTCCTGGCCTGCCAGGCTCTGGTATGAATTTTGGTGGACCCCCACGCCATTTTTATTTCAATTATGGCATGGGGTTCCCCTCAAAATCCAGACCTAAGAATGTGGTATAGATGTGGGGGGACCATTTTTTTTTAAATGTTGGATTGGCCTGCTCATTAACAACTAGCTATACATCCAAGGTATGCGCATTGTTGTAATTATGATGAAGAAATAACGTTGTCTGGCGGCGTAGTGTGTTACTGATGGTAGCCTTTGTTACGTTGGTCCCAGCTCTCTGCAGGTCATTTACTAGGTCCCCCCTTGTGGTTCTGGGATTTTTGCTCACCGTTCTTGTGATCATTTTGACCCCACGGGGTGAGATCTTGCGTGGAGCCCCAGATCGAGGGAGATTATCAGTGGTCTTGTATGTCTTCCATTTTCTAATTATTGCTCCCACAGTTGATTTATTCACACCAAGATGCTTGCTTATTGCAGATTTAGTCTTCCCAGCCTGGTGCAGGTCTACAATTTTGTTTCTGGTGTCCTTCGACAGCTCTTTGGTCTTCACCATAGTGGAGTTTGGAGTGTGACTGTTCGAGGTTGTGGACAGGTGTCTTTTATACTGATAACAAGTTCAAACAGGTGCCATTAATACAGGTAATGAGTGGAGGACAAAAGAGCCTCTTAAAGAAGAAGATACAGGTCTGTGAGAGCCAGAAATCCTGCTTGTTTGTAGGTGACCAAATACTTATTTTCCACCATAATTTGCAAAGAAAATTATTTCCAAATCAGACAATGTGATTTGTTTCCACATTTTGTCTCTCATAGTTGAGGTATACCTATGATGACAATTACAGGCCTCTCTCATCTTTTTAAGTGGGGGAACGTGCACAATTGGTGGCTGACTAAACACTTTTTTGCCCCACTGTATATTCTTCTCACCAAAATACAAACAAATACACATTATGAAAATAGAACATATTATTTAAAAGATAGTTCAGAACACATTTTTCTGCTCTCAGACATGCCTAGTGGTTGAAGGTGATATTACCTGAATTTCATAAAAGTAGATCATTAGATCTTTGCAACCAATGGCAATTTAGTAAACCCACTGATAGGAATAAATTGCTTTTGTTTGATAGTTTCCCTCCACTTCACATATTTAAATCCATTGTACGGAGCAAACTTTGTAGGGTTAAACGTATTGTTAGTGACAAAGCCATAGAAGAACAAAGGTTTAAAGAGATGTGCCAGAAATTTAGGGAATGGGGATATCCCAAGAGTATAATTTCACAGGAGATTAGGAGAGTACATCAGGGAGAGAGAAGTATAGCTGTGGGGAGATATAAACAGGAGGCAAGGAGATTGCCCTTTTCCATGCATTTCCACAGCTATAGTGAGGACTTTAGAATCATTAAAAGAGACTGGCCCTTACTAAAACATGCTTACCCACAGATTTTCAGCAGATTCACTTAAAAGTGTATCGTAGGAACAAAACACTAAGATTCTCTGATACAGTCAGAGTTTAGGATAACACAACAAGAAAAGAAAACAACATTTTTGGGAAAGAAAAGGAAGGGTTGCTTTCCTTGTCTTAATTACATACAATGCAATTTGATGGTAACTATGTAACTATGATGTTGAAAGGAGACAGTTGCTTCCATCCTAGTAACGGTCAGAAATATATGGTAAAAGGTTTCCACACATGCCAGTCTGCTTATGTGATTTACATCCTAACCTGCCCATGCAATCTGATATATATGTGGGTGAAACCACACAAAAGATCAAAGACAGAATTGCCCAACATCACAGTACCATTAGGAACAAACAACCTGGGTTACCTGTATCTTAACATTTTTTGGAAAAGGAACATAAGGATTCGGATTTAAGATTTTTTATTTTGGAGGAAGTTGTCAAGTACCAGGTGTGACCAGAACTGTGTGGCTAGCAACAAAGGAACACCAAACATATGTAAGTGAAAATATAAAGATTTATTAAGGTAAGTGAATAATATAAATACAACCAACTCTAATATGACACAGTGCAATAAACCAACCAACAGACAGAGACCCACAAACAACAACAATCAGACAGGTATGTACAATAAATGGGAAATAACAGAATCATAAACAATAGCCAGGCCAGGATCAGCAGATAAACAAAGGGCAGTTCCAGAAGCACAAACGTAAGCCAGGCCAGGGTCATCAATGGGAGACCAGCAGATGGGGTAAGGAACAACAGGACAGGGAGAGGATGGATGGATCAGACTGCAGGGCCGGGATGCAAGGTAACAGGTGGGACAGGATAGGGATCAGGACAGGGAGACAGAATCAGGTACACAGGTAACAGGTTCAGGGTTCAGGAACAGGCTCAGGTCTTCAGGCAGCAGGTACGGATCAGGGCACAAGGAAGATACCAAGGCAATGAGAGCAATCATCAGCCGGGTATTTATATGAATGCCTGTAAATTAGCCTCAAGTGACACCTGAACGCAGGAGGTGCTGTCTGCTCCACACTGCCGGGAAACACCCGCTGGTTGACACCGGTACTACAGCCAAAGTATCTAACAGTGCCACCAGCAGGTGAATCCCTCCACTACAGATCCTGAGTGTTGGAAGACACACGCTGGTGGACACTGGTACTGCGATCCAAGAGACAGACGGCACCACCAACGGGTGAACCCCTTTACTGACAGTAACCCCCCTCAAAGGAGCGGCCTCCGGACGCTCCAACTAGTTGTAGTTGTCCATGGTATGCTTGAAAACTGCACAGTAGCTGTTATTTTACATGTAATGAAGATACTTCAGTAAAACTTTTTGCATTGGAGATTGTGTCACGTCTTTTCTTTTATATATATATATATATATATATATATATATATATATATATATATAGGTTTTAGCAAACTTTTCTGGATGCAATGTAGTACATTACTTTCTTACCAATAAAAAAAATGAAGGATATGTGTGGGCAATTGCATATGAATGTACGTACAGAACTAAATTGAGGATTTATTTTAAAAATGTAGCTCCATGAATGACAAAAAGGTTAATAACTAGCAATAGAGACAAATGCAATCTATTTGATATGCCTTTAGGAGTTAAACATGTAAACCCTTGTGCTGCTTAATGGAAATTACGGTAGTTCCATATAGTGTACTTCTATACATTGCACTTTAATATCCTTGAAAACCGTGTCTTGTACTAAAAATCTGAGGCAGAATGAGGGCATTTTATCCCTTGATAACTGAATATAAAACAGCAAGGGAGAGCTGTCCAGCTTTTGCTCAAACATTTTAAGCTGTGGCATTTCCAGTACAAGTCATGAAAATATTTAGAACACAAATAGATTTTTTTTTACAATTTTTCATCTATGGATGGCAATATATCCTTATAAATATATATATATATATATATATATATATATATATATATATATATATATAGGACACAATGTTAAACTAACCATATCTAGAGCAGAGGTAATGCACATTTTATGAACATTGCATTACATTGCTTAGTCCAAGTCAGTTGATTTCCCGTCTTGTTAAAAGAAAAAAAAATGTGGTTCCCAAGACTTGATATACGGGGGACTTTCATAGCAGTTTTTGAGACCAACTCTGGCAACTTTAAGAAATTCTACCTTATGAAGAGCAGAGAAGTGCAGTACAGGCCCTGCAATAGGATCATATAATGGAGCCCAAAACACTTTTTCAACTGCCATATAGCAATCTTGCCCCAAAATAAGCATTTGAGATTGCCATATTGTCAAATTTGAAGTAATGTTGTTTTTAGCAGCCACTCATTTCGGTGCCCGACTGCAGTGGTGTAACCAATTAGGACTATCGACATAGGGGGAAAACAAGTAAGCAGTATTTATAAACTTATGTTAATAAAATATCACTCTCCTCTGTGCATATCATAGCAGCCTATATATTTTTTTAATTGTTAATGAGAATTGCAGATCATAAAACTTAACTTTTATACTGGAAGAACAGAAGGCTGGTGCTTGGACTACCTTATATCAGCATTTTAATTTGTAATCCTATGGGCCACTTTTCTTTGTAAATACATTGGGGGAGATTTACTGAAGCTGGTGCATACGGCATCTGGTGCAGCTGTGCATAGTAACCAATCAGCTTTTTCCTTTTTTTTGCATCTTTTATTTTTTGGCAGGTGACAGTACAACTAAAAATCATTTACAATGCCTAGAGCACTACATTAAAAAAGCACTGCAACAAAGCATATCTGGTAACAGATGAGTAAAATTTGTAGTTAGCCTTAAAGCTCTAATATGAAGTAAAACCAGAAGGATGGCTCCAGTACATGGTATAGAAGTCTAAGTTGCCTGCGGGACTGACAAACAAAAATCCTTGTTATGAAGATATTTTTAGAGTCAAATATGTTTTTATTGATATAGATAACAGAATAAAACAACATGACACAACGAGCAGATGTTCAAAACAGCATTCAATACGACTTCCGGCCGGATGTGATTGAGGCAGGACGCGTTCTTCTGCAGCTCCGTTCCTCCTGCATACTATCCGGGTCTGTGGAGTGCCTGAGCGGGTCAAAGTGATACAGCTGCACGGGGGAGTGTGCCCTGACGCTGGAGATGTCTCCCTCGGCTTCAAAGAAGCTTGACAAGGCAAGTAAAAGCCATCCTCAGCGGCGCTCCGGGAAGGACGCTGCTGCTGGCCCCGCCCCCGCCATCTTGTCTCCCTCACCAAAGGAGCAGCGCGCCAAGCCAGCTAGAAATAAGATGGATCAGGCTGGAGAGGCTGAGGTGATGGATCCGGTGTTTGATCAGGCTCCTGTAGTGGACACAGAGGCAATCACTGGGCCGATTCTGGCCGCGATAAGTGCCAGCAAAGCAGAACCTATGGGGCGCATTGATCACCTCTCCTCAGAATGTAATTTGATCCGGCTTGACTTGGACAAAATCCGGGGCCGCCTGACCACAGTGGAAACGCGGGTGTCTGATGTGGAGGACACCTCCCGAGACCATGGCGCTCAACTTGCTGAGCTCCGAGACCAGGTCAGGGCTTTACAACACAGGGCCATAGACGCAGAGGACCGCCAGAGGAGAAACAACGTCTGGGTAGTGGGGCTCCCCGAGGGGGCTGAAGGGGATAAACCAGAGAAGTTTGCGGAGCTCCTCTTTCAGCAGTTGTTGTCCCTGAAAGATCTCCCCCCTACCTACGTGGTTGAACGCGCCCACAGGGTCCCCACTGGCAACAGGCCCCAAAGAGCTTATCGCAGACCTTTCCTGGTTCGATTCCTGAATTATCGAGATAGGGACATGATCCTGACCCAGGCCAGACAAGCTCAGGAGCTGCGCCTTGAAAACACGCGGGTAATGCTATTTCCAGACTTCTCGGCGGCTACGCAACAAAAGAGGAGATCGTTTAACGAGGTCCACAAAAGGCTGAGAGAGAAGGAGGTCAAGTACAGTATGTTGTACCCCAGCAAGCTCCGGGTTCAGTACAAGGGATCGGTGAAATTTTTCGAGCATCCGGAGGAAGCCTGTGAATGGATGGACAAAGAATTCTGAGATCCATAGGCCTACCTGATGTATCACGTCTGGACTGGTATGTTTTGTTGGGTACCCCCCCTATTTAATCTAAGTCTGTTGTTCCAGATGTTTTCCTAGGAGGAGGGGGGGCGTGGAAGTAGCGGAGACCATGGCAGCCCACTTAGGCGCGGGTCTCCCCCTCATGGTTCCAGCCTGGGCTCTAAATGGCATCCTCGTGTCTCAACCTTGATAGACTGACTTACGATTGCCTGAAGAGACACCAAGGTTTTTTGGATTGTTTTTCTTTCTTAGACTGCTTCCTTGGTGCTCTCATCCTATAAGGCGAGACTATGTCATCTTACTTTTGCAGATTGTCACTTTAGGGGGGTTTTCCCCCCTTTTCTCCTTTTTTCTCCCTTTTTTTTTTCTCTTCTCTTTTTAATGTTTCGTTCATCTCATATTTTGGGACCGCACCCAAGGCTTTTTTACGTGCAGCTATTGCCCATTAGGGTGGTCACTCCCCTATATTCTGAAAGGAGCAAGCGGAAGTTGGTAAGGATTTTCAACGGAACTGCCGAAATTTCATTCGCTGCGGCGGGATGTCACTGCAAGCTTTTTGTTTTTTTGTTTAGGGTATATGCTACTTACCGGACTGGGGTTGTTAGTTTCTGGTATAAAAGCAAGGGAGGGTTTAGTTAGAGTCACAGCTCCTTCTGGGTTCATATTTTAATTGTATACTGATTGCTCTGGAGGTTTGTGCTGTATTGGGGGTGCTCTCCCCTAAGTGGAGATTATCATGTTTTAGGTATTGTACACACTTCTGTCATGGCGAATGATCTTAAAATAATCTCTTGGAATGTTCGGGGCCTGAACCACAAGTTTAAAAGGGCCTCGGTATTCCAATATCTGAAATTGTTCCGACCGCATGTCATCTTCTTGCAGGAGACACATTTGGATGGCAGTAGAGTGCTTTCCCTACGCAAACCGTGGATTCAAAGGGCACTGCATTCGACCTACTCCACCTTTTGCTAGGGGAGTCTCTATTCTAATCAGTAGAACTGTGCCTTGCAGTATTCACCAAGTGTTCTCTGATCCGGGTGGAAGATATGTGGCGGTGGTTATGGATATGTGTCATAAAGCCAGGGTAGTGGTAAATATTTATGTGCCCCCCCCCCCCCGTTTAGGATTCAAAATTTGTATGACCTGTTGTCTAAACTTGCACCATATGCTCACCTTCCTATTCTTCTGTTGAGGGACTTCAATGCTGTCCTTGATGCAGCGTTGGACTCTTCCAATCTGGGTAGGGTGGACTCTGTTGATCTGAATGACTGGAGAGCTGTAGCGGACCTTACTGAGTTATGGCGCTGGAAACATCCAATGGACAGATGTTTCTCCCATGTGTCGACGGCTCATAGGTTGGCGGCCAGAATTGATCTGGCCTTTGGAAACAATTTATTGTTATCATATGTTAAAGAGGTTGCTTATCTGGCTGGGGGTCTGACCGATCACAACCCCCTTGCTGTTACCTTGGCTTTTGGGTCAGGGGCGAGGCTGGAGGCTCTCACCTGGATGGTTGCAAAATGAGCAGGTTTCGGCCCAGCTGAATGAGACCATGCGGTCGTACTGGTCTTCCAATGCTGACTCGGCTGACCCTCACATTGTATGGGACGCATATAAGGCAGTGGCACGGGGGGAGTACATATCTGCCGTTAAAAAGGTACGGGTGCAGGATAATGAAGAGTATGAGCTTTTGCAGCAACGGGAAAGGGAGAGTGCGAGGGCTCATGCGGACTCTCCTACGGAGGCCTCGTATACGGCCTTGTTGGAGGTGCAGCGATCTTTATCCACACATTTCACGGGGCAAGCTCGGGTGGAGATGGCAAAAAGGGCACAAATTGTTTTTGCAGAGGGGGATAAGAATGGGAAACTCTTGGCCATGCTGGTTGCTGACTATCACCCGCAGACTAGCATTCCAGTTATTAGAGACAGAGGGGGGATTCTAGTTGGGGATCCGGAGGGTATTATGCAGGAGTTTGTCAGTTTCTTTTCCGCTCTCTACTACCCTATACTGTCCTATGACCTCTCGGCATTGGATTCTCTTTTAAGCAGTCTGCCCATACAGAGTTTGTCGGAGGAGGACATGAATTTATTGGATGCCGAGATCATGGTAAAAGAAATTCAGAGGGCAATATTCACATTCCCCCCAAATAAAGCCCCTGGGCCGGTTGGCTTTCCGGCTGAATTCTACAAGACTCATGTTGAAATAGTAGCCCCTAGGCTCAACTTCCTCCTAGCATACTGCCATAAACACGACACACTGCCCGACTCTATGCTAGAGGCTTATATGGTCCTCCTGTTAAAACCAGGGAAGGACCTGACAGACTGTGCCTCCTATCGGCCAATAGCCCTGTTGAACATGGATCTTAAGATCTTAACAAAAATACTAGCATTTAGACTAGCTACTGTACTTCCCTCTATAGTAAATATAGACCAAACAGGGTTTATGCCGGGTAAGTCAACTGACACCAATTTGAGGAGACTGTTTACCCACTTGCAGATTAACCCCAGGGATAGCGGTTCAAGAGTCGTGGTCTCCATCGATTTCGAGAAGGCCTTCGACTGTAAATTGGCAGTACATGTTTAGGGTCCTGGAGGCCATGGGGTTTGGGCCACAGTTTAGGAAATGGGTGTCCATGTTGTACAGGAGTCCGAGGGCGGCGGTCAGGCTGGGATCTTCCACCTCGGAGTTCTTTGAGGTGGGACGGGGAACTCGGCAGGGGTGCCCGCTCTCCCCTTTCTTGTTCTCCATAGCCCTGGAACCATTGGCAGTGGCACTTAGATCCTCCAGAGACATTAGATCCATCCGGGTGGGTACAATAAATGAGCCCCTGGCGTTGTACGCAGATGATTTATTGTTGTTCCTGGAAGACCCGGCATCTTCTCTGCGTGCAGCCCTGGGGGTCATTGATCATTTTGCCACCTTCTCGGGCCTCAGGGTAAACTGGGGCAAATCCTCCATACTCCCGATAGATGCCGGGGCAAAGGGCATGGCTGATACAACCTTACCACTACAGTGGGTCACGTCCCTAAAATACCTGGGAGTTCAGATCACTGCAGATGTGCAAGACTACATGCCCCTAAACTTAACACCATTAATAGCACTATTAAAACACAAGGTGCAGACGTGGGTAAAGCTTCCATTGTCCTTGATAGGTAGGATTAGTTTGCTGAAAATGAAGTTCCTCCCTGTCATCCTATACTTTGTGAGGCATGCGCCTATCTGGGTTCCGAAGTCATACTTTCGGAAAATCAATAGTATAATTTCCTCTTTTATCTGGGCTCCCGGGTTCCCGAGGATAGGGTTAAAAATACTACAAGAGCCTGGGGATCGGGGGGGGGACTGGCGCTACCAGACTGGCAGAAATATTACCTAGCGGGGCAGATGGTCTTTGCTCGTAGATGGCTGACGGAGGAGGATGGGGATGCCACTACGGTGTTGGAGGCGGCTCACTTAGGGTCATATGATAGTCTTCGTTTTGCTCTATTTCGGGGCACCAGGTCAGAACTGCCCCTGACAATAACTATAAAAGCCACCATTAAGGCGTGGGAGGTGGCGGTGAAATTAGCGTGCCCCAGTTATGGGGGGTTATCACCTTCGACTCCCTTATGGATGAATCCGACCCGATAAGAATTTTTTCACTTACCAGATCCTATGATTTGGGCGGTCAGGGGGATAAAAAACGTTGGGGGACTTGACCTCATATGGAGAACTACTAACCTTTTCCCAATTACAGGTGAGACATGATCTTCCCAACTCATACCTGTTCAGGTTTCTGCAGGTTCGTCACGCCTTCCGGGTACAGTTCCGAGAGAGGAGGGTGGAATCACTACCCTCGTCGCTTGAAACTCTGCTGGCGGATGGAGAGCTGGCTAAGACTCTCTCGGTGTCCTACAAAGAATTCTTTAAGGTAACCCCCCCGGCTCTCACTAGGTGTAGGGAGAGGTGGGTGGCGGAGGTTCTGGAGGTGCAGGGAGAGGACTGGGATGATTTATGGATGCAACCGTTTCAGCATCTGGTATCCACTAGGGACAGGCTGATCCAATTTAAATTTCTACATAGAAGCTATTATACCCCGGCTAGATTGGGTAAGATCTTCCCTAAGACCACGTCGGAGTGTTGGAGATGTTCTCACTCGCCTGCGGACGCAGATCACATTTTCTGGCATTGCCCCCAGATACAAAGATTTTGGACCGATATCACCTCTTGCCTTACTGAGTTGCTAACGGTACCAATACCCATGACCGTAAGGGTTTGTATGCTGGGCCTGGTTGATGAGGTTGTACCAACTAGGGCAATGAGAACTATGCTGAACGTAGTGCTCTTATATGGCAGAAAAGCTATTTTGTTGCATTGGAAAAAACCTGGTGCACCGAGTGTACCCTTCTGGAAAGGCCTGGTTAACTCCATGCTGCCTTACTACAGGGCCACATATGAAGCGAGAGGATGTATGAAAAAGTTCGATAAAGTGTGGCACTCGTGGTTAGATTCCAGTACCACAGTGGGTTGATGGAGGCAGTTTTTTGAGTGCTGGTGGTGAGAGTAGAGAATCTTGAGTGGGGGAGACCAGTGTAATAAAAGGTCTGTGCTAATCTGTATATTGATTTTCATTATATATGCTATTATTTCCTTGCTATTTTTGTGTCCATATTTTATTTTCCCTGTCCCCGTTCTCCTCTTCCCCATAGGGGAAGAAGGGGAGGGTTCTCAAAGTCATGTTATCCCAACTATGCACAAATTACTTCCTATGGACTATGAACTGGATAAGAGATTTCTCTATCTTATCGAGCTGTGACTCTGGGGTGGGGGGAGGGAGGGTATAGGAGGGGGGGGGGAAGGTGTTAGTTAGTTGGTCTCTGTTAGACAGATTGGCCATGTTGGTCGTGAATGGATGGTGTCTAAGACACGTCCAAATGTTGTATGTTTGATATGCATTCAAAAACAATAAAAATAATTAAAAAAAAAACAAAAAACAGCATTCAATACAATGCAACTGACGCGTCTAGGATTTTGCAAGATACCATTTCAGTGGAAGTACCCATAGCTGTCTCCCAGGATCTGGTGATCGAGCTATACATGTTAGCAAAGCAAAATAATAGAGATGGGGATAAGAACATTTGGGTGTAGTGTGGAGAGAGAGAGAAGAGAGAGAGAGAGAGAAGAGAGAGAAGAGAGAGAAGAGAGAGAGAGAGAGAGAGAGAAGAGAGAGAGGAGAGAGAGGAGAGAGAGGAGAGAGAGAGAGGAGAGAGAGAGAGAGAGGGGAGAGAGAGGAGAGAGAGAGAGGAGAGAGAGGTGCCGATCTAGTTTTTAGAGAGTCCGAGGTAGAGTAATCAATCCAGAGGAGCCAGAGAGCCTTAAATTTGTCAAAGTTGTCATTGTCCAGAGCTATCATCTCTTCCATGCGCATAATGTCGCTGACCAATGAGACCCATATGCTCACGGGTGGAGTGGTAGTGGTTTTCCAAAATGGCGGCCGACAAGAAAAAAGCACATCAAGGTGCTCTTTTGGGAAGCTATAGAGCCTGGGAGCATGAATAACAGGGCTATCTCTGGGGTGGGTGTCAGTGGCCGATCATATAAGCTGCTGTATACAGAAAAAAACTGTGACCAGAGGGCCTGTATGGCCTTACAGTCCCACCAGTTATGTAGATAACTCCCCTTCTCCGAGCCGCATCTCCAACATGAGGGAGGTACAGACGGAAATATTTTATGGAGAGATTGAGGGTCCCTGTACCATCAGGAGAGAAGTTTAAAGTTATTTTCCTGGGTATGGCAGGACATAGAGGACTTGTACGTAAAGTGGAATGATTTTTGCCAGATGGAGATATTTTTAACATTGAAAAATGAAATACAATGAAAAAAAGGGGGGGGGGGTGAAGCTGGGAAAAGAATGAGGAAAGAAGGAGAGGGGATGGTTTGAGAAAGGGCCTCCTATCTCAATGTCTGTGGGTAGTCTTCCATCAGGAGGTCCCTATAAGAAGAATCGGAATCGAAGCCAATAGAACCATGTCTTATGAAGGCGCTTCTTCTGGTGCAATGACAAAGTAAGGTCATCCATTTTCTGAATCTCATTAAACCTGTTGATCCATTGGTTATAGGTGTAGCCTGGAGCGACTTCCAGTTGGAAGAAATACAAGACTTTGCAGCATTTGGAAAATGGATAGTTAAAGATTTGTATTTCCGCTTTGAGGGAGCATTTAAATGTAGAAGGCAGGCCTGCTGGATTATCAATCAAATTCTGATCAGTGAGATCATGGATCAAGGTATAGACTTGGGACCAGAAAAGATGAATCTCCAAGTATGTCCAGTACATATGAATGGGAGTACCATCTCCATTTCCAAACGGTTTGGAGAAACCTCCAGGAATATTTTATGTAATTTGGTAAGGACCCTATACTACCTGGCTAAAAGCTTGTATCCCGTTTCTTGAAGTCTAGAGTAAATTGAAGATTTATGAGCGAAAAATAATATACTGTATAATCCCACTGTTGTTTGTAAAATTGCTGATTTAGGTCTCTTTGCCACATTTTCAAATATAAGGGCACTTCGCTCTCCAGAGGGGACATCAACGCGTCAAAGGCAGCTGCAAGTCCACTAATATGCAGCACTGATGGGAACGGATAGGCAGCACTGAAAGGCATCACTGACTTGCATCACTAATAGGAACTGTTGGGGCTGCACTAATAATCAGGGCACTGATTATCTGTAAATGTCTCCCTTGTGAAGAAATGCTGCTGATCGGTTCTCCTCTCCTCACACTCTGTCAGTGTGAAGCGAGGAGAGCCAAAAACTGGCATTTCCTTGTTTACATGTGATTGCACACAACCGATCACATGGGTAAGGAGCTGCTTCATCAGCTCTTTACCAAGATCAGGGTGGCGTCGTGTCACAGTGACACAGCACGGCGCACAAGCGCACTGATACTGGGGCCGCATTATATAACGACGTCCCAGAAAAAAGCATCCCCCTGCCGTCATTTGTCTATACGGCAGGTGGGAGGTAGTTAACCACTTAAGGGGACCGAGTCTCTTTCCGAGGTTTACAAGTTGAAAATCTTTCTTTTTTGCTAGAAAATTACTTAGAAAAAATATATATAATGTTTGGGGGTTCTAACACCCTAGCGAATAAAATGGCAGTTGTTGCAATACTTTCCGTCACACCATATTTGCGCAGCGTTCTTACAAGCACACTTTTTTTGGAAAAAATACACTTTTAAAAAAAATAAGACAACACTAAAGTTAGCCCAATTTTTTTTATATTGTGAAAGATAATGTTACGCCAAGTAAATTGATACCCAACATGTCACGCTTCAAAATTGTGCCCGCTTATGGAATGGCAACAAACGTTTACCCTTAATCTCCATAGGCAAAGTTAAAAAAATTCTACAGATTGCATGTTTTGAGTTACAGAGGAGGTCTAGGAACACTAGGTCTAGAACTATTGCTCTCGCTCTATCGCGGTGATACCTCTCATGTGTGGTTTGAACAGCGGTTTCATATGCGGGCGCTGCTGACGTATGCGTTCGCTTCTGCATGCAAGCTCGGCGGGACGGGGTGCGTTTAAACATTTAAAAAAAATGTACCTTTTATTTTTACACTGTTCGTAAAAATAATAATAATAATAATTGTGGCACTTTTATTTTTATTAAAAGGAATGTAAACATCCCTTGTAATAGAAAAAGAAAGGGGAATTTGGGACTTTAACCACTTAACGACCGCCCACTGTATATATACGTCAGCAGAATGGCACGGACAGGCACAATCACGTACCTGTACGTGCCTGCCTTCGTATGGGTGGGGGGTCCGATATGACCCCCCTCCGGTACAGTGAGCAGCCGGGATCGCTTCGGGAGCGATCCGTGATGAGGGGGCCGCCATTCGATTCTGGCCACCCCCTCGCGATCGCTCCCGGCGAATCAAATGCTTCCTCTGCCTGTGTAATGTTTACACAGGCAGGAGGAAGTGATGTCATCTCTCATGCGGCGCTCACATATACCGAGCCCTGCATAAGAGAAGACATCAGGTTAGTGCACTAAACAGCACACAATTGCCCCCCCCAGACACCCCCAGGCCCCCCCCCAGCACCCAGTCACAGTGTCACTGATTGCAGTGACCATTTATTTACTGATTACTGCAATCAGTGACATTTGTGACTGTAAAAGTGTCAGGTTTAGGTCCAGTCTAGCCCCCTAACCCTCCCCTAATAAAGGTTTAACCCCTTGATCACCCCCCAGGTAACCCTTTCACCGCTGTCACTAAACAATCGTTTTTCTGATCGCTGTCTAGGTGTCGGTGATGCCGATAGGTAGGCAGTTATTTTTTTTTTAGGTTCGCCGCAGGTTTTTATAGCGTCGGGTACCCCCATATATTACCTAATAAAGGTTTAATCCCTTGATTGCCCCCCCCCAGCTAACCCTTTCTCCCCCTTTTGCCAGTGTCACTAAGCGATCGTTTTTCTGATCGCTGTCTTAGTGTCGGTGATGCGGATAGGTAGCCAGTTATTTTTTTTAGGTTCGCCGCAGGTTTTTATAGCGTCAGGTACCCCCATATATTATCTAATAAAGGTTTTAACCCCCTAATTGCCCCTAGTTAACCCTTTCACCAGTGATCATCGTATAAGTGTTACTGGTGACACTGGTTAGCCAGTTAGTTATTTAGGTTCCCCGTCAAGTTTTTATATAGCGTCAGGTACCCCCATATATTACCTAATAAAGGTTTAACCCCCTGATTGCCCCTAGTTAACCCTTTCACCAGTGATCACCATATAAGTGTTACGGGTGACGCTGGTTAGTTAGTTTGCTTTTTATAGTGTCAGGGCACCCGCCGTATATAACCCAATAAAGGTTTAACCCCCTGATCGCCCGGCGGGTGGTATCAATTAGGTTTTAGTGTCAGAGAGGGTCTGCGTCGCCCCAGGCAGCGTCAGGTTAGTGCCAGAAACGCTAACACCCACGCGTGAAGCATACACCTCCCTTAGTGGTATAGTATCTGATCTGATCAGATCTATACTAGCGTCCCCAGCAGTTTAGGGTTCCCAAAAACGCAGTGTTAGCGGGATCAGCCCAGATACCTGCTAGCACCTGCGTTTTGCCCCTCCGTCCAGCCCAGGCCACCCAAGTGCAGTATCGATCGATCACTGTCACCTACAAAACACAACACACATAACTGCAGCATTCGCAGAGACAGGCCTGATCCCTGTGACTCCAGTACTGTAGGAGGTGATTTCACCACCACAGTTAAAAAAAAAGAGCATATATGCCGAAGCAGGGGGGCAGCAGGGGCGGAGGAGCGATTTTGCTCCTAATGCCGTGTACATACGGTCAAAATTCCGATGGAGGCTTGCCCGTGGAAGAGTTTGACCGTGTGTACGCGGCATAACTTTTGCGGGAGGATGCCCCCATGCTTCGGCATATATAAATGGTGCATGTATGCCCATCATTAGAAGTGGGTGAATGAAGGGTGGTATTCTAATGGTGGGCATACCCACCGATCAATCTCTTTTTTTCGTTCAGCCAACAGGCTGCATGAAAAAAAAGATTACAATACATGTCCAACAAGGACCAGCAACGTACTGGTATGTTGCTGGACTTTGATTATACCAGATTGATGCCTGCGGGTTTAGGTATCATCTTGGTATCATTCTTTTCAGCCAGCGGCCGACTTTCATGTAAAAGCAATCCTAGCGGCTAATTAGCCTCTGGACTGCTTTTACAAGCAGTGGGAGGGAATGTCCCCCCCCCCGGATATAAAAAGCGCCATTGGGAAATTGGAAAAGCATTTTATCACACTGATCTTGGTGTGGTCAGATGCTTTGAGGGCAGAGGAAAGATCTAGGGTCCAATAGACCCCAGTTTTTTCAAAAAAAGAGTACCTGTCACTACCTATTGCTATCATAGGGGATATTTACATTCCCTGAGATAACAATAAAAATGATAAAAAAAAAAAAAATATATGGAAAGAACAGTTTAAAAATAAAATAAAAAAGCAAAACTAATAATAAAAAAAAAAAAAAAAAAAGCACCCCTGTCCCGCCCTGCTCTTGCGCAATGGCGAACGCAAGCGTCGGTCTGGCGTCATATGTAAACAGCAATTGCATCATGCATGTGAGGTATCACCGCGATGGTCAGATCAAGGGCAGTCATTTTAGCAGTAGACCTGTAAATCTAACACGGTACCCTGTAAAGGCTTTTAGAAATGTATGTAGTTTGTCGCCACTGTGCGTTTGTGCGAAATTTTAAAGCATGTCGTGTTTGGTATCTATGTACTCGGCCTAAGATCATCTTTTTATTTCATCAAACATTTGGGCAATATAGTGTGTTTTAGTGCATTAAAATTAAAAAATATATATTTTTTCCCCAAAAAATGCGTTTGAGAAATCGCTGCGCAAATACTGTGTGGGAAAAAAAATGCAACACCCATCATTTTAATCTGTAGGGCCTTTGCTTTAAAAAAATATATAATGTTTGGGGGTTCAACATAATTTTCTTGAAAAAAAAAAAAATGTTTTCATGTAAACAAAAAGTGTCAGAAAGGGCTTTGTCTTCAAGTGGTTAGAAGAGTGGATGTAAGCTTCCTAATGTTGTGTATAAAATGCCAGGACAGTTCAAACCCCCCCCCAAATGACCCAATTTTGGAAAGCAGACACCCCAAGCTATATACTGAGAGGCATGTCGAGTCCATGGAATATTTTATATGTTGACACAAGTTGCGGAAAAAATTAAAAAAATTATTTATTTTTTGCACAAAGTTGTCACTAAATGATATACTGCTCAAACATGCCATGGGCATATGTGGAATTACACCCCAAAATACATTCTGTTGCTTCTCCTGAGTACGGGGATACCACATGTGTGAGACTTTTTGGGAGCCTAGCCGCGTATGGGACCCCAAAATACAAAAAACCAAGCACCGCCTTCAGGCCTTCTAAGGGTATAAATTTTTGATTTCACTCCTCACTGCCTATCACAGTTTCGGAGGCCATGGAATGCCCAGATGGCACAAAACCCCCCCCCCAAATGACCCCATTTTGGAAAGTAGACACCCCAAGCTATTTGATGAGAGGTATTGTGAGTATTTTGCAGATCTCGCTTTTTGTTACAAAGTTTTGAAAAAAAAATAATTATTTTATTTCTTCATTTTCAAAAACAAATGAGAGCTGTAAAATACTCACCATGCCTCTCAGAAAATAGCTTGGGGTGTCTACTTTCCAAAATGGGGTCATTTGGGGGGGTTTTGTGCTATTTTGGCATTTTATGGCCTTCGAAACTGTGATAGGTAGTGAGGAGTGAAATCAAAAATTTGCGCCCTTAGAAAACATGAAGGCGGTGCTTGGTTTTCGGGGTCCCGTACGCGGCTAAGCTCCCAAAAAGTCCCACACATGTGGTATCCCCGTACTCAGGAGAAGCAGCAAAATGTATTTTGGGGTGCAATTCCACATATAACCATGGCATGTGTGAGCAATATATCATTTAGTGACAACTTTTTGTAATTTTTTTGTCATTATTCAATCACTTGGGACAAAAAAAAAATATTCAATGGGCTCAACATGCCTCTCAGCAATTTCCTTGGGGTGTCTACTTTCTAAAATGGGGTCATTTGGGGGGGGGGGGGGGGTTTGTGCTATTTTGGCATTTTATGGTCTTCGAAACTGTGATAGGTAGTGAGGAGTGAAATCAAAAATTTGCGTCCTTGGAAATCCTGATGGCGGTGCTTGGTTTTCGGGGGCCCGTACGCGGCTAAGCTCCCAAAAAGTCCCACACATGTGGTATCCCCGTACTCAGGAGAAGCAGCAAAATGTATTTTGGGGTGCAATTCCACATATAACCATGGCATGTGTGAGCAATATATCATTTAGTGACAACTTTTTGTAATTTCTTTTTTTTTAGTCATTATTCAATCACTTGAGCCCATTGAATATATATATTTTTTTTTGTCCCAACATGCCTCTCAGCAATTTCCTTGGGGTGTCTACTTTCCAAAATGGGGTCATTTGGGTGGGTTTTTTACTGCCCTGCCATTTTAGCACCTCAAGAAACAGTCAAATTAAAAGCTGTGTAAATTCCAGAAAATGTACCCTAGTTTGTAGACGCTATAACTTTTGCGCAAACCAATAAATATACGCTTATTGACATTTTTTTTACTAAAGACATGTGGCTGAATAAATTTTGGCCTAAATGTATGACTAAAATTTAGTTTATTCGATTTTTCTTATAACAAAAAGTAGAAAATATCATTTTCTTTCAAAATTTTCAGTCTTTTTCCGTTTATATCGCAAAAAAAAAAAAAAAATCGCAGAGGCAATCAAATACCTTTAAAAGAATGCTCTATTTGTGGGAAAAAAGGACGCAAATTTCGTTTGAGTACAACATTGCATGTCCACACAATTTCCAGTTAAAGCAGCGCAGTGCCAAATTGTGAAATCACCTCTGGTCATTAAGCTGCGTAATGGTCCGGGGCTTAAGTGGTTAAATGAGGTTCAGAACAATGTGGGAGTGTATTAAAAGGAACATGTTTATTGACATGAAAATTATATGATGTACTGTTTGAATCAATGGGGCTGAGCAAGATACATAACCATAATGGACATTAGAGATACATATTTATTAATATCAGCTTGGAAACTCATGACATATGGATCGACATATGGAACATGGACATCAAGGATATACAATGATATCAAAAAACAATACATGATAGTGTGAAAAAATGAACAGCTTCCCAAGAATTTCATGGTAGATCATACATAATTCCTTAAAGTGGCACAGTGCAGTTAAAACAACATTAGGTAGAAAGTAGTGAAACATGATTGCTGGTGGATCAGATAAGGAGTGCGTAGGCATTCCAAATTGCTCGATGCGTTTCGTGTTTGTACACTCATCAGGGGCGGATGCTTCCAAATCTAAGGGGTTAAAATATATGTTTGTTGAATTTACAGTAACACTAAGTGCAAATAAAGAGCATGCATGTCAGTCCTAAATTTACATACCAGGTGAGTGGTGTGGATGGTGGGAATGAGTGAAATGCTGGGGGTACGAGTCCCGGAATATATTCACAACATACACTTTCATTTTAGAGCATCAGCATTGTAATAGCAATAGAAACAATGGTTATTTTGACAGTCCAATAGAAGCTTGAATAAAAAAAAGCTTTCATACTGGGAGCGTTGCCTGTCTGCTGGCCATCTATTACCACAACTTCTTGGATTCCCTGCATGCTTTGTAGCTTCTCCACTGCACTTATTTCAACTACCAAGATCTACATATCCCATGGTACCTTTCTGATTGCAAGCAGCAATTTCATTACTAACTGGGTCTGCTGAAACTCCTCTTTTCAGTAACGCTGTAGTCCAGGAGGCAGGCTCTGAAGTGTGCGACATAGCAGTGCCTACTCACAGAGCCATGTGAATATGTGTCACAAAATTCAAGGAAGTAAATGTGTGGGGATCATCATAAGTTAACCACCTAAATACAGGGCAGTTTCACCCCCTTCCTGTCCAGGCCCTTTTTCAGCGCTGTCAAACTTTGAATAACAATTGCGCGGCCATGCAAAACTGTACCCAAATAAATTTTTAATAATTTTCTTCACACAAACAGAGCTTTCGTTTGGTGGTACTGTCATGGATATGCATTAATGTCTGTCTGCCATCTTACCTTCCTCCTCATGTGTTCATCTAGAGACCAGACCTCCTTCACCTGGCTTCCTTTATAATCTCCTCCCAGCCTGACTCCACCCCAGGCCCTATCACTGAACACTATATTAACCTGTGCACTGCAAGCCTGCTTTGCTGATCAACGTGTTTGTTAGGCATTGTGTGTTTGGGTTCCTGCCTGCCGTGTGCTACGTCTGTCTCTCTGTTACGTTATTGGCTTGTCCCCGACCATCCCTGTCTGCTCGTGACCCTTGACCTTCGGCGCGTTCTTCTCCAAAAAATTTTCTCAGGCAGAGAGGAATTATGCCATCGGTGATCGGGAACTTCTCGCAATTAAATTGGCGTTAGAGGAGTGGCGTCATCTCTTGGAGGGTTCCCCTCACTCCATAACGATCTTTACCGATCACAAGAATTTACAGTATCTACAGAATGCTAAACGTCTGAATCCTAGACAGGCCAGGTGGAGTCTCTTCTTTGCCCGTTTTAATTTCACGATTACCTACAAACCTGGTTCCTGCAACGGTCGGGCTGATGCGCTCTCTAGGTCATTTGACACTTTGGACGAGGAGTCCGCCCCTGAACCTGAGCCGATCATTCCCACCTCATGCATTGTTGCCCACTCTACCACCCTGAAGTCTAAAATTCCGCCTGGTAAGACCTTTGTCCCCACTGAGCTAAGAGCTAAGATCCTTCGTTGGGGACATGATTCCAAGGTGGCAGGGCATTCTGGATTCCTCCGATCCTTCCTACTCATCAGTCGTCACTACTGGTGGCCTAATCTCCGCTCAGACGTCAAAGACTACGTTAAAGCTTGTCATGTCTGTGCTCAGTCCAAATCCTCCACACAAGCTCCTGCTGGTCTCCTCATGCCCTTGCCTATTCCTAAGGAACCCTGGGCCCATATTGCCATGGATTTTATCACCGATCTCCCACTGTCTGAGAATAATACAGTCATTTGGGTGGTAATCGATCGATTCTCCAAGATGGCTCATTTTGTTCCTCTTCCTGGTCTTCCTTCTGCCCCTGCCTTGGTTCCCATTTTCATTCGAGAAATTCTCCGCCTACATGGGGTCCCTTCTCATATTGTTTCCGACAGGGGAGTCCAATTCACGTCTCGTTTTTGGAGAGCCTTTTGCAAATCCCTCAATATTGTCTTGGATTTTTCTTCTTCTTACCATCCCCAATCCAATGGACAGACTGAGAGGGTTAATCAGGAGTTAGAGGTCTTTCTTCGCACCTTTGTGTCTTCTCACCATGACGATTGGTCCTCTCTACTCCCGTGGGCAGAATTCTCCCATAACAATCATGTGAATACCAGTTCGCAGAAGACACCCTTTTTCACAGTTTATGGAAAACACCCTCAACTTCCTCTTCCTATGATCTGTTCTCCAGACATTCCAGCTTTGGCTTCGGTTCAGGAGTCTCTCAATTCCGTTTGGGGTCACGTTCATGATTCCCTCCGGGCAGCTGCTGAAAAATTCAAAGGCTTTGCCGACCGCCGCAGGCGTAAACCGCCTTCTCTTCAGCCAGGGGACAAAGTCTGGCTCTCTACCAGGAACATCAAGCTCCGAGTTCCTTCTCTGAAGTTTGCTCCACGATTCATCGGTCCATACACGGTAACTGCTAAACTGAATCCGGTTTGTTTCAAACTCCAGATTCCTAAGAGCCTTAAAATCACTAACTCCTTTCATGTTGCTCTTCTAAAGCCTTTAGTCCTCAATAAATTCTCTCGTCCTCTTCCTACCGTGGCGCCTGTCTCGGAGGATAATCAGGAGTACGAGATCAGTCAAATTCTGGACTCCCGACTCTGTAAAGGCGTTCTTCAGTACCTCGTTCATTGGAAAGGGTTTGGTCCTGAGGAGAGGTCTTGGATCACTGCATCTGAGGTCTTTGCACCTCGTCTGTTAAAGGAGTTTCATCTGAAGTTTCCCTCTAAACCTGGGCCCAGGCGGGGAAGGGGGAGGCCTCGTAAGAGGGAGGGTACTGTCATGGATATGCATTAATGTCTGTCTGCCATCTTACCTTCCTCCTCATGTGTTCATCTAGAGACCAGACCTCCTTCACCTGGCTTCCTTTATAATCTCCTCCCAGCCTGACTCCACCCCAGGCCCTATCACTGAACACTATATTAACCTGTGCACTGCAAGCCTGCTTTGCTGATCAACGTGTTTGTTAGGCATTGTGTGTTTGGGTTCCTGCCTGCCGTGTGCTACGTCTGTCTCTCTGTTACGTTATTGGCTTGTCCCCGACCATCCCTGTCTGCTCGTGACCCTTGACCTTCGGCTCGTTCTTCGTTATCCTTGTCTGCTTGTGGCCCCTGACCTTCGGCTTGTTATTCGGTTCTCTCTATCGTGTGCTGCTGCTTCCCCTTATCCTACGGGGCGTGAGCTAGGAAACTCCAGGGGCCGCGACCTGGTCCCAGCCTGCAGCGTAACATCCTCACCACTAGAGGCCCTGGAGAAGACCAGCTGGGTCTTAGACTCCGCGCCCTGGGGAATCTTGGCTCTCGCTTCCGTTGGGATCCCGGTTGTGCTCCTCTGGTCCCGCTTTCCACAACCACCCAGTTTCCTATCCACAGAAGCCAGCCATAGGGTTCACTACCTCGCGGTGCACTCCTGTCCCCCTACGGTGTGCATCTGTCGCCTGGCCACAGGTGACCATGACAGGTACTTAATCACTGCTGGGTTTTTTCCAAAAAAAAGACTGAATGTTTTTCTTAGTATCCGTCAGTAAATTTTGAAAATAAGTAATTTTTCACCTTCACTGATGTGTGCTGAGGAGGCGGCACTGATAGGCTGCACTGATGAGGCAGCACATATGTTCACTGATGTGGCACCAATAGGTGGCACTGATAAGCACCGATGGGCAGCATGGATAGGCGACACTAATGGGCATAAATGGGCGGCACTGATGGGAATTGGTAGGCAGCACTGATGGGCACTAAAAAGCAGCACTGACTGGCACCAATAATGGCCACTGATTGGTGGCACTTCTGGGGCTTTACTGTAATCAGGGCACTGATGATCATTACCCTGATTACATGCCCTGTTCTCCCCTGTGAGGAGATGCCGCTGATCGGTTCTCCTCGTTGCACCCTCTGCTAGTGTGAGGAGATGAGTGCCGATTGCCAGCACTTCCTGTATTGAACACAGTCGATCACATAGTTAAAGAGCCAGGTGAGCGGATCTTTACAGAGATCGGGGTCCCAGCGGGCACGTGGGAGCGGCTGTTCGGGTGCACGGTCATATGTCATCCACCTAGAACAAAAGCCGCGCTGTCCCTCTGTCATTTGACGAAGGGCGGGCGGCAAGTGGTTAAAGCGATTGTAAAGCCTCAAGGTTTTTCACCTTAATGCATTCTATGCATTAAGTTGAAAAACATTCTGTGCTGCTGCTTCCCCAGACCCCCCTTTTTGGTACCTGAGCCCGATCCGATCCAGCAATGTGCACGTGTGCAGTGGCTCCAGCCGCTGTCTCTTTTCTCATTGGACAGATTGATAGCAGCAGAAGCCATTGGCTCCTGCTGCTGTCAAACAAATCCATTGACATGTGAGCGAGGCCAAGTCCCGCAATTTGTGTCAATGGATGCAGCAGCGGGATTTGGGAGCGAGACCCGCATGGATGCCCCCAGGGAAAGCGGCTTTCCGTGGGGGCACCTGATGAAGAGAAGGGGCCTGGAGCGCCGGTGGGGCACCCCAGAAGAAGAGGATTGGGACTGCTCTTAGCTAAATGATTGCACAGAGCAGGTAAGTATAGGCATGTTTGTTATTTTTATTTGAAGAAAAACAAGGGTTTACAACCCCTTTCACAAACTTTAAGATCATTCAGAGCAATACGAATAGACTACTGTAGATATAATTAATATATAATTTGGAAAGAATAATGATTTTACATTTTGACCATAGATAGGCAATAAAGAGATGTGCTTACCGACAGTGGCGGCTGGTGGTTTTTTATTTTGGGGTGTGCAGCAATGTGAGCGGGTCACCCCCGCTTACCGACATTCCAAATATTACTGAACTTCAGCCAACTACAATCAAAACAGTGCAAATGGCAACTGGCCTTAACAGCAAAGGGCACATGGAACAAAGAAAAATTCCCAGCCAGGCTGCAACAAACCAAATTGTCCTAACAGTTCATGTTAAAAAATAGGATTTTTGTACTCACCGTAAAATCCTTTTCTCCGAGTTCATGGACGGACACAGCTTCCTCTTGACAAGTGGTATTATCCTTCATTTTAGGAGTGACTAGGCAGAAAACTTGTAGAAAGTGTTAACACATCACACCTTATACAGTACCGCCCAGGGGGCAGACCCTCCGGGCACAATCCCTCTCCCCGCACCTCAGTTCGTCAAAAAGCAGTACAAACTTAAAAAGGAGGGGTGGGTGCTGTGTCCGTCCATGAACTCAGAGAAAAGGATTTTACGGTGAGTACAAAAATCCTATTTACTCTTTCGTTCATGGACGGACACAGCTTCCTCTTGACAAGTGGGACATCCCAAAGCAGTGTCAAAAAACGAGGGGTGGGAACAGCATAAAATAAATAAACTTCACCCCAAAATAAAACAGAGCTCCTCAACTGAGGAGTTGCAACACTAAACAGCCGCCTGCAAAACTTTGCGGCCAAAAGAAGTATCCGAAGATGTACCTACTTCAACCTTGTAGAATTTAGTGAAAGTGTGAACGGACGACCAAGTCGCCGCCTTACAGAATTGGGAAACAGGCGCTTGATGTCGGAAAGCCCAAGAGGCACCTATTGCCCTGGTCAAATGCGCCGTGACAGGAAAGGGGGGTACCCGACCCTTTATGGCGTAAGCCTGAATCACTATCTGTCGGATCCACCTCGAGATGGTGGCCGACGAGACCACTAGGCCCTTCTTGGGACCAGCCACCGAAACAAACAGTGAGTCTGACCTCTGGGAACGGAGCAGTAGCAGATAAGTATACTCTCAGAGCTCGGACAACGTCCAAGGAATGCAACGCCGACTCCTTAGGATTCGACGGATGAGGACACAAGGATGGAAGTACAATGTCTTCATTGAGATGAAAGGCCGAAACAACCTTAGGAAGAAAGGAAGGCTGCAGACGCAGCACCACCTTTTCCTTGCGGAAAACCAGATAGGGAGCCTTGCATGACAAGGCTGCCAGCTCAGAAACCCGTCTAACTGACGTAACAGCCACCAAAAAGACCACTTTCTGAAAAAGTGTCAACAAGGGAATTTCCCTTATATTCTCAAACAGTGAGCTTTGAAGCACCGAGAGTACCAGATTCAAGTCCCACGGAGGTAGTGGGGGACGGACCAGAGGGGCCACATGTTGAACCCCCTGCACAAACGTACTCACGAGAAAGTGAGCCGCCAGGGGTCGCTGAAAAAGACAGCCAGGGCAGATATCTGCCCCTTAATCGCAAGGTGAGCCTTTGGTCCACCCCACGCTGTAGGAACAGCAGGATTCTGGAGACCAAATAAGTACGCGGATGCCACTTCATCTCCTCACACATGGATATGTAAGCCTTCCAAGTGCGATGGTAAACCTTCCTAGAGGACGGCTTCCGAGCACTTCTCATGGTAGAGATCACCGAATCTGACAGGCCCCGGTCTCTAAGAACCTGGTTCTCAATAGCCATGCCGTTAAAGCCAGTGACTGTAAAGCAGGATGGAGTATGGGACCTTGCGATAGCAGGTCCTCCCGTAGTGGTAGGCACCAGGGGACGTCTGCTACCAGACGTACTAGATTGGCGTACCAAGGACGCTGAGGCCAATCTGGAGCGATCAGGATCATTGGAATCCCCTCTGCCTCCACTCTGCGAAGCAGATGAGGAAGGAGCCTCATGGGAGGGAAGGCATAGACTAGCCGATACTGACCACATGATGCCACCAACGTGTCCGTTGCGTCTGCCCATGGGTCCTTTGACCGGGCCACAAACCTCAATACCTTCCGATTGAGTTGGGACGCCAGGAGATCTACGTCTGGCGTGCCCCAGTTTTGGCAGAGGAGCTGGAACATGTCCGGTTGTAAGGACCACTTTCCTTGGTCCGGCTTCTGGCGACTCAGGTAGTTCGCCTGCCAGTTCTCCACACCCGGAATGTACACAGCCGATAGGGCCGGTACGCTCCTTTCTACCCACCTCAGGATGCAAGCGGCCTCCAGTGCTGCAGCCGAGCTTCTTGTTCCTCCTTGATGATTGACGTATGCCACCGCCGTGGCGTTGTCTGACTGGATCCTGACTGGACGCCCTTGCAGCCTCTGAGACCATTTGAAGAGGCACAGCCTGATCGCCTGGAGTTCCAGGACATTGATCGGCAGCCGGGATTCCTCCAGGGTCCAGCGACCCTGCCTCGACTGAACACCCCAGACTCCCCCCCAACCGGTAAGGCTGGCGTCCGTCGTGATCTCCATCCAGTGAAAAGGAAGGAACGACTTCCCGGACAGAAGTGCCGGTGATGTCAGCCACCAAACCAGGGAGGTCCTGACTTGGTGGCTTACCTGGATTTGACAATCCAGGGATGACGGCATTTGTCCCATTTGGACAGAATTTCCTTCTGCAACACTCGTGTGAAATTGAGCATACGGAACCACCTCGAAGGAGGCTACCATGAGGCCCAAGACTCGCATGCAAAAGCGGAGTGACGACCATCTTTTGGATGTCAACTGTCGCACCGCAGCCCGAAGGGTTTGCAAGTTTTCCACAGAAAGGAAAACCTTTGCCTCTGAGGAATCCAGAATCAACCCTAGATACACTAGGCGTTGAGTCGGCACCAATACTGACTTTTGCGTGTTTAGTACCCAACCACAGTCTCGGAGGGTCTGACAGGTTATAGACACGCTTACCTCTAATTCTGAGCTTGAAGTGGCCCTCAGAAGAAGGTCGTCCAAGTAGCCCATGATAGCGATGCCCTGCTGTCTTAGAAGGGCCAGAATCGAAATGATCGCCTTGGTGAACACCCTGGGTGCCGACACCAGGCAAAACGGGAGGGCCACAAACTGATAGTGGTCCTCCCCGACTGCGAAGAGCAGAAACCTCTGATGCCTGGAGCATATGGGAACATGCAGGTATGCGTCCTTGATGTCCAAGGACGCCAGAAAGTCCCCTGGATGGAAAGCAGTGACTACAGACCGAACCGACTCCATCCGGAATCTTTGTACATTCACAAAGCAATTGAGGGCCTTGAGATCCAGGATTGGACGAACCCCATCCTTCTTTGGCACTACGAACAGATTTGAGTAAAAACCCCTGAAACCGTTCTTGCCCTGGGACAGGAATGATCACCCCGCGTTCCAGCAAATCCTGGACCGCCCCATACAGGGCCTCCCGACGGGTCGGCTGAAGCTGGAGGGAAAGAATCTGTTCGGCGGACAAGAGAGAAACTCTATCTTGTAAACTGAGGAGATTACATCGCAAACCCACCGGTCGGAGATCAGAGATGTCCACCGAGTCGCGACGTCCCCCCACCCAAGAGATGGGTGGGGCAGACCTTCATGCGGACGCAGATTTGTCCGCAGGTTTGTTGGGCTTGCGAAACCATGGGCGCTTTTGTCCCTGAGCAGGCGCTTTACCGGCCTGGGATCTTTTACCTGACGCTCTGGGCGGACGAAAAAAACGCTTGTGTGTAGTAAAGGAGGGCCCTTGCCTATGGAGTGGCTCCTTACCCTTTTTGGATTGCGGAAGCAACGTGCTCTTACCTCCTGTGTCATCTTTAATGATGTCATCCAGAGAAGCCCCAAAAAGTCTGTCGCCCTTAAAGGGCAGATCCAACAGGGCCTTCTTGGAAGATTGGTCCGCAGACCAGCACTTTAGCCAGATCAGGCGGCGCAATGCCACCGCATAAATCGAGGCTCTAGACAGCAAGGGGATAGTATCCATGTCTGACTCGCTGACAAACTTAAGGCCCTGTACCAACTGGTCGGCCAAAGCTACCTCATTCGGAGGAGCCTCCCACGCCTTTAACCCTTGGAGTAGCATCTTTAACCACTCAGTAAGTGTCTGAGACATGAAAGCCCCAGCCAATGCTGGACGCACCGCTGAGCCTACCACTGTGTATAGGTAGCGAGCGAGTGCCTCAGCCTTCTTGTCCACAGGGTCCTTGAAGACAGGAGCCCCTTCCACTGGAATTGTGGTAACTTTGTTAAGTCTGGACACAGGGGGGTCCACTATCGGGGGAGAGGACCATTTTTTCAGGAAACTCTCCTCAAAGGGGTACCGGACCACAACATTTTTTGGGGCTGCAAAAACCTTCAGTGGGTTTTCCCACTCCTTGTATAAAATCTTATCGAGATAAGACACACAAGGAAACACCTTAGCAGTGCGGGCCAGCTTACGGAACCCAAAGGGGTCCGCCGTCTCTGCTGCTTCTGCAGCATCTTCCAATTTGATCGTGTCCCACACTGCAGTGATAAGGTCAGATACCAAAGCCTTTTCGCGTGCTGACCCGTACCTGGAGTCATCCTCACTGTCCGACCGGTCACGGTCCGCAGTCTCTGATGTATCAGAATCAGGGCCATGAGCCACAGCCGAGCCTGGTTCTGCATCAGAATTATCCCCAGAAGATGGCGGGGGAAGGGGGCATTTCCTACCCCCCGTGTTCCCAGGCGCTGCTTCTACATTGGCAGCAAAAGCCTCCAGGATTGCCGACATAGCGTCCACAGATACATCAGGGGCACCAACTGCCAACTCGGGTGTTTCAGGGGAAAAGACATCTGCTTCTGACGTTATGCTGACCCACGCGCCTGACACCCACAGGGACTCCAGGCAAGCTATCAATAGGCCACCCTCCTAGCTGCTACAGAGATGCAGGATCTCCCAGAGGACTCACCACCCTTAGAACGGTACTGTTACTGCTGCCGTCTGCTCCCGCCTGAGATGCTCTCCCACAGCTACCTGTGTCAGTCTGATCCTCTGTCAGCGTGTGTCTGTATAACTTTGCGCCTGTAGAATGCACCCTAGAGGCCGAAGACTTCCACAAAATGGCCGCCGAGTGGCCGTGCTGAAGAACAGTGTGGACCATAAGAAAATCGCCGCCGAGCAAACTTTTGGAGTTTTGCGTGTAATGTGTCAGATTTGGCTTGGTTTCTCCACTTATGTGTGTCATGCCAATACAAACAAAATAAACATGAGAATGCCTAAACATTTGTAATTGCAACAGTTTTCTGGGCAAAGTGGTGCATTATCTGACAAAAATGCAGAGGTGCCAATATTTTTGGCCATGATTGTATATAATAATGTATGGATGGAGGGCAGGTATGCCTGAAGGGAGCCCACTCCTCAAAAGGCACAGGGGCGCATTAGACACCCAGCAAATAGCACAATGGCAGCAAAGGTGAAGATTACTCCTTCCCAAAAGCAGAGAACCTATCACCTAGGGTGGTAGGTCCTCACTTAGCATAAGTCTTACATAATTAGTGATGAAAAATGAATGACATGCACAGGTGTTTATATGAACAATATTTTCTTTATTAACTAGGTTACTAAATTACTTTCATATAGTTTATACACCATTGACACTTCAATACAAAACACCACTGTGCTGATAGCACATACTGTAAAAGGAAAAAAAAAAAACTTTTCAAGGAAAAACATACATTAGAAGCAAAAGGACCTCTCTTTCCTCTGACATAGTATTGAATTAATTTACCCTGAAGTACACAAACTGTGTA
The DNA here is from genome assembly GCA_029206835.1 of Rana muscosa. Classification (NCBI taxonomy): domain Eukaryota; kingdom Metazoa; phylum Chordata; class Amphibia; order Anura; family Ranidae; genus Rana; species Rana muscosa. Next base: position 678,791,464 of record CM055118.1, on the reverse strand, counting down.
TATTAAACATACAGTCAGAGTTTGCTGACATAACACTGTCACAAACTAGTTTACTTAAGAAGGGATACAATACTGTACACAAGGCTATTAAAATGTATTATAAAACAAATATATTACATTAAATTGCAATTTAAGGAGGACAGAAACTTTGCACATTGCAGCTACATATTTTTTGTAAACTGTACCCACCAAAATACAGATTTAGCCATAAAGCACACATTGTGTATTCCCTGCTTCTGGCCTGGTACAGTACATTATTTTATACCAACAAATAATAAATTACATTTTTCAAAACCAAACATTATTTTGCTTAAGTAGAACAGAATATATTTCCTGCCAAGAATAGTACAAACATCCTAATTGCCCCAACTCTGAGTATGAAAAATTGCTGAATGCCCCGTTTTGTGCTTACAGTAGTTACAGAACATTTTGCAACTACCCGGAATTTTTTATTTAGACAATGAAAATAATAAAATACAAAAATACTACAAGATATGTATAATAAAACTGATAATTTTTCCAGATATTTATTTAATATTCAGTTACATACGAATCATATTCTTTCTGTTAAGAGAAAACTGCTGTATTTTTTATTTTATTTGTAATGATGTTTAAATCAAAGAGTTATCTTAATTTAAAGATCTCCACCTTTAGGGTGGTCAGTTGATCAATGTAATGACATAGTGCTACCTTACCTTCTTTGTCTTTCACGTAAAACCCTTCAGTGGAGTTATTTAAAGCAAACGCCAGTCAAAAAGCTAAACATAGTTTAAATATATATAGATGGTTTACTGTTTTACCTGCCAAAGTATTATTACTGTTAAGTCAATCTTGTGATTTAAACATAACTACCTCACTGCATAGCCAGATAGGTGACATACTTATTTTCTGGGTCAGCAATGCAGCTTTCTTTCCAGGCTAACTGCCCAATGAATCAGCATCACCACCTATGGAAAGCTGAATCAGGAAATAGAAGAGTGATCTTTCTGAGAAGTATGGCAGAAATATGTAAATCAAAAAAATAGCCGAACACAAACCCTTTCACCAGTTAAAATAGTAAATGTATATGTATTTAGCAATTTGCCTGGCATTTTCCTTTAACTATATAAAAAAACAATCCATTTTATGAACCTACAGTATTTAGACATAAAAGTATCACAGTATATTAACAATAATGGCAAATATATAACTCGTTCAAAATACATATGGTTTTGTATATGCAACACTGCTGATGATCTGCAATTTTCAGAACTATGCATACACAATAGACACACATTCATGATTTATTGTAGTTACTAATTGTGCAGTACATTTTAATACATTAATGGTTATAAAAGCTTTAAACCTACTTAGGAGTGTTCGCTATTCTGCATTATTACAGCTGTTAGGAAGAGCGTATAGGAATCTATGCTAACAAAATTTTATAGCCAAACTGTAGATGCGTGGGCTGTACTGGGATAACAGTATGGGTCATTCTGAAGAGGTTACACAAGAGGCCAGTGTCACCACTTAAAGATAATAGATTCATGTGATAGACAAATCTAATTACAAGTCTATGAAAATATTGTTATATTTGGCTCAAATAAAAAACCGTTAGGATCCATCTCGTAACAGCTATGAAATGCTGTCATAATTATTTTGAAAAAGCATCCAAGTAAGCTTTTAAAAAAAAAAAAAAAAATCAGCTTGTAGGTCTTTTTTTTTTCTATTCTAGCAAGACTGTTACAATTATGTTATCTGTATGTTAACAGAATTGCGTACCATAGAGCTATGAGTGTTGTGAAAGTTGGCGCATTAAAAAGGACTACCATTAAAAACCCATTGCAATAAAATACAGCATGCTACACGAGGGGATGGAACTGAATAAGGACTTATATTTCCTTGCGTTTGGTCTATAAACTGGAATATTTATTTTGTAATCAGATTTTTGACCATAAGAAGTTTGACATTAAGGCTCCATGTACACAGAAGCTCAAAAACGGCCGTTTTTAAAGCAGCAGAAAAAGCTAGCTTTTATCAGCGTTTTTTTTACTAGCTTTTATTAGCGTTTTTCAGTGTAGCTTTTTTTTAGCTTTAAAAAAAAGAAAAAAAAAAAAAATTTCAATGGACTAAAAAACGCTCGCGGCCAGCGTTTTTGAGCGTTTGAGCGTTTTTCGGCGTTTTGCGTTTTTTTGCTGCCGAAAAACGGCACTTTGAACGCAAATTTCCTGCGTTCAGAAAAAAGCCCATTAACTCCACTGCTCATTAAAGCTAAAAAACGTTATGTGTACATGAACACATAGGCTAACATAGAGTGCAGTTAATGGGCTTTTAAAAAAAACGCCAAAACGCCCATTAACTGCAGTTTATCAGCTTCTGTGTACATGGAGCCTAATCCTAAATTTACTGTGCTCAATACACCGTTTAAAATAATGCAAAGCCGAATTGCACAGTAATATTTTATGGGATGCAAATTCCTCACAAGGTTGTTCATTTACTAGATAATGGACACATTTTTATTAATAAACAATATTTGTGTTTTAGTGACCAAACCAATCTGTAATCCTCACCTTCCTGCCTCTTGGCAACACGTTTTAAAGTGGGTGTAAACCCACTTATGCAACTTTCACCTACTGGTAAGCCTAGATTAAGGCTTACCTGTAGGTGTTTGCAATATCTCCTAAACCTACACGGTTTAGGAGATATTTTACAAAAAAGAATGCACCGTTGTCTACGGCGCATGCGCGCCATACACAACGGCGCTGCTGCACTGTCAACGCTGGTTTTATCAATGGATAATGCCGGCTTTGACGGCTCCCGCGCGCATGCGCAGTGACGTCATCACCGCTCCGGCCAATCAGAGCGCCGGAGCGGCGATAACCGGAAGTAACCTTCCGGAGCGATGTCTGCGGCCGGAGGGGGAGACGAGGATGGCTTCGATCTAAGGTAAGTACTGCATAATGAGCTAGTATGCTAGTCATACTAGCTCATTATGCCTTTCTCTTGCAGGTTATTTGTTTTGTAAAAAAAAAAAAAAAAAAAAAAAGGGTTTACAACCACTTTAAGTACAGTGGTCTATGGTATATTTTTATGCACAATTATTCCTTCTATACACCGTTTCCATCATTAATTGTTTTGATGTTTCAAGAAACCTTTGTCTCTCAATGTATTAATACAGCATCTGTAAAATAGGATTTTTATAACAGCTTACCTGTAAAATCCTTTTCTTGGAGTACATCACGGGACACAGAGCGACATAGTCATTACTAATGGGTTATATAGATACCGTCAGGTGCTGGCACTGGCAACTTCCAAAACCGGAAGTACCCTCCCCTATATAAGCCCCTCCCATCCGGGAGCACCTCAGTTTTGTAGCAAAGCAATAAGTGTCCCTAAAGAGGGGCGGGAGCTCTGTGTCCCGTGATGTACTCCAAGAAAAGGATTTTACAGGTAAGCTGTTATAAAAATCCTATTTTCTTTCTCGTACATCACGGGACACAGAGCGACATAGTCATTACTAATGGGATGTCCTAAAGCAATGCCAAATGAGGGGGGGGATACACCATATATAAGCTGAGCGCTATCAGACATGAGGATCTTTTGCGGCCTGCAACACACTGCGCCCAAAGGCGACATCCTCCTGACTTCTAACGTCCACCTGGTAGAACCTAGTAAACGTGTGAACTGAAGACCATGTTGCGGCCTTACAGATTTGAGCCAGGGAGGCCTGGTGATGCACTGCCCATGAAGTTCCAATTGCTCTCGTGGAGTGCGCTCTAACTTTGAACGGAAGCGGTCTCCTTCTCAAGCCATAGGCTTGCATAATGACCTGTCGAATCCACTTGGCTAAAGTAGATTTTGACGCTGCCTGACCCTTTCTGGGGCCTTCCGGCAGAATAAACAAAGTATCCGTTCTGCGAATCTGAGCAGTGGCCTTTAGATAAGCTTTAACTGCTCTTACTACATCCAAAGAATGCAATAACTTTTCCTCTACCGAAGTAGGTTTGGGGAAAAAAGAAGGAAGAACCACATCTTGGTTCAAATGAAACCTCGATACCACCTTAGGAAGAAAGGCTGGATGAGGACGTAACACTACTCTGTCATTATGGATAACCAGATATGGCTCCTTACAGGACATAGCTGCTAATTCCGATACTCTTTTAGCCGAACAAATGGCTACTAGAAAAATCATTTTCCTGGTGAGAAGCACCAAGGAAATATACTGTAATGGTTCAAATGGTTGTTTCTGTAGAACCGACAGAACCAAGTTTAGATCCCATGGACATATGGGAATATTAACCGGAGGACTAATACGCATCACTCCTTGTATAAAGGCTTTGACTAGTGAATGCGAAGCCAAGGGCCTTTGAAAAAATATTGACAAGGCCGAAATCTGACCCTTGATAGTACTCAAGGCAAGCTTCCTATCTACAGCCCACTGTAGGAAGTCCAGAATCCTACCTATTACGTACTTATGTGGATGCCATTTCCTGGCCTCACACCACGCGATGTACGCCTTCCAGATTCTATAGTAGATCTGCCTGGATACCGGCTTCCTGGCATTGATCATGGTAGATACCACAGCATTAGAGAGCCCTCTCTTTTTTAGAATGTGGGCTTCAACAGCCAGGCCGTCAAACCTAGGGCTGGTAAGGAAGGGTGGTATATCGGTCCTTGCGAAAGCAGGTCCGGACGACGTGGGAGAGTCCAAGGACTCCCCACTGAAATTTTACAATCTCCGCGTACCACGCTCTTCGGGGCCACGCTGGAGCCACCGGAATCACTGTTTCTTTTCTACCCTGATTCTGCGGAGTAATCGAGGTAACCATTGTGGCGGTGTGAATGCATATATCAGCTTGAACTGATCCCAAGGGAACACTAGGGCATCCGAGCCGCAAGCTAGGGGATCCCTTGTCCGAGAGACAAACCTGTCCCCCTTTGCGTTGAATCTGGATGCTAGAAGATCTACATCCGATGTTCCCCACCGCTGACATATTGTCCAGAAAACCTCGGGGTGAAGGGACCCTTCCTCTGGGCCTAATTGCTGGCGACTTAGAAAGTCCGCCTTCCAATTCTCCACTCCTGGAATGAATACCGCAGATATGGCTGGGACATATTTTTCTGCCCATTTCAGGATGTAATTTACTTCCCTCTGGGCTGCACGACTCCTGGTGCCCCCCTGATGATTGATATATGCCACTGCTGTGGCATTGTCTGATTGAATTCTGACAGGGGACCCTTGGAGTTTGGATGTCCATGCTACTAGGGCATACCGGGCTGCTCGTATCTCTAAGAGATTGATGGGCAGGGCCTTTTCTGCATCCGACCATCTGCCCTGGAGAGACTATTGCTCCAGTACTGCTCCCCAGCCTATAAGGCTGGCATCTGTAGTGACCACCTTCCAAGAAATCGGACTGAAGGATTTCCTTTTTTCCAGATTCTGGGGAACCAACCACCAACGGAGGCTCTTGCGAACGGAAGGGGACAAGGACATTGTAAGTCTAGGGCCTGAACTTTTTTGTTCCAGGCTGACAGTATGGCCCCTTGCAAATTCCTTGAATGGAATTGACCATAGGGTACTGCTTCGAATGATGCCACCATTTTTCCCAGCAGCCTCATATACAGGCGTATGGACGGCTGTCTTTTTTGTACCCACTAAGTGGATCAAACCTTTCAAAGACAACACCTTTCCTCGAGGCAAGAATATTTTTCTCTGGCCTGAATCCAACCTTAGCCCCAAGTATTCCAGACTTTTGACTGGTTTTTAGGGCTGACTTGTCTCGGTTGATAATCCAACCGTGAGATTCCAGATACTTGATTGCCTTGTGAACGACCACGTCTAGTTTTTTCACTGAGTGGTCTATCAGCAATAAGTCATCCAGATATGCCATTATCATTACACCTTGTGTTCTTAGATTGGCCAATAAAGGGCCAGAATTTTTGTAAACACTCGTGGTGCTGTGGCCAAACCGAAGGGTAAGGCTCTGAACTGAAAATGGCGCCCTTCTACTGCAAAGCGTAGAAATTTTTGGTGGACTGGAAAGATGGGAATGTGCAAATAAGCATCTTTGATGTCGATCGCGGCTAACCAATCCTCCCCTTGTAGGGCAGTGGCCACCGATCGGATCGACTCCATCGGAAAGTCCTGATATACAGGTATTTGTATAGCCCTTTTAGAATTAATATGGGCCTCCCGTCCGCGTTTGCTTCGGGACTGTAAAGAGGTTTGAGTAAAACCCGAACCCTCATTCTTCCAGGGGAACCTCCCTAATTACTCCTTGGAGCAATAGTTGTTCTAGTGCCAACAAGAGGGACTCTCTCTTCCGGGGATCCCTTGGCACGTTTGACCTCAAAAATGGGAAGGAGGAGAGTCTTTTAACTCCAAACTGTATCCCAAACCTACTGCGGAGAGCACCTATCTGTCTTGATCGTGTCCCGCCAGGTCTCTTGCGAACAACTGGAGTCCTCCCCCCCACCCGACTGAGTGGGGGCTTCAATGAATTTAACTTTGGGGGAGGTTTTGTACCTCCCCTGACCCAGGGTTTCTCATTACCCTGCTACTGTCCCTGTTTTTTACCCCCGGGATTTGACCGAGGAGGCCGTCGGAACTGTTACACAGCCGATGCCCCAGGGACTGGAGAAGCAGGCCTCTCAAAGAGGGACCTCTAACTCTGTTTTTAACCGGCAAGAGCGTATTTTTACCGCTGGAAATTTTCTGGATATATTTGTCCAGGTTTTCCCTGAATAAGCGTTCACCATGAAACGGGACGCTAAAAAGCCATTCTTTACAGGGAGCTTCAGCAGACCAGTTTTTGAGCCATAGGAGCCTACGCATATGTACTATAGACAGCGTAAGGCGGGAGGCCTGATGGACTGAATCCTCTATGGCGTCAACCGCAAAGCCTAAGGCTCTAGGTAGATCAGCTAGGGCAAAGCCTGCTGATCTGTCAAGTCCCTCAAGACCTGTTTCAACTGATCCTTCACTGCTTAGCAGACCCCAATAGCTGCTACTGCTGGTTGTATCACCAAGCAGATTTTCATAAGGACTCCAATCTTTTATCTATTGGGTTCTTGAACATTTGAACATTATCCACTGGACATGTCAGTGATTTATACATACAAGAGATGGCTGCGTCCACTGTAGGGACCTTCCATTTTTTTTTTTTTTTTTGATGAACTTATCCTCCATGGGATAGACCACCGGAAATCTCTTGGGGGAATAAATATTTTCTCAGGACGTTCCCAATCCTGGTAAATGAGCCCTTTCAGTAAAGGGTGAAGTGGAAAAGAACAAACAGTCTGGGGGCTTCCAGTGACCCCAACGAGGATACAGTAGTGGTTGATGGTTCCGCAAGGTGCATTTTTAAATGCTGATCGGACCATGTTAGTCAGAGACTGAACCCATAATCTTTCAGCTTGAGATGCTGAGAAAAGGTTCCCCCACTGTTGATTCCTCTATAACAGAATCAACCTCATCCTGATCCCCTTCAGGCAGGTCGATCCCTGTATGGGACTGTTGCTCTGCTAACAGGCACTCTGAAGGAGGAGACGGAGATCGGGCGTGCTTTCCCTGACAGGGAGGCAGCCTCTCTAATCCTCCCAGAGCTGAGGAAAAAACCTCCTCTGTTACATACACAGGAGCAGGTGAACTGAGGACAGCCACAGTACCAAGTACCCCTGCGGGGTCTCTACGGTCACTTACCTCTGAACTTCAGGGGAGACTGGTGCAGCAGAAGTATGCCCAAGATCCTCCGAGCCCGATGAGACCCCCTTCGCTTCCTGGAAGATTCAGTTCCGGAGCTTCTGGACGGCATATTCCTAAGCCTAAAGCTGAGGTATTCCAGCCGTAATACACCACTTTTACTGAGAATAGTCTAGCACAATTGCTGCTATATCACAGTTGGTGTCTACTAATGTGCCTTTCTAGGGGATGCCTGTATCAACCGCTTGCTGTATGCCTTTAAATGTTGCCAGCTCTGTCTCTGTACTTCATCACTACAATATTGTGTTTTTTTTTTTAAACTGCTGGGACGCCCGCACATGCGCAGAAGCGCTGCGGCGCGCACAGAGCGTCATCCCCCAGGCTCCGCCCCCTTTCCCGGCTCACCTCTATATATAGAGGCGCGTGCACGCGCACGCGCGCGGCCACGAGCGCCTTCGGCGCTAATTTCAAAATATGGTAACAAGGGACAGGAGCCAGGGCCCCTCTTTGCCGCAGGCCGGGGGATGGACGAGCACTGCAACATGGCAGAGGAAGCAGTTTCCTATAAGAGAACTCACCATCTGCCTGGACTTTGCTCTGCTGAGAAGAAGCTAGTCCACATGACAAGAAAACATTCCACAGCGGCCTCTAGTGGACAAACACAGGTACCGCAGTCTAATATATTAAATATATATATAAAAAAAATTTTTTTTTTTTTTTTCTTGACCACCATTAAAAATTATTACATTTTTTTAGTAGTTACAGGCATGCACAGAATTTTGCGGGAATACCATTAGGTAACAGACAGAAAGACAAATTAGGCTTGGGGGTCCCCCAATAGAACCAAGTTCCTGGGGGCCCCCACTTACCTGTTCCCCGCCGCAGGACTTTGTTTGGTCCACAAAAGCCCAAACTTCACCTATCACGGCAGGCATTGTAATCAAACCTTCAGGGACCGGGTTCCCAAGGATTCCACTCCCCTGGACCTGTATAGCACCCTGCACAGAAAACATCTTGGTCGTGGGTATGACCAGAGCTCTGGATCCCAGGGTCCAGCTCTCCTAAGAGAAGCATTATAGGCAAAACCTTGCTCTTCTCTGCAAGGCCCGGGTACCGACCGTTTAGCTATGAAGCTTTTTTGGTCGGATCCGGAATAGCTTACTGAGGCCCAAAAGAACCTGTACGCAAGCTCAGTGAAAAACACATGTTTCTTCTTGGCCAACACCTTAGACACTGGCAAAAAAACTGAGGTGCTCCCGGATGGGAGGGGCTTATATAGGGGAGGGTACTTCCGGTTTTGGAAGTTGCCAGTGCCAGCACCTGACGGTATCTATATAACCCATTAGTAATGACTATGTCGCTCTGTGTCCCGTGATGTACGAGAAAGAAATACATGAAACCAGCCTGAAATTTGTGTCAGGGTGGGTGCTATAAATAGATTAGCAGAGAGCTGGTTTATACACGGCACAGCTCTGCACATTTTTTCCGTCCTCTGCCCATGTGGAGGGTGGGTGTGTGCCTTTCCTCCAATCAGTTGTCACACAGTGTATGCTAAGACTCTACACCCAGTGGTGGAACAGGAAGAGAAAATTCTAACATCATGTGCACTTTCTAAACAGTATATAAAGTTTAAAACGGCAGATATACATGTAAAACTTATGTAGGGAGATTTGTTGCATCTCTGTGCATCATCTGAGGCTGTTCACTTCACTGGGTATATGTGAGGTTTTACAACCACTTTAAAGTAGATGTCCAGCTTTTAGTGAATTTTAAAGTGTTAGTTCTAGCTAAGCTGGTCCAAACAAACTATTACTTTTACTACTAAATGTGCCCACTATGTGGCCTGTATCAGCCAGGGGCGGGCTGGGCTGGGGGGCAGAGTGGAAATTTCCCCCCAGGCCGCCCTAACTAATGTTCAATACGGCCAGCGGCCGCTGCCCCCTACCATTTTTATTCTTCTTTAAGAATTCGGGCAGGGGGAGGGGGCATGGCCGTGGCGGCCGGCCGCTGTTGCATTCCGGGAGTTGTAGTCTGCGCTAAAGCTCTCTGTGTTGAGAGCAGTGAAAAGGAAACTACAACTCCTGCAGTCTTACAGGCAGGGCAAGCCAGGGAATAGGGGCGCATGACTGGCTCAGGCTGCGGGGCCCCAGGATCAGGAGCATCACCCCCCCAGGAGGCTGTGGCATGCAAGGACCTGCTGAGCTGAGCATCCAGGTGAGAGACCCCGACACCCCCACATCCTTTCCCCCCCATTTAGCCTGCCCCAGTGATCTGGCTGCATTGATGGGCACTGGTGAGGCTGCATTGGATGGGCACGGGTGAGGCTGCACTGATGGGCACTGGTGAGGCTGCACTGATGGGCACTGTGAATAATACAAATTTAGCAAAGATTATACCCGGTTTCTCTCCATCCAAAAGAACTTGGGAAAATAATCTGGCTGCAGTGTATATAATTATATTATACAATATATTTATATTATCCCTGAAGCCATTCTATTAGTTTGTATGCTCCTTTTTCTCCAGAATGTTTATAGCTTTACATGATGCCATTGACTATTAAATTGTATATCTAGCCAAAATTTTATATGCAGTTCTGATAGTGACAATGGTTTCACGGTTTTCCCAGGCACAGGCAAAAAAAAAACAAATGTACTTTTTATTTTTGTAAGGCTAAAACCCATGTCCGCTTTTGATTGCGGTCTGTGCCCCTGTTGCACATTTTACCCCTCTTTCCAATTTGGTAAAACTATTGTCACTGTGACAATGAGCAAAGGCAAACTCCTGACAGAGCCCAGGAAAAAAGTTCTAAAAACAAAAACAAAAACAAAAAACACACTTCTTTGCCTTTATTTGAATTTGTGTGTATTTTTGTATGATCTATTGCTACAGCACTGTAAGGGTTCATGTACACGGGACGTTGTTTAACCTCTCCTGAACGATTTAACTTGACCGCTAGAAACCGGCATCTAAAAGCGTCCATTTAGCCGCGTTTTTTTTTTGTTAAAATAAAAAAATGTCTGTAAACGAAACGCTGCTAAGCCCAGGTTCATACTGGGCTGCGGGAGTGAAGCCGTGCGAGTTCAGCTGAACTCGCACGATTTCACTCCCACTGGCAGTCCCGATTTCGGCCGCAATTACAGAGACATCTGTGCAGGTTTCTGCACAGATGTCAATGTAAATCACGGGCCAAAATCGCAAAAAGTAGTACAGAAACTACTTTTTGAAATCTGTGCAGCGCCGCAAATCGCATGTCAAAACGCAGCAGTGTGAACCAGAGCTAAAACGGGAGTTACCTTGTTTACAGACGGTTACAGTCATTTGGCGTTTCAAATGCCTCTGAACATCCATATGAACCCATTTTTTTGCGTTCCAAAAAATGCTTCTAAATTCAACTGCCTAGAAAAGACTAGAAACGGCCCTGTTTACATGTACTGATAAGATAACAGAGGAGAGTTCAGGGGCAGCTGAAATAAATGCCCAACTGCTCCCAAACATCCGTTTACCAGCAGCAGTGTACATGAGGCCTTAGAAGTGACATCACTTTTTAGTGATTTAATTCAAATGTATTGTAATTTTCTATGGTTTCAATTTATTTAAACTATCCAGATAGTGATTAGCACAACATCAATTTACATCAACCATCTAGACTCAGTTGCTAACCCTTTTTTCTTGCTAGCACACAACTTGTCCTGTTACTGGGAAGTGAGAACCAGTATTAGCTGCTGCTTTTTGTTCTGTAGGATTCTTGGTTTAAAGTGGTTGTAAACCCACTTTATAAACAAAGACCTACAGGTAAGCCTAGATTAAGGCTTACCTGTAGGTGCATGAAATATCTCCTTAACCTACACGGTTAAGGAGATATTTGCATTTAAATGCGGCGACGCTGACGTCACGCGCATGCGCATGGGGTTAACCCCATTCACAAATTCGGCTAGGTCGCAACATTCGACGACGTAGCCGAATTCAACGGCTCACGCGCGGAGTCACGTCTTTGCCGCTCCGGCCAATCACAGCGCCGGAGCGGCGCTGTGATTGGCTGCAGCGGCGATACCCGGAAGTAACCTTCCGGCTATCGCCGCAGCGATGGATGCGGCTGAAGAGGGAGACGAGGACGGCTTCGGGGGCCCCGATCTAAGGTAAGTGATGCATAATGAGCTATTATGCTAGTCATAATAGCTCATTATGCCTTTCTCTTACAGGTCGATGGGAAAAAAAAATAAAAATAGTGGGTTTACAACCACTTTAAAGGCATCTTTTGTATCACTATAGCTGGTTTGTTGATATACTCTCAGGCAGTACCGATTTACCTATGGTTAGATGGAAGATAAAACAAAATCCCAGTCTATCAATACTAAATAAATATATATATATTTCAAGTGATTTGGTGCACACAGAAGCTCTGTTTGCATCTTTTTTCTGTTTGAACTGAAGTTCATAAACATCAGCCTGGACAAAGTATGTGTGGTGATGTATGCTGAATTTACTTTTTTTTGTACAAGTTAGGTTACCAGGTCATTCCTTAACTCTCTTCAATTGCTCAGCTTGGGACTGGCATGCACAATGTGATAACACATGTGCATCACTAATTTGTACACACATATTAGGAACAATTTAGATTGGAGTCAAATAATCTGGCAGAAATGTTTTTGCAGTGTGGGAGGAAACCAAAGTATCTGGAGGTAACCTGCTTGAACAAAGCGAGAACATACAAACTCCATGCAGACAGTGTCTTGGCCAAGATTTGGACCACAGTGCTGCAAGGCATAGGTGCTAACCACTAAACTACAGAGCCATCCATCATCAGCTCTTAGCAGCAGTCTATGAAAATAAGAGCCCCCCCAGAGAAAAGACTGAAAGAGCTCTGAAGAATATAGTGACAATAAGTTATTACATTGTTTTTTTTCTAAGTTCAAATACATCAAAGTTTTAAGACTATTTACTTTTCTACAACAAAAAAACATTGATCATCATTCCCTTTTAAGGCCAAAATGTTTCCTACATTCTAAGGAAGCACTGGAAAAAAAAAAAAAACACATACTGTGCCACTTCTATCAATAGTTCCTAATGTGCAATCTGGATTTTAATGACTATTAGTTATTAATCTGTCTAATCTGTGTAAACAGGAAAAGTGTGTCTACAGCAACCATATTAAACACTTAAGTTAATGTGATAGCTGTAGCGATTTGTGTTAAAGATCAACACAATTCTGTTAAACTTTGGCACAGAGACTTTTTTCATAATTATAACTTTTGCTGCGCTTATTAAGTTCAGGATTTAAAAAAAATAAACATTTATACTCACCTAGGTGGATGCAGCATTGGTCCGATGCTTGATTTGTCCCCCGCCGACTCTGCAGTGATAACTGAGTGATCAAACATCACTGGTCGCTCAGTTCTCACCTCCGCTCTGGCAGTCATGGTTCTATGCTCTCCCCTCCAGCGCTCACTGGCGTGCTGGGCTGTGGAGGGGCTGGCTCAGGCTCTCAGTGGATTACTGAGTCAGGTGCTGATCCAGGCTTCTGGGCCGATCTTTTCAGAGCCTGGAGTGGCTCTGTGACCTGACAGCGGGCAGAATGAACTGCACTCCTGTAATCCATAGTTTAAAAAAAGCTTTGGCCATACTTCTCCTTTAATCTTACCTCATAATAACAATATGCTTTGTGTCTGGTCGTTTGACAAATATTTTGAAATATTATTACATGCAAAAAGCTACCCTTCAGTAACAAAGCTGAAATTGTAAAAAGTTACATTTTAAATGGTATTTTAAACAAAATTCGAAGGAACAGATTCTATAAACATGTTGTTTGTGTCTAGCTGATCACAGCCAGATCAAACTATGCAATATTTTCGGCCTATACGTTTTGATCATGTGCATGTTACAGTAATGCCCCCAGCTATGGCATTAACAAAAGGAAGACAAAGTAAGATAATGAGAAATTTTACAATCGTAGCTTTTAGTCCTATTTTACAGTCACCTTTGAAAAGATTAAGGAAATTAGATGAATTTAAATTATGATTTTAAAACTAGTGTTTAGAGAACTGTAAGAGGAATTAGAAAATCCTTTTCCAAATATGACCAGCCATTAATTTTCCAACAAAATATTGTTTTGCTCTTAAGTAACTGACATGTCCTTCTAGACCAGTAACAAACAAGATTTTGGTAGGGTTATTTTAAGCTCTCCAGAGGACCAGACCAGAAGCAGGACTGTGAGGTCACCTATAGCTGTCCTTCTCCAGACGGTTGTTAAATGATTGGTATGCATCTGCCAAGGAAAATTATTCCACATCAGAGGCATCATTGTCAGAAAGATGATAATTACTTCCCTTGACGCGAATATATTCTATATATCTCCCCTCATCAGAGTCAGAGCTACCACATGTACAAAGTCTGTTTTCAAACAGAGATTCAATTTCCTCCAGCTTCTTTCCCTTAGTCTCTGGTAGGCAGCCATAAGTGAATAGAAGTCCAAGAGAAGCAAATCCTGCGTACAAGAAAAAAACTCCTGCAAAAAAGAAAAGTAAAAAAAAATATGATTAAGGTTTACTTTGAGTTTACATATACTAAAATATGGATTTGTATATTTTGTTTAGACGGTTTAAAAAGATAAAGAAAGTAACAAAAAGACGTGAAAGCAAGACTGGTAAGAGGGAAAGAGGAAAAAAGGAATAGACTACTGACATCAATATATGAATATTGTACTGTATAATATGCAATATCCTTTTTACCTTTGAAGCAGCAATACTACCGCTAATAATATCTAGAGAGTAGCGATGTAAAGTGTAAATAATTAACGCTTTTGAATAGTAAGGTTGATTTACATATTACTTATGTTTCATGAGACATTTTTTTAACTTGCAGACCAAAAAATGCCCAATATCTGCACATTATTGCCATAACATCTACCTCTACTGGCCAAAATTAAACCCTTTGTGTCTAAGAGATACAAATGTTAATGCCTAAGCACATTTTTGCAACTTTGACACGTGCTACTTTGTGCATCCAGGTGAATTATACCGCGTTTTTTTTCAGGACAAATTGGGCTTTCATTTGGTGGTAAATGGTAATGGATACCTCCTGATTTTTCTTTTATTATCAAAGGAAAACTGGCCCAAAATAGTAAAAAATAAATAAATAATTGTTATAAATTCAGCTGTATATTTCTTGCTACTACCACAACCTACCACCAAAGAACAACCAAACATACATTTTCCTGTTCCTGACAATCACAGCAATACCACATATGTGTATGTTAGTTTTTGTTCGTACCCTTAGTACAGCCCAGAAACAATACAAAAATTTAATAAATAAGTGTACATTTTGCTTTTTTATCCATGCCTAAAAACACAGTGACATTAACCACTTAAGCCCCGGACCAATATGCAGCTAAAGGACCAGGCCCCTTTTTGCGATTCGACACTGTCGCTTTAACTTACAATTGCGCGGTCGTGCGACGTGGCTCCCAAACAAAATTGGTGTCCTTTTTTTCCCACAAATAGAGCTTTCTTTTGGTGGTATTTGATCACGTCTGAGGTTTTTATTTTTTGCGCTATAAACAAAAATAGAGCGGCAATTTCGAAAAAAATTCAATATTTTTTACTTTTTGTTATAATAAATATCCCCCAAAAATATATAAAAAACCTTTTTTTTTTCCACAGTTTAGTCAGATACGTATTCTTCTACATATTTTTGGTAAAAAAAAAATCGCAATAGGCGTTTATTGATTGGTTTGCACAAAAGTTATAGCGTCTACAAAATAGGGGACTGTTTTATGGAATTTTTAATAATATTTTTTTTTTTTACTAGTTATGGCGGCGATCAGCGATTTTTATCGTGACTGCGACATTATGGCGGACACATCGGACACTTTTGACACCATTTTGGGGCCATTGTCATTTTTACAGCGATCAGTGCTATAAAAATGCACTGTTACTGTGAAAATGACACTGGCAGTGAAGGGTTTAACCTCTAGGTGGCGCTGTAGGGGTTAAGTGTTCCCTAGGAAGTGATTCTTACTGTATGGGGGTGTGGCTACACGTTACTGATCGTCTGTTCCGATGACAGGGAACAGACGATCACTGACATGCCACGGAGAAGAACGGGGAAAGGTTTGTTTACACTCACCTCTCCCCGTTCTAAAGCTCTGTGACCCAATCGTGGGACACCGGCGGCGATCGGGTCCGTGGGTCCCGCGGCCACGGAGCTCAGGACCGGGTCGCGAGCGCGCCGCCGGCGGTGCGCGTGACCCACGGCTGGGCTCTTAAAGGGCAACTTACCTGTACGTTGACGTGCCCAGTCGTGCCATTCTGCCGACATATATCGGCGTGAGGCGGTCCTTAAGTGGTTAACTGACACTGACAGTAATTTAAAAAAATGCTTTTTTGTTTTTTAAATCCTGCCCAAAATATATTGACCATGAGACTCAAACACTAACCCTGGCACTGACCTAGATCAAACCTTGATCTAGCCATTTTTTCACACACATTTTTGTTTCTTTCTTCCTGCAAAGACAGGGTGACACAATGTATCTCTCTCTCCATCCAGAAAGAAAGAAAACACAGGGGTGGGCTTCACATTGACTGATCACTGTGATAGTCAATCAGAGGCTATCACCGCAAACAGGTGACCCGGAACCGGGAGTTTCGGGTCCTGATCGATAGTACAGCGTGCTCCTAGCACAAAGATATGCATTCATTTGGCCCCACGGAAAAAGCCCAGTCCAGTGAGGCCGCATACATGTGTACTGTCGGCGGGAAGGGATTAAAGAAAATGTGCTCAATTCTAAAGCCCCAATAATATAGAAAAAAAACAAACAAGATATTAACCAGTGTACACATTCTTGCCAAAGAATGTCCCCCACATAGACTAAAGCAGCCAGTTTACAAATGTACACCCTAAAATGTGAGGTATTTGTTATTGTTTATTATGTAAAAAAACAGTCCATGGTAATAGGTACCTAAGGCAAAGTTGGCAATCTATAATGTTTTAGTAACATAGCACCAACATATTCTAAAACAACAAATTTTACCCCCATCACCAAATCCTTGTCCTATTAGCATTTCATACTTATATTATTCAAAGCCAACAGCCCTCACCTTGCTAAACATCGACTTACTGTAACCACAGCAGATTCTGATTCAATTCGTACAATGAGGTGCAGCAAGTTAGCAAAATGACCCTGTGTGTAGGACATGGCTGTAACATTTCCTGGTAGGCACTTTCTTCCAATTATTAGCAGTGCAAAGTGTATTTTCCTAGGTGATCAGCCATCTATAATGGCCATTTGCTTTCACATTCTTTGCTGCCCAGTGAAATGTAGTGCCCCTTCCTTACAAGCCTGTGTGGATAGTTGTGCTTTTGCCAGATGTTTCTTCTTAGCCACATTTAATAGAAAAATACTTTTCATTGTACCATTATAAAAAAATTCTCTAAACTAAGTGGATAAAATGTATTCTACGTGCATGTGAGAGATTTCCAACATACAGATAAAAGCGGTATTTTGACTAAAGCTAAAACATCACTGGAGCCATCAACTACAGCAATTAGAGGTACAGAATTATGAAAACATTAAAGTGGTTGTAAACTTAAGCCATGACATATGAACAAAGCATATCCCTCTATAGTGTGTACTTGTCTCAATTAAGAGCACTATGTGTTATTTCTGTCTGCTTCTTGATTCCTCTTCTAACAGCATGAATCATGTCTGATAAATTTTCCTGACACTAAGAGAAATAAGGTGACAGGGGAGGGAGCTCCAGCCGATTGACAGCCTCAGCTCTGTTCCTGTGTGCTCTGTGAACAGGGGTGTTTCCCTTCCCTCCAATCATCTCTCAGAGCTCTTCTCACTGAGCTATGCCCCCCTTTTTCTGACAGCTAAGGCAAGGCTTTATAATTTTTACATTTTGAACAGATGTAGAGAAGATTGCAGATAAACAGATACACCTTATGTAGGAGGATTTGTTTCATCTCTGTGTATCACCTGAGACCAGTCACTTTACTGGGTATATGTAAGGGTATAAAACCACTTTGAAGCAACATATGTTTAATGCTTTTTTTTTTTTTTTTTACCCTATATCCTGTAAAATCCTCTATACCAGGGGTATCCCAACTTTTGAAACAAAGGGCCAGTTTACGGTCCTCCAGACATTAGGGGGGCTGAACTATGGCCATTGGGCGTAGAAAAGGTCCTGATGTCAGAGGGAAAAAACAATGCTCCATCTTTGGAGTCAGTGGAAGGAATTGTGACCCATCATTAGTGTCTAAGGGAGGAATTGGGCCCCATCATTGGTGTCATTGGGCGCCATTGTTGGTGCAAATGGGAGTAATCAGGGCCTAGCAGTGACATCATTGGGAGAAAGTGGACCCCATCATCTGTGTCATTGGGAGGTATTGTGCCCTTTCATTGGTGTCACTGGGGGGAATTATGCCCCCCTGTTAGTATCAGTGGATGAAACAGTGCCCCAAGGGCAGGATAAAAGCAAGAAAAGGGCTGCAGTTTGAAGACCACTGCGCTATACTAACAGAGTTTCAGCACAGAAAACATTCAAAATGGTGAATATTTTGTAAAGTGAAGATGTATGCTGTGAACCAACCTTTGATAAACATACAGGCATAATCAATATGTTCAGGTCATACTATATTTAAATATTTTTACAGAAAAGCTTCTAACACAAAGCTGAAAACATGCATGAGCGGCAGCCTTCAAAATCACTGACAAAGAGCTGCTTAGTGATGGGAATGTCTGCAAATCTTCAGTAATTACTGTAAATATTATTGTGATCAAACACAGATGTTCATCCTTGCTTATCCTATTTATTGCACAGAAGGGCTGAATGCATTTTAACCACTTCAGAAATCTACATTAGCGTTAGAAAATAATAGAGCAAGAATGAAATTGTTAAGTGCATCTTTATGCCTGTTCTTAAAGGGAATCAGTCATTGGGAAACAGCACTTATTAATTTGCACTATAAATCTTAGTCATCTAGCACAAATTATATTTCTGTTAGACAGAAACTGTCATTAGGTCATGAGAGGGTCAAGGAGCAGACATCTGTAACTACATGGTCAACAGCAGAATTTTCTACCTCACCAATTATACACACTCTTTATATGGATATTTACTAGCTTTAGGCATCATTTACACTGGCACTCCTGTATTTAGCTTTTCCAAATGCAGAAGTGATCTGGAAGTATAAACTATTTGTAATGCTTCCCAGATCACTTTTTTCTGCATTTAGAGGTTTTAAAGTATTTTTAGCCATTTTTTCGACCTGGACGCATGAAATTCTGTCTTCTCTAAACTCAGCTAAACTGAATTCACCTAAATACAGGTTAACGCACAGTGTGAATGGCACCATTGAAAAATCATTACATGCATTTTGAAATGTCTATAAATGCGGAGGCGCATGCGCGGAGCCCGGAAGATGGCCGCTTGAGCCAGGAGCTCCTCACCAGCCCAGCGGCGCCTGTATTTTTGCTCATAGCGGTCTGAGCGTGGAGCCACCGACACCCACTCATCTATCCGGTGACCCGTTACAGCTGACCTTAGGACTGCCATATCCATCTAAAGAACCGGCCGAAAAATCCAAGATGGCGTCCGCGGCTAAGCCTCTTGTCAGCGGCTCTGAGGTAACACAGGACAGCGGGAGAATGGCTGAACCAGTGACTATAAACTACACCCCCCTGTTGCTTGAGAGCACCCAGCTGAATGTGTCCCCTTCACAAATCCCCACAGAATCCCTGAGGGGACATAATTTGGAGAACTATGCCTTACATCCTATGGGGCCTAATACTGTGAGCCAGGATGGCTCTTTTTCTGTCAACTCTCTGGCTGCAGCTTCTGCCTTTTCAGTGACTGACTTAAATGAGGCTCTGGCTGAACTCCTTGACAGGTGACTCTCTCAAACGGCAGCTAAAATAACAGGAGAGTTAAAAGCAGATTTTCAGAACTTGGGGACCAGAATTGAAACTATTGAAAATAAGCTTGACCAAACAATGTCTGCCACGAAACAGAATTCAAAACATATTCAAATAGCGCAGGAACAACTGGATGTAGCCCTGAACTGGATCGACGATTTGGAAAACAGGTCCGGGAGATATAATGTCCGTATCAGAGGTCTACCTGAATCCATCACCAACATCCCAGCAGCAGTACAGAATGTAATCCAGAACCTGATTCCAGATATTCCACCACACTGCCTAGAACTGGATAGAGCTCACAGGTCCCTGGGACCCCCCAGAAAGGACGGCTTACCGAGAGACATAATAGCTAAACCCCACTTTTACGCAGTGAAGGAAGAAGTTATGAGAATGGCACGTACCAAGCCTAATGTACAGTGTCAAGGTCATCCTGTCCAAATATACGCAGACCTTTCTCCTTCTACTATGCACCGCAGACGGTCTCTGAAACCACTACTCCTTGCCCTGACTCAAAAGGATATAAAATATAAGTGGGCATTCCCATTTGCAGTTAAATTTACAGATAAAGGGAAGAATTACTCTTTTTCCACTTTTCCTGATGGTGAAAGACTGTTACTGAACCTCAAGATAATCTCGCAAGAAGCTGACATGGACACTTCCCACAATGTTCCTAATGCTTCCAAGAGACCAAATCCAACCAGCCCTCAATCACCACTGTGGACCAGGTCGAGGTCCAAGAAGTCTAAGGACAATGGACCCACTTGATCGGGTCCCAGCCGATATGTCTTATCATTTACACCTTGAAACCTCAGGGTGCCTGGATGGACCTATTCTAGGGGACTAGAATGTCTTTCAAGTTTTTTTATCATTAATTTTTCAGTTGCTGTTATTCCATTTCCCCCCCCCTTTTTTTTCTATTATCTCCTGAAAGGATTTTCATCCTATGGGGTGTTTTCCCCACCTTGAATGAGAGGGCCCTCCCTCCTCGGTTTCCTTTGGGAGGGGGGACGGAGGGACCTTCGTGACAGACCTAGTTCCGATTTGACTGGTCTATGAAATATACAGTCTTATTTCAAGTTATTGCTTTGCAAACTGTTATTGAAAAAAATAAAATCTTTTTTTTTCATGGGCGCCCGGGCTGGGGTGGGCCCCATGTGCTTCCACCTTTCCCTCGAGACTCTTAGAGGGCTTTGGGGGAGAGGTAGCCGATTCCCCTTGGGAATGGGCCTTACCTGTTCTACCTTGGTAGAGGTTCTGGGGGGACGTCTCCCCCCCCCCCAGAACGTTTTTTTTTCTGTTGTGTTTTTTGTGTTTTTCCTCAATTTTTGGTCTAGGAGACTTTTTTCTTATTTTTTCTTCTATTTCTGTTCTTTTCTATCCTTTCCAGTTTCTTATCTTTCCCACATGTGCCTAACCTTCCCTTGTTTTACCGCTTACAATGATCCCACGCAAAACGTGATCTCCTGGCAGCCAGATGTCCGGCTGGACTACCTGCAGAACCAGGAGAACAAATGTCGAGGGGTAAGTGACGATATTGGCAGACACAGCACCTCTCCTGACTCCAATGGCTGATCCTATGCAGAGCTCACTCAAAATAGCCACACATAATGTTCAGGGCCTGAACTCCCCCATTAAAAGGCGAAAAATGTTTGATTTTTATAAATCTATTGGTATTGACATGATTCAAGAGACCCATTTTCCTAGGCAGTACAATCCCAAATACATACAACCCCAATTCTTTTTGGCCAGTGCCGAAAAATAGGATTTTTATAACAGCTTACCTGTAAAATCCTTTTCTTGGAGTACACCACGGGACACAGAGGTCGTCATTACATAATGGGTTAAGGGTCACCAGCGGTGATTGGACACTGGCACAACCAATGGAAGACAGTTCCCCTCCATATAACCCCTCCCATCAGGGAAGTACCTCAGTTTTGTAGCAAAGCAGTAAGGTTCCCATAAGAAGGGTGGGACCTCTGTGTCCCGTGGTGTACTCCAAGAAAAGGATTTTACAGGTAAGCTGTTATAAAAATCCTATTTTCTTTATCGTACACCACGGGACACAGAGCTAGTCATTACATAATGGGACGTCCCAGAGCAATGCTCATATGAAGGGGGGGGGAGACACAGATCAAACCGACCGCTTGCGGACCAGAAGCCCTATACTGCTGCCTGCAGCACACTTCGCCCGAAGGCGGAATCCTCATGTCCTTTCACATCTATTTGATAGAATTTGGAAAATGTATGGACTGAGGACCAAGTTGCAGCCTTACAGATCTGAGCCATCGAAGCCTGGTGGTGCACTGCCCATGAAGCACTTATCGCCCTGGTAGAGTGCGCCTTAACAGGAAAAGGAGGAGTCCTGTTCTTTAAACCATAAGCTTGAACAATTACTTGTCTAATCCACCTGGAAATGGTGGATTTTGATACCGCTTGCCCCTTCTTGGGACCATCTGGTAAAATAAACAAAACATCTGTTTTACGTATCTGAGCGGTTGCTTGCAGATACACCCTTACCGCTCTTACTAGATCTAGAGAGTGTAATAATTTTTCCCCCGCCGTCCGCGGGTTTGGAAAAAAGGAAGGCAGAACAATGTCTTGATTCAAGTGAAAAGCCGACACCACCTTAGGCAGAAAAGCCGGATGGGGTCGTAGTACGATCTTGTCCTTGTGACAAATTAGATAAGGCTCTTTACAAGAAAGAGCTGCTAGCTCTGATACTCTCCTAGCAGAAGCTATAGCAATCAGAAAGGCCAATTTCCTACTTAATATAATTAAAGGAATATGGCGAATAGGTTCAAAAGGTTGCTTTTGCAACACTGACAATACCAAATTCAAATCCCATGGACACAAGGGAGACCTGACTGGAGGAATTATCCTCAGTACCCCCTGAATGAATGTCCGAACTAGGGAGTGAGATGCCAATGGTCTCTGAAAGAAGACTGATAGAGCCGATATTTGCCCTTTGATGGTGCTAAGGGCTAATTTCATATCCACTCCTAACTGGCAAAAAGCAAGAATCCTACTTATTTCATATTTCAGAGGATTCCAACTTCTGGATTCACACCAGGAAACGTATGCTTTCCAGACTCTATGATAGATGAGTCTGGAGGCTGGCTTTCTAGCATTAATGAGCGTAGAAAGAACCAGGCCAGAGACCCCTCTCTTTTTCAAAATGTGGGTCTCAGCAGCCAGGCCGTCAAATTTAGCCTTTGTAAGGAAGGGTGGAATACTGGACCCTGTGACAACAGGTCGTGTCGAAGTGGAAGCTTCCAGGGCCTTCCTATCGCCATTTTTACGATCTCGGCATACCAAGGCCTCCTGGGCCAGTTTGGGGCCACTAGGATTACTGGTATTCCCTCCTCCTTGATCCTGCGAAGCAGTCTTTGTAGAAGAGGGATCGGAGGGAATGCATAGATCAGTGAGAACTGATTCCATGGAGTTATTAGAGCGTCTGTCCCGTAGGCTAGAGGATCTCTCGTTCTGGACACAAAGTTGTCCAATTTCTTGTTAAACCTGGAAGCTAGCAGGTCTACATCTGGGTTTCCCCATCTCAGACATATGGCCTGAAAGATCTCTGGGTGAAGAGACCACTCTCCTGGTAGCAGCTGCTGACGACTCAGGTAGTCTGCTTGCCAGTTTTCTATCCCTGGAATGAAGATTGCAGAGATGCAAGGTACATGCTCTTCTGCCCATGCCAAGATCCGGTTCACCTCTCTTTGGGCTGCCCGACTGTGGGTGCCTCCTTGGTGATTGATGTAAGCTACTGCCGTAGCATTGTCGGATTGAACCCGAACTGGGTAGCCCTGTAACCTGTATGTCCAGGTTTTGAGGGCTAGATATACCGCCCGGATCTCTAGCACATTGATGGGCAGGATCCCCTGAGTCTTGGCCCAGGTTCCCTGGGTAGAAGCCTCCTCGAATACTGCACCCCAGCCCGATAGGCTGGCATCCGTAGATACCACCTTCCAGGCCACTGGGAGGAAGGACTTTCCCTTCCGTAAATTCCTGGCTTCTAGCCACCAATTGAAGCTGTGGCGTACTTGTGAGGACAGGCGCATGGGTATATCCAGAGCTTGGCTCTTCCTGTTCCAGGAGGCTAAAATATTGCCTTGAAGTAGTCTCGAATGAAACTGGGCGTAAGGGACCGCCTCGAAGGAGGCTACCATCTTTCCCAATAGTCTCATGCAAAGGCGAATAGACGGCCTCTTGTTTGCTTTGACCTTGTGGATCAGGTCTTTCAGAGACTGTATCTTTGGCTCTGGCAGGTATACCCTGTTTTGGGCTGTATCTATGATCATGCCCAGGTACACTATCCTTCTTTGGGCCTGGAGAGAGGATTTTTGTAAGTTTATAATCCATCCTAAATGCTCCAGGTATCCTACTGTAGTGTCTACAGCGTGATCCAATCCCTTCTTTGACTGATCTATTAATAGTAGATCGTCTAGATAGGCTGTTACCGCAATGCCCCGTGTTCTTAGGTTTGCTAACAGAGGAGCTAGCACCTTTGTGAATACTCTGGGCGCGGTGGCTACACCAAATGGCAGGGCCACAAATTGAAAGTGGCGATCTTCTACCGCAAACCTTAGGAATCTTTGGTGAGCGGGGAGGATTGGTATGTGTAGATATGCGTCTTTGATATCTATGGACGCAATGAATTCTCCGCCTTTTAAAGTAGCGACCACGGATCGAATCGTTTCCATTCGAAAATGGCGAACGTTCAGAAACTGGTTTAGATTTTTTAGATCCAGGATGGGTCTGACTTTTCCGTTCGGTTTTGGAATCACAAAGAGGTTTGAGTAAAAACCTGAACCTTGCTCCTTTTGGGGTACCTCTGTAACCACACCTTGAGCTATTAAGTGATTCAAACCTTTGAAGAAGGATCCTCTTTTTTGTGGATCCTTGGAGAGTCTTGAACTTCGGAATTGAGAAGATGGGATCTCTCGAAATTCCAGTCTGTACCCTGAGGATATTGTGGATACCACCCATTTGTCCTGGGTTTCTGTCCGCCAAGTCGCTGAGAACTGACGAAGCCTTCCCCCCACTCGGCCGAGCGGGGGCGCCCCTTCAATGAGAGGTTTTGGGGGCTTGCTTATTAGCTCTTGAACCCCACGGCTTCTTGTTCTTCTGAGCCTGTTCTTTGGCTTTTTTGGGCGGCTGAAAAGGCCGTCGCCACTGGCTGGAGTCAGATTTCCCGGGAGCTGGGGAGAGAGTGTGTTTAAAACAAGGTCTCTTGTTTTTCTTTCTCTCAGGTAAAAGTGTCGTTTTACCACTTGATATCTTTTGGATATATCTTTCTAAATCTTCCCCAAAAAGGCGTTCGCCATGGAACGGGAAACTTGCCAACAACTTTTTGCATGGGGCTTCCGCTGCCAATGCTTAAGCCAAAGTACTCTGCGCATCTGTACCAGCTGGAGTGTAAGGCGTGATGCCTGTATGATAGAATCTCTCATGGCATCCACTGTGAAGCATAAGGCTTTAGGCAAATTCTCCCAATTTTTAGCCTGCTCTGAAGGCAGCTCCTTCAGCCCCTGCTTTACCTGTTGGCTGACGACCTGACACATACCGACTGCTGCTACTGCAGGTTGGGTAATTGAGCCGGCCAAAAGGAAGGAGGATTTCAGTAAGGATTCCAACTTCTTCTCAGAAGGATCTTTAAACACTTGTACATTATCCACTGGACATGTCAGGTTTTTATTTACACAAGAAATAGCCGCATCTACCGTAGGCAGGCTCCATTTCTTTAAAAAAATTTCCTCCATAGGATAAAGAATGTTAAACTTTTTTGGAGGTGAAAAACGCTTATCTGGATGTTGCCAGTCTGCGTACAATAGATCCTCTAGTAACGGATGAACCGGGAAGGAGCATGCACCTTGCAGGGATCTTAATGATCCTAGGGAGGAGACAGGTGATTCTGTTACCTCCAAAGAGGGTAACCTAAATGCAGCTCGCACGGCTCCTGCATAGCATTGCACCTGTGACTAAAATCTGGGATACCGAAAAAGGCTCATCCGATATCCCTGATCCGTCTGACTCCTCATCCTCTGCTGATGTAGCCTCCTCCTCATCCTCCTCCTCCTCAGGTACTTCTGAAGGGAGGTCCAATACTGGAGGAGATCTGCTTCGCTTATTGTCCTTTTTAGAGGATTTAGCGATTAAAGTAGCAATTTTCTCCTCCAGATTATTTAGGGCAGCTGATAAAGTGTCCTCAGTGACATATGCAGGCCCAGGCTTCACTGGGGAAGCCGCCATACCTGACAGAGGTAATGGCTCATCCTGTACAGGTGCTTTTGGCAACACAGGAGAGGAAGGTACCGAGTCAGCACAGCTAGAGCCCCCTGTCTCAGGCGGCGGTGCTCTTTTATCTCTTTTTGTCCGCATTACTTCCCCTGGAAGGCTTACTGTTTAGACAAAATACAAGGTACCTAAATGCATATACTACCGTGTTCAGTTTAGCAAATACATTAAGTATGCAACTTTTAACACATAACTATGCATAACATGGATGTCTTCTAGGAAGTACCCAATCCAACCACATGGAGTCTTACGTCCCTGTATAGCTGCTGTGTTTCTCTGCCAGGAACAAGAGAACTAACGAGCTTGCTTGCTGCTGCAGTGCTTTTTACACTGACAGTCTTTTAAATTTGGCGCCGTTTCTGTGCCTGCGCGCGCCACGTGCCCGCGCACGCCTCGGATCCCCCCCCTCCGATAAAGCGCGCTCCCGCGCGCGCGCGCGGCCTTTAGCGCTATGGTGGTGGCCATAGTGAGAGAGGACTCTCATCAGCCCCTGTCCCCACTTACCTGCATCTGCAGGTGTCTGTATCGGCCACCGGAAGGAGGAGCGGGGTGCTCAAGCAAGCTCAGCAGCGGAGGTGACGAGCAGTGTACTTCGCCGAAGCCGACACTGAACAGAGTGAGGTGAGTATATTCAGCTCTTTACTCCCCCCAGTGGTGGAAAAAAAGAAGACATCCACTTTTTGAAAAAGGTCCCAACCTAGTTATGGACCTTCTAATCTCACCTTATCCACGCCGCAGGTTTTTCTGCTGAAAGTTTTCAGACAGATACCAAACTTCACCCTTCACGGTGGGCTATGTGTGCCAACCTTCAGGGATATGGGTTCCTATTTAAAGGATACCTCTCCCCTGGGCCTTGTACAAGACTCTTACCAGGACTTTATAGCGAAATAGCGAAAGTGCTGGATCTTAGAGCCCAGTCCTCCGAAGAGAGACATTACAGGCGACGCCTCATGGATGAGGCCCGGATCCCATCCAGATTCAGCTCATTTGTAGGCGTCTTGGATGGATCCGAAAGCATAGCTCTTTTACCCCCAGAGGGTCTCTTTAGTAGAGCTTTCCTTTAGCACCTCCTAACGCGTCCAACACCTTTCGACACTGGCGAAAAAACTGAGGTACTTCCCTGATGGGAGGGGTTATATGGAGGGGAACTGTCTTCCATTGGTTGTGCCAGTGTCCAATCACCGCTGGTGACCCTTAACCCATTATGTAATGACTAGCTCTGTGTCCCGTGGTGTACGATAAAGAAATAAAACAAAAAAGGAGCTGCTATTTTTATTTCCAAATCCTGTAACTTTCACTACGTATCTGAATCTAAAGACCCGGAGGGCAGATTTATTTTAGTTAACCACTTCCATACAGGGCACTTATACACCTTCCTGCCCAGGCCAATTTTCAGCTTTCAGCGCTGTTGCACTTTGAATGACAATTGCGCGGTCATGCTACACTGTACCCAAACTAAATTTTTATAATGTTGTTCCTACAAATAGAGCTTTCTTTTGGTGGTATTTGATCACCTCTGGGATTTTTATTTTCTGCAAAAAAAAATAAAAAAAAAATAGGATTTTTATAACAGCTTACCTGTAAAATCCTTTTCTTGGAGTACATCACGGGACACAGAGCGACATAGTCATTACTATGTGGGTTATATAGATACCTTCAGGTGCTGGCACTGGCAACTTCCAAAACCGGAATTACCCTCCCCTATATAAGCCCCTCCCATCCAGGAGTACCTCAGTTTTGTAGCAAAGCAATAAGTGTCCCCAAAAGAGGGGTGGGAGCTCTGTGTCCCGTGATGTACTCCAAGAAAAGGATTTTACAGGTAAGCTGTTATAAAAATCCTATTTTCTTTCTCGTACATCACGGGACACAGAGCGACATAGTCATTACTATGTGGGACGTCCCAAAGCAATGCCAAATGAGGGGGGGGGATACACCATGCATAAGCTGGGCGCCATCAGACATGAGGATCTTTTGCGGCCTGCAACACACTGCGCCCAAAGGCGACATCCTCCTGACTTCTAACGTCCACCTGGTAGAACCTAGTAAACGTGTGTACTGAAGACCATGTTGCGGCCTTACAGATTTGGGCCAGGGAGGCCTGGTGATGCACTGCCCATGAAGTTCCAACTGCTCTCGTGGAGTGCGCCCTAACTTTGAACGGAGGCGGTCTCCTTCTCAAGCCATAGGCTTGCATTATGACCTGTCGAATCCACTTGGCTAAAGTAGATTTTGACGCTGCCTGACCCCTTCTGGGGCCTTCCGGCAGAATAAACAAAGTATCCGTTCTGCGAATCTGAGCAGTGGCTTTTAGATAAGCTTTAACTGCTCTTACTACATCCAAAGTATGTAATAACTTTTCCTCTACCGAACTAGGTTTGGGGAAAAAGGAAGGAAGAACCACATCTTGGTTCAAATGAAACCTCGATACCACCTTAGGAAGAAAGGCTGGATGAGGACGTAACACTACTCTGTCCTTATGGATAACCAGATATGGCTCTTTACAGGACATAGCTGCTAATTTCGACACTCTTTTAGCCGAACAAATGGCTACTAGAAAAATCAATTTCCTGGTGAGAAGAACCAAGGAAATGTGCTGTAATGGTTCAAATGGTTGTTTCTGTAGAACCGACAGAACCAGGTTTAAGTCCCATGGACATATGGGAATATTAACCGGAGGGCTAATACGCATCACTCCTTGTATAAAAGCTTTGACTAGTGAATGCGAAGCCAAGGGCCTTTGAAAAAATATTGACAAGGCCGAAATCTGACCCTTGATAGTACTCAAGGCAAACTTCCTATCTACAGCCCACTGTAGGAAGTCCAGAATCCTACCTATTACGTACTTACGTGGATGCCATTTCTTGGCCTCACACCAAGCGATGTACGCCTTCCAGATTCTATAGTAGATCTGCCTGGATATCGGCTTCCTGGCATTGATCATGGTAGATACCACAGGATTAGAGAGACCTCTCTTTTTTAGAATGTGGGCTTCAATAGCCAGGCCGTCAAACCTAGGGCTGGTAAGGAAGGGTGGTATATCGGTCCTTGCGAAAGCAGGTCCGGACGATGCGGGAGGGTCCAAGGACTCCCCACAGACATTTTTACAATCTCCGCGTACCATGCTCTTCGGGGCCACCAGAATCACTGGTTTCTTTTCTACCCTGATTCTGCGGAGTAATCGAGGTAACAATTGTGGCGGTGGGAATGCATATATCAGCTTGAACTGATCCCAAGGGAACACTAGGGCATCCGAGCCGCAAGCTAGGGGATCCCTTGTCCGAGAGACAAACCTGTCCACCTTTGCGTTGAATCTGGATGCTAGCAGATCTACATCCGGTGTTCCCCACCGCTGACATATTGTCCGGAAAACCTCGGGGTGAAGGGACCATTCCCCTGGGCATAATTGTTGGCGACTTAGAAAGTCCGCCTTCCAATTCTCCACTCCTGGAATGAATACCGCGGATATGGCTGGGACATATCTTTCTGCCCATTTCAGGATGTAATTTACTTCCCTCTGGGCTGCACGACTCCTGGTGCCACCCTGATGATTGATATATGCCACTACCGTGGCATTGTCTGATTGAATTCTGACAGGGGACCCTTGGAGTTTGGATGTCCATGCTACTAGGGCATACCGGGCTGCTCGTATCTCTAAGAGATTGATGGGCAGGGCCTTTTCTGCATCCGACCATCTGCCCTGGAGAGACCATTGCTCCAGTACTGCTCCCCAGCCTATAAGGCTGGCATCTGTAGTGACCACCTTCCAAGAAATCGGACTGAAGGATTTTCCTTTTTCCAGATTCTGGGGAACCAACCACCAACGGAGGCTCTTGCGAAAGGAAGGGGACAAGGACATTGGTAAGTCTAGGGCCTGAACTTTTTTGTTCCAGGCTGACAGTATGGCCCTTTGCAAATTCCTTGAATGGAATTGACCGTAGGGTACTGCTTCGAAAGATGCCACCATTTTTCCCAGCAGCCTCATGCACAGGCGTATGGACGGGTGTCTTTTTGTATCCACTAGGTGGATCAAATCTCTCAAAGACGACACCTTTTCATGAGGCAAGAAATTTTTTCTCTGGTCTGAATCCAGCCTTAGCCCCAAGTATTCCAGACTTTTGACTGGTTTTAGGGCTGACTTGTCTCGGTTGATAATCCAACCGTGAGATTCCAGATACTTGATTGTCTTGTGAACGACCACTTCTAGTTTTTCCACTGAGTGGTCTATCAGCAACAAGTCGTCTAGATATGCCATTATCGTTACACCTTGTGTTCTTAGATTGGCCAATAATGGGGCCAGAATTTTTGTAAACACTCGTGGTGCTGTGGCCAGACCGAAGGGTAAGGCCTCGTACACACGGCCGAGATTCTCGTTGAAAAAAACATGTCGTTTTTTTCGACGAGATTCCTGGACAAGAAAATTGTCCCGGCCGAGTGTACACACGCTCGTTTCAAAGAACCCACGGTTCTTTGAATGGAGCGTACGCGGTGACGTCATCGACTACGACGAGCATGCGCTCGTCACATTCGATGCCGTCGCCGCCATCTTGGTATACCCTACGTATGCCTAGGAAGCTACCGCGCATGCGTCGAATTCATTTCGAACATGCGCGGGCTTCCCGGCGGACAGGTAAGTGTACACACACTCACTTTTCTTTCTCGTACATCACGGGACACAGAGCGGCATAGTCATTACTATGTGGGTTATATAGATACCTTCAGGTGCTGGCACTGGCAACTTCCAAAACCGGAAGTACCCTCCCCTATATAAGCCCCTCCCATCCGGGAGCACCTCAGTTTTTTGCCAGTGTCTAAGGTGTTGGCCAAGAAGTAACATGTGTTTTTCACTGAGCTTGCGTACAGGTTCTTTTGGGCCTCAGTAAGCTATTCCGGATCCGACCAAAAAAGCTTCATAGCTAAACGGTCGGTACCCGGGCCTTGCAGAGAAGAGCAAGGTTTTGCCTGTAATGCTTCTCTTAGGAGAGCTGGACCCTGGGATCCAGAGCTCTGGTCATACCCACGACCAAGATGTTTTCTGTGCAGGGTGCTATACAGGTCCAGGGGAGTGGAATCCTTGGGAACCCGGTCCCTGAAGGTTTAATTACAATGCCTGCCGTGATAGGTGAAGTTTGGGCTTCTGTGGACCAAACAGAGTCCTGCGGTGGGGAAAAGGTAAGTGGGGGCCCCTCAGGAACTTGGTTCTATTGAGGGGACCCCCAAGCCTAATATGTCTTTCTGCCTGTTACCTAACGGTATTCCCGCTAAATATTTATGCATGCCCGTAACTACTAAAAAATGTAATAATTTTAATAGTGGTCAAGAAAAAAAAAATATATATATATATATAGACTGCGGTACCTGTGTTAATCCACTAGAGGCCGCTGTGGAACGTTTCTTGTCATGTGGACTAGTTTCTTTTCATCAGAGCAAGTCCAGGCAGATGGTGAGTTCTCTTGTGGGAAACTGCTTCCTCTGCCATGTTGCAATGCTCGTCCATCCCCCGGCCTGCGGCAAAAGGGGCCCTGGCTCTTGTCCCTAGTTTCCCTTTTCAAAAAAGAGCGCCGAAGGCGCACGTGGCCGCGCGCGTGCACGCGCCTCTATATATAGAGGTGAGCTGGGAAAGGGGGCGGAGCTTGTGGGATGACGCTCTGTGCGCGCCGCAGCGCTTCTGCGCATGTGCGGGCGTCCCAGCATGTTAAAAAACACAATTATGTGTTGTGAGCTGGCTATGGAGTGCAGAGACAGAGCTGGCAACATTTAAAAAAGGCATACAGCAAGCGGTTGATGCAGGCATCCCCATAGAAAGGCACATTAGTAGACACCAACTGTTTTTATAGCAGCATTTGTGCTAGACTATTGTCAGTAAGTGGTGTATTTCGGCTGGAATACCTCAGCTTTGGGCTTAGGAATATGCCGTCTAAAAACTCCGGGACTAAAAATCCCAGGAAGCATAGGGGGTCTCCATCGGGCTCTGAGGATCTTGGGCATGCTTCGGCTGCACCAATCTCCCCTGAAGAATCAGAGGTTAGTGACCGTAGAGCACCCTCAGGAGTACCTGGTACTGTGGCTGTCCTCAGTTCACCTGCTCCTGTGTATGTAACAGAGGAGGTTTTTTCCTCAGCTCTGGGAGGGCTGGAAGAGAGATTGTCAGCATTGATCGCTGCTTCCCTGTCACAGGAAAAAAGCGCTCGATCTCCGTCTCCTCCCTCAGAGTGCCTGTTAGCGGAGCAACAGTCCCATACAGGGATCGACCTACCTGAGGGGGATCAGGATGAGGTTGATTCTGTTGTAGAGGAATCAACAGTGGAAGAGCCATTCTCAGCATCACATGCTGAAAGATTATGGGTTCAGTCCCTGACTAACATGGTCCGATCAGCATTTAAAATGCCCCTTGCGGAGCCATCATCCACTTCTGTCTCCTCGTTGGGGTCGCTAAAAGCTCCCCAGACTGTTTGTTCCTTTCCGATCCATCCTTTACTGGAAGGGCTCATTTACCAGGATTGGGAGCATCCTGATAAAATATTTACTCCTCCCAAGAGATTTCAGGTGATCTATCCCATGGAGGATAAGTTCGTCAAAAAATGGAGGGTCCCTACAGTGGACGCAGCCATCTCTTGTGTGAATAAATCACTGACATGTCCAGTGGATAATGTCCAAATGTTTAAGGACCCAATAGATAAAAAATTAGAGTCCTTATTAAAAATCTGCTTTTGCTACAGCAGGCTTGGTGACACAACCAGCAGTGGCAGCTATTGGGGTCTGCCAAGCAGTGAAGGATCAGTTGAAATAGGTCTTAAGGGACTTGCCAGATCAGCAGGCTCTTGCCCTAGCTGATCTACCTAGAGCCTTATGCTTTGCGGTGGACGCTATAAAGGATTCAATCCATCAGGCCTCCCGCCTTACGCTGTCTGTAGTACATATGCGCAGGCTTCTATGGCTCAAAAACTGGTCTGCTGGAGCTCCCTGTAAAAAATTGCTGGTCAGCTTCCCATTTCATGGTGAACGCTTATTCGGGGAAGACCTGGACAAATATATCCAGAAAATTTCCAGCGGTAAAAGTACACTTTTGCCGGTTAAAAACAGAGTTAGAGGTCCCTCTTTTAAGAGGCCTGCTTCTCCAGTCCCTAGGACATCGGCTGTGAAACAGTTCCGACGGCCTCCTCGGTCAAATCCCGGAGGTAAAAATCAGGGACAATTGCAGGGTAACAAGAAGCCCTGGAGCAGGAGAGGTACAAAACCTCCCCCAAAGTCAAATGCATGAAGGGTTGCCC
Organism: Rana muscosa; assembly: GCA_029206835.1. NCBI lineage: Eukaryota > Metazoa > Chordata > Amphibia > Anura > Ranidae > Rana > Rana muscosa. The sequence goes on along the minus strand of CM055118.1, from coordinate 678,758,301 downwards.
CCACTCAATCGGGTGGGGGGAAGACTTCAGTTGTTCACAGAGACCTGGCGGGACACGATCAGAGACAGATGGGTGCTCTCCGCAGTAAGTCTGGGATACAAATTGGAGTTAAAAGACTCCCCTCCTTCCCACTTTATAAGGTCAAACGTGCCAAGGGATCCCCAGAAGAGAGGATCCCTCCTGTTGGCACTAGAACAATTATTGCTCCAAGCAGTAATTATAGAGGTTCCCCTGGAAGAATGGGGGTTCGGGTTTTACTCAAACCTCTTAACAGTCCCGAAGCCAAACGGGGACGTGAGGCCCATATTAAATCTAAAAGGGCTAAACAAATTCCTACATATCAGGACTTTCCGGATGGAGTCGATCCGATCGGTGGCCACTGCCCTACAAGGGGAGGAATGGTTAGCCTCGATCGACATCAAAGATGCTTATTTGCACATTCCCATCTTTCCAGCCCACCAAAAATGTCTACGCTTTGCGGTAGAAGGGCGCCATTTTCAGTTCAGAGCCTTACCCTTCGGTCTGGCCACAGCACCACGAGTGTTCACAAAAATTCTGGCCCCATTATTGGCCAATCTAAGAACACGAGGTGTAACGATAATGGCATATCTAGACGACTTGTTGCTGATAGACCACTCAGTGGAAAAACTAGAAGTGGTTGTTCACGAGACAATCGAGTATCTGGAATATCACGGTTGGATTATCAACCGAGACAAGTCAGCCCTAAAACCAGTCAAAAGTCTGGAATACTTGGGGCTAAGGCTGGATTCAGACCAGAGAAAAATTTTCTTGCCTCAAGAAAAGGGGTCGTCTTTGAGAGATTTGATCCACCTAGTGGGTACAAAAAGACAGCCATCCATACGCCTGTGCATGAGGCTGCTGGGAAAAATGGTGGCATCATTCGAAGCAGTACCCTACAGTCAATTCCATTCAAGGAATTTGCAAAGGGCCATACTGTCAGCCTGGAACAAAAAGTTCAGGCCCTAGACTTACCAATGTCCTTGTCCCCTTCCGTTCGCAAGAGCCTCCGTTAGTGGTTGGTTCCCCAGAATCTGGAAAGAGGGAAATCCTTCAGTCCGATTTCTTGGAAGGTGGTCACTACAGATGCCAGCCTTATAGGCTGGGGAGCAGTACTGGAGCAATGGTCTCTCCAGGGCAGATGGTCGGATGCAGAAAAGGCCCTGCCCATCAATCTCTTAGAGATACGAGCAGCCCGGTATGCCCTAGTAGCATGGACATCCAAACTCCAAGGGTCCCCTGTCAGAATTCAATCGGACAATGCCACGGCAGTGGCATATATCAATCATCAGGGTGGCACCAGGAGTCGTGCAGCCCAGAGGGAAGTAAATTGCATCCTGAAATGGGCAGAAAGATATGTCCCAGCCATATCTGCGGTATTCATTCCAGGAGTGGAGAATTGGAAGGCGGACTTTCTAAGTCGCCAACAATTATGCCCAGGGGAATGGTCCCTTCATCCCGAGGTTTTCCGGACAATATGTCAGCGGTGGGGAACACCGGATGTAGATCTGCTAGCATCCAGATTCAACGCAAAAGTGGACAGGTTTGTCTCTTGGACAAGGGATCCCCTAGCTTGCGGCTCGGATGCCCTAGTGTTCCCTTGGGATCAGTTCAAGCTGATATATGCATTCCCACCGCCACAATTGTTACCTCGATTACTCCGCAGAATCAGGGTAGAAAAGAAACCAGTGATTCTGGTGGCTCCAGCGTGGCCCCGAAGAGCATGGTACGCGGAGATTGTAAAGATGTCTGTGGGGAGTCCTTGGACCCTCCCACATCGTCCGGACCTGCTTTCGCAAGGACCGATATACCACCCTTCCTTACCAGCCCTAGGTTTGACGGCCTGGCTATTGAAGCCCACATTCTAAAAAAGAGAGGGCTCTCTAATTCTGTGGTATCTACCATGATCAATGCCAGGAAGCCGGTATCCAGGCAGATCTACTATAGAATCTGGAAAGCGTACATCGCTTGGTGTGAGGCCAAGAAATGGCATCCACGTAAATACGTAATAGGTAGGATTCTGGACTTCCTACAATGGGCTGTAGATAGGAAGCTTGCCTTGAGTACTATCAAGGGTCAGATTTCGGCCTTGTCAATATTTTTTCAAAGGCCCTTGGCTTCGCATTCACTAGTCAAAGCCTTTATACAAGGAGTGATGCGTATTAGCCCTCCGGTTAATATTCCCATATGTCCATGGGACTTAAACCTGGTTCTGTCGGTTCTACAGAAACAACCATTTGAACCATTACAGCATATTTCCCTGGTTCTTCTCACCAGGAAATTGATTTTTCTAGTAGCCATTTGTTCGGCTAAAAGAGTGTCGGAATTAGCCGCTATGTCCTGTAGGGAGCCATATCTGGTTATCCATAAGGACAGAGTAGTGTTACGTCCTCATCCAGCCTTTCTTCCTAAGGTGGTATCGAGGTTTCATTTGAACCAAGATGTGGTTCTTCCTTCTTTTTTCCCCAAACCTAGTTCGGTAGAGGAAAAGTTATTGCATTCTTTGGATGTAGTAAGAGCAGTTAAAGCTTATCTAAAAGCCACTGCTCAGATTCGCAGAACGGATACTTTGTTTATTCTGCCGGAAGGCCCCAGAAGGGGTCAGGCAGCGTCAAAATCTACTTTAGCCAAGTGGATTCGACAGGTCATTATGCAAGCCTATGGCTTGAGAAGGAGACCGCCTCCGTTCAAAGTTAGGGCGCACTCCACGAGAGCAGTTGGAACTTCATGGGCAGTGCATCACCAGGCCTCCCTGGCTCAAATCTGTAAGGCCGCAACATGGTCTTCAGTACACACGTTTACTAGGTTCTACCAGGTGGACGTTAGAAGTCAGGAGGATGTCGCCTTTGGGCGCAGTGTGTTGCAGGCCGCAAAAGATCCTCATGTCTGATAGCGCTCAGCTTATGTATGGTGTACACCCCCCCTCATTGGGCATTGCTTTAGGACATCCCACATAGTAATGACTATGCCGCTCTGTGTCCCGTGATGTACGAGAAAGAAAATAGGATTTTTATAACAGCTTACCTGTAAAATCCTTTTCTTGGAGTACATCACGGGACACAGAGCTCCCACCCCTCTTTGGGGACACTTATTGCTTTGCTACAAAACTGAGGTGCTCCCGGATGGGAGGGGCTTATATAGGGGAGGGTACTTCCGGTTTTGGAAGTTGCCAGTGCCAGCACCTGAAGGTATCTATATAACCCACATAGTAATGACTATGCCGCTCTGTGTCCCGTGATGTACTCCAAGAAAAGGATTTTACAGGTAAGCTGTTATAAAAATCCTATTTTCTCGTCGAGAAACAGGCTGACGAGAATCTCGACGAGAAAATAGAGAGCAGGTTCTCTATTTTCTCGTCGAGGTTACTTGTCGGTTTTCTCGACGAGAAACCCGATAGCCGCGTACACACGACCGATTTACTCGGCAAGACATCTCTGCCAGCAAGTTTCTTGCTGGTTCTTGCCGAGAAAATCGGTCGTGTGTACGAGGCCTAAGGCTCTGAACTGAAAATGGCGCCCTTCTACTGCAAAGCGTAGAAATTTTTGGTGGACTGGAAAGATGGGAATGTGCAAATAAGCATCTTTGATGTCGATCGAGGCTAACCATTCCTCCCCTTGTAGGGCAGTGGCCACCGATCGGATCGACTCCATCCGGAAAGTCCTGATATGTAGGAATTTGTTTAGCCCTTTTAGATTTAATATGGGCCTCACGTCCCCGTTTGGCTTCGGGACTGTAAAGAGGTTTGAGTAAAACCCGAACCCCCATTCTTCCAGGGGAACCTCCATAATTACTCCTTGGAGCAATAGTTGTTCTAGTGCCGACAGGAGGGATCCTCTCTTCCGGGGATCCCTTGGCACGTTTGACCTCATAAAATGGGAAGGAGGAGAGTCTTTTAACTCCAATCTGTATCCCAGACTTACTGCGGAGAGCACCCATCTGTCTCTGATCGTGTCCCGCCAGGTCTCTGCGAACAACTGGAGTCTTCCCCCCACCTGATTGAGTGGGGGCAACCCTTCATGAATTTGACTTGGGGGGGAGGTTTTGCACCTCTCCTGACCCAGGGTTTTTTGTTACCCTGCGATTGTCCCTGATTTTTACCCCCGGGATTTGACCGAGGAGGCCGTCGGAACTGTTTCACAGCCGATGCCCCAGGGACTGGGGAAGCAGGCCTCTTAAAAGAGGGACCTCTAACTCTGTTTTTAACCGGCAAGAGTGTGCTTTTACAGCTGGAAATTTTCTGGATAAATTTGTCCAGGTCTTCCCCGAATAAGCGTTCACCATGAAATGGGAAGCTAACCAGCAATTTTTCACAGGGAGCTTCAGCAGACCAGTTCTTGAGCCATAGAAGCCTACGCATATGTACTACAGACAGCGTAAGGCGGGAGGCCTGCTGGATTGAATCCTTTATGGCGTCAACCGCAAAGCATAAGGCTCTAGGTAGATCAGCTAGGGCAAGGGCCTGCTGATCCGGCAAGTCCCTTAAGACCTGTTTTAACTGATCCTTCACTGCTTGGCAGACCCCAATAGCTGCCACTGCTGGTTGTGTCACCAAGCCTGCTGTAGAGAAAGCAGCCTTTAATAAGGACTCCAATTTTTTATCTATTGGGTCCTTGAACATTTGGACATTATCTACTGGACATGTCAGTGATTTATTCACACAAGAGATGGCTGCGTCCACTGTAGGGACCCTCCATTTTTTAATGAACTTATCCTCCATGGGATAGACCACCGGAAATCTCTTGGGGGGAGTAAATATTTTATCAGGATGCTCCCAATCCTGGTAAATGAGCCCTTCCAGTAAAGGGTGAAGTGGAAAGGAACAAACAGTCTGGGGAGCTTTTAGCGACCCCAGCGAGGAGACAGTAGTGGTTGATGGCTCCGCAAGGGGCATTTTAAATGCTGATCGGACCATGTTAGTCAGGGACTGAACCCATAATCTTTCAGCTTGAGATGCTGAGAAAGGTTCCTCTACTGTTGATTCTTCTATAACAGAATCAACCTCATCCTGATCCCCTTGAGGCAGGTCGATCCCTGTATGGGACTGTTGCTCCGCTAACAGGTACTCTGAGGGAGGAGACGGAGATCGGGCGCGCTTTCCCTCTGACAGGGAGGCAGCGATCAATGTTGTCAATCTCTCTTCCAATCCTCCCAGAGCTGAGGAAAAAACCTCCTCTGTTACATACACAGGAGCAGGTGAACTGAGGACAGCCACAGTACCAGGTACTCCTGCGGGGTCTCTACGGTCAATAACCTCTGAATTTTCAGGGGAGACTGGTGCAGCAGAAGCATGCCCAAGATCCTCAGAGCCCGATGGAGACCCCCTTCGCTTCCTGGAAGATTTAGTTCCGGAGCCTTTGGACGGCATATTCCTAAGCCCAAAGCTGAGGTATTCCAGCCGTAACACACCACTTTTACTGATAATAGTCTAGCACAATTGCTGCTATATAACAGTTGGTGTCTACTAAAGTGCCTTTCCAGGGGATGCCTGCATCAACCGCCTCTGTGTGCCTTATTTTACTGTTGCTAGCTCTGTCTGTGCACTTCAATAGCCAGCTGACACTTGTAACTGTGCCTTTAAACACGCTGGACGCCCGCACATGCGCAGAAGCGCCGCGGCACGCACCGAGCGTCATCCACCAGCTCCGCCCCTTTTTCCCGGTCGCCTCTATATATAGAGGCGCGCGGGCACGTGCGCCTTTGGCGCTCTTTTTTAAAAATAAGGAACTAGATGGGAGCCAGGGTCCTGTTTGCCGCAGGGCCCGGGGATGGATGACCGCAGCAACAGGGCAGAGGAAACAGTTTCCCAGCAGAGAACTTACCAACTGCCTGGATTTGACTTTGGAAGAAAAAATCCACATTACAAGAAAAAACCACAGCGGCCTCTAGTGTTTAACACAGGTACCGCGGTCTTACCATTTCTTTTTTTTTCTTGATCACTATTAAAATTTTTTACATTTTTTTAGTAGTAACAGGCATGCACAGAATATTAGCGGGAATACCTTAGGTAACAGGCAGAAAGACAAATTAGGCTTGGGGGTCCCCCAATAGAACCAAGTTCCTGAGGGGCCCCCACTTACCTTTTCCTCGCCGCAGGACTCTGTTTGGTCCACAGAAGCCCAAACTTCACCTCTCACGGCAGGCATTGTAATTAAACCTTCAGGGACCGGGTTCCCAAGGATTCCACTCCCCTGGACCTGTATAGCACCCTGCACAGAAAACATCTTGGTCGTGGGTATGACCAGAGCTCTGGATCCCAGGGTCCAGCCCTCCTAAGAGAGGCATTACAGGCAAAACCTTGCTCTTCTCTTGCAAGGCCCGGGTACCGACCGTTTAGCTATGAAGCTTTTTTGGTCGGATCCGGAACAGCTTACTGAGGCCCATAAAATAACCTGTACGCAAGCCCAGTGAAAACACATGTTACTCTTTGGCCAACACCTTAGACACTGGCAAAAAACTGAGGTACTCCCGGATGGGAGGGGCTTATATAGGGGAGGGTACTTCCGGTTTTGGAAGTTGCCAGTGCCAGCACCTGAAGGTATCTATATAACCCACATAGTAATGACTATGTCGCTCTGTGTCCCGTGATGTACGAGAAAGAAAATTAGTTTTGTAAATAAGTAACTTTTTTCCTTCACTGATGGGCACTGATGGGGCTGCACTGATACGGCGGCACTGATGGGCACCGATGGACACTGATGATGGGCACTAATGGGCACTGATAGGCGGCACGGATGGGCACTGATAGGCGGCATGGATGGGCACAGATAGGCGGCACGGATGGGCACAGATAGGCGGCACGGATGGGCACAGATAGGCGGCATGGATGGGCACAGATAGGCGGCACGGATGGGCACTGATAGGTGGCACGGATGGGCACTGATAGGTGGCACGGATGGGCACTGATAGGTGGCACTGATGTACTGTAATGTGCTGTACTAATGGATGCCAAAGAATGCCTGCCAATCAGTGGTGCCCATTATGGGCACTGATTGGCATCCATTGTGGGCACTGATTGGCATCCATTAGGCATTTCTGATTGGCATCCCTGGTGGTCTAGGGTGGCATACCTTATGGTGGGCATCCCTGGTGGTCTGGTGGCATCCCTGGTGGTCCAGTGTGGGCATCCTCGGGGGGCTGCGCTGATAATCGATCAGCACAAACCCTCCCTGTCAGAGGGACAGCCGATCGGCTCTCCTCTACTCGCGTCTGACAGACGCAAGTGAGGAAAAGGCGATCACCGGCTTTTCCTGTTTACATCGTGATCAGCCGTGATTGGACACGGCTGATCACGTGGTAAAGAGTCTCCGTCAGAGACTCTTTACCTAGATTGGTGTTGCGGGGTGTCAGACTGACACCCCGCAATAACGATCGCCGCTGGGGGCTCGCAGCGGCTCAATATCCTGAAGACGTCATTTTGCTATAGGGCGGGCGGCAAGTGGTTAAGGGCACAATAGAGGGTCATTTATACTCTTTGATCTCTTACTATTCCCCCAACTCAGGGCAAGACAAGTTTTTCCATCTTCTCTTGGACACCCTGTCTCCCTTAATGAAAGGAACAGTCATTTGGGGAGG